>JAPXFQ010002526.1:1200000-1812895 GCA_028564705.1 Apricaphanius iberus | reverse complement strand
AGAGGAACAGTACATCAGTTGTGAGAAATTATATCTGCTATGAAAACGTTGATGCTGCGCAACGCCAGGTATTATGCAGAACCCGTCTTGGTATTGTTGCTGCCTCACGAGGTAGGCTACAGTACGAACCTTTATCAACACCTAAAAACATCACACCACCATATATGAGAGTTGCACGGCTAAACTGACCGCCACCAGTGTTTAAATTTCCAGTAAACAAACTTCGAGGCGACAGGGATCGCTGACCGAGCTGTTTGAAAGAATCGCTCCTTACGAACATAAAAAAACGGCACACTGAAATAATTCGTGCTATAACGGGTTTTATAGCCAAAAGTATGCTTTGTTAACCATGATGAATAAGATAGGATTCAATCTCACAAACACATTTTAGCCACATTTTACCTGCGCTGTATAAAAAATGCCGACAGAAAGTTAAAGCCGCACCGAAAACAGCGGAGTATTTTGCAACAACTGACCTGAGATCAAACCGCTCTACGGAGCCATACCAGAGTCTGAAAGTGCATTAGATCGATGGAGAATTAAAAATCAGAGCTTGTTCCTTCAAGCATCCTACTTCCTGGATAACCACACGGAGGAAAACATTGCAGCCGGAGGGAATTATTAGCTGGGATCAAAAGGAAGAAAACCTTGATTGCAGAACGACACCGATGACCATCGAGTGTGATGATTAAAAGTAGATAAAGTTGTTAATATTTGCCTTTGTCTTAAAATAAGTCTATCTTATGGAATAGAATGAAATATGTATAAAAATCTGTGTATAATACACAATATTTTTGCTAGCATTAATTAAAAAATGCATTAGAAAAGCCACACAAAAATAATTGTACATTAAATCGCAATCACAATATTGAAGAAAAAAAAATCGCAATTAGATTATTTTCCAAAATCGTTCAGCCCTAGTCAGGAGCACCTACTGTAGGAAGAGACCAAGAGAAAGCAGGTTAGCGCTTGAACTGACAGCTCATCATGCAGTTGTGGAGAAGTAGGAGAGAAAGTAGGAACTGACTCTAATAATGTCATCCAACAGCTTAGCCTAAAGCAGCATAGCTACTACCATTAACCTGTCTCCTAGCATATCTTCAGCATATTCTAAAAGACTCCTTCCCTTCCTGCAAAATGTGATGTCATCAGTGTAGCTGGAGAACAGAATCGGGGATCAAACACTGTGTTTAAAGCCAGTTAGCTTTAAAGCCGGTTACCCTGTCAGCAGCTGTGAGTTAGGTTTTTTACACGTCTGAAGACCTCTACACTGATCCTGGATCATAGTTTACTGTCTTCATTTTGTTGGAAATCAAGCAGTTTATTGGAGCAATAGGATCATAATATTTCTATTGCCTAGTGTGTGATCGAATTTCACAGTTTGTATAATAAAAATCCTGAGTTTTGCAGACCTTAAGGAGGTTTTCTGCAGTTCATCATGAATAACATGCATTTTTATATGTTCATAGTTGCTGTTATTATAGAACCTTTGTTTTAACATTGCTGTACTGAACATAAATTCCACCTGTTTGGTTGTGTGCTCATTAAACTCTACAGTCCCTTTGAGGACTCTGAATTGATTCGTTCTTATTGAATACGGGAGAGTCTAACGGCCAAAGCTGGAAAATCGGAAAACGCCGGTGTTTTAATGTGATACGTTACGTATAGAGTTGTTATAACGAGATTCACGTTCTTGTTTAAAGAAAGAAATAAGCAGTAAACTAGTAATATCACTCTCAGGATCTTTGCGTCTAAAAAGGAAGAGGTGAGTCGGTTGTTGTCATTTGACAGACTCTCTCTGGAATTTTGCAGATATTTTCCCTCTATCGCCCTCTGAAGGCTTCTGGCGTAACGACACTGCTGTTACAGACCGGTTAAGGAGGAGGTTCTGGTCCAGCTTAAAAAACAGGATTAGGTTCTACAATTATGATCACTCCATCATCTGGACATGGAGAGAGGATGGCGCTCCTGTAGACCTACCAAGAAGAAACTTTGTGGTGGCTCTGGAGGAGCTGCAGAGATCAGCAGCTCAGGAAGGAAAACCTGTTAGCAGGACAGTTTTTCATTTAGTTCTGATTGTTCCAGGAGAGGGAGAAGAGGAAGGCTGTTGTTGGTAGAAGTCCACACCACAAGATGTGAAGACTGGGGTGGATGTTCTCCATCCAGCAGGAGACTGACTTAAACACGCAGCCAGAGCTTTGGCGAAAAGGTTAGATCCCAGCATAGTCAGGCGTAGTAGAACGGCCTAGTCAAAGTTTAGTCGTAAATTTAAATGTTCTCTATCTAATCAGTTTGTATTCTTTCTATGTCGAAACGGATCGACGCAGCGCCATTATTCGTCACGCAAGGCCTCTCTGTATCCTACGCAAGGACGGATGGAGTAGTGCCTAATTTTCTAACCAACCGTCTCCATCTACGATGAGCGTATTCCTGTGATTAGCTGAGTAACAGGGTGAGATCGTTTCACCAGAACGGGGCTCTATAGTCGCTGTAATCAGTAGCTAATGCAGCGTTTGGCCACTACATGCTTTATATTGAAAGGATAATTTATCTAATCTGTTCTTTTGGCGATTTTGAACACAGAAATGTTTAGAGGCCAACAAAACAGACCGCCGGGTTCGTTAACATGCGTTTTTAGAGTATTTTATGAGCTGCACCTCTAGTAAAAAGCTTTACAGCTCAATCAAAACTTATTTTCTCTCGTCCATGGCTTCCTGATTGTAAATGCGTTCACAAGCTGAAGAAAAAAACCTCTAGTTAACTGGAAATGACACTGCAGCGGTAGACAGACTGCCAGAGAAGTTAGCACCCCCTATTGTCCTGGCGGGGAATTGCTTTGCAGCAGCACTATAAACAGAAACTGTCCCTGTCAAAAGTTCTGCGTCTGGGTGCAAACTTGCTGACGGAGAAGTATAAACTAGGCTTTTGTTGTTTTACAAAATAAAACAGACAAAAACAATCTGTGTAGTTGTGATGAAGTTGGTTTTACCATGGGAGGACTCGTGGTGGCTAATAAAAATTCACTTTAGGCTTTTTAGACTCAAAATCAGATTCTGTTGATCAACTTGTAATGCCAAAGTGATAATATTTTATAAAGGGAAATGAGCGCTGCATCGCTGCGATAACTTCAGCTTCATGTCCTCACAGGCGATTTCTGTTTGCAGCTTTCAGGCAGCGAGGACATCAACTCAACCATCCGCCAGTTTTTCTGCTCCAATAAGACCTACAACGACATGGCCACGCTGTTCTTCAACCCACAGGAGGCGGCCATCCACCAGCTCTTCCACCAGGACGGTGAGCTCCACCCACAGAAGTCATCTTCACTGGGAATGTCGTCTTCAAACTTCCTGTCCACACCGATAGTCCATCTACCCGTCTTCCTAGTTCGGAAATAACACTTTAGATATTTAATTTAATCACCTTTAATTCTTCTTTGCATGACATTTTTGGAGCTCTTCTATATTTTTTTATTTTTTTGCAACACTTTCATTTTAACATACTTTAACACTTTTATTTTCAACATAAATATTTTCCAATACCCTCTAGTTTAAAAAAAAATGTTCTTTTAATTTAAAATAATATGTAGAAAACGGTTTTACTGTCATAGCACATTTAGAATTTTTCTTACAGAAGGTTATTTTTTTGTTTGCAACCTAACTCAAAAACATATTGGTGGATTTTTGGGGTTTTCTGTTCATGAAATGTCTAGTTGGATCAGGAACAAGTAATTAGACCTGGACTTGGTAATTTGTCTTGGAAGACGTTTCACCTCTTATCCAAGAGGCTTCATCAGTTCATGCTGGCTGCTGACCAGGCTGGGACTGATCCAACTAAGGCCCCGTCCACACTACTGCGTTTTCGTTTAAAATCGGAGACCTTTTGCTACGTTTGCACCTCCAATCCACACTAACACGGCAAAAACGGAGACCCAAAACGGAGAAGTTCAGAAACGCCGCTGACCCCGTTTTTCGTTTTGAAACTCCGGAGGGCGTTTTGGTGTGGACGTCTCGAAACGGAGGACTTTAGAAACGATCACACTCGCCTCTATGATTGGGTGTCGTCGGTCATGGCTTATCCTTCCCTGATTCGTCAGCCACCCGTCACATGACCCGTCCCCGGAAGATAACATACAAAAACAGCCTGGAGTACATTACGTTAGAAACTGCAACATGGATAACGAATTACAAGCGTTACTGGGTTTGATGTCTTTGCTAGCAGCTGAGGAAAGGTCAATCTGTTTCCTGTTTATACCGGCGAGCGCATGCCCAGTGCTGGAGAACGGTCAGGTGATCCGCGTTTTTTTTTTTCCAAGACAAATTACCAAGTCCAGTGGCGTTCGATTGAAATTTCCTTGCGATTACAGAAGAAGTGATTTTTGTGTAAAAACTACTGAACTAACAATGAGATCAATGTGAATCCAGCAGTTGATGATAATTTTCATAATCAATGAATCAGAAAAGTTAGAATAAGATCACAACTTTGGGGGATTTCTGCATTTTCTTTTACAGTAAATATATCATTTTTAGCGTTTGCTAGCATCAATCCGGAAAAATGACACAGCTTCGGTCGTTATTAAGCACTTTATATCAGGGTAAGTTAATGACTGCTACTAAAAACTTGTAGAAATGATGTTCCCCCGTAAATATGAACTCCAGTAAACGTTGAACCAATTATTTCAGGCTTAGAATGTAAGAAATCTGCTTTCTGTTTAAAATGTAAATAATTTTTGTTCAAGAAGAACTAAAAGTCAGTAAAGAGAGTAAGTCTTGATTTATTCATGGACACATTCAGTTTTTTATTTATTTTGTTTTTGTTTCCCCACAATCGTCGCTGCAGGTACATTCAGCCCAGTGACTCTGTCCATCTTCTTCCTGCTGTACTTCCTGTTGGCCTGTTGGACGTATGGCGTCTCTGTCCCCAGCGGTCTGTTCGTCCCCTCTCTCCTGTGTGGGGCCGCCTTTGGACGTCTCGTCGCAAACATCCTCAAAGTGTAAAACACCCCCAAATCTTCTGTATGAAATTTATTTTACACCAAAATATTGTTTTAGACAAAATGCATATTTGTTCAAGTGGTTTTCAGCTGTTTCAAACTCAATTCAGCTTTATTCATAAAGCACCTTTACAACGACGTGGTTGCCCAAATCGATGTACAAGTTCAAAAATTGAAGAATAAAACACAAAAGTCAAGAAAACAGCTGTAGTTAAAAACGATAAATTTATTGCGTTTCCCACCACAGCTAAATTATAAAACAGAAATTATGTAGTTAAAAGCATGTGGAAAATAATGTGTTAAACCTGGATTCTGTAACTGATGTCCAAGCAATGCAGAGCAGCAAGCACAGGGCTAATGTACTAATGCTGCTTTTTGAGAAAAACTGGAAATGGCGAAGAGGTGATTATTGTAGCCCAAAGTACAGGAAGTTGGACCCTTATCTTCAGGACTAGAATAGAAAACTCCTTATTGTCCCACAGTGGGGAAATTCAGGTTTAAAAGCAGCAAAGTGACTGGCTATCAAAGCATGTAGATTCACAGAAAAAATAAAATCAAACTAAGCAATAAGGGCAAAATTATAAAACACAGTCTAATCATTACAAGTAAAAATCAGTGTAAAATGTGAAATATGTACAAGAATGTGCATAAAATCATTCTGTTTACAGGAAGTAAAAAATATGCAGGGAATTCATGGATGGGCTGGGAGAAGCTGCCCAACAGGGATGTTATTTTAGCCAAGAGTCCTTCTGTCTCCAACCACCTGCACCGGGTCAAGGGGGAAAACAGGGGAGGTCAAAATGCAGCTCGGGGGCCATTTACGGCCCACCAGTTAAGATTGGTACATTCTGCAACACAAACGATTGATGCAGATAGAGACTTTATTTTATAAGGGCATCATTGTTGTTGACTAATTTAAATGATTAGGAAATGTCAAAAAAACTTTTCTTTTATGAAGTGTTTGGAATCTGCAATTCCTTAAAAATCCCTTTTCTGCAAGAATTCCTTCTTCATTTGTTTCATTAAAATATAAGATGTTTAATTGTTAAGCAGGTAAAAAACCCATTTTATGCATGAAATGTTTTATTTTTGTGGTCTGTGGGCAATTTCAACGTGATTATTTTGGCCCATGGTGCAAAACGTTGGACATCTCCGCCTTAAATTAATAAAAAGACAAAATATTTATTTCATCAGCGGTTTGACGTCAAATAACCGCAATCTGCTGTTGATCTGTTCAGTTAAGTTAAAGCAGTTCAACTAATTTGTATATTTTTCTAATATTATAAACAGCAGAAAATGTCAACATGTGTCACAAAATCATTGCAGTGAGTCTTGTCTCCCCCTGCTGGCCAGTCACCGGAGCTACCTCTAAACGAGCTCCACGGTAAAGTCTGGAAAATGACCGTCAGTGTTGGTTTTAAAAGCTTTGCCTTGCAGCGTTTCGCAGCACGGTTGAAGTTCAGTTTCGTGTCTGTTACTCAGTAGCTTTACTGGTTCTAACTGGGATCTGTTCTCTCTCAGGAAACTGGGACTGCACATCTACTCTGGGACCTTTGCCCTCATCGGAGCCGCCGCCTTCCTCGGGGGCGTGGTCAGGATGACCATCAGTCTCACCGTCATCCTCATCGAGTCCACTAATGAGATCACATACGGGCTGCCCATCATGATTACGCTAATGGTGCTAAGGCTGCTTTTCTTTCTACCACCTATTGTGATTGTGTCAGGGTTTTAACACATCAGTTCAAAAAGAATCAAAGGATGGAGGATTTTAGATTATAGACCAGAAAGGACTCCCAGCTATCACTACACTCTGCTTACTGGCAACATTAATGGTTTCTAATGGAGCTACAGTAGAAAAGGAAAGATGGACAGAACCAGAACCTATGACACACTCTGCACTGAACTGAATGACTGACCTGAAACAATGTCAGTATTAATGGAAACATCACTGATAGTAGAGAAAAACCAACCAACGTCCCCATGGCCTCCAGTAGCATCCAATCAGACCAAACTCCTGTTGATGAGAAGGGATTTTCCCACCAGCTGCCCATGCTGCATTCAAATACAGCTGGGAAACTAGGCTCTCAATATATATAAAATTGATTTAAGGGTGGGCAAATTTTTAGCATTTTTAATTATTCATACGACTGTTGCGTTATGTTTTCTACTCTGGCTAGGTCCGGCTGTACTATCTTATTTATAAAACAAAAATCAAATCAAATTTCCAGTTGGTTCTACGCTTTTAAAATTGTTTAGAAAAAAATACACAAAAATATCTATTTAATTATAGGAATTGAGAAAAAGGAAATCAGTAAAAGTTATTTATTATTTTATATTTATCTGGACTGGGATTTTTGTTTTTGTGTCCCGTTGCACCCCTAGATGCTGCTGATCAGATGCATTGATATACTTATTGTAAAGTTTAAAACAGCTTCCGATCTTCCTAGGAGTGGACATCCCAACAAGTTTACCCTAAAGTCAGAGCGTGCAGTGCTTAAAGAAAAGGCAGAGAAACCCCAAGAGTTCCATCTAAGCCTCAGTTAACATGGTGAAGGTTAAAGTTCATGACTGGGACACTGGGGAAAAAACAAAAAAGCTTGGACAAACAGCAGCAGACATCTGGACAGATTAGATATTCTGCTGTATTGCCTTGAGTTGGCTGATTGTTACTAATGATGACGTTAAATTTGTGTCTGAACTTCAGGTTGCTAAATGGACCGGAGATTTCTTCAACAAGGGCATCTATGACATCCACATCCAGCTGAAGGGAGTCCCTTTGCTGGAGTGGGAGACGGAGGTGGAGATGGACAAGTAAGATCCGCCGTTAGGGAGTGAGAGATGATTAGAGAAACTCGTCTGTCCGTTTAGTTTCCATCCTCTCCCTTCCTCTCTGCAGGCTGACGGCCAGCGACATCATGGAGCCCAACCTGACCTACGTTTATCCCCACACCCGGGTCCAGTCTCTGGTCAGCATCCTCCGGACCACCGTCTACCACGCCTTCCCCGTGGTCACGGAAAACCGGCCGAACGAGCGGGACTTCATGAAGGGGAACATCCTGATCAGCAACAACATCCGCTTCAAGGTACGCAGCTTCGATTCATGTTCTACTCGAGTTTAGGAGTAAACGGGTTGGAAAGCTCCTCCGTCACTTTTAACTGATTTTTATGGACTCATTTACTTTGTTTAAATGCTTTCCCAGCTCTTTCTCATTAATGAACTCTGTCTTTAGTTAGGCAAAAATTCAAATCCGTTGGTATGATGATTTCATTAATTGAAGAAAAAGTTTTTCAAACTAGTAGCGACTCCCTGAACCTGATGAACGGTTGTTCCACCTTTAGAACATCAAAACATCGCTCTAACTGATGGAGGTGTATAAATCTACCTCCTTTACTGTATTTGTACTCAAGTACAAGTAAAAACTACTTTAATAAAGAGGAGACTGAATACTGAGGAGCTGCACTAGAAAAAAGCTACTAGAACAAGGGTAGCAATCCAGATGAAACGGGTTGCATCCAATTGAAGAGTCCACCATGAGTAAATGAACGTAATATTTGCTTAAAATAAGATCCAGGTTGAAAAGAACCGAACTTCTCTTTTAAAGGTTAGGCACGCAAGCTGTACAATCCAAGGATTGGGGTGGGGGGTTCCCCTAATGGCCGTTAGCTGTAAAAATCCATAAATTAGCTGCACCGGTGTTTAGGCTACAGGGTTGAAAGCATGGGGAAAAAGTAGCGGCTTATAGACCGGAAATTACGGTTGAAATAAAAAGCAATTCAGTTTATTTATACAGTGCCAATTCTCAGCACGTCATCTCAAGGCACTTTACAAGTAATTTCAGTTCAGTCATTCTTCCACCCATTATCTATACGGTCCATTATGCAGGGCTGGACCTGTTGCTAAGCAATCGCGGGACAACACAGAGACAGACAGGGGGTGGGACTCCATACAGGCTCACTACAGAGGCGTGGACCCGCCCTGGGTTTTACCCCACAGCGCCAGAGAAGCTGACTTCACACGTAGCGGTTAACGAGCAAATAGCAACGGCAGATTCAAATGTAGTGCAGATGTGGCGCGTTATTTAGAGCCAATGATCACTTATCTGACCTTTGCTAATAGATGGAATTATTACATTCATAACCAGGTTCGGCTATGGAGCCAAAGTGTGTGAGTGAGTCAAGGACACAAAAATACGTTTCAAAAAGTATATTAAAATTTAAGACAAACGACATACAAAACATAAAGAACTGTTCAGGTCAAAGAGTTCACTCAGTTCCAAGGTTCGGTTCTCCTGTTAACCAAAATGAGTTATTTCCTACTCCTTTTGTAGGAGAACACGGGTAGCTCGCCATCCAGTTGAAACTGGTTGAATCCAATTGAAGAGTCCACACATGGGGAGAAAAAATAAAGCAGACTTTAAGGGAAAAAGAAACCTCCCAAAAAAAACCTGACCGGTGAGTAGAGGGATGTCAAAAATTACACAGTTGAAGCCAGGGTTTATGGGACAGGAATCAAGATGTCAATCCTTCCTATTTCCACTCCCAGTTTGCTCTGAAAAGTTGTAGTTTCTTTATCTCTTAGGTTGAATTTTTAAACAACCATCAAGCAACCGCAGCAATGAGCAACCTCCTGAGTGGAAAGCAGCAGCTAAATGTTGGAACTGCAGCACTACCTGAAGCAGCATGGGCTGCTGATTAACAGGGGAGCTGAGCATTAAAGGGACAACCCACTAAACTAAAAGCACAGCTCATGACCTCATGAAGTCATGTGGGTTACACAGACTTTTAATCTGATGAGGGCGCCACACTTACAGTTTTAGGCGGAAAATGTATATTTTTAATAGGATGCACTTAAATGTCTTAATAATGACCCGACTTGTAGACGACACAATTTTACATTCATTTATGCATTTTATCAGCAAAAAAAGTTGATCTTACTCTTGAAGATTTTTTTAATCTATATTCTGGTGAAGCTTAGTTGAACAAATTCAGAATCACAGTTTTGCTTTTGAATCCTGGGAATTGAGACCTGAATACATTTTGCTGATGTGAACAGTAAAGTATCAGTATCCAGAAAAGTATCAGAACCTTCATTGTTCCCTGGTAGAAATCTAACATCATGTCGCGTGCGGCGGAGCAGCGGCGGCGCTGCCAGTCCATGAAGTCGTACCCCTCCAGCGAGCTGAGGAACGTCTGCGACGAGCAGAACGCGGCGGTGGGGCCGGCTGAGGAGGGAGAGGACCTGCTGCAGCAGATGCTGGAGAGAAGGTAGCTGGAGAGGAGTTGGGGTTAAAGGTCAAAGGTTGGCCAGTGGGAAATGGCTTCAACTGTTGGCTGGAAAAAAACGAATCCAGAAACTCTTGACTTAGTCCACATTAGAAACAAAAACTGTAATAGAAACAGTAATGTTGTACCAGCAGATGGCAGTAACTTGAAGATAACCTGAACATGAGAACACATGAAGACGTTTACAGAGTTTAACCAAACCCTGCTGGGTGTAGAAACATCTGATGCTCTTCCTGTTGTGGTTTCTAAAGCCCAGAGCAACAGAAGACGTGTGAGGGATCATTGCTAAAACAATCTTTATTAGAAGTATACATTTATAGAGTGAAAACCAAAAAATCTCTTTTCCTGAGAGCTTCCAATCCAGCAGAACTAGTTTGTCTTGCCTGAGGAACTCCAGGACTCTATAAAAACAAAAGAGGAAAAACAACAGTTTATTAGTAAATGCAAAGAAATCTAAATTGAAGCAACATCTAATAGCTCCTATTACAAACCGAATATAACTGCTATTCCTGTGCTGCTGTAATAACAGCAGACTATTACAGGTATAGAAATAAATACCACTCATTTATTTGATTTGGATACCTGCTGGGCCCGTTAAGGTATCGGTCGACCCAGGACAGATTAAGTTGTGTAAATTGAGTTGCTACCATGCAATGTACTGACACAACACAACCAGCAGAGGGTGCTGTAGGTTAATAATCAGTACTTTTGGAGGCATTAAAGAAGATACTTTGGCTTAATGAAAACAAGAGCTAAGCTAGCGCAAGTAGGGACGATGCTAATTCATTACCAGTGACAGTCTGGTCCACACTCCAGACCAGTAGGTGGCGGCGAAGCACCAATTTGTTGTTTGGCAGCCGACGATAAAGGTCACCAGGAAGAAGGGGGCTGTGTTATGTTTAGGCCAACGTGTGCATGCTAATGGTGGTTATAATACAAACTTTTTAAGAAATGAACATTAGTAGTAGAATTTAAGGTTTTTAGTGGCAGATTATGTTGGATTGTGGACATTGAAAAAAATCGTACCATCGATTCAGAATCGATCCTTAGAGAAATCGGATCGAATTGATTCACAATTTCAAAAATCGATTTTAGTTTTGGGAATAGTTTGCCCTTTTTACAACTAATATAGGACGGTAAAGTCCAGTCTTGTGTCTGAAAGGGTCAATACTGTTACTTACCCAGTGATAAGGCATATTGAATTACAGGCATATAATTAAGGTAATAACTCAAAAAATGTTATAGCATTGACCTATATTAATAACAAACGGGATCAGATTGAATCGGAATCGAATCAGATCGAATTGTGATAATCGATTCCAACTCTTAAGAATCACAATTGAATCGATTCATGAAATAGACATCACACTTGTTGTGGACTAGCTATTTTACTGGAGGACATTGAGTGGACACTTATAGAGTTCTAAAGAACAGATTAGGCCTTGTTCTGTCAATGATATGTGGCCCAGAACAGTGAGTTGCACATTACCTTGCTCACTAAATGTATTAGCAAACTTATTTTTACTGTGTATACAGTTTTGATTGTATTCTTGATCTGGGTATATATAGATATATATAGAGGTAGTTAGCATACCTCCATCAGGACGTAAAAACCATAAGGACTTAATAATGTGTATGCAGTTTTCTGTCGTTTCCTCCTCCTTACCTGGAAAAACAGTTGAAGAATGGCGACGTGAGTAAGTCCGTTATGCCCTGAGCAGCTGGCAGCGGTGTCGTTGTTTTCCTGTTTACATGACAAAGAGTCACCCAGCGTTATCAGAATCCTCCAGTCTGGAGGCTGTTTTTGAAAACAGCCTCCCCCCCCCCGACACCCCATGCTCATTTAAACGAGAGGCCGAATCGCAGAGAAAAAGCTCAGTTTTGCTGAAGAACGGAGTTGTTTGTCTAACAGCCCTTTAGGTTCCTCTGGTAGTGGGTCTGACTCCATCTGGCGTCTCACTAAAACTACTTTGAACCTTGACATACCTTAGCACCATGGTTCTCTTTCTGTCCGTCTTCAGGCACGTTCCCTACCCAAACCTGTACCCAGATCAGTCCCCCAGTGAGGAGTGGACCATGGAGGAACGATTCAGACCGCTAACCTTCCACGGCCTGATTCTGCGCTCCCAGCTGGTCAACCTGCTCATCCGAGGCGTCTGCTACTCTGAGAACCAGTCGGTCAGTCAGATGTTTGTCTGCTTTTTCTTCAAACATGCACGTTTTAATCCCTTATAACGATGGAAGTCTCCACCCGGCGCAGAGCGCCTCTCAGCCCAGGCTGTCGTTCGCTGAAATGACGGAAGATTACCCTCGCTACCCAGACATCCATGAAGTGGACCTGTCGCTGCTCAACCCCCGGATGATAGTGGTATGTTCCGATCCACTCGTGCCTTCACATCAATATACCCCGCTCTTAGATTTAGAGCGGAATGTTAAAGCTTAAACATTATGATAAAACAACGATCCCTGCGTTGCTAGGATGTGACGCCCTACATGAACACGAGCCCCTACACCGTCTCACCAAACACCCGGATCTCCCAAGTGTTCAACCTGTTCAGAACCATGGGCCTTCGACACCTTCCAGTGGTCAACGCTGTCGGAGAAGTAAGTCCTCCTCGCAAACACTTCGTGCTTCTGTGGCCTTTTGGTTGATGCAGAAAACCCATTCTTGTTGCGTCTGAGCAAAATTTCTGTTGATTCCAGATCGTTGGAATAATCACAAGACACAATTTAACCCACGAGTTCCTGGTGGCCAAACTAAGACAGCACTACATCACCATCTGACGCAACGTTGTGGCTCCGCCCTGCTCTGCCTGACCTTTAAGCCTTTGTTTTGGTTTGTCTCTAAGTTCATTAAATCATTCCCAAAACCAAACAGGACGCACCTCTCAACCACACAGAAGATGCTTTCAGACGCTAGGATCCTTTAACGTTTTCACTGGGAGTTCTTCTTCCTTTAGGTCCATGGCAGTAGCAGCTTTCACAGACTCTAGGTTATGATTTGCTTTCATTAACTTGTTTAGCTTACACCCCAGAAAACAAACTTTCCTTCACATCAGCATCTATGAACCTGTAGGAACCCAATCAGAACGAAGAGAAGCTGGAGTTTATTGGGGCCCGGGAGGAGCATGGTGTTCCTCAGCGTCTGTCAGAGGTCTTCAAAGTTCCTCTGAACCCAAACGTTTGGTTGGTAGAAACCATCTCCATTCCATGTGTGGTGACTAACCAGCTACTAGTTATGTATAGTGAGTGAGAGCCCCAGGATGGAGGGTGAACTGGTTTGAACAATGAGAGAACCACAAGAAGAACCTGTTCAGATGCACTTCAAGGCCAAAAAGGGCAGAGGTAGGATGGGTCCGGTTTGGATGTACTTCTGGCAAGATGCAGACTATTTAAATGGATACAAATGATAATATTTGTGAAGAGTTTAAATGTCTGCTGCAGGCATTAGAGGGCTGAGGTGGGTGATCCAAAGACTCATTGGATGATCAGCTTGTAGACCAAAATTACTCAAATCAGACCAAGCCTGCTTGGTGCAAAAGTGTTTTTTATTTTTTAATCAATATTCTTTGCTATGATGGAAGTCTCTACCTTTCAAAGTCATAATAATGAGATATAAAGTCACAATTTCGACTTTCCAAGTCATACCAATGAGTATATATACATAAGTATGACTTTGTATATCATAATTATTACTTTGTATCATAATTATGACTGTATCTCATAATTATGACTTCGTATGCAATAATTATGACTGAAAGTCGAAATTATGACTTTTTATCTCATAATTTGACTTTGTACCCAACAATTATGACTTTAAATGTCATAATTATGACTTTGAAAGTTGAAATTAACACTGTTTATCATAATAACGACTTTGTATCTCACAATTATGACGTTTTATCTCATAAGTGTAGCTCATAATTATGATCATGTAATAGTTATGACTTTGAAAGTTGAAATTTTGACTATCACATGGCTATGACTGTGAATCTCATAAATATGACATATCAAGTGTCATTTTTTTACTTTCAAGAGGCAGAAACGGCCTTCCATACTTAACTGTGAGAATTGATAGTTATTCACTCACTTACCTTTAACACATCTTCTGTTAAAGTAAGTACAAAACTGGTGAAAGATTCATAGGTGGGAGAAACTCTGGTGGTGCATAAGCATCCACCTCACTGCCCATCTCCAGTCCTCTATAGAGCTACCTTCACATACAATCCTGCTCCAACACAGCTAAGTCAAAAGGTTGAATTTCGTCTTCAATAATGCCATCCAGTTTGGGTGGATCCCTGGGAACGAGTTCTTCATTTGATTAAAAAGCTTGGTCACAATTACCCATATGAATAGTTCCAACAAACTTATGAAAAATTTTTTGCGCTACGGTGTTCTTAAGGCCTATACGAATCTTGCGTTCGTAGACAGATCATACATTTGTGGCCAGGTTGATGGTCCAAAATTTTCTAAAAACGTGCCTCGAAAACACTCTTCATAGGGCCGTATGAAAACCGTAGCAACAACCAAAGGACAACGCACAATATTTATGGAATACTTACAGTCAGGAATCCCATGTTCCTTAGCTGCAAGTAGGCTGCAAGAACACATTCAATTGTTCTTGGGGCCCTCTTCTAGAGTTCCTATAAATGCCTGACGAATGGAGATTTGTCCGGCGTTCATCCGTACAACCCCCAAACATTTGGAAGGTAAAAGTCCACAAAATATTTCCATTAATTTGAATTTTGGAGAATACTGGAAGGTCACTACCTATATATCCCAGCAAAACGTTATGAAAACCGTAGCGTCTTCCTACAAACGACTATAGATTACTCTGAGTTGCTCTTAGGGGTGCCGTATATCCACCTTACGACAGTAGTTTTGTGAGATAGCCATAAGTACACTATAAGAGGGCTCTGACAAACCCCATACCTGAGTTTGAGATTAATGGTGGGACATCTTCAGCCTCTGTCCCCGTCTAACACCAACTTTCATCCAAAGCTACCTGATGGCATACAGACGGCCTGAAATACATCTGTAGAGCTTCAGAGTGGGTCTGAAACGCTCATATCTGTATATTTTTTGCTCCTCAGTAGCAGACCTATTACGTGAATGTTTCGCTGCTACTGCAGGATTTTAATTAAGATATCAGATGAAATAATGTTTTTTAAAGGAGATTCGTTTCTGGTGGAAAACCGTCATAATCTGGGATTATAGGATCTGCTGTTATAGGTTTCTCCTCTTTGTTTTTACTGGGGATGACAGAGTTTATTACTAGCTAAAATTATAATAACAATAAAATCTCTTTTAAGTTAATGAGCCACAATAACAGGTTGCATAGTTGGTTTTTCCCAATTCTTGTTTAATTATTTACAGTTTTCTAAAACATTTCAAGTCTTGACTGATGAGCTACTTAATACAGCTGCTGTATTGAAGGAGCCTATTGTATTTTTAGAGCAGTAGTTAAGTTTGGGGCTCTCGCTGTATGCAGTGATGCATTGCCAAAGACTGAAGAATTAAAAAATGAGTTTCTATAAACACTTTCAACATGTAGTGCAATAAATAGGTCCATATTAACCATCCCAGGTTCTGTTTGTATAGCTGGTGGAACCTGATGTGGTAACCAGTTCATTTTTAGTGTGCTGAAACTCTGCTCCATCGGTTCACACATTATTTGTTTCCCCCCTCTGTAACATCTGCTGATCTACACAATTAAACGTATGAAATCTAGTCACTCAGGGACGATTTTAATGCTGATGTGATCGATCAATCTTTTGTTAGAATCAGCCAGATCTCTGATAAAAGTAAGAGTTGTTTTATCTTGACAATATAATTACAGGTTAATTAAAATTAGCGTGAAGCTGTAAAAAAAGACACGTCTTCCTTGGCTTGTCGTCGTCTTTACACATTTCTCTGGGAATTAAATTCATATTTTTTTCTGTACTGGTAGGGCTGTGAAATAGGCCATGAAATAGGTATTAATTTTTTTTTAAATAAATGGACTTCCAAAGGTATTAAAAAGACTTAACTTTAAGGAAGCTTTAGGAATACTTGTAAACCCTACCAGGAACAAGAGGCACGCCCCCACCTGGCTTACCCAGAAGGCTTTAGGGCAAAGAACACTAAAATGTAATGACAAAAACTTACCTCAAAACACAACTTTATAAGATTTTACAAATAACAAACTTAAAATAATAACGTATCACCCCAACTGCAAAAAGGTCAAAAAAATTATAAGTCTCAAAGTTTAGAACTAAAACTGTTTATAGTTAAGTTCATCTCAACCTAAAAATCGTCTTTAAAAAACAACCTTTCTCCACTGATACACCCATTAATCAAAACTATCTTAATCAAACAAATGTATTTACCGTAGCTGATCAATTTTACATCAAGAACACAGAAGTAAAAAAAACAACCTAACAGGGACACGCCCCCGCCTTGCTTACCCAGAAGGCTTTGGGGCCAAGAAAATCAACTTTAACCACAAAACCTTACATGAAAACACAACTTTTAAAGATTTCATAATGAGCAAAGGCAAACGGTAACAATGAACACCCTCAGTTGAAAAAATAGAATCTTTAGTTAGAAGTTAAAATGCAAGAAACCAACACTTTCACCGAATCTTAAAATCATCTAAGTAACATAAAACACAAGCTCTGTTCAAAAATACACCCTATAATCAATATTATCTTAATCCTAAATGGTCATTCACACTATTTACCCAAAATGTACACAGAAATAACAACTTCCCTTATTAACCAATCAGAGACACAGGTACACGCCCTCACCGGACTTACCCAGAAGGCTTTGCACCTAAAAACTAAGAAAAGCTGCACAGATTCACCTTAAAACACAAAATGTCATCCATAAAACACCACTTAACAAACCCAACAACGAATCGACCAGCCCTGGAATCCTGGTTAAAGTCACGCTACTCTTCTCCGGTCTGTGGACCCAAAATCGAAGGGATAAACCAGGGTTTGGAGGACTCTTCTGTGAGGAACGACTTTTGTAACTTTTTTTCCACATCCCGTCTCAAAACAGACCATTTCCAAACATCTTCATTAAATCTATTATGACATGAACTTTGTTCCAGGGCCAAACTGTGACCATCGCTCTCAAAATCCCATCAAACTGTCCGATTAAATCTGGTCGAACAAAACCGGGGACGATTGACCCGCTGGGTTCATTTCATGCAGTTTGTAGCCAAACGCAGAAAAAACAAACATATGATTTCTGGCATTCCTTTTTCGTTTTTTGCATTATTGTCATCACTGTTGCACTTTTCTTTTTTTTTTGTCTTTATGTTTTAATTTACTGTGAAACTGGCTGGAAAACATTTAGTACAGGTTCTGCCGACCAACCGGACCTCGGTAACGTTTTCGGTAACGAGAGTTTTCCAGCATGTCGATTGTGAGGTGTTGTACCAATACTAACAGCTTCCGTCGGTGGGCATTGTTTTTGCACTAATTTATTGTCTCATTCGGGTTTGAGTCTCAGCTGATGAAAACCAAGATTTTTGTTATGTTTTGGGAAGTTTTTAAAGCTCCAGAAGTTCATGTTGGACCTTCTGATTTCTTTGTTCCGGTACATTTTTACTCTCATTCCAGAATGCCACAAAAGCAAACAAACTCAGTTAAAATAAAGTAGTTTTTTTTACAGGTCTGTTCATGACAACTGATGGATTAATTAATGGCACATAACTGTACATGTACCTCAACTATTGGTGTTTTATGGTTTATTGAAGAGTATTTTTGAATATAACTTTCTTTTTCGATGCCTAAACTTGTAGAAATGAAACCATGCAGTTTTAGGTTCTTCAGAAGCATTTTTATTATCTTGAATCTGAAAAGCAGTTCTGTTATAATCTGGAGTTTTGCTTTGAGTTTGTTTTCTGCACAAATCTACACAACGGATACAGAAAGTGAAGAACCAAGCCTCCCTGGTGAGGGAAGCTGGAGGAGAGGTTTCTGTTTGTGCCTTCATCGTTGATCAAATAAAGTTGCTTTTTGTTGTCCACTTTATAAAGCCTATGTGTTGGTTTTTGTTTGGGATTATATTAATAGGACAGAAAACATTCCTGAAGGTTGATAGAAGGATAACTTCACCAGGAGGAGTACAAGACAAAACGGACCGCTGTCTTTGTTTGCATACATCAGATTATTCTATGAGCTGCACTTTTAGTTAAAAGCTTTCCAGTTCAATCAAAACTCGCTCTCTGTCATCCATTGCTCCTGAAATAAACCATCATAATGACAGTTTATTCACTAATTTTAACTTTATTTACAATCTATTAGATTGTGTGATGAAGCCTGAATTCAGCACGTTGCCTCTTGAACCAAAATTAGTTTTGATTCAATTCAAAAATACTTTAGTGATCCCAGAGGGAAATTAAATGTTGTTGTAGCTCATTGCTAATTAATTTTTCAAAGAGTTGTAGACCATGATTGGGCAGGGAGAAAGGATTTCCTGTAGCGGTCTGTGTTGCAGCGAAACTGAAGAAGCCTCCGACTGAAGATACTCTGTTGCTGTAGGACTGTCTCATGGAGAGGATGCTCAGGGTTGTCCATGATCTTTTTAATTTTATGAAGAATCCTTCTTTGCATCATTATCTCCAGTTGTTCCACAGTCGTCCCCAGAACAGAACCAGCCTTCTTTATCAGGTTATTGAGCCGTTTTAAGTCCCTGGCTCTGATGCTGCTACCTCAACAGATGATGGACGAAGAGATAAAACTCTCCACCCAGACTTGTAGAAGATTTGCAGCATCTTGCTTCAAACGTTGATGGACCTCAGCTGCTTCAGAAAGTCCAGTCTGCTCTGTCCCTTTTTGTAGACGGCTTCATTGTTGGTTCTCCAGTCCAGTCTGTTGTCCAGGTGTACTCCGAGGTCTCTGTACTCCTAAACCACCTCCACTTCTTCTCCCATGATAGAGTCTTTGACTTTTCCCCATTTCTTCTGAAATCTACAAGCATCTCCTTTGTTTTGTTCACATTCAAGGTAAGATGATTGCTTCCACACCATGCCACAAAGCGCTCCACCAGCTCTCTGTATTCAGCTTCTTCTCCATCTCTGATACACCCGACAATTGCAGAGTCGTCTGAGTATTTCTGCAGATGACAGGTCTCCGTCTTATACTGGAAGTCTGAGGTGTATAGAGGGAAAAGGAATGGTGAGAGTACAGTCCCTTGTGGTATTGTTCCCACTCCTCTTCAGATCTCTGTCCGTTTGTACAGGCAGAAAGCCTGGCAAAGAGACGTTGGAGTTGGCGATATAATCCTGTAGCCACGTCTCAGTGAAGCACATAACACTGCATTACCGATACTCGGGCTGAGTCCTTGTAAGGGCTTGGAGTTCATCCATCTTGTTAGCGAGTGATCTCATGTTTCCCATTATGACTGATGGAGGAGATGGTTTGAATTTCCTCTTTCTCTGTCTCCTTTGCACTCCTGCTCTGCATCCTTACCTCCTACGGCTCAACTCATCAGGGATTTGTGGCTTCAGATGAGGTATTATTTCAGCTTTTGCAATATTAATCAGCTGCTCTCGGCTGTAAACCACCTTTTTTGCCATGGTTACGCATAATAACAAATTAGCAAAAAGTAAAAAATCAACAGCAAAAATCCCTATAAAATTCACAGGACAAAACCCCACAAAGCACACGGGTCCAAAAAATGTAATTCTTCCCCAAGAAACAGGGAAGTAATGTCCAAAAAACCCCAAAAGTCTATATATAGCTAACAGAGGCACTCCAACAAGCAGCCACCCAAAACAGCACAATTCTACAATATAAACATTTTGGACATAACAGCCAGTAGATTTTAACTTTGTTCAGGTAGTTTGAAAGATTATGACAGATTTGAACGTATAAACATCCAGATAAAAAAGCAAATTAAGTACATCCAACTTGTGTTTACAAGATGCAGTATGATCAAACACGTTACTAAAAACAACATGAGGTTGTTTGTTGGGCTTCCAACTATTTTTAATATTTCATTTCTTTCTTTTATCTGCTCATTTACATACATATTTATGATTGGAATGACAAATAGAACTAAATTGGCTTACATGGCTCATCTGAACAACAATGAAACCACAATTAAAATTTATTGGATATTTCTCTGAAATATAAAATTTCAACAGTCAGAAACCGATCAATTTCTTATTACATATTCATATTTCATTTTAATGTATTTATTAGCATAACAATTAATCAGTTAGTATGATTTGTTGTCATTTCTATTGATTAGATGATTTAAAAAAAAAAAAACTCCTTCACAATCAGTCCAACAAAAATAAAGTTGCACGTCTTGGAAAATGTACAATAAATGTACATGAATATTTTAGCCCACATGCTGCATTAAGCCTCACAGACGTGTGTGTTTTCTGCGTTCTTGTGTGCCTGCCGTGCTGTTGCAGCGACGCTTTCTCTGTGTGCGACTGAGAACAACCTCTGGCGCACAGTTTGCCTTGTATTCGTCTTTACTGACCGACCAGTCCAGCCAAGGAAGGGCCTCTTCCCACTTATCTTCATCTCTCTAAGCGTTTTTTGGGACATTTTTAAAGGCGCTGCGTGGTTTGTGTGCGTCTACTTCCGCAAACACAAACAGCTGGCTGTCCTTTTAAAACCCACCGCTACAACAGACATATTGGACATTTATGAAAATACGGAACAAATAGCTTCCCTTGTTAGTTTAAAACGGGACGCCACATTTAACAGTCACATAAGGAACGGCGATTTGATTTGTATAGCACACATTCAACACAAGGGGATTCAAGGTTCTTTACATGATTAAAATTTGAACACAACATGGATCACTTTGATGATTTAAAATACAAGAAAGCAATAACAATAAGACAATAATCCAGACAATTATATGTAATGTTTTAGCACATAAGGGAGGATTCCGTATTTTAGCTGAATCCACCTTATTTAACATGCCAGAAACGTGACTGATGTGGTCGGCAGACCCGCCAGAAAAGGTCTGCACCATTCTAAAAATTAAAAAAACATAAGCGTGTATTTATATAAACAGTATATTTCATAAAAACATTGAAAAGATGTTTTTCAGCAGCGCTCCTTTGACATTTAATCTCCTTTCATGATGGAAGTTGTGACACTGTGACCATTGTCTCACCACAAACAACTCAGTGAGTGATATAGGCTGATGTGCTTTTTGAGATGTGATTTTTAAAACATTAAGATGTATACATATGTTATCTCCTGTGCACCGTTCTCTCCATATTAGGTAGATGATTATGGTGGGCCAGAAATGCCAGATCCACGTTTTGGTCCCTGTCCAGCCCTTTATAACACGTTCAACTATGGGGTGGAGGGTATCCTGACATCTCACTCCTCTTTACTTAAAATGCACCATATTAAAAGCAAACGTAGAAGAAGTCTGCATCAGTTTTGGAAATATGAACCTTTAGCTAATTTTGAAACTGAGGCTTGTTCTTCAAACGTATTACAAACATGGAAGAGCCATATCAGCAAAGCAGCTTTATTATTTAATAATCCACCCTGATCCAACAGGTTTTATAAAAGGTAGGCTCTCTTCCACAAATTCACGTAGATTAATAGATTTAATAGATTATTCCAACTGTAAAAACGTCCAAACCAATATATTATCTTTAGATGCAGAAAAAGCATTTGATAGAGTTTACTGGAAATTTTTATTTGCAGCCTTAAATAAATTCGGATTCAGTAATTCTTTTGTAAACTGGTTAAAAATATTATACAGCTCACCAACAGTATGTATTAGGACCAATAATCAAACATCATCAAGGTTCTTTCTTCAGAGAGGTACCAGGCAGGGATGTCCACTTTCTCCCTCCCTCTTTGCTATTTTTATTGAACCATTAGCAGCAGCAATCAGGCAAAATAATAATGTTAAAGGTATACAATGCAACAAAATAGAACATAAAATCAGTTTATACGCAGATGATGTACTACTTTTTCTACAGCATTCACAAACTTCCTTGTATCAGGTAATTGAGGTTATAAAATCTTACTCAAGAGTTTCAGACTATTCCATAAATTGGTTAAAGTCTACAGTCCTTCCAATCAACTGTTCTTACCAGGGTCCTGTTGCTTTACAGCTCCGGTCGGGAAATATTACATATCTAGGTATCCATATCTCACCAAGACTGTCAGACTTATCTAAGCTAAACTACGTACCACTTTTAAAAAAAGTGGAAGATGATCTGGCAAGATGGAAATCCCTTCCAATATCACTTATTGGAAGGATAGCTACAATAAAAATGATGGTTTTGCCTAGAAGCAATTATTTATTCTCAATGATCCTAAGCAAACCATCACCTGATTGGTTTAGATCTCTGGACTCTTCTGTTTCTAAATTTCTTTGGAAAGATAAACCCTAACGTATCAGCTTAAAAACACTACAGAAGTCCAAAGATAAAGGAGGTCTAGACCTACCAAACTTTCGTCATTATTTCTTAGCCAACAGACTCCAATACACATCAAGATGGGTAAAACACAGTTATATCGATGAGTGCTGGGTAGATGTAGAACAGACACTATGCAATAAGATAAAACTGTCAGATCTACATTTTGTTAGCTCAAATATAAAACAAAATGAATGTTTTAAAAGTATTAATATTAGCTCCTCTCTGACAGCTTGGTGGGAATTTCTTAAAATGACAAAGACCTCACTAGTCCCATGCAGGCGTACACCCATCTGGAATAACCCGGATATCTTACAAAAAAAAATGCATGATTAACTTTCCAGGCTGGAGTTGTAAAGGAATTGAAAACCTGGAGCATATATTTGATGGAACAGACTTTATCCCCTTTAATACATTGGTTACACAATTCGGAATTAACAAGAATAAATTCTTAGAATACCAACAAATTAAATCAATTATAAAAAATAAATTTAGGCTCAATACAGTTGATTTACAAATTCCAGGAAAAGTATTAGACTTCCTTAATCTTAACCCTCCCAAACTGCTATCTAAAATATATAAAACATTAAATAGAATAGATGAATCAATAGCCCTTCCTATTTCAAAATGGGAGATGGACTTGTCCATCTCAATTGACCAAGACCTCTGGTCTCAAATTTCATTAAGAACCTTTAAATTTCTTAAAAATCCTAATCTACGATTAATACAATATAAAATCCTTCATAGAGTGCATTATACAGGGCAACGGATGTTCAAGATGGGTTATACGCCGTCTGATACCTGTTTACAATGTACAAGCAATCTACCAGACAATTATATTCATGCTCTTTGGTTCTGCCCACCTGTTAAGACATATTGGTACCAGATATGTGAAGATCTATCAAAGTGTCTGAAATGTAATATCACACCTGCTCCCAGAGTTTGCTTGCTGGGAAATATAGATGAAGTTACCATGGATACAAAGTCTATGCAATTATTTTACATCGCCTTATGCATCGCTAAGAAAAATATCCTCTTGAACAGGAAAAATAAAAATACTCTGAATATTAATCAATATAGAGATCTCCTTCTGGATTACATTGGTCTAGAAATGGCATCTGCCTCCACATCTGATCAATCTTTCTGGTCACCCTTGATCAGTTCCATCACCTAGTGGGGTCGGGCCCTTGATTCCGTTCTGTGGGACACGGTTGCCGATGTGGAGCTTAAGGGTTGGTGGTGACTGCGGGGAGGTCCTTGGGGGTGGGTCCGCTTGTGGTTCGGCGGTAGGTGCCGTGACCCTCGCCTGGGGTGGGACTTTGGGGGCTTTGTGTGGTGACTCCTAGTGGCTGCATGCGGCGCCTTAGAGGGGTCGTGCTGTCGGACACGGGTTACTGGCCTGGTGCTGTGCTGCTCTGGGGGGGTCTGGGCTGGGCCTGGGGCTCGGGATTCTGGGGCGGCGTGCCCCCCGGCTGGGGCCCTGGCTGGGGCTTGGCCGGGGGGGGCCGCTGCCGTCGGTGCCGGCTGGGGGGGGCTGTGGTCGGCCGGTGGTTGGCGGGCGCTGCTGCCTTTTCCATCTCCCCGGGCGGGTTCTTGTCGCTTGCTCCCCGGTGGCCCCTTGCCGCGTCCGGGCGTCGGCGAGAGGCCGCGGCGGGTGGCCGGCGTCTCCGGGCCCGATCGGCCATATTGACACTGGACATGGCTCCTGGGTCTTGGTCTTAGCGCTCGCGGGGGTGCTGAGGTGGGGGCCTCTGGCCGGTGTTGGTCGGCCTCCACGGTGACTGACCGGTTGGTGGGGTGTGGGCTGGTGGGTGGAGGTGCTGGGTTCTGTTGCCTCCCGGCCATCGGGCGGTAGTAGCAAGGCTGGAGGATGTCGGCCTGGGGGTTAGCCGCCTGGTACTTCGGTCTGCTCACGGGCCTGGCGCGAAGTGTCCGGGGTACCCGAGTCGGTGGTGCGCCGGGTTCTGGCCTCGGCGCGGGGGCCCTCGGACGCTGGCGGTGCCTGGGGCGTCTCTTATTGGCGGGGAGGCTTTTTACCATCTAGCACAGGCGCTCTTTTTAACGGGGTGCGCTTGGGACGGGAGGGGGGAGGGCGTTGAGGGGGAGGGGGGGCTAAACTCAACCTGGATGTCTAGTGACATGTGTTTTGTTAGCAGTGTGAATGTTGGGAAGGATTAGGTATGCCCCTGGCATGGGGGCTGGTGGATTGCCGGGGCCCCCATGGGGCTCGGGGCGGCCGCTGCCGTGGGCACTTGACGTGCTGGGGCCGAACGGGGGTGCCTATTGGAGTCAGCAGGGGAGCTAGCTCCCTGGGGTTGGCAATGGTCACCCCAGTTAGTTTCTCCCCATCCCCATGCCTCTGTCCACCTGCTCCTTCATTCTACCATTCACAAGGCCTTGGGACATGGGCACGTCACTGGGGTGCGGGATGGAGCTTCCGTCTTTGCTACCCGGTGGCTGCCTGGGTCCCGATCTTATTGAGCAACTTAGACACTTACACTTGCAACATTTACATGGAACGCACATGTAGGGACCTGGCGGTGTGGCGCATTGGCGCTGGGGGCGGGACCCCTCATGGGGGGCCCCCTATAGGGGCCCGTTGTGGGGCCTCGCCTGTGGTGTCGGCACCCACTGTTTAAACGCATCTAGACACTGAGGTCCCGGGGGGGGAGATGGGGGTACCCGGCAGTATTCCCATGTCCCACCCCTCTGTTTTAAGTGCACATTAGAACAACACGCAACAACACCACATTGAGCGGGGGGAGAGAGGCTGGGGGGGTCTTTCCACACCCCTGTACGTTGGACCATCAGGGGTCGGAGCCCGGATAGAACATCAGGCCGTCTTGTAGGGGTCCTGGGCTGGTGGGCTGCTCTTGCCGATGTGGGGGCCTTGGCGGTCTGCTTGTCCCCGTCCTGGTGGGCAAAGGGGTCTGTCTCCTGGGTGCAGGGGCAGGGTTCTCTAATGGGGCGTCTGTCCCTGGGCCTGGGAGTATGGAGTATAGTGTACGTATGGGGGGTATGAATGAGTGTATAGCGTTCTTTTTTCGTATGTCCTGTATTTGTAAGAATGTGTACGCATGAGAGGGAGGGTACGTATGAGTGTCTCTGTCTGTCTATGTCTACCCTTGTCAGGTTGGGTGCTGTGGCTGACGTCTCTGGCCCTGGATGCATCTTCTTCCCTCCCCGTCACTCCCCGATCTTGGAGGGTTGCTCACTGCCGCTGGTTATGATGGCACTGCCTCCTCGATCCTGGGGCCGGGGGGTCCCGGTTGCGGCCCGGCTCGGTCCTGGTGCATGTCGGGCGGGTCCTGGGTGGTCCGGTGTGTCGGGCGGCCGCTGTTTCGGGCCGACGTTCTCCTTGGATTGACTGGGGCACCTCTCATGGGGGTGCCGGGTTTGTAGAACAGGTTGGTGCCGTCCGGTGGATCGGTGGGGACCGTGCCTGGCGCCCAGGCCTCCTGCCGGTTCCAGGACTTCTGCTGGCTGGTCTGTTCACCTGGTGGGGCTGTCCGGCATTGGCTGGGCCCCTGATCTTGGCGCCCTACGTGGGGCGGGATCTGGACCCGGGAGCTGGAAGATCTGGATGTCCGGGTGCCGGCTGGACGCGGCCTGGGGAGGGCGTACATCCGCTGTGGCTCTTGCTGTGGCTCCCTGGCGTGTGGGTGTGTGGGGGCGGGCCGGGTTGTTGGCGGTGGGTATTGGTCCGGGGTGGCGGCGGCGTGTGTTGTCCGTCGGTTGGCTGCGGATCCTCCTTGCCTGCGGCGGCGGCGGGGGGCCCTTGTCGGCTGGTCCCTGGTTGGGGCCCCGCTGGGGGGCGGGTGCCCCTGGTCCCCGTGACCTCCGGTTCCTGATCCGGGCCTGCCCTGGCGTAGCCGGTTACCGGCGGAGCCCGTGGGCTCGTCACTGCGATCTCTCGGGCCCCGGCATTGCGGCTGGTGGGTGTTCCCCTGGGGCTTCCATCTGTTCCCCTCTTGGCGAGTGATCGACCTTGCGCTGATCCGCCTGTGGCCTCTGTACTCTATGGGACCCTGGATGCATACATCTCTTGCCTCCTCCATGTCTGTGCCGATTCCTGTAGACGGATTGACGGTTCATTTACACCGCTATCAATCACTTGCATGGGGACACCTTATGTCAGACCACCTGCATGGTCACACATACAATAGGTGTGGGGACATTGGTGTTGGACGGACAAATCTCTTACGTTGAGGTTATGCATCATTAGTGAATTGTTTCACAGAGCTTACCAGAACATTTGTATTAGATTATTCCATTAATCCATGCTTGTTGTAGTGAATGTGTAATTCATAGTTTGCTGCTCCAGATATTGACATATGGTATTGTTTCTGTAAACTACTAATGCAATTTTGTTTTTTATTACGTTTCTCTGGCCGTCCGGCAGATGTGGAGGACTGGGATGTTTTCCTTGTGTTCATTTTGTTTGAAATCCTTTCTTTATGTCGTGCAGTCGCGTTCTGCTGTTGGGTCCGGTTTCTTTTCTTCACCTTCTTCCTTTCTCCCTTCTTGTCTCAGTTTAATGTCCATGACGTCAGGAAATTGAACCCACAGTAATCACTAATAAAGATTTTTCATACATATACATCAAGTGGCGTACTACAGCGAAGCTGTAATTCTCTGCTTGGGAAAGTAAAACTGTTGGGCTTGTACTTGGTACTCAGACACCAATTCTGAGTAGCATACTGCTAGACAGGACACGTTTAAAAAAAAAAAAAAAAAAAGGCAAAGCAGCTTTAGTTTTAACACTTTTCTTCTAACGTCTCTTTGCTTCTGTTGGGAATCATCAGCCTGGAAACTGGTTTTGGTATCTGGCCACGCTCTCAGCAGCGATGACAAATGGAACACGTAGACTTAGTTCTGAGGAAAAAACAGAAGCACCTGTGAAAAGTGACCTTGACAATGTAAATAAAACTGTTTTGAATTTGTTTGACATGAAAATGGTTCCAGGGTTTGGAGCAGGGTCAGTTCTGGACCTAAAGCTTTGCTGGGGCTCAGACCCTACAACTCCTAATACATAATAAAATGTAAATGTGTTTGCAATATGAAATAAATGGCGAGCCTATGGGTACAAGCTTTAAAATCATTATTGTCACTGTCATATTGTAGGTTATATTAAACCCCTGGTAACGATACAAGGATAGATTCACGGGTACAATATCATGATATTTATTTGCACATCTCAAAGATTTACAAACAACATCCTCTTACTGCAACTATTTAAGATTAGAAATAGTCAGATTCTTTACTACCTAAACCCCAGTCAATTTTTAAAACAAGTAGTTCAGGAAAGCAAAGTAACTAACAAACAAAAACAAATAGTTTCATTCTTTTATATTATAATTCAGTTCAGTTTATTTATAAAGCGCCATTTCACAACAGTCGTCATCTCAAGGCACTTTACAAGAAGAGTTATTACAATACAATGTTTCATTTAGGAATTAGAGAACCACAGAAGATTGCGTCGTGAATTCTCAGCAATCCCTCACACTGAGCAAGCATGAAGCGACAGTGGAGAGGAAAAACTCCCTTTTAACAGGAAGAAACCTCCGACAGAACCAGGCTCAGCATAAGCGGCCATCTGCCGAGACCGTCTGGATGCTTTCTTCTCAGGAGAAGCTGTTGTGCATTATTAGGCTAACAAAATAACAAGATGGTAACATCCAACATGCACATAGGCTATTCATTTACAAGCTGTGTGGAGCACAGAATAGCAGCATACATTTAATAGAACATAGACTAAAAAGGCATTAAACAAAGTTTAACCTGGAAAATGTTATAAAACAAAGCTGGTAATACAAAGCCTTCATACTGACTTTGGTTATAATTTGCCTATAATCTAGCCGATAGTAATCTACACAGATTCAGAGGCTACTTTGACTCTGTGTAGATTATTATAGGGCGCATTATATGCAAATTGTCACCTCTAGGCTACATTGCAAATGCAGCAAACGTATTTAAATTTGCCATTAAACCATTGATCAAATCACAGCAATGGCTATTTGTTACACAGTGGGAAATTTTTGTATTTATTTTGCATGATTTGTTTGTGGATATGCTGTGTTTTTGTTTGGATTTGTTTTCCCTCTGTCAATCCCCAAAACGGGAAAGTTGAACTTGTCTAGATCAGTCGGGGAGAGGAGCAATCGGCTGATTTGTTGCAGTTGTGGAAACACCGAGTAGGCTGCATATGAGAGGACCGTGGCAGGACGCCAAGGTATCCCACTCGTGAACACCATGAGTGATGGCGCACACGGCTCCAGCAGACACTGAAAGGGGCAGAAAGGCAGTGCGAGACACATGATCATGGCAGAAGAAGGCCTCTGCCATCGCCTGTGAGTACCCTAGAAGCGAGTGAGGACGATTTGCGCTATGCACAGTATGAATCGTGCACACACGCGAATATTGGTGCCTGCATCTTGATTTTTCAGCTGGCTTCGGCTGAATAGGGACGTGGCACCTGGAGGTCGAAAACCCGAGGGTGTCAAGATAAGCTGTTCACCTGGCTGCCGACGCAGGGGAGGAGCGCGTCGTGGACATAGGGTGTTTCTCAATGTCAAGGCGCCTCGGTAGGCGAGGCGCCTTGCTTACGAGGACACTGTCCTTCCTTGGTCAAAAAAACGGTTTGGAACAGACTTGCCTTACGTGACAGCGGCTGCCGGCTTACGTGCTCTGTTTATGTCCCGCCCATCGTAGTAGCATTGTAGCGTAGAAATATTACTTCAGCCATGGAACTGAAAATGTATAACGAGAGTTTTAGTTTTTTTTATATGTCAGTTAAATCAAATGTGCAAACGAATTAGTACCTGGTAGCCACCGAAGCTGCAACTACTAAGCAACTAACCAACCATATATAACTGCTTTGGATCTAATAAATAATAATAAAAAAATAAAACAAAGATTTTAGATATAAGCCTGATGGTTAAAATGAGTTGAATAACATTTAAAGTAGAAATTTACCCCGAAGTAGCTACTGCTGGCTCCTACCGCGCTGTAGTCTGGGAAATTTTTGACCGAGAATGCATGAAGGCACGTCTGATGTATCCTTGGTTAGTTAGCTAAACGGCTAACAAACGGAGGACAGATTCCTCCGCAGAACATGAACATTGGAACACGCCTTGGTGGTCCCTGATGACGTATCTCCTAGGCAACCGGGGCGGGACCAAGGCATCAAGGCGAGGTTCCTGGGCATTGAGAAACACCCATAGACTGTAAAAAAGAATAGACAGTGCCTCCTCACTCCTCCTCGTTTACCAGAATGACTTTCATGGGGGAATTCATGGCGGATTCACAGACTCCTCCTCCCCAGCTCTGACGAAGCATGTTCCTAAAAAGGACATAGGGGCGGGATCTTCACTGTAGACTCTGCCCTCGCGGGGCGTGTATGGGCGTGTAGTTCAGTCGTAATCACGCCCATTCTGCTCCTGCGTCTTTAACTCTGATGCTAAACTTGGTTAGCTAAGCTAAAGGCTAATAGCGATAATAGCCCCATGCCTGACTGCTGCCACATCTGCGCTCCTCCGACGGTTCTCTTATTTCTCAAACCTCAAAAGGTGAGAACTAGTAACTTGAAAAAATTATTAAAATGTAGTGTTACTATAATTAAAGTCCAACGAAACAGCCTGTCAATCGAAGTCCGGCCCCCTCATTAATTATGCAAGATTTCAAAAAATTATCTTACGAAAACAAGCCTTGGTGTCTATTGTTTTTGACGAGCCCAGCGGAAGAATACGTAGCCATAGAAAGTTTAAAAAATGGGCACCAGGCATTAAAGTTGTTTTTAACGTGTCTAAAGTCCAATGCTTTTCAATGGGGGCCTAGCGGCCTTATGGAGGTACTACAGCAATGGAGGAGCAATGGCGGCCTCCATGGTATGCGGTCACAAAGCAGAGCGTCCAGCGGCCATTGGTCGTGTATCTGTTTGATGGGAAGAAGTTGTCATAAGGTTTTTGGAGAACGACCTGGATTAGGATCCGCACATAAATCCGGCTTCATCTATGGGTGATTCACAATACCCTGACTTTAAGTTTAATTCCTTTTTACTTTGCCATTGGTGACTGGACCACTGAAAAAAAGAAACTGTTTTGCTCTACAAGCTCAGTTCTTTTGGTTTCTTGGTTGTCTGCCCGCACCCTTGTGTAAAAAAAACACTAGCTTTTAAACATATCGGTCACATATCTCCATCATAAATGTTGGTTACTATTAATGAGGACAGTTATGTAGCTGCCCACTTGGAATAACCACTCGAGATGCAGAGAGCTTCGACTGAAGCAACTTTTAATCTCTCCTCTTTCCACCCTCAACAATATGGCACCGTGAAAACTACAAGATGCACAAATAAACACAGTTATCACATTTCAACATAAATCCAGACACAACATTTACATTTTACTTTGTAGAAATCACTTATTTGAACTCAAATCATAACATTGACATGAAATCTCATTCTAAATCATGTGTATTCGATCTTTTAATAAAACATGAAATTAAAAACAAATTTCTGTTGCCTGAATGAATAAACAACTTGTTACAATCATTACCAACCTCTTTCTGCTTCCGAGGGGTGCTAATCCTGGCTAACCAGCTAACAGCTCTCTCCAATATGACATTCCGAATAAAGAAGTTTATCAGCTCCGAAGTGAGTAACGTCTGTGTGTCATCATGAAGAGAAAAGCTAGAAGCAGCGCGACGGCTAAGAGAAGTGATGAGGTACGGACGGTGCTCTTCAAAATGAAACCGCGTAATGAAATAAATAAAAAATAAACTTCAAGAGCATTTACAAGGTATCATACCTCTGTACCCATCCCCATGTTCCTCTCCTGCTTCTGTTCAGGAAGAATTTTCTGATGTCCATCTCTGAATAGTTTATCAGAAGGCTATGTTTAGTTTTACAGTAGCACAGCTTCACAAACAGTATAAGCTACTTTTACAGGTTCCTCTCTACAGTATACCTATAAATCATTAATTGTGTGCATGCAGATTATGGCGCTACCAATGACGCTAAGCACTGGAAAAACAGAGGCTAATTATGTGGGTAACATTCTCTAACAGCGATCAGCTTGTCATTTTTTTCTGTCAAACAAATTGTGAATTTGTTGTAACATTAAAACGGGATGACTTAATCTGTGCTCAAAGTGATGTGATGAGCTCCAGCGGGGTTTCCATTGTGTACTGTGTGTGTCTGTGTATGAAACACTCAGCAGAATCATGTGAACTATTTTCATTGGTGTTTGCGTTCAATCTTACCCAGCTACAATTCAATTCAATTCAATTCAGTTTATTTATATAGCGCCATTTCACAACAGATGTCATCTCAAGGCACTTTACAAAAAGAGTTATTACAATACAATGTTTAGTGTAGAAATTACAGAACCACAGAAGATTGCGTCGTGGAATTCTCAGCAATCCCTCATACTGAGCAAGCATGCAGCGACAGTGGGAAGGAAAAACTCCCTTTTAACAGGAAGAAACCTCCGGCAGAACCAGGCTCAGCACAAGCGGTTATCTGCCGCGACCGTCTGTGGCTTGGAGAATACATAACAGAGACACAGAAAGAGCAACAGAACTGATGCACAAGTTTGTTGCAGGACGTGGAGAATTTTCCGTCACTGCAATGCCATCTTAGTCAGGGTCGTCAAGCAGGGCTAATCCGGAGCACCTACTATAATAGAAAACAGGTTAGTGCTTGAATTGACAGCACATCATGCAGTTGGGGAGAAGTAGGAGAGAAAGTAGGAACAGACCCTAATAATGTCCTCCAACAGCCTAGCCTAAAGCAGCATAGCTACTAACATTAACCTGTCTCCTAGCTACTAGGAGACCTGGCTACCAACACTCTGTCTTAGTCCTCCTGACCCGTGGACGGTGTAGGGCCGGTAACGGCCCCCGTCATGCCGGGGTCTTCTCGGAGTCGGGTTGTTTGAGAATGCAGCCCAAAGTGGGTGGTAAACTCCATCTAAGGCTAAATACCGGCACGAGACCGATAGTCGACAACTATCTTAAGGAAAAATAGACAGAACTGAGAGGACAGAGTTGAAGAGGGCGAGAAACGTTTAAGAGATAAACGGGTGGGGTCCGCACAGTCTGCCCAGGGGATTCAACCCGGCAGGTAATGGGCGGCCGCACTGTGCGGGAGGATCCCCTTGAGGGACCTCTCTCCGGCGCTGGCTGGCCCCTGTGGGGCACATTTCTTCCGCGGCGGTAAGCCGCGACCGGCTCCGGATCTTTACCTGGCTTACATTAATCTATCTCTACCTAGCTACTCTACCTCTTCCTATCTCTTCCTAACTTTTGACACTCTGCCTGACTACTAACATTAACCTGTCTCTTCCTATCTACCTGTCTGACCTGACTCTAACTACCTATAAACATATCTCTAACTGTAAGCTTTGTCAAAGAGGAAAGTTTTTAGCCTAGTTTTAAAGATAGACAAATTGTCTGCTTCACGAACCAACCCTGGGAGCCGGTTCCATAGGAGGGGAGCCTGATAGCTGAAAGATCTGCCACCCATTCTACTTTTAGAAATCCTAGGAACTACCAGTAAACCTGCAGTCTGAGAGCGAAGGTCTCTGTTAGGAACATATGGAACAATCAGGTCTCTTATGTATGATGGAGCTAGATTATTAAGGGCTTTATATGTCAGAAGGAGGATCTTGAATTCTATTCTAGATTTTACTGGGAGCCAGTGAAGAGAAGCTAAAACAGGGGAAATGTGATCTCTTCTTTTAATATTCATCAGAATCCTAGCAGCAGCATTTTGAACTAACTGAAGACTTTTAATTGTATTCTGTGGACTACCTGATAATAGACAGTTACAGTAATCCAGCCTTGAAGTAACAAAGGCATGGACTAGTTTTTCAGCATCATTCCTGGACAGGATGGTTCTAATTTTTGCAATATTCCTAAGGTGAAAAAAGGAAATCCTACAGACTTCTTTAATGTAAGTTCTAAATGACATATCTTGGTCAAAAATGACACCGAGGTTTTTTGCTTTATTACTGGAGGCTAATTTAATGCCGTCCAGGTGAAGGGGCTGACTAAGTAGTTTCTTTTTCAGAGCTTCTGGTCCAAAGACGACAACTTCTGTTTTATCAGAATTTAGAAGCAAGAAGTTTAGAGTCATCCAAGTTTTTATGTCTTCCAGACATGCCTGTAGTCTACCTAACTGATTGGATTCATCAGGATTTATGGATAGATATAGCTGTGTATCATCTGCGTAACTATGGAATTTTATCCCATGCTGCCTAATTATTTTACCAATAGGAAGCATATATATAGTAAAGAGAATCGGCCCAAGCACTGAACCCTGTGGTACTCCGCAAGTAACTATTGAGGTTGAGGAAGATCTATTGTTTACCTGAACAAACTGAAATCTGTTAGACAAATAAGATTTAAACCAACCTAGTGCTGTTCCTATTATACCGACACTTTGAAGCCTTTCTATGAGAATATTGTGGTCAACAGTGTCAAAGGCAGCACTGAGATCTAACAGGACCAGAATGGTCACCAGTCCATTGTCTGAGGCTATGAGAATATCATTAGTAACCTTCACCAGAGCTGTTTCAGTGCTGTGATGAGCTCTAAAGCCTGACTGAAACTTCTCAAACAGCTCATTATTGTTTAAATGCTCACATATCTGGTGTGCAACTATTTTCTCAAGAATTTTAGATAAGAAGGGAAGATTAGATATCGGTCTATAGTTAATTAAGTCGTTTTGATCAAGAGAGGGTTTCTTAAGTAGAGGTTTAATTACAGCAATCTTAAACTCCTGTGGTACATATCCATTGACTAAGGATAGATTCATTATATTTAAAATTGGAGCAGCGATCAGAGGGAAAACTTCTTTTAAGAGTTTAGTTGGGATTGGGTCTAAAACGCAAGTTGAAGGTTTAGATGAAGCTAATAATTTTAGTACATCACAAAGTTCGGCTGCATTAAAGCAGTTTAAGCATATATTAGGTTCCACCATTTTTGAGGCTGCCTCATTAACTAAGGAGGAAGCAAGCATATTGGGAAGGTTCCCAATTATCTTATTCTTTATGGAGTCTATTTTATTTATAAAGAATTGCATGAAGTCGTCACTGCTTAGAGCTTGGGGAATGGTTGGCTCGATAGAGCTATGATCCTGTGTGAGTTTGGCAACTGTATTAAAAAGAAACCTAGGATTATTTTTATTCTCCTCGATTAAAGATGAATAATATGCTGTTCTAGCTGTGTGAAGGCTCTTTTTATATAGCAATAAACTATTTTTCCATATTAAAAAGGAATCATGTAAATGCGTGGAGCGCCATTTTCTCTCTAGTTTTCTAACATTCTGCTTTAGGGTACGTAGCTCTAAATTAAACCAGGGAGTTAATCTTCTATGGCTAGCCACCTTCCTTTTCAAGGGGGCAACTTTGTCTATTGCCCGACGCAGGGAGGAATTAACGCTATGAACTAAAATGTCAAGTTGTGAGGGGTCACGAGTTAAATCACTGTTTTCTGTTCTGCATTTATAAACTGAGGAAATTAAAGTTGGAAGAGCTTCTTTAAAATTTGCTACAGCGTTGTCTGATAACGTTCTGGTATAATGAAGTTTTCTTTCAGGTTTGATATGATCCATTAGAGTAAGTTTAAAAGTGATAAGGAAATGATCAGACAGGATAGGGTTATGTGGAAAGACTGTTATTTCTTCACAGTCAATGCCATAAGACAGCACAAGATCTAAAGTGTGGTGACAAGAATGTGTTGGTCCCTGCACATTTTGAGTAAAGCCTATTGAGTCTAGGATAGTGTTAAAAGCTGTATTTAGACTATCACTTTCATTATCAACATGAATATTGAAGTCTCCGACTATAATGACTTTATCAGTGTTTAAAACTAAGTCAGATAGAAAATCTGAAATCTGATCTAAAAATTGAGAATAAGGTCCTGGTGGACGATATAAGACCACAAACAAAAGTGGCTTTACTGCTTTGTTATGTGTATGAGGAAAGCTAAAAACTAGATGCTCAAAGGAACTGTAACTATTATTTTTTTGGAGATTAATTAGTAAATCGGAATGAAAGATAGTTGCTACTCCACCTCCTCGACCAGTACTTCGAGGGACACTAAAGTTTAAGTAGCTAGGGGGAGTTGACTCATTTATTGTGACATGGTCCTCTTCCTGCAACCATGTCTCTGCAAGACAAAACAAATCAATATTATTTTCACAAATTAAGTCATTTACCAAGAGTGTTTTTGAGGGGAGAGATCTTATGTTTAGTAAACCACATTTAATTGATTTGTTTTTATGTTCAGTCCGAGTTTTATTTATCTTTATGAGATTTTTATACTTTGCTCTAGTAGCATTAACTTTTAATTCATTAGTTTTGGGTAGTGGACGGGAAACTATCTCTATAGGGTAGTGGGTGGGTGGCAGTCCCTGTTCCTTGACTTCCCTGACTGGACTCTGGGTTCCCTGAGCTGGACTCTGGGTTGTCACGGCTTTGGGGAACTAGAGATAACCCTATCAATGTTCCTGGAAAGAAGCGAAGCTCCGTCCTCGGTGGGATGGATGCCGTCTCTACGTAACAGTCCAGGTTTTCCCCAGAAGGCCCCCCAGTTATCAATGTAGCCCACATCGTTTTCTGGACACCACCTTGACAACCAAAGGTGGAACGAAAGCATACGGCTGTACATGTCATCGCTAGTACGATCAGGCAGGGGACCAGAAAAAATTACAGAGTCAGACATCTTTTTGGCAGCCCTACACACCGAAGCTACGCTAATTTTAGTGACCTCCGACTGCCGTCGCCGGGTGTCGTTGCCACCAGCATGGATAACGATCCTGCTATACCGCCGTTTGTCCTTGGCCAAAAGCTTCAGATGGGACCTAATGTCCGCAGCCCTGGCCCCTGGAAGGCATTTGACGGTGGTCTTTCGTGTCTCTGGAGCCACATTCCTAACTATGGAGCTGCCAATTACAAGAATCGGCCTCTCCTGCTCGGCGGGTGCGTCGCTGAGCGGGGCGAACCTATTGTTCAGAGAAAGGGGCTGGAGGTTGGCCGCGGACTGGGGTCTGGCGCTAATCTTCCTACGAACAGTCACCCAGCTCGCCTGAGGTCCCGGCTGCACGGGAGCTGTTGAAGGACGGCTAGGTCCTGTCCTAGTTGACTCCGCGCTAGCTACTGCTGGGCCTGGCTGTTCTACAGCGCGGAGCCGGGCCTCTAGCTCAGAAACCCTCGCCTCCAAAGCTACAAAAATGCTGCACTTATTACACCTACCAACTTCACTAAATGAGGCGGAGGAGTAACTAAACATCTGACAGAGAGAGCAGGAAAGAGGAGGAGGTGTAGAGAGAGATGGAGGGACAAGAGAGAAAGCTGCCGAAGCCATGCTAGCCGTAAAGCTAAGCTAACCAAGCGGTACCTTACCTTACCTAAAAACAAAGTAATTAACCCAGTAAAACGCTTAAAGAGTCCTAAACCGTGAAGAAACTTAACGTTTTAATGTGTTTGTGTGTTAAGCAACTCAGAAAAAACTTATTGACAGAGAAAGTTAGATCAGTTCAAGAGAGAGAGAAACACCGACTTGCTACAAACGAGTTAGTCACAAAACAGGAAATGACGCGATACGTCTTACCAACGCGATACGTCTCCACGCTCACAACCAATTAATTTCCACTGGCCTAGAGCACAAGAGCACAAGAGGTTTTCTTGATCCCTCACAGGCAATCATCCAACATCACCTACAGAGGTGCTATTTCCAGATTGGCTATTGTAGCCCCTTTTATTCCTTTTGTTTTTTTATAGGCTGGAAAGGCTCGAGTCAGATGCACAAGATCAGCGCTATAATTTTACTGGGACAGTGGATACTTTTACTAAGGCACGTGCCCCATTAAATAAGGCCTAGTAACGCCCCTGGTGTAGAGCAAATGCTGTTAGAGTTCTTTATGTCAGTGCTGAACGTTTCAGCAGGTCTTAATCAGCTGTAAAAACAACAAACACTGAAGGCGACATATGGAGAACATTCTTCTGTTCTTTGCTGCGGCATCAAGTAAGTTTTTCTCATTTATATTCAGATTGATTGATTGAATCAAAAAGTGCATTTCAAATTACTGACTCCAGGTGGCTTTTATTGACAGTGGATAAAGTTTTTGAAGGGGGAGAGAGGTGGGGGAAGACATGAGGTAAAAGTGGCCTGGGATGAGACCCGAACCAGGGACAGTCACGTAGAAGACCAAAGCCTCTGCACATGTTGTGCCCGCTCGGTTTGAATCCTAATGACAACAGGCAATAAGTTTTGAATTGGAAAACATAATAATATTTTACCTCCCACTTTGGTTCTCCTTTATTGGGATGAACCTGCAGGTAGGTGCAGTTCCAGTGGTCCATGAAGAACTTGTCAAACGCTTGACGCTGAGTTGTTTGTTGTATCCGCTGGAGTCAAATGAGAAATTTGGTATTCAAAAAAGCTCGGGCCTGTTTGCTATTTTAAGGCAGATATCAAAATAAACTGTCGCCTGACATGCAAATAATTACAATCTAATTTTGCATGTTGGTAAAAGTGAAGAAGCTGAAATACTGCAGTTAGATTCAGGGAGGCTGACTGAGAGGAGGGATGGAGAAGATCCTGCTGATTCTCCTGGCTGCTTCAGCAGGTAAGAAATCATTTGAAATCCACATCGTGTTGTATGCTTTAAGGACTGATGTTAGTGTGGTTGTCATGGCTACAGGGAACAACCTGGAACAACGCATCGATCCCAGAGATTCATTCGGTTTTTCAATGAGTCTGAAATTTTTTTAAATGTCTTCATAGAAATGTTTCTCTAAAAGGGAAACCCAACAATAATCTACAAATGGAAATATTCTGTCATGATCATTTAGTGATTATAAGATTGGAGACGGGGGGGGGGGGGGGATCAAGCTGATAAAGCTGAGAAAGTTGAGTGGAGGGAAAAAGCGTGAAAGAAAGCTGTCCACAACCAGCAGAGAGAGTTGCAGCCTTGACAGGATTCTGAAGAAAAGTACAACAAAGAGTTTGATGGAGATTCACAAGGTGTGAACTGAATCAGAACTTCCAGATCCACCACACGGTGCCAGAACATGAACTAGAACAGATACACTGAAGGTGGGAAGTCACTGCTGAGCTTGAGACAGCAGAAGATTCCAGTCAGTGAAGATCTGAGTTTCCAAGATTTGCATAGAATTCTTACTAAAGCCGTACTTAAGCTACTTTTTACTTAAACCAAGTAAGCTTCTGTTCAATCAAATCAGAATCAGAATCAGAATCAGTTTATTGGCCAAGTATGTCACATACAAGGAATTTGACTCCGGCAAACTTTTTCCTCCAGTACAGAACTTGAATAAGTGAAATAAAAAAAAAAAATAAAAAGAAAAAAGAAAAAAAAGAAAAATAAGAACAAAAATAAGTAAAAATACAAATAAATATCAGATCGTAAATAATAAAGGATAATATATACACCAAGCCGGGGTTATTTTACAGTGAGTATGTACAGAAGTGCAGAGTTATAGTTTATTGTTATGTGAGTGCACTCACACACTGTGACTAGACAGAGTTCGTCAGAGCGACAGCCTGGGGGAAAAAACTGTTTTTGTGTCGGGTGGTTTTGGCGTACAACGCTCTGTAACGCCGACCTGAGGGGAGGAGCCTAAACAGATTGTGGCCAGGGTGTGAGGGGTCAGAGGTGATTTTCCTGGCCCGCTTCCTGACCCTGGCCCGGAATAGGTCCTGAATGGAGGGAAGATCGGTTCCTATGATCCTCTCTGCAGTCCTGACTGTTCTCTGCAGTCTGTCCTTGTCTTGCCTGGTGACGGATCCGAACCAGACAGAGATGGATGAGGTCAGGACAGACTGGACTATTGCTGTGTAGAAGATGATCAGCAGCTCCTGGGGCAGGTTGAACTTCCTGAGCTGACGCAGAAAGTACAGCCTTTGCTGGGCCTTTTTCCTTATTATGTTGATGTGTGAGGTCCACTTCAGGTCCCGTGTGATGGTGGATCCTAGGAACCTGAAAGACTCCACTGTGGGGACTGGCTTGTTGAGGATCATGAGAGGAGATGTTGATGGTGGTCTCTTCCTGAAGTCCACTGTCATCTCCACAGTTTTGAGCGGGTTTAGCTCCAGGTGGTTCTGACTGCACCAGAGAACCAGCTGTTCCACTTCCTTTCTGTACACAGACTCGTCGCCGTCGCGGATGAGTCCAATGACGGTGGTGTCATCTGCAAACTTCAGGAGTTTCACAGAAGGGTCCCTCGACGTGCAGTCAGTGGTGTAAAGGGAGAAGAGCAGTGGGGAGAGAACACATCCCTGGGGGGCGCCGATGCTGAGGGAACGGGAGCTGGATGTGAACTTACCCAGTTTCACCTGCTGCCTCCTGTCAGTCAGGAAACTGGTAATCCACTGACAGGTGGAGGGAGGCACGGTGAGCTGGGACAGTTTTTGGTGGAGGAGCTCTGGTACAATGGTGTTAAACGCAGAGCTGAAGTCCACAAACAGGACCCGAGCGTAGGTACCTGCAGAGTCTAGATGGTGCAGGATGTAGTGTAGAGCCATGTTGGTCCCTGAGCCTTTTTAATTTTCTGTCTCTGAAATAGCTGGCGCACGTCCTGTTCGCAGATCGTCAAGGCAGGTACGTGGGTGGTTTGGGGTGAAGCTGGGTCTTTTGTGATGGAGATGGTGGGGGAGGTGGGAGGTGTGAAAGTCCTTTCAAACCTGGAAAAGAAGTCGTTGAGGTCCTCAGCCAGGCGGGGGCTCTCCACAGGGTGGGGGGATGGTCTCCTACAGTTAGTAATTTGAAGTATGCAAAGGTGCACTCAATCTCAGCTTCATATCAGCTGATATAGGGCGTTTCATTTGTAACTATGACAACTGAGGGGTGGAGAAAGCAGTTTTACGGAGACAGAAGCCGGCATACTAAGGCACAAAAAAACGTTTTCAAACTATCAATCAATAAAGAGCTTTACTGAGCCAAAGCCGACCAAAGTGCTTCCCATGAAAAGACAAAAATATCGTTGCAAAATAAACAGTGGATATATGTAAGGTTAGATAGTAAAACACTGATAAAATGAATTCATGTAAAACATGCGGAGTAATTGACAGATTATATTAAATAATAATCAGTTAAAAGCTAGGCTAAAAAAGTTAGTTTTGACCCGCCTCTTAAAGGGAAAGTTCGTTTTTTTTCAACCTAGACCTTATTTCCTTAGCAAATATTACGTTCAACGACTCACTCAGACAAGTTTGAAAGTACTTGAAGGCATTAAGGAGGAGTTGATATAGAGTCACGATCATCTTATATCCATATAATGGGAGTTAATGGGGGCAGGAGTTTGCCGCCTGTAATAAGGCATTATCTGCCCCCAAAATCCTTTATTATCCATGTTTTGTTATGAATAGTTATCGATATTCCCCTTTGAGTTCAGAACGTCTCACCCCAGAACCAAAATAATTAGCCCTTCTGAGACGTTCTGAACCGGGAGAGTAGTCCTGCTAACATCTAATAACAAAAACATTGGTTAAATGAAGGTGTTTTGAGGCAGATAAAGCCTAATTACAGGCGGCGAACTCCTGCCTCATTTGACTCCCGTTATATGGATATAAGCTGATCGTGGCTCGGATAAACTACTCCTGAATGCTCCATGTAGCTCCAAACTTGTCTGGTCAAGTAAATGAATGTAATATTTGCTAAAAATAAAGTCCAGGTTGAAAACAAAAAACTTCTTCTTTAAAAACATAAATGTTCTCTCTGGCCCTGAGGTCCTCAAGCACCCCTTTCCAGAGGTGGGGCCATAATAATGGAAAGACGCCTCACCAAGACACTTAAAAACCATTAAAAGAACCTTAACATTTATCCTAAAATGTACGTGGAGCCAGTACAATGTGTTTAAAACAGGTGTAAAAATGCTCTCCCCTCCTGGTCTTAGTCAGGACCTGGCTGCTGAACTTCGCAGAAGCTGTAAACTAGATGCACTGTTTTTGGGAAGACCAGAAAGCAAGCATTACAATAATCAATTCTCCTTGAGAGAAAAGCATGCATCGGTTTCTCCGCAGTTTGTCTCTCTCCCAAGAGAGACTGGGGCGAACTCTGGCAATGTTCATTTTAATGTGTGGGATAAAAGTCAGCTCAGGGTCAAAAATAAGGCCCAGGTTCTCCACTTGATAAAAAGGGTTGAAAGATTTTGATTGTTGTTTTGGTAAAAGGTTCTCTCTCTTAGCCTCAGGACGGATGACTAAGACTTCAAGTTTTTTTTCCTGGTAGAGCTGGAGAAAGTTTTCTGCCATCCATGATTGGATTACTAAAATGTTGTTAAAAAGTGCATCCATTGGCCGTGTGTCATCTGGAATCATGGAGATATACAACTGTGTATATTCCAAAGTACTATAGTTATCAAATAAAACAGGTATAGCAGAAAGCGTTGATGAACTTCTAAAAGCGGTACTGCTTACCCTTTTGCTAATCCTCATGGAATAAGTTAAGTTAAAATTTGGTGGGGAGGCCTCTGTAAGACCAGCGGGACATCTGCACTCAGCCACGTTTCCATTAAAAATGAACACTTCAGATTATGGTCCAAAATTAGATAGTTGATAATATAAGTTTTTTTCAGCAGAGGGCGAATATATATCTTCACCACCCAGAGTTTGTGACAATAGATGAGAGTAGGAAGGTAGATCGACTGGTAAATTGAGAGCTTTGCCTTTCGGCTCAGCTCTCTCTTCACCACGACAGACCGGTCCAGTGCCCGCATAACTGCAGACGGCTTACAAATCCGCCTATCGATCTTCTGCTACTTTTTTCCCTCAGTTATTGTTTACATACAATTGGTTCTTGTTTGTACCTTAGAATCAGAACAGCTGTCTAAGAGCTGAGTAAGAGAATTAAACCTTTCTTACCATCCCAGCATAATAACATTTTCTGTCACAGATGTGGGCATGCTAGGCTCATTGCTAGGATGCGGGTCCCCTGCCTATTAACATGGAGCCCATCTGCATCAGACAATGTTAAAATTGTCTATTAAACCAATATTGTTCATCATGGTGGCAGAGGAAAGCCAAGTGTACAAAGCTAAAAGTCAAAAAGACCAATTCATCTGCTGACGCTGGCGGGGGCGGGGTCAGAGATAAAAACAGACATGTTTTTTAAAAGATCTAGAAGGTGAATAAAGTTACAACTCAGGAGCTCAGACTGCTGTTAATGAATGTCGTTCATGCAGGCGTGAATCACAGGATACGACCGTCAGAGTGTGAATGATTGAACGACTGAATGTAAAGCATGCTGGAGTCCTCAGACTTGATAAACTACTCTAAAAATCCTGACCATTTACAAATATCAAATCAATTTACCAAAGTAAATTGAGATTTCAGTGATTTTTGCCCTCCTGTAAACAGTAGATTAGGAGCCAATCACTTTAATGACTCATTGTTGAGGGCTATCCTGGCAGTCCCGGTCTAAAACCTTCAGAACATTCAAATTATGTAAATCCTTCAATCTTTCTTTGCATTGTTGTTTAGGCCTGCGCAGGGAAATCCAAATTTCCTCTAATCCTTTTCCTGATTCTCCAAAGTAGCTTGAATAAAATTTGCATAATTGATGATGTCAGGGTTGTGTCTCCACATGAAGCAGCATGGACCCAAATGCAGACATGGGTAGAGGTGGAAGGATATTTATTGAGGTGATGAGGAGGAGGAGTATGAAAAAGGCAGGACGAGACACGATACGAGGCTGACAAGAATGAGCAGCATGGTAAGACACCATGGAGAGACATTAATGGGCCAACCAGGAGTGAGAGAGGTGAAGGGTATAAACAGACATGAGGTAAGGAGGATCAGGTGCGACAGACTGTAGTGGTGTGGACACTGATTTGACCAGCCAAAGTTTTGAACTCAGCTGCAACATTAAACAATTCAACCACAGGAGCACTCTCATGTATTCCATCACCGTCCTGGAACTCAACTGCTACATCTACACCTTCCAGAGACTTTTCAGGATCGTTTGTGTCTCCAGAGTCACCTATGAGATTTCCCAACCACTTTGAAAACTTGGTACAACATCGGATTAAAATGGTTCCCCTCACTCCAGTCATGTCAAAATCAAGGCCCTTGTCCCCAAAGAAATGTCGTTCCCCAGTCCCACCTTTTTCACCAACCAAGGTCTCCCCAGCTCGGCCCCCACCACCGGTGCCCACAGCTGTTACCTCCAGCAGCTTCACTGCTGCTGTCTAGGATGTTAAGGGCCTCTGCAATGCTACCATGCGTAGCAAACTCAAAACCAACCAGAGGTCCAGAGAGGGAGTGTGCTCTTCTAAAACAATCAGTGTGAGTGTAGTCCATCTCACTTCAATTTTGTGTCTGAAACATGCCAAAACCAGAAGGGAGGGGGTGTTTGCGTCATTTTCAGGGACAATATATTGACCCACAAACTCTCATTTGGGTTTTTTCCATTGTTTGAGTATGTGTCATTCAAAATGGAGATTAAAAAACCTTCCATACTTTATATGACAATTTACAAACCACCACAGAATTGTTTTATCGAAGATTTTACTGAATTACTTACATTTGTTTGCACGGAAGTTGATTGTTTAGTAATTTCAGATCATTTAATGTGCATGTGGATGTAACCAATGATAGACATGCCAAAGAACTTAGTGCTGTCCTTGAAATGTTTGGCTTAACTCAACAAGTGAGTGATGCTACTCACAACAAAGGCCACACTCTAGATCTATCCATCCATCCATTCATTTTCTGAACCACTTAATCCTTAATGGGTCGCGGGGGGGCTGGTGCCTATCTCCAGCTGTCAACGGGCGAGATCTAGTCATTACAAAAGGTGTTAATATATCAAATGTCAATGTTGTTGATGTTGCTTTATCTTATCATTTTTGTGTCTTATTTTTGTGACCTATGTGTGGTACCCAAAGTACTTGGACCTGGAGTCATTCAGAGAAGACACATAAATGATCCAACAAGGACACAGTTTATGGAACTGATCAGATTGGAAAATCCCCCATGCTTAAATGTTGATCATCTATTGGACTCTTACACTTCAAGGGTTGTAAAGGTTTTGGATACTATTGTTCCTGTTAAGGTTAAAATGGTTAACAATAAGCAAAAGGCACCTTGGAGAAATGAAGTTTCAGTCAGGGCCCAAAAAAGGAAATGCCACAAGTCAAAGCTCCAGGTTCATTATGAGGTTTACAAAGAAGTGATTTGTGCGTTTAACCAGATTTTACGTGGAGCAATTATTTCTCTGAAACAATCGTAAACTGCAAAAACAATTCTCGTGCTCTGTTTGCCACAGTGAACATATTAACTAATCCTCAAGTTTCACTGCCCTTAGAACTCATTTCTACATCTAAGTGCAATGAGTTTGCAATATTTTTAATGACACAGTCCAAGGCATTAAAAATGCCATAATTACCACAAAACAAATGGTTCAACAAACTGGTTCAAGTCCTATCTCGAGGAAAGGACATACTTTGTTGAAATTGGCAACTGTGTCTCAGACAAAATTCCCATGACCTGTTGAGTCCCCCTGGGGGTCAATCTTGGGACCACTTTAATTCAACTTGTACATGCTTCCATTGGGTCAGCTAATTAACAGCAATAATGTGTCTTACCATATCTATGCAGATGACACTCAGATCTACGTGTCACTGACGGCAGGTGAACATGGGCCTATAGATACACTCTGTCACTGTATTGAACAGATCAGTGTGTGAATGCAAAACAACTTTCTCCAGTTAAACTCAGGCAAAACTGAGATCATTGTTTTTGGCCCACAGACACAAAGAGAAAGTGTTATCAGTCATTTTAAGTCTCTCTGTCTCAAAAAAACAGGTTAGAAATCTAGGGGTAATCATGGACTCTGACCTGAACTTAAACAGCCACATCAAAGCAATAACATCAACAGCTTTTTACTATCTGAAAAACATTGCTAAGATCAGAGGAATAGTGTCGAAACCAGACTTAGAGAAAGTTAAGCCTAGTTCATGCTTCTCCGACGGCAAAGTTGTAATGACGGAGACATTTTCTGTTTATAGTACTCCGCTCTTCCACCCCATTCTCTATTGTTTTTTCAGCGTTGCTCGACCAGGTCAACAGCGGGCGCTAAGTTTTCATTGCGTCTCTGCCTACTATCACAGATCGGCGTTTCTGTGTTTTTCTCGGCTTGTGAACGCATTTCTTCCTCAAGGAGCAATGAACGACAGAAAGTACGTTTTGATTAAGCTGTAAATCTTTTTACTAGAAGTGCCGATTATAATACTGTAGAAACACATGGAAACAAAACACAGCAGCCGTTTTTTGTTGTTTTCATACACCTCTATGTGTTCAAAATCGCCATAGGAACAGATTAGATAAGTTATCCTTTCAATATAAAGCATATAGTGTCCAAACGCTGCATTAACTACTGATTTCAGCGACTATAGAGCCCCGTTCTGGTGAAGCGATCTCTGGCTGTTACTGAAACTGACCAATCAGATGCATACGCTCTCCGTCGACGGATAGTTAAAAATTGGGCCTCTACTCCGTGCGTCCTTGCATAGGTGACGGAGAGCCCTTGCGTTGACGGATAATGGCGTTGCGTCAATCTGTCTCCGTCAAAACGCAGAAGCATAAACTAGGCTTTATCCATGCATTTGTCTCCAGCAGGTTAGACTACTGTAACGGCCTGCTCACTGGCCTCTCTAAACGAGCTGTTAGACAGCTGCAGTACATCCAGAACGCTGCTGCTCGAGTCCTGACAAGAACCAGGAAATACGACCATATTAGTCCAGTGCTCCGGTTGCTGCACTGGCTTCCTGTCGCTCAGAGAATAGAATTTTAAACAGCTCTGCTTGTGTACAAGTCTTTTCATGGTTTGGCACCAAAGTACATCTCTGACATGTTAGAGACATATGAACCATCTCGGGCCCTGAGAACTTCAGGGAGGGGTCTCCTGGTGGTTCCCAGAGTCAACAATAAACACGGTGAGGCTGCATTTCAGTTTCAGGCAGATAAAATCTGGAACAGTCTTCATGAGGATGTGAGACAAGCCTCAACTCTAACAATGTTTAAATCCAGGCTGAAAACAGTTCTTTTTACCCGTGCATATGACAATTGAAATGATTTTATCTGCACTCTTGTTTTTTTATTGTAATTAATTATTTTTTAAGTTGATGGTTTTTTTCTGTTTATTTGTTTTCTTAATTTATGCAACTGTGACACACTTTGAATTGCCTTGTGTATGAATTGTGCTCTACAAATAAACTTGCCTTGCCTCTTTATTTCCATGGTTCAGAGCCAAAGGTCTCTCCCTGTAACATATTGTCTCCTGTCTTGGCAGAACTCTGCCTGAGTGCGTGTGTGTTATATCAGAGTCTGTAGACAAAGCAAGATAACTCACAGCAGTCCTTGAGCCACCAAGTGTAGGTACAAAGTCCATGGATCTCAAACATTCTTGAGTATACCATGCTGTTCTTAATAATTACTCATCACTAAAAAGAACTAAACTTAAAATAATTATTCTACTACAGGGCCAAAATGAAAATCTATCACAGAGCCTTGGGCCAAATGTAGTAATTGTTTTACACAAAATACAAATACTGATACAAAAGAAAAGTACTTTTATTTATTAAACAGTTATTTAACCTTCCTTTCTGTGTAAAAAACATTAAACAAAATATGACAAATACATTACATGGTTATAGCAATTTAGAACAAATATGTAAACTGCAGTATTTGATTGATTTAGTATCGATGTCACTGAAAAAAGAAATTCTTCCTAGAATTAGAAGAAATGTCTATTGTCTCTGCGTCAGTGACGATGGTTGCCTATGCTATAATATGTTGAAGTTTATCCAGTCTAGTGCTTAAGCAAAGTCTCATGTGATTTTGTAAACTGATCAAATTTGTGATATTCAAAATATAATGTAAGCACCAAGATTAAGGGCTATATGAGCCTAACATATATTCATTGGACCCATTTATCAAAAGTGGTATCAGTAGTGGAAGAATAAAAATCATAGAAATTAAGTTTACCACCTGATCAAAGTAGATTTTTATATAGGATCTACGACATCCCTTGGCTGGTCAAGTAAAATTGCTTTGGGTGCAAACTTTGACCAGTGGGCCCCACTTTGGGCACCCCTGGTTTAGACAGGGAGTGAGCAGGGCGGAGTGCTGATTATGTATGATTATGTTAGGATCACAGAATGGGAAGGGGGCCCCATATCACCTCTTTGGGCTGAGCTCTGCCGGGGCCCATGGGTAAAAGCCTGGCCACCACCAGGCGCTCGCCAATGTACCGCGCCTCCAGGCCTGGCTCCAGTGGGTTGCACCGGTGATCTGCGTCCGGGCGAAGGAGCACTGAGTCCATGGTTATTTTCCTTCAAAGGGGCTCGGAACAGCTGTATTTAAACTGAAATTAACTTACATGTAGATTACGTACTGATCCCACTTTTTATCTGCTCATCTGTAGAAAAAAGTTTAAAAATATGATTTTTTTTTCTTTCCACTTAACTATTATGCATTACTTTGTTTTGATCTATCAGATAAAATTCCAACAATTTTTACATATTAATGGGGAAGTTTGGTTTTTTGCAACCTGGACCTTATTTATAACATGCATTACATTGGCATACTCACCCACCACTTTGAGTCCTTTGGAAAAAGTTTATATCCAGATCCCGATCAGCATATATCCATATAATGGGAGTTGCTGGGCGAACCAAAGTGCAGCCTCTAAATAAGGCAGTATCTGCCACAAAACTCTTCCATTTCCACCTCCTCGAGTTCGAAACATCTTGGAAGTGTTTCTTTGTTGTCTTCAGGAGTATTTACGGGCGTCTTTCCCAACCGATTCCAGCTTTCAACAAGATGCGATCTAGTCTTAGCAAGGCTTTCACTTGCACTTGCGTGTTTCCAAGTTGCACAAACAAAATGACCAAGTGGACTAAGACCTTTGTGTAGCAAAGAATAAAAGTCCTGCTCACACTACTACTGCCATGGGGGACTGCAGGAACGTAGCTGAAATCACTGTTTGTTGTAAGTTGGAATAAACGCTTTTAAAATCCCTGGAAGAAAAGAAAGAAGTGCTTCCAAAGTGCTCCATATTCCGAAGGGTATAGTGCTACCGATTCATTACAAAAGACTGGTGAAAAGAAGGAGTTTTGTGGCGGATAATTCCTTATTTAGAGGTGGGACTTGCTGTGTCTCCACAACTCCTATTATATGGATAAAAGCTGATCATGACTGGATATAACCTTCTCCTTAAGGACTCCAAGTAGCTCCTAATTTGTTGAGTAAATAAACGTAATGCTATTAGGGATGCAACGATACTACTTTTTACAAACCGATTTGATACCAATACTTGGCTCTGTGTACTTGCCGACTTGAGAGTACCAATTCAAATATTTCTATCACTCAAAAAAATGCGTTGAATATAAAGCCAGATTTTATTTTCATCTCTGCTTGTTAAAACAACTGATGGTGAATTAGATAAAAAATAAAATACTTAAAGAACCACAAAACTACAATTGCAGGTGAAAATGAACACTTTCTGTAAAAGGATTCCACATTTTAAGTATCGGTTCATGGTATCGGTTAACTAGCTGATACCGATACGAGTAAATTACGATATCGGCCCTGATACCAGTATCGTATCTGTGCATGTATGCTCTAAATAAGGTCCAGGTTGAATGAAAACAGCAGCTTACCCTCTAAGTAAATGTTAGTCTGATAATCCATCTCATCCATTGGATGTTAATGTTATTCTAAGTTCAGCAATCTTCCTTCTGTTTTCAGCATCAGTGTCTCCCACTGTAATCCCAGACGTTACCTGTTTCACTGGTCAAGGCAAATCTTACCGTGGTTCCACTGGTGTGACTTTGTCTGGTAGAAACTGCCAGAGTTGGTCAGCTCAAACACCACACGGTCATTCATACACACCAGAAAACTACCCCGACAGGTAAGAGAAACCATTAGATCTTAAGTCAAATCAAATCAAACTTATTTATAAAGCGCTTTTCATACAAAAAAATGCAGCTCAAAATGATTTACAAATTCAAATGACTTCACAAAACCTACAAACCCATCCCTTCGCCACAATTGAAAAAACAAAATGACGATTATTCCCCCTTCCCAAACCCCATTTTCCAAACACACACAGACACTAGAGAATAATGTGAAGAGTGGATCAAATATTGAAAGGAAGTCTGTGTCATTTTATGTTTTAAACATAAATCTAAGCAGTAAATACATGTTCGGCACTGAGCCTTTATGTTTTTGCTAATTTAATTTGGTTTGTCATCATTGTTTGTCCACAGCGACTTAGAAAAAAACTTATGTCGTAATCCTTGGACTGGACCGGCACCCTGGTGTTATACCACTGACCCTGGAGTTCGCTGGGAGTACTGCGGTGTGCCAGTCTGCACAAAAGAAAAATGTAAGTCATGATTTTACATTAAAATGAATTACAAATACTGCCTGCAAAACTGAAGGTACAGTTCCTTTGTCTGTGCTGTACACTAAAAATATTCAGCTGTGCACATTTTATCCACTTTTTCCAATTTTGCAAAATCTTCACTAATGCTGCATGGTTGGGATCATAGGGTATAACCACTTAACACAAAAATCTGTTAGTGTGGGAGGGTTAGCAATGTAAATCTGAAAATGAGTCACTTAAACTTGACGTTGAATGTGGCTAGGTAGTGTGACAGAAACAGTGCCAGTTAATTTAGCTGTACCTGCTGATCTAATTTTAGTACACCTCTTACTCATCTGTTCCTTCAGTAAGTATGAAGTTAAAATTTGCGGGTTTTTTCAACCTTACCTTATTTTTAGCGTTATATTCATTGTATTGGCTCCCAATACATTTCATTATTGATTTTTAGGTTCTTTTAATGGTTTTTAAGCGTCTTGTCTTGGGCTTTCTTATCTTTCTGAACTAGGACCTCAGGGCTGTAGAGAACATTCATGTTTTTAAAGGAAAAGTAGTTTTTTTTCAACCTGGACTTTATTTTTAGAAAATACTGCATTCATTTACTCACCCAGACAAGTTTCGAGCCACTTGGAGAATGTACTGTATTTAAACTGTGATTGTTTGTCGTTTAAAAATCACCCTCATGAAAGCCACATGCCGAAACATGTTGATCTATCAATACAATTATTTCATCAGTATTTCCAAATGCTGCAGGAGCTCCTATCTCACACAATAGCAAACCTGCTAAAAGACTATCGCCCACCAAAACTGACGGACCGGGCAAGGAGGGCATTAATCAGAGAGGCAGCAAACAGACCTGAAGTAACCCTGGAGAAGCTGAAGAGTTCCTTGCAGAGTCCAGAGTATCTGTACATAAGATGACATAGGTTGTTGATGACATGTCGTTCCCATCGGAGCTCTACCTATGTATGGTCTTACGTGTTTTGGGAAGGTATCTATGTGTACGTGTGTTTGTTTGTGGATGTGTGCCAGTGTGTGTCTGTGTGTGTTTGGAAAACGGGGTTTGGGAATGGGGAATAACTGTTATTTTGTTTTTACAATTGTGGGGAAGGGATGGGAATGTAGGTTATGTGGGGTCATTTTAATCTGTAAAGCACTTTGAGCTGTAATTTTTTTGTATGAAAAGCGCTTTATAAATAAAGTTTGATTGATTGATTGATTGATTGACAATAAGCATCATTCTTTGAGCATGCTCTTCAGCAGACCAAAACTCAGGTGGCGGAGTTCAGGAATCTTACAGCTGTAGGAAAGAAGCACCTGGTGGTCTTAGCCTGGAGGTTTCTGTAGCACCTCTCGGAGAGCAGAAGGGTGAAGAGTCCATGTGCTGGGTGGCTGTTGTCTTTGATGATTTTTCGCAGCCCTTTTAAGACACTGCTTTCTATAGGTGTCTTGTATGGCAGGAATTAGGGCTCCGGCGATGTACTGGGCGGATTTCACCAACCTCTGCAGCGCCTTCCAGTGTGAGGCAAAGCAGCTGCTGTACCAGACTGTTATACAGTTGGTCAGGATGCTCTCTATGTTGCAGCGATAGAAGTTTACCAGGATGTCTGAGGACTTGTGGTTCTTCCTCAGAGTCAGGAAGAAGAGGCGCTGGTGAGTCTTCTTGACCAGGTTGGAGCAGCTCGTCATCCTAGTGAGATCCTCAGAGACGTGGACTCCCAGGAACCTTAAGCTGTTCAGACGCTCCACAGCCGTCCCCTTGATGTAGATGGGTGGATGTGGGATGGCATTCCTCTTGAAGTCCATGATGAGATCCTTGGTCTTCTCTGTGTTGAGCAGCAGGTTGTTGGAGTCGCACCACTCGGCCAGGCGAACCACCTCCTCCCTGTCGGTGGTCACATCGCTGTCTTTGATGAGGCCAATAACAATGGTGTCATCTGCAAACTTAATGAAGGTGTTGGAACCATCCAAAGGTCTGCAGTTATGGGTGAGCAGGGAGTAGAGAAAATTACTCATCACACAGACTTGTGGTACATCGGTGTTCATTGTGATGGTAGATGAGCCGTGGTTATCCAGCCGGACATGTTGGGGCCGACTGGTCAGGAAGACCAGTAACCAGTTGCATACGAGGGAACTGATGCTTATGTCTGTGAGTTTCCCGATTAGTTGTGAGGGGATGATTGTGTTGAACACTGAACTGAAGTCTAGACAACAGCATTCTGGCGTAGGTGTTTTTATTCTTCAGGTGTGAGAGGACAGAGTGTAGCGCAATGTAGACTGCATCCTCTGCGCTCCTGTTCTGAAAGTATGCAAATAGATGGGGGGTCCAGTGTGGGGGGTAGACAGGATTTGAGATGAGCTATGACCAGGCGCCCTAAGCACTTTGTGATGATGGGGGTGAGGACTTGATGGGTTTGAGTTTTTAGGTATCAGGATGATGGAGGTGGATTTGAAGCAGGCCGGTACTTTTACGTTTAATATGTCCATCAGCACTACTGCCAGATCCCCAGAACACTTTCTAAGAACACGCCTAGGAATGCCATCAGGACCTGCAGCCTTGTGGATATTATTCCTGCTATGCATCACTCTTACATTAGTGCTTTGGTTGCAGCTTTTGGCTTCCCTTGCTCGAAACAAGCATAAATTTGTTGAGCTTGTTGATCAAGGATACATCAGAGGATGCGGGGGAAGGGGGTATATATATTGCAGGGAGTGTAACGGAAATAAGTTCTCTGGGTAGGTAATAAGGTCTGTATTTGACCATTAAAAACTCAAAATTAGGTGAACAATGACTCTCAGTAGTAGAAGAATTCGTGCACCTAGCATTGTTAATATGAATGCACAAACCTTAACCTCTGGTCTTGCCGGAGTCGTCGGCCTGGTGTATGTGGTGTCTTGCTAACTCAATAGCATTTTCCGGAAAGCTGTTGTTTAACCATGTTTCGGTGAAAACATTTTGACAGTTGACTCCATAATCCATCTGTTTTTGGTGATGGAGAGCCGTGTTTTATCCATTTTTTTTGCCAGAGAATGGGCATTGGTGAGGAAAATGCTGGGTAGAGAAAGCCAGTGTGGTGTCAGCTTTAGCTTAGCTCATAGTCCTCTGTGTTTACCCTGTCATTGTTTACGTTCTCAACGCCAACGCGTTCTCAACGCACTTCTGCCCGGCCTGGAAGACTAGGCAGCCTCCGGTGTGGGATATGGGATGAATCTAGGATCAGTAATAAAACTAATGGGGTTCTGAGTCCAAATTTCCAGAAGCTCCTGTCTCCTGTAGGTCACAAACACGATGAATAATCTGGTCAGCTAAATAGCTTAGTGGCTCTCCAAATAGGAGAGACCATTACTAATATTACTACTACTAATAATAATAATAATAATAATAAGAAAAACACACTAATAGCAATAAATAATTAAAAATGTATCAAAAATTTTAGGGTCATGAATGTGACTTGAAATTTTCCCATTAATCATTGTGGAATTGCAGTTCTACCGCTGAAACCCCTTTAACCAGCCTTAAAACTCATTATTTCCCTAGAACATGCCATTTGGACCATGTTTAATAAAGATCATCAGATTAAAACATGGCTTCCAGACTTGTTTTCAGTCTCTGCCTTTTTTTTTAAAGGAAGCAATTTAAAGAACAGCTTGTAGTTTGATCCTAAATTATGTAGTAAAAATTGAAGAATTAGATTTAATGGTGACTAATTTATAGTTAACAGGCTATGAGTAATTAGATTTAGTCTGACAACGTTGTGTACACTGCTGTAGCAACACAGGCACAGTGTTGTCTCTCCATTTGAAAGTTAGCAAAAAACGATTGAGTGAGATTAAAATAAAAAAAACTCACATAAATAGAAAAATGGAACATGAATAAAAACAGAATAAGGCAAACAAAAACAAATTTGAGAAAAATCATCGCAAATCATTGGGAATCCCAGTGGTTGGATGCTGGCTGGGAGGTCAAGGATATGGCCAACCTGTGGGATAACCCTAAGCTTCAAAGAACAGTTCACAAGTTGGGGGACTTGTCCTCTTGGCCAGGTCTGCCGCAGGTGGGATTTCAAGACACAACCCTTCCTATTTAATGATGATCCTAAGGAGTGATATTTTTACTTCAGTCAGGTTTTTCCAGTTTTCTGGCTAAAAAAACTGTAAGGTTTTGGTAGATAATACTAAGCTAATGCAGTAGCTGGCCAATGTGTGAAAGTGTAAAATGGGTGAATGTATGGAATGTAGTGTGTATGTTGATAATGTCAGGTTTTTTATTACCTAAAAATGAGCCATGAAACTTTTTCCCACTTTTGGGACTCGCATTAAACCTTGGCAACAAGCTTTGCACATTCCTGTATTTAGGAGGTGTTGCATGTAACTGAGGCTGTTTGTGTTTCCAAAGACTTGGTGAAACTGAAGCTGGGGAGAAGCTCCTCCCTGGATCTGAATGACCCCGCCATACAGGAGGACATCCTGAAGCAGGTAGATCCTGTTTGCTTTCCAACATTATTTCCAGCCTTTTTACCACTAGGATTCAAACATTGTATTGTTAAATAGGACCACAGCAAAGGAAACATTAAGCCTGAGGTGTTTTACTATTTAAAGCCATGGAGTCCGCATGTGAGGAGGCAGGAATAAGGTCAGATGACACCAGTGGGTCCAGTTCTCCAAATGACTTGTTTATAAATGAGAAAAATGCTAATTTAAATTAAATTTTAAGATTAGAGATGGTATTTATTAAGTTTTAATTTGAAAAAAGAAATCCCTGTAGCAGGTCAGTCGTTAAGGCTCACTGATGAGGCCATCAAGGTTATGTATGCTCTAAGTACTAAGCGCCGTTAGTAAGTGTTGTTAATGGTGAAACAACCCTAATTATGCAACTATGTAATGTTTTGGTCACCTGCCCCAATGTGTAAGTTTCTGTGAAACCTATCAGGAAAACAATTCAAAGTACAAGGCCATCTCCTCTGTTCTTTCCAACATATAGTATAAAGTGACTGTGTGTAGTTTTCTGGCAATAGGGGGCAGTAGATATCTAAATCATTGCAAGCAAGTGGCATTTTTGTGTTTGAGTGATGACCTTACAACAAAGACCAAAAGGACAAGGGGACAGTGATGTAACCGCATGTTCAAAAATCAGTAAATGCTTTTTTTCCACTTAGGCTCATGTAGAAGGAAACACAGCGTCCAATATGTCTGCCCCATACACTGGTACCCATGACCATTTATTTTAGTTTCTTACAGTTGTATGTTGTGAAGCTGCCAATGCTCTTCAATGATTGGGCATCATTTTATTAATCCAAGTCCACTGGAAACTGGTGATGTGGATACCGGAGTCGAGGCGGCCAATGACATGGATGCCAGAGTCGAGGAAGCCGGCGACGAGGAACCAGCAGACAAGGAAGCTGGCGACGAGGAACCATCAGACGAAGGGCCTGCGTCGTGGAACCTCGAGCCTGGGAGGTCGGCGGCGTGGGACCTTGTGGTACGGAATCTGGCGGAGCTTGACCTTGTGGTATGGAGTTGGACCCGTGGAGTGCTGCTGAAGTAGGCTGGAGTGCTGCTGAAGCAGGTTAGTGGACTGCAGGGGCTGGTTGACAAACTGCTGAGGCAGGTTGATTAACTATTGAGGCGGAGGCAGGTTGACGAACTGTTGAGGCGGAGGCAGGTTGACGAACTGCTGAGGAAGATGCAGGTTAGTGGACTGCTGAGGCAGGTTAGTGGACTGCTGAGGCAGGTTAGTGTACCGCAGGGGCAAGTTGAGGGACGGCTGAGGCTGAAGCAGGTTGAGGGACTGCTGAGGCTGAAACAGATCGCTGGACTGCTGAGGCTGTCCAAGCGTGACCTTGTGACATGGAATGTAACAGAGCTGAACCTTGTGGCGTGGAGTCTAGCAGAGCTGAACATTGTGGCGTGGGGTCAGACCCGTGGAGTGCTGCTGAGGCAGGTTGCTGGACTGCTGAGGCTGAAGCTGGTTGGTGTTCTGCTGAGGGGGAGGATGGTTGGTGCATTGCTGCAGGAACGAAGGCTGGCAGGTCTTTGACCTGAGCTTAGGCAGAGGCAGTAAAAGCGTGTTCTCCTGAACACGCACGGTGGAAGCTTTGAGCCAACGTGCATTTGTCTTGATGCCCTCGGAGCAGACTTGGAGCCAAAGCGCATCCGCCTGGACGCCCTCGGAGGAACTTGGAGCCAAGGCGCATCCGTCTGGATGCTCTCGGAGGAGTCTTGGACTGCGGCTTGCTGGTGGCAGCCGCGGAGAGGAGCTGTTGACTCAGACCCGCTAGAGAGGCTCGCTGGCGCGGGAACTGTCACTGGAACGTCAGGGGTCGCAGGAACCGTCACTGGAACCAGCACTGGAACGTCAGGGGTAAGAGGAACCGTCACTGGAACGTCAGTGGTTACAGGAACCGTAACTGGAACATCAGGGGTCTCAGGAACCATCTCTGGGACATCAGATGTCTCTGGAACCGTCTCAGGGACCAGAGCAACCTCGGGTACTGTCTGTCGGACAGGAGCGACCACTGTAATCGTCTCTGGGACAGGAGCGACCACTGGAACCACCAGTGGAGCAGGAGTGACCTCAGGAATCAAGTCTGAGGACCTAGACTCTGGACCACGCTCTGAAGAACTGGGTTCCGGACCACCATCTGAAGAACAGGGTTCCGGGTCACTCTCAGAAGAAGGCCCTGTGGTGAACTGTTGCTTCTTCTGAACAAAGTCGTCATATTCTTTAAAAATGCTTTCCAGCATCGAGGGATCTTTTTTGAATTCTTTTTGAAAATTTTTATTTTGAATAATTTTTCTAACTTTTCCTCTGTCCACGGGCTACAGAGGGCGCTATCCGCAGCTGAGGCAGGATGGAGCTCTGAGGCCGGATGAGCTGAACGAGGGGACATCTAAGATGGCTGTGATGAGGCAGGACGGGGGGAGGTTGAAACCACGGAGGGGGACCAACTGACACAGGGTGGATACTTGGCGTTGAACAGGTAACGTGGGACACGGATGGACGTGGGAACGGACGGAGAAACCCGAGGACTAGGAAGTTCAGAAATTGCCTGACCACTCTGAGTTTCTGCCTCATTAAGCATCTCCTCTAGTCCAAGTTCACTTAAGTGGGACTTAAGTTCCAGCAAATGAGTGATGGCATTCACAGCTACATGCAGTCTTTTCTGGGGGTCTTTCTGGGCGGAGGACCAGTGGAAGGAGCCAGGGACGACGCCCGGTCAGACCAGGAGGTGGAAAATCCGGGGCGAAGCCAGCATACTCTGGCTGCTGCTGTAGAGTTCCTGCTCGTCATCCTCATGACGGCGAGGCCCCACGCCGGGTGGACAGAGGACCAAGCGGTTGAGTCCAAAGGTGAGTCCAAACATAATCCTCCTTTCATACACCAGTCCATCAAATTCTTGGGCTTCTCTTCGGCATGGGTGGTGTACTCCGCTGGTTCCGTGTGGTCGGGTCGTTCTGTCAGGTTGAGGTTTAAGGAGGACCCAGATGCGGAGCGACGTTTAAGGCTCTTGCGGCCCATGTTTATTAATACCAGCAAAGGGAAGGCAATGACGAGAACTCGGGGAACAAAACGACAACGACCCAAAAGGGTCGGATCATGACATTCAAGGGATGTTTCAAGAGATTAATTGTAAAGATCTGCACACTGTCACTTTAAGCACTACGAGAACTTCTACAGGCAAAACACGGATGTTAAATAGATTGTAGCTAATCTCTTTATGCAGGAAGTGGAAAGGGGAGCACTGAAGTCACTTAAGAGATCTCCACCCAGTCATTGGTTTAGGTATGTGGATGACACCTGGGTCACAATCCAAGCTAAAGTGGAAGTGTTTACTTAAATTAAATGAACTTGATAGACCATAGCAAACTAGAGAAGAGGCTGAAGAAGACAAGCTATCCTTTCTGGACTGTGTTTAGTACATTTGGAAGAAGATGTCAACCTCACCGCAGAAGTCTTTAGGAAACCCATCCATACAGACCAATACTTTTCAAAAACATACACCCACTGGGTGAGGACGGTCGCTTTTTTCCCTCCCTCCTCCTCCTGGGTCTTATCCCACAGCTCTCTGTCTCCTGTGCCTCTATCTGGAGTATCTTTTGGCAATTTTCTCCGAAACCAAACTGAATAAGCGAAGATGGAAATGGTCAGCTGGTCTCTGAATGCTATTGATAAAATCTACTCAACTCTACGAAGCACCGGTAAGGGTCAACTGGGGTGTCCTGCGGAGACGTATCCGGCGGGCTACGTGCTGGACGCTTGGACAAAGTTTCAGCCCGTGTGTCTGTCAATACTCTCCCAAGAGGATGCTGAAGATATATATCTATTCGCAATGATGGTGATCGGGTTTCTGCTGATTGGAATGGGCAGTTACTGGAACTACCGTAAAATGGAGCAACAAAGATCTGAAACACGGTCGAGATTGGTTACTGTTCTGGAAGCGATTGGACGGCTGAAGGAACAGCTGGATGCGTTGACTCGTACTGATGGGACTCAGAACCAAATGCTGGGGGAGCTGGGACGCAGAACAGACGCTGTAAGAGGCGATCTGGCCGGCGCTCTGGGACTCATCCGCAATTTGTCATCGGACTTGGAGAAACTGTCGGTGCGGATTGGGGCAACTGGAAATTAATTGGATTTGGAACTATTAATCTGGGAATTAATTTGGATTTGGAACTTTAATTTGAACTACAATTTGGCTGAATTAGACTAAAAAAGAAACCACTGACAGACTGAAGGGACAGAGAGGAATATTTGATCTCTCCCTGAAATCCAAACAATTTATATTTTGGCTCCCATGAAGACCTTCAACCTGGTTCTTATCAAATGTCCCTGAGAAGAATATCAACAGAGTCTCCTCTCCCCCGTACACGTGCATCTACTGACGCACACACTGACATGGTTACACACACTCACATTCACACACACCGTCTCGCTGTATCCTCATTTTCTCTCCTGCAACATGAAGCTGGATAACAGCGCGCCTCGACGGCAGCGCGTTACCCTGTGGACTGGAGCTCATACCTGCCCATCCTTCCTGATGTGTCATTGTTAATGTCTGAATATGTGCTTAAATGTTTGTTGGTGTGGTTTTTTCTATCACCTGCGTTGTGAGTGCTGTACGGACCCACAACACAGTTGAGCGTTTTTTCCCACTCACCGTGGAACCCTCCCCTACCAGATGTTTACTTCTCTATGTTTCATAAACGGGAGCGCCGCTTGGTGGCTGCATGCCCAACAGTGACCTGGATCTGTTTGTTGTTGTTGTTGTTTGTAATGATCTTGGACAGGTTGTACTGTATCTGTAAATTCCTTGTATGCATCATACTTTTATGTGTCATACTTGGCGATTAAAGCTGATTCTGATTCTGATTCTGATAAATTATTTGTCATCAGAACACTACAACATTGAGCCGAACATGTCCCCACAAAGATTGGCCAAACAAAGTTTGGCACATTTGCCAAACACAACAGAGCAAGCTACCACTTAATGTTTATTTAGATTTTTACTGCACTATGAAGTGTCCAGTTTAGTACAAAGAAGTGCAGTACCACCACAGTGCCACCACAGGCGCAGAGGTGAAATTGCTGCATAAAAGCTTTGGTTGTGTGAATACAGCCTGAAAAAGAGTCAACTCAGGCTAGTGCAGCAGAAGAAAAAAACCTGAACCTTGAACAGAAAAGTTTGTCTCAGGTTCCGCCTCTCCAACACTTACACAGCAGCCTTGACTTGTTTTCCTAGGAGGTGTCATAGAAACTTACACTTTGATGCAGGTGACTTGCATAGTTTTATAATTAGGATCTTTTCACCATTGACCACACTTACTTTAGTGCTTAGAGCTTACATAACCTTAACAGCCTCGTTAGAAATAACAGTAGCCTCATCAGTGAACCTTAACAAATTTGGAGTTAAATATCCGATTCTCCCAGTCCAGTTTTTTCAGAACCAAAGAAGCCTCTTGGTTGAGGGACAAAACGTTTTTAAGACAACAAGAAAGCCCGGCTGTTAATGATTAGCAACATCTAGCTGCAGAAGCAGCAATTCAATTCAGTTTATTTATATAGCGCCGTTTCACAACAGATGTCATCTCAAGGCACTTTACAAGAAGAGTTATTACATTACAATGTTTAAGCAGAGGGGTATTTTTTTCTCATTGTTGTAGATTGTATGTCCTTTCACATCAACTGTAGAGCCAAAATGCCAGACGATTGAACAATACAAATTGTCCTCATAAGAACCCTATTATTGCACTCATGATGTGTCTGCTGGCGCCCTCTGGTGTCTGTTTTAGACACTAGCTTCTGGCAAATACAATTACTACAATTACATCTAAACTGAGCATTGCTTCTGGAAGCTTTGTTTCCAATTCATTGGAACTGAAGTAATAAAATCAGGGCCAGCTTCATGAATTAACTTGTTTTATGTTGTTAAATTTAGTTTATCTGTTGTATTATTCACTTCCTAGCAGTTGTATTGGATGAGTGGTCAACATCCTATTGCAGCACAAACCACAAACATAATTTCACCTTCAGGTCCAAACGTGTCACGCCTCAGAGTTTATCTACATACTTCCATCTCTGCTTTAAACTTACAATAGTTTTTTTCCCCGTTCTTATGTTTCTCATAACTTTATATCATATTAGATCCCTTTGGTCTAATTCTAACTGAATATTGAGGCATCATACAGGAAGTAAATTATCTCAGTGTCAATTTTTTTAAATTAATGTTTTTTCTCTCAGCTGAAGCTGAATCTGATCAACCAGGAAGGAAAAGAAAACTTCAAACTGAGCTGGAAGAAACAATCAGATGGAAACATCTTCTATACAGAGAAGAAGGAAAGTTTTTAAAGACCGTACAAATATCTTTATAGGATGTTTTTCCTTTCTTTTTCTGTCTTTCTTACTTGAACCATACAGTCTATGCTTGAACCCCACATTTGTCCTTATAGTGATATGCTTCTTTGAGAAATATAGTGTCTTATTATTATATCTGTTTAACTGAGGTGGTTCATGCAGTAGCAACATTTAACAAAATGTTAAAAATCTTCTTTGTGTTGATACATAGATCAATAAAATAGTCCAAATTAAATCGTTTTAGTTACTTTTTTCAAACGCAAAATGCTTTTAGATTGACAGAACGGTTCTTAACTTAGAAATGGAAGCTCAACCTGCAGGATCGTCTCCAAATCAAATTCTGCATTTAAACATCTCTGTCTATGGAAGAAAATCTGTACCATAACTTAGTTTAAAACACATTAAATTAAATGCATTTCAATTTTCACAATACACATGCCAATTCTCAAGTAAAATGAGTAAGAAATCCACCAAACTGTTTTGTTTTTGTTTTTTTCAAAATTGAAATGTGACTTCATGAAAGTGCATTCCTTTTTTCATTTTCATGTTGCATCACATAAAGTGTTCCATAATTCAGAAGGAGTTGGCAGTACCAAATTCTGACTGACGTTAGAGGTCGCCCTTCTTCTGGGTCGGCTGACGTTTCGACTGCTTTATTTAGTCAATGACTCGATGAAGTCTGCTGGATTTCCTATGGAAGTAAATCTGTGGCATCGGATTTTGAATTTGAATGTTTAGCACCAAATTTTTTTACATCCAATTTTTAACATAATTTTTTTTTGCATCTAAATCAGACTTTCAATTCTAAAACCCGTCACATTTTTAGCCCTGAATTTTTTTTGCTTAGGACATTTTTTTAGATTTTTCAAAAAATTAAATGTAAAAAAATTCAATATCTGAAAAATCTATTGTAAAAATATTCAGCGTCAACATCTGGGGTAACCAAGGAGCAGCAATCAATTTGATGGCACAGATTTACTTCCGTATATATATAGATTTGTTTTGGTTCTGTTGGTCGAAGGACAAATACTTCAAAAAAAAGAAAAAGTGGGATTATCTGTCTTCACTCTCAAAACATGTAATGCTTGCACTCTAAGCTTCTGATCTTTCTAAATGATTCCCTGTTCTTCCTAAAAATGTTGTTTTGATGCTCAGATTTTAGGCTTCCTGCTCACAGATTTTATCCCTGTGCACAAACTGTTTCTCTACATGGATCAACACTGGCCTTGCAAACCTCTCTTCTCTGCTTGCGGATTCTTTGGCTCTCTCAGGGATCAGAAGTGCCATTGCTTATCAATCGTTCCAGCCAATAAAATGACAGTGCTCCTGATGATTGCGGCAGCCGGCTTTAGGATCTCTCCAAGAACTTCACTCATGGAGCGATTGCAACACGGCCGAAGACTCGCTCCTGAAGGCAGTGGTTTTAGTTAGGGACGGTCGCTAAATTTCAACACATCTCAGAAAATAAATCAATACCTGTGTGATCTCCTGAGAAAGTAACCCCAAAATTCATTCTAGCTGTTGAGTAGAAACTTGGCAATGGAGGAATCAGTGGGGAGGCCGACCTGTGCAGTCAGCACACGTCATTGTTGTAAATATTCTCCTGAAAAAAATCTGATCTGGTCTCGTTTCTCTCTTCTGAGCCCTTTCTCTTCCTCTCATATAACTTTAAAGACACTTTTTCTCTAGCGTTACACAGCCATTTTAAAACAATCCAGGAACAACTGTGAGGCAGAATGAATAGATGATGATGTACCACTACAGATTAACATAAATCAAAGTACATTAACCTTACAGACAAAACATTTCATCAATAATTTCCATTGATTCGAAAGCACAAAATCTACAAACTACTGAGTGTGTGTGTGTGTGATTGTGAGCAGGGAGAAGGGAGTGTGTAAAGGGGAGGGGATCACAAAGTACAAGTGTGTTTGATGTGAAAAAGGCTAGTGGGATATATCTGACGATGAAAGCCACACGGCTCGGCCCAGGGTGGACAGTGACATGCCACCAAACTGCTGCCAACAGAACAAAAGGTAAAAGAAAAGAAAAGGAGACACAAAACTGCTTTTAGTAACAAACATTAACACAGAACCATCGTACCCAGTTCTACACTAGCAGTCAGTTATTTAACAACTTACATATAAATAGATTAAACCAACCTACACCAGACAATAAACTAAGTCTATCATACTGTAGTGATTCATCCACGCTGCTAGTCCGAGACAAACAGTTGAGGAAGAAGGAAGAACAATCCAAATGGTGGTAAAGTTTGTTTAGGGACAGCGTTGCGCCAAGTGGTTTTTGAAATGAACGACTTCAGATGCAGGCGGCAAGCTCAGTCAAGCCGGTCTTCACAGAGCTATCTTGCTATATCTCAAGTGCCAGTAGACCTCCTAGATATGCAGGCGGTGCAAAGGTGTGCATGGAGATGCAGTCCATCAGTTTTATGGAAAGTTAATATCAATATTTTAAATGAACATTGATACAGTCAGGGAAACAGTTTTCATATGCTTTTTTTTATAGCTACATTGAGAGAACAGCACTAACAAAACAAGCTAAGAGGCATCCTTAGGCTCATTAAGTTCTCTTGTAGCTAATAGCAGCACCAGTTGACAGAAAAACTGGCAAGCCAACCCAAAGGAAGAGAACTGACTACAGTTGTGAAAGATAACCCGATGCCACTGGATATTCGGTTTAACAAGTGAGAGATATGGCTGCATCGGTAGCAACCTCCTCACTTCATAAGAATTAACCATAAATGCCTAAGTGAATCAGTTGTACAGTCATGGCTCAGGTATCGCGAGACTTGGAATCGGTTGGCAGCATCATACGTAGACAGCGCTCGGCCACTTTCTAAAGCAACGCGAGAGCCTAAGCTGTTCTGTAGCTGCCTACCTTGTATTAGCATGGGTGATGATAACCAAAAGACAACACGGAATTTGGAGGAGGTGAAAAACGACAGGGTCAGTCTGAGCAATGGAGGTGATAAGACACTGAAAAAGATTTGCAACGCATTGGGGAAACAAAAATCCAACGTGTGGACTGTTTTTGGGTTTATAAGATGGACAGGGACCTTGACCAAAGCCATGCTGTTTGGCTTTTTTTCGATAAAAAGCTTTTGTGCCTGGATGAGCTATTTATTCAAGCGTATCGAAATTCATATATCGTGCAAAACATAAATGGAAACACCTTTTTCGCATCACGAGTCACACGAGCAACAACCGGATGTTACACGAGCGGAAAAGACGAAGTAGTAGTAGGAGAAAGATGGCGCGGCATGTTTGCGTTTACGAAGAAACTGAGTTGGTTCGTGATAAAGGCATAACTAATATATTATAGATTCAAAACAGCAAAGAAACGCAAGCATTTTACCAAGACTACCCCTATGTAAAAACGCTTGTCGCTCCAATGCCTCTACAAGCCGTCTACGTCTCCTCTTCATGGCTGATAATGAGCGCTAGTGCCATGCCTGTAATATTAATATATCGACTGTAAATGTTCACATCCATCGCCACTTTTCTTACTTGCATGAAAACTTGTGATTTATACTGAGTTTTCTATTTGATGGAAAAACCACAATTGGGAAATTTTTTTTTTTTCAAAACTTCAACAATATCGACAAAATTTGTGCATATTTGTAATGGAAACGCAGCTACTTGCAGCACTACAAATCAGGACCAGAAAACACAGTCAAGAGTACGTGAGCTCAGCAAGCAGTAGCACATAGCCAAAAACAGGGACTGCCATTTCTAACTTTTTCCAGCAACTTTGCCAGAATTTCAGAATTTAGCCCTTTCTAAGGAAATCACGGCATCAATAACACGTTTTATCGCCAAGGAATTATGTCCTTAAAAAATAGTTGAGTGAGAAGGATTTCAGGATTTGATTCAATCATTAGAGGCCATATATAAAATACCGTCTCGAAATCATATGAACAACTTCAGTACGCCAGCATTAAATGCCCATGTTAAGAGCAAAGTTGAAAAAGAACTGGCAAATGCAGAAAGAGTGACAACAACAACTGACGCTACGACGTCATGTACGACTGAGTGATATGAGACAATCACGGCCCACCACATCAGTCCGGAATGGAGGTTAAATGTTCATGTCTGACAGACCCGGGCATTCAAAGGATCCCACAATGGGAAGAATGTAGGTGCTCTGTCAGTCATCAGCCAGCCCTGGTAAATGACAATGCCACAAACATGATTTTAGCTGATGTGGAAGCAGAGATGAGCCTTCACCTCATGTGCACACAGAAAGCCTTCAAACGGGAAACAGTTAGGTTGTGGAAAGTGGTTGGCTTTTTTTACTGCAGTGTTAGGGCAGCAGAAATTCTACAACATAAAGAGGAACAAGTTGCCTTGCCTTCCCACAAACTCATCCAAGACGCGTCCACCTGTTGGAACAGCACCCACAACATGTTTGAATGGATATTGGAACAACAGCCTGCCATTTTCTATTGCACTCATGTTCAGGGATCTCAGAAGAGGAGAAGAGGTTAACACTCTTAGGGAAAAAGACTTCTGCGATGTTTAAGACACTGTCAAGCTGATGGCCACAGTCAAACTTGTGACCACTGCCATGTGTGAAGACAAGCAGCCCGCACTCTCACTGATTTCCCCTGTCGGAGCGCCGCTTATGAAGAACATTGGAGCATCAGATGAAGACTGAAGGTTATCAGAGAGATGAAACAAGCATTCAGAAATGACTCAGAGAAGCGTTACACTGGATTAGATGATCTCTTCTACATTGCAGCAGCTCTGGACCCCCCACTGGACCCCCACTTCAACTCTCTACCCTTCCTGAAGGACCATGATGCTAAGCGGATGTTCACCAGCATCACAGCAGAAGCTACATCCTTGCATAACAAGGTACACCCCCCGACGCAACATAATTTACTCATCACAAAATGCGCATTACAGTGCATTCTATTAGTCTGCCATTAGCTGTTGTCATTAGATTTTTTTCTGCTTGCTTTTACTGTTTGTTGGATTTTGTACACTACACACTAAGGGCCTGATTTATCAACGGTTTGCACTTGTTAAAACCGGCGCAAACTGCACAGCATCGCAAAAACAGGCTCTGGCTGATCTATTAACACACCGCAGAGCACATTGCGCATGTTAAACCCACAGCAAGACACACGTAATCCATTTAGCGCTTTTGCCCTTGATGAATATGCAATCTGGGCGTTTCTTTAAGAAGATGCAAAAAATTGGGAGGGGAACAGGCAAAGAAGTAGGCGTTCCAGACGCAGTGTGATTTACTAAGCATAAAAATGTTTGCGCCGGCTATTTTATTATCGGCTCTTTCTATTTTTAGCACTTCTAAAAAGCATGTCATAATTTTGCGCTACCACATTCAACATGAGTTTATTATTGACAAACAAAAATGTCATTGACACATAATATAAACTAAGAGTAATTAACACTCTAATGGCCATAAACCTGACAGTTATGTAAAGATGCGCTGGGTGCACATGATCCTAGTGGATCCTTCCTGGAATCCAATTAATAAAATTTAGTAGTCATATACAATACCACAAAGATAATTCGCATTATATATGACATTTTAAAAACTAAATACAGACATGCTGCAGTTTTAATCAGTCTAACACTGCAATACAACGTGTGCATGAAGCGGAGAGAAACGCATGTACACTGCATGAATTACATTCATTACTGACAAACAAAAATCAGAATTCACAGCATTTTAGCCAAACTTTTGTGTGAAAGACGCAACATGGATCCATGCGCATTATTCCTCCTCTCTCTAGCTATGGGGCAGCTCGCATTAGCGGCCGCAAACTCCTCATTTGAAGAATTGCTCACGCAATGTTAGTAAATCACCCGCAAATTACCAATCCCAATACTATCAAAGTTTAGCTCTGCTGTAGCTGCGTGCAGAGACAGCTAACATGCCCATGTAGAACACAGTTTCCTTTTCAGTGTTCTTCCTCTGGCTTCATTTTTAAACTTTGTATTCATTCTGAAAAAAGGCTAATTTTGAGTCTTATTCCCACAGTAACAACTTCCAGACCAAAGAGTGTTGCTGCTTGTGTGCTATGGTAACACTGGCAAATTTTGCGGTCATTATCAGGAATCTTGATAAATCAGGCCCTAACTGTCTTTTATATTTAATTTTTGGGATTGGCAACACAGGATCCAGTCCAGAGAGGCTAACTGCAGATCAATCCATGTCAGACTGAACCTGCCCTAGGAGATTTGGCTATCAGCGTTAAAGCACCCCAGACCCAACAAGAGCCAAAATGTTTGAGTATTTTATAACATGTGATCAAGAAAGAGTTGAAATTAAGTTAAAAAAAAAGTTTATTTAACAGGGACATTGTGAAAAAACTTTAAAGATGTTTTACACCAGATTATAGCCAAAGCTAGTTTCCATCTGCAGTCCCTGAGCAGGCGAGAAATGCTAATTAAAATATCTCACATTGTAAAAACACAACAATCACTGGTTACATAATACAATCATTCAGTAAAATATATCTAGGAACAATATCTTGAATAGTTAAATCCTTAATGTTGACAATGCTGGTTTTTTAATAATAACTTCCTGACATTACTAGAAAAAATCTTTAAAATGCTGCAGCTATACAATATTACCATACAACAACACATTAAAATATGATGACAACTGATATGTAAAGAAATGGTTTAATAATAATTGTGATAATACAACTTTACATATGTTGGCAATAGTGTATTTCATTCTGACCATACATGATATGGTTAAGTTATGTACAAAGATGACTATTCTGTGCTACTTTTACCTCTGGAGTTCTTTAATCTGGTCCATGTCCAAAAATAAATTAATTGACATTTGATTTTCTTGTTCTGGTTTATTTTTTTTATTTTATTTTTTTTGTTGCTAGTGCCAAAAGGCAACAATGCTTTGGGATATGTAAGGCAAGGCAAGGCAATTTTATTTGTATAGCACACTTTCAACACAAGGCAATTCAAGGTGCTTTACATATAAGTTTAACTGTAATCAATCAGTAAGAAAATATAATATAAGGAACAAATTTATGTAATTAATACACAATCACTTAAAAAAGAAATAAAAAAGTAAGAATAGAAGTTAAACCACACCAATAAAAAATAATTTAAGGAACAAATTTATGCAATTAAAACAGATAAAACACAATCGAGTAAACAAAACAAAACAAAAAGTGATCAGAAAGCGCAATTTAAGATTCAAATGCAGCTCTGAATAGTAGAGTTTTTATCTTTGATTTAAAAGAGCCTAGCGATTCAGCGTTTTTGCATTCGTCTGGAAGTTTATTCCACATTTGTGGAGCATAGAAGCTGAAAGCTTCTTCTCCCTGTTTAGTTCTGATTCTAGGGACGATTAGTAGGCTAGAGTTGGAGGACCTGATTGGTCTACTGGGTTGATATGGTGACAGCATATCTTCAACATACTTTGGTGCTAAACCGTTCAGTGATTTATAAACTAGTAGGAGTATTTTAAAGTCTATTCTCTGAGCTACAGGGAGCCAGTGTAAGGACTTAAGAACTGGGGTGATGTTTTCTACTTTCCTGGTTCCAGTGAGAACACGAGCAGCAGCGTTCTGGATCAGCTGCAGCTTTCTGATTGATTTTTTAGGTAGACCTGTGAGGACGCTGTTACAGTAATCAATTCGACTAAAGATAAACGCATGGATCAGTTTTTCACAGTCCTTCTGTCATCATTCCTTTAATCCTAGAAATGTTCCTCAGGTGTTAGAAAGCTGACCTTGTTATTGCCTTTATGTGACCCTGGAGGCTCAGGTCTGAGTCCATTATCACACCTAGATTACGGGCCTGATGAGTCGTTTTTTGTTCTATTAGCTGAAGCTGTGTGCTGAATTTGGATCGTTCCTCCTTAGGTCCAAAAATAATTACTTCTGTTTTGTTTTTGTTTAGCTGGAGAAAGTTATTGGACATCCTGTCGTTGATTTGTTCAATGCATTCATTTAATGTCTGGATAGAATCAAAGTCACCTGGTGATAATGTAATATATAGCTGTGTATCGTCTGCATAGTTATGGTAGCTGATCTGATTGGCTGCTATAATCTTGGTTTGTGGGAGCATATAGATATTAAACAGGAGGGGCCCCAGGATGGAGCCCTGGGAGACCCCACATGTGATTTATTTTTGTTCTGATGAGAAATTTCTGATGGACACAAGGAACTTCCTATTTTTGAGGTAAGATTCGAACCATTGAAGAGCTGTACCAGTGAGTCCGACCCAGCTCTCTAATCGTTCCAGTAATATTTTATGATCAACAGTGTCAAACGCTGCACTGAGGTCCAACAGAACCAACACTGTAGTTTTACCGCTGTCTGTATTTATGCGGGTGTCATTGAAAACTTTGGGATAATGCCCGGCTAGGTGTCCATTATCACCTCGTCAGGCATTATCCCTTACTTATACTATGGTTTGGGTGAATACTCGATTAAAGGTGTACATTAAAAAGTCATAATGTACACCTAGGAAAGGCAAATGTAAAGCACCTTGAATTACTTTGTTGTTAAAAATGTGTACTATACAAATAAAATCACCTTGCCTTAGCTACTTTATTTATGAGTCAATTTTCAGCTTATGCATTTTAAATTTTAAATTTCAAATTGAATTGTATAACTGTTTTGCTAGAGTATATTTAAAAATTAAGTGTTAAATATCCTTTTCCAAGAGCACGTTTGTGGTGTTTTGTCTTCCCCATCAAGGATCAGATGTGACTTGTGACCTTGAGCATGTAAATAGAACTGGTTTGACTCATTTTGACTTGCCAATTTATCAGGAACACATGCATTGTGAAAATGCAAATGGCTTTTCCTGTTCAATGGCACATCCTGAAGTGACAGATCAGAGCAGAGAACCGAGGAGAATGGAGAAGTCTGCATTGTGCATCATCATCGCTGTTTCAGGTAAGTTCTTGTATAAAAATTTTTTTCTATTTGTTTGTTGGGAAAATAGCATTTATATTTTAAATAGTTCCTGCAAAAATGTAGAAGCTGATTATTGTTTCTAACAATTTCCAGTAAAACAAGTTGTCATCTGATGACGTTCTGATGAATGTCTTGTGTTCCTGCAGCGCTGCACATCATCACAGCACATCAGTTTCATTTAATTTTTGACCATAAAACCTGGACAGATGCTCAGACGTACTGCAGAGAAAAATACACGGACCTGGCAACTGTAAACAACATGGAAGACATTATGACCCTGAACAACTTGGTTACCCTCAGCAGCAAGGACTACGAGGACTACACCGATGTAACTTCACTTATCTTCTATTTGTTTTAGACACAAGGTAGTTTTTGTCTGATGGACATAATTAGCATACATCGATGAAACATCAGGACTCAGAACATAATTTCACACACAAACAAAAAACTTTGTTTTTTTCTTCATGGTAGAGATGATAAAAGACCTATATAAAAAGAGAACAAACATTTTTACCTTAAAGGAAAAGGTTATGTTTTTTTTCTAACTCTGACCTTATATTGAGCAAATATTAGAATTAGTTACTCACCCAGATAAGTTTAGAGCTACTTGGAGTCCATCCGGAGAAGTTTTTTTCAGTAGCGATCATGTATATCCATAAAATGGGAGTCAATCAGGGCAGATTTGCTGCATGTAATAAGGCATTATCTGCCCAAAACTTCTTCATTTAACCATGTTTTGTAATGAATCGTTAGCATTACTCCCCTCATAGTTCAGAATGTCTGAAAAGTGCATATTTGTTCTGTTCTGGAGGTATTTACAGGCAAAAGTACAACTACTCTAATGCCTTAATTTCAATTCCGTCACTGCCGTTCTCCATCCCAGCTGTAGTTTGAGCAGGACTTTCTTCTTTCTGTCCTCTATGGTGGTCGGTTAGACAGGACTTGCTACTGCAGACTTCGACATTGTTCACGTTCGCATGTTTCAAATTGAATTCATATAAGTACATATTTCTAGATGCATACCCATACAAAGGGTGATCAAGTTTTGTTTTTCATAAAAGAGGATACTTAGGACCTGATTTATCAATATTCCAAAAGAGAGTGAAAAATTGTGTGCCCTGCAATCATTTTGCACCATGTGATCTAAGACTGTGTGCACAATTGATAACAGGAGCAAAAAGCAGTATTCAAATGAGGACTTTGTGTCCGCTGCTGTATGTCCCAGCCTTTCTGCCCCATGCACCGTGCCACCGCCAGAGAGAGCAGGAATGGACACCGTGCTTTTACGATGGATCTTTGGCACATAAAAAGGCGGGATAGAATGACAGACCTGTCAAGTTTCTGGTTGTTAGAGAGTTAATTACTATTAGGCTAGAATCAAGGCTGGATTGGGACCCAAATGTGGCCTTGGCATTTATGGTCATGGCGGCCCACCATATTGGTTTGCAAAATAGCATAGTACACAGGAAACCAGAGGATATATGATGGCGTTGTATTGTTTTTAAAAACAACGTTTTTAAAAAGCGCAGCAGCCTACACCACTCACAAAGTTGTTAATCGTGGAAGAATGGCCACAGTGCCACAATTCCCATCCGGAAGTGAGAATGGATGTCAAAGAAACACTGCTAATGACATAATTTCAATGCTTTCTTTTTAGTTAAGTGGAAAAGGTACTATTCTGTATGTAAGTATCAATTATCGATCAGAAACTATAACCCTAAAGTCACCTGAAATACTTATTTTCGTTCGTTGCAGTGATGTATTTGTTAATCCCATGTATTAATTCCTTAAATTGCAGCCACAAGACATAAAAACATAAAAAACTGATTATGAGGTTAAAAGTCCCACAGTGAAAAAAAAATCTCTGACACCCTGAAGGAAAGGTAGGGTTTCAACAAGATGTGATTCATTTTCAGACCCATGACAGATATTTAAAATGATTTGATTTGCATTGAGCTGAAATGTGAACAATAGGGACCAGAGGATCTTAGCTGTGGCATCAGGAGGGTGGCAGTGCATTACTGGAGGTTACACAGGAGTTTGAGCTTTGCCAGAAAGTTGGCTTGGAAGATGTCAGAGTGGCAGTGGGGATGTAATGACCTGTAGATACGCTGTCATCCCATGATGTAGTATTAAATAGTGAAACTCACAAGTCAATCATATGCATATGGGTTTATCTCGTATGGGTTTGTCCGTATGCAAACCCAACCTGCTCCACGAGTAAAGTCCTGTTTGAAAGGCTGCATCATAGAGTTCACCACGAACACACCATTTTTACCATATTTTACTGGTTTTTTTTTATTGTTATTTGTTGTTTGGTCGGATTTTAGACTTAATAAAATGAGAGAGATTCCTTTAAGCGTTTTGGAGGTTTTAATATGATTTGAATTGATCATGCAAGGGGACAGTATCACATCACAGTAAATGCAAAATACTGACCCTGTGTCTCAGTCTTACAACAACAAGCTTATATTATTTCTAGCAACCTCGGTCTATCAATTCTACTCGATAAAGTACAACTCTCAAAGAGAAAATCAGAGACTGTGTGGCGTCTTTCTCTTTGATTAGGAAGCTATGAATTTTGTATATTTTTAAGGATGCCATGGTAACACAGGATGTGGACTATCATTATCAAAACTCTCTGTCCATGACTTCGGTAAAGGCGTCATTCAATAAGACTAAACAATCAAACTAATACTACAACATTAAGTAAAGGTGCGTCACAGTTGATTAGAAAGTGCAGATTAATCATAACACTAAATATCTCCATAACAGTTGTTTAATTGTTAATTGTTTACACCCCTGGCCCCTTGATGCAGACATTTTTTACACAGCTAACAAAAGCTAACTAAAGCAATCAAAAGAAATAAGATTCCCCTTGAGACCATCATCTCAGACCTGGAACCAACAACTAACAAAGCCTTTTTTTAAATAGATTCAGACAACCTTGCTATTGTCTACAACATATCAGTAACGATTTCTGCATGGTAACGTCCCCAGACTCTCAGGCGTCTTTGTCTGATACGGCATGCTCAATGTTAGGACACGTCAGGACATCCAGTGCTCCGAGGGTTGTTTCCATGGCAATACAAGAGTAGGAATCCTAACATCAGTTCATTTGACCTAACCTAATATTATAGTGTCACACAATCAGAATACCACTATATCATGAAGAAATGACACACAGTTCTCTCAGTATGAAAGAATACAGATAAAAGATCATTCTTAATATAAATTTCTCAATATAAACTTCTCAATATAAGTTTTCCCATACCACCTTCATTTGCAGAAATGTTCCCTTATTTTGGTAACATTTAATTTACACCATAATGTTTAGCTGAATATGTTTCATTTTATTAAAGGAAAATGTAAAAAGTATACAGTACTTGGTTGCAACCTAATATTTTACAAAGTGTCCACAAAAAAAAGCAGCAAACATTAGCTTTTTTTCTTTTTCGTATGCTGTATTGTATTTTTCCGAGCTGTCTTTAAACACATCATACACTAGGGTGACCAAGCAGCCTCTTCCCTGGACATTTCCTCCTTTATGATTTCCAGAGGGATTTCATAGATTGATGAAAAATCTTTTTTGTCATCATATTTAAGAGCACTAATAAGCTGACCTCGACTGTCTTTCTCTCATCTGACGTCCTCCCTGAGCTGCTGCCTAGTGGATGGTTTTGATCCGTACATAGAAGCAACAGATAACCCTCAATGTTGTGCTGTGATGCACTGCACTGTCGCCCTGCGCGTTGTGCGACTGTTAGTAGTGAATGAAAGCACAAAAAATTAGAATTATGCTGTGCAAAGTGAGAGTTCATTTGTAAAATAAAGTATTGAGGTCATTGTGCCTCTTTTTTCTGGTCTGCATGACTACCAAACCACGTCTACAACATTCCTTTATGCTGCTCTACTTTATTTTAAAAAGATAATTCTAACATTTAAAACAGGTGTTTTAGACCATGGAACGCTTTAAAAGTGATGTAAAAACAGTATATTTTGTGCATTCACAAGAATATTCATTACAACCACAAGCTTCATTGTATTTCTTTGGCATTTTATGTGGTAGAAAAACACAAAGTAGTGCAGCACTGTAAAGTGGAAGAAAGCTGAACAGAAATATTTTTTCCAAATTTCTTAAATTAAAAAAAATCACAAAGATGTGATTCTTCTGTGTTTCTCGTTGATGTGGGAATAATACTCTGAAAATTGTTTCATACACCGATATGCAAAAAAAAAAGAAAAAAGAAGGACATTAAAAGTGACATAATAGAAAAGACTGGTTACGTTTTTTTTATGTTTAGACCCATATAAGAGATGTGGTGTCCTGTATCTGTGGAGAATCAACTCAGAAGGAACTTAATGACCCAAACCCTTGTCCCCCCCCCCTCTTGTTTTGCAGCTTGTCTGGATTGGATTGCACGATGATAGGAGCACCTGGAGTTGGTCCATGTCTGACAGTAGTTTCTACAAAGACGGTGAAGCTGAGTTTAAAAGCTGGGGCACTAATCAGCCAAATGAATATGGTCTTTTCAACTATTGCACAAGGACAGATTCATCTGGGAAGTGGAACGATCTCAACTGTGAATCTCTCTTTAAAGTAATCTGCTCTGATGTGGAAGGTGAGTTCAGGAACTAAATTGAAACTACTGGACTAGACTGTTAAAGCATTCTAGTTTCAAAAGGCTTTAATTTGTACATTTTGGGTTTAAATCCTAGCGTGTGTTGTTTCAGTATGGCGTCTGCATGTTCTTCCTGTGCATAACAGAGTTCTCTCAGGGTACGACAGCTTTTCCCCACAGTCCAAAAGCATGTTAGGTCAATTCTTCTCTTTAAAATGCCATTTGGTATGAGAATATGTGCACAGCTGTTTGTCCGACACCCGGCGCCAGAGGATTTTATTTAGCTTAGCAACATGGAGGCTGACCGGGTTGGAATACAGTGAAGCGGGTCCAGCGGGGAGTATGATTGGTATCATTCAGGACCGAACAGCGTTGAAGCTCTCCAAGGAGGAATCCAAAAGGGAGAGAGTGAGTTGGGTCAGTAAAGGAGATGGAAAATAATTTGGAGCAGATCTACCAGGAAGACAAAGAAGATAGTACACACTTTGCAAGAGATTGGGAAGAATCATGCTTCCTGGAGGAAGACTAAGGATTGACTGTGTACCACACCGGGGAGCGAGAACCATCTGGCATCAGCCTCCAGGAGACGCTCCCTTTTTGAGCTGTAGCGATAATGAGACTGATGGGAAACACCTGAAGCACCACCTGCCAATCACAGAGACAGAGACACACTCATACACCCAGCACACAGAAACGGACTCCTAACCACTTTTTAAAGCCACATATCATTGACAGGACAGAGGATCCTTCTTCCCTCTGCTGGTCATGAGGCAGGGCATCATGTACATCAGCACCCTGTACTTTTACAATGACTGTTGGAATAAGGCAACAAACCCTAATGGCTCTGCAAGGATAAACAGGTGTAGACTAAAAGCCAGATCTATGTGTAGACCTTCCCCAGGGCCAAGTATACGCATCGATCTGAAACTGTTCCCACAGAAAGCACCTCGAAAAGGGAGGGTAATCTTGTATAATATTCTGAGCTGATTGGAGAACGCGCCAGCAAGTGTTTGCCTTCCATGAGTTGTCTGTAGCAAATCACAGTAACGACTCTTCCAAGCGGTGCAAGCTGGTAAATTAAATTGTTGCTAAATTCAGTTAAGAGAAAAGCACCCAGATCTTTACTATCAGGAAATGTATAAAGTCATTACTATTGCTAATTTTGCAACTAACAAATCAACTCTGGTGTCCAAAAACAGATTAAATAGCCGCTTCTGCACGTACATCCACCTGTGTGGCCATGTTTGCTTTGGTTCGCCTGGTCTTGTAGCTGAACAGCCGCCCAAATGCCCAAAGTTAAACTCAGTAAAAAACCGAGGTCATTGTTTTTGGCCCACAGACACAAAGTGTTATCAGTCATATTGAGTCTCTCTGTCTTCAACCAAAGTATCAGGTTAGAAATCTAGGGGTAATCATGGACTCGGACCTGAACTTAAACATCCAGATCAAAGCAATAACATCAACAGCTTTTTACCATCTGAAAAACATTGCTAAGATCAGAGGAATAGTGTGGAAACCAGACTTAGAGGGACTCATCCATGCATTTGTCTGGCTTCCTGTTGCTCAGAGAATAGAATTTAAAACAGCTCTGCTTGTGTACAAGTCTTTTCATGGTTTTGCACCAAAGTACATCTCTGACATGTTAGAGACTGTTGGCTCCTAGTTACCATGCGACCGGCCACTCGCTTCCGGAGAGTGTAGGGCCGCCAACATTTAAACCCCGGCGGGAAGTTTTCCAAAATAAAGTCAGAGCTGAGAGACAGAGAGAAAATAATGCACAGACACAGAATTTCTGTTTCACACTCATACACACCTGCAGATGGGGAACAGTCAGAACTGAGTTGAACTGAACTGAACCGTCGTATACAGGGGTGTACCATTTTTATTAAAGAAGAACAAAGAACGTATTCACATGTCTATTCTCCTCCCCCTAGATTTTTATTACACCAAACGTTTATTCTCAAGGTTTCCTGAGTTATCGCTGTAACCGTCCGGTCTGTTTATGACTGTCTACTCCCTACTCTGTTTCTTATCTCCGCATCCTACTTTTACAACATGCAGTAAACTTAGCCTAGAGTTTTACGACTTAAAAGCTTACCCCCATAAACAATACTTGACAAAACATCTCTTTACTATCATGCAAGCTAATTAAAACAGACTTTTACTTTCTGAATACTAACTAAAGATTATATAAACATATTCAATACGAGACTGTTATATAAAGTAGCCCTAAAAAATATGAATCACGACAAGACATAGGAACCATCTCGGGCCCTGAGAACTTCAGGGAGGGGACTCCTGGTGGTTCCCAGAGTCAACAATAAACACGGTGAGGCTGCATTTCAGTTTCAGGCAGTTAAAATCTGGAACAGTCTACATGAGGATGTGAGACAAGCCTCAACTCTAACAATGTTTAAATCCAGGCTGAAAACAGTTCTTTTTACCCGTGCATATGACAATTGAAATGATTTTATCTGCACTCTTGCTTTTTATTGTAATTAATTATTTTTTAAGTTGATGTTTTTTTCTGTTTATCTGTTTTCTTAATTTATGCAACTGTGAAGCACTTTGAATTGCCTTGTGCATGAATTGTGCTCTACAAATAAAGTTTTTTTTTTTTTTTTTAAGTGTCCTGTCTAGCAGTTTGCCACTCAGAATTGGTGCCTGACTACCAAGTACAAGCCCAACAGATTTACTTTCCCAAGCAGAACATTACAGCTTTGCTATAATACTCCACTTGATGTATATGTATGAGAAATCTTTATTAGTGATTACTGTGGGTTTAATTTCTTGAAGTTATGGACACAAAATTGAGATAAGAAGGAAGAAAGGAAGAAGATGAGGAAGAGAAACAGGACCAGTAGAAGTGCGAACTTATGCTAGAAGATAGGGAGGTAAACATAGAACAAAAGAAAACATCCCAGTCCTCCACCTCTGGTAGACGGCAGAGAAGCGGTAAAACAAAATATACAAAAACAACCAATAGAACAGAACAACATTAACAATTCGGATTTAGCTATATTAACTAAGAATTACACATTCACTACACACAAGCATGGATTAATAAACACAATACTAATGTTTCTGGTAAGCTCCTGGTAACAACTAACTAATGACGATAACCTCAGCTCAAGATATGCCCGTCCACACCAATGTCCACACCTATGTGTGTGTGCGAGCATGCAGGTCTGAATAAGGTTTCCCCATGCAAGTGATTGATAGCTGGTGTAAGGAACCGTCAATCCGTCCTACAGGAATCGACTCAGACATGAAGGAGGCAGGAGACGTATGCGTCCAGAGTCCCACAGAGTACAGGAGCCGCAGGCGGACCAGCGCAGGGCCGATCACCCACCAAGAGAGGAACAGATGGAAGCCCCCTGGGAACACCAAGCAGCCGCAATGCTGGGGCCCCGAGAGATAGCAGGGACGAACCCACGGGCTCCGCCAGAAACCGGCTATGCCAGGGCGGGCCCGGAACAGGACCCGGAGGCCACAGGGATCAGGGGCACCCCGCCCCCAAGCAGGGCCCCGAGCAGGGACCAGCTGACAGGGGTTACCCGCCGCCACCGCCAGGCATGAGGGACCCGCAGCGGACGGACGACACACGCCACCCCGGACCAATCCCCACCGCAAACAACCCAGTCCCCACACACACACGCCAGGAAGCCACAGTAAAATCCGCAGCGGATGTATGCCCTTCTGTAGGCCGGGCCCAGCCAGCACCTGGACATCCAGATCTACCAGCCCCCGGGTCCAGATCCCACCCTACGCAGAGCGCTGAGACCAGGGGCCCAGCCTACACAATCACGTTGGTAACAAACGACTGGTTGATACCACCAGTGGAGTTAATATGGATGGTTTAGTTGGAGGTGTACGAGATGGATTTTCATGGGTTTGGAAAACTCCCAATCACGCCAGAATCCAGCACGCAGCGCAAGGTTAACTTCTGTTGTAACGGTTTTTAGTACTCTGTTTCTGGTCCTCCCTTAAAGGGAAAGCGTCCCAAATAAACCTTTGACTCCTCAGCTTCTTCCAGTTAAAGTTCCACCTTCCAGCACGTTTCTTTATTTCTGTAAACAGGAGCAATAACACTACTGAGCACCGGACCTGTGCGGTGCAATCGTTTTTATCGAACATCAAAACATCAAAAGCATAAAACACACCCATCAAAGTTACATTTTCGAATCATGTATTTGATAAAACATGACATCAAATGAGGCAAGGTCTGTCTACTTAATCTCTGTTGGCCATCACTTTGCTAGATCTTTTTCTGCTGATGCAGGGATACAGAGGAAACTGGACAGGAAACATCTGCACACTTCCAACTTCACTGAATTTAGGAAATGCTCCCACAGAGTCCGATTGAAGGCTAAACTTTAATGCAGTTCATCTAACTTAACTTTCTGCTGTTTTCAGGTCAGAATGTGACTTTTGTCTACATCGACGTTGAAATGAAGTGGAGTGAAGCTCAGAAATACTGCAGAGAACACCACACAGACTTGGCCAGAGTCAGAAATGAATTGGAAAATTACAGGATTAGTAAATTGATTCCTAAGGAACAGTTTGCCTGGATCGGTCTTTTCAGAAGCCCATGGAAGTGGGTGGATGGGAGGAAACCTTCACTGACACACTGGTCAAGTGGTGAGCCTAACTCAGCAGTAGAAGATTGTGCTGTAGGAAACTTTGCTGAGGGCCAACTTGGGAGATGGGAGGACTGGAGATGTAGCCTGGAGACAGCGTTTGTTTGCTTTAGCGGTAAGTTATATTTCACGCTGTTTTAGTTTTCACTGTCAATGTTATTATAATAACATAATATTATAATTATAATTATATATAGCAAAGATAACTTGGCTGTAATTTACCTTTTATCTTCCACCAATTTTCCTACCAAGACATCAAAGCTAATTGTATCAGCAGAGAACTCATTTGTCTTGGCATCATCGTCCGTGTTAATACGGCCATATTACTGAAGGTCCGACACAGTTTTGACCAACACCTCATATCTAATTACAAAAACACATCAGTTTTGATTCCATTCGTAAGACACACAACAAAATCACCATAAACATGTAAACAAATGTATCGGTACCCTTTTAGTTCATCAAACGACAAACATCCTGCTGGGTAGTTTGGTATGATTGTGAGCACCATGCTGAACATGGACCGCAGAAAGCAAAGGCTGAGGAACTCAGAAAGAACATTAAAGACTACATGACCATCTAAACATCTATTTGACCGCTGCAAGTATTGTTAGCATGTATAAGGTTCATGGGGCCGACCTCTGCTTCCTATGGCAGGCAATTAGCGAGCATTCAAATGTTAAACATCGAGCGGATAAACGTTATATACACAAGGGACATTATTACTTTTGAGTAAAAACATACATCTCTGCAAGAAACTTTCAAGTAAATATTAAATTGGGTCTACCATAATTTATCCCAACCTATTGTCATTTGTTTATCCATGAAAAATGTTTCTACTGAATTGATAATCAGTTCAAAGTCTGACTAGGAAATAAATAAGGGATACGATTCAGCTTTAATATTGTTAGGTTTATTCTGTACTTCTTTCTAACAATATTATCTTAAATTCATCTTATTATTACAGATGAAGGTTGTTGTTTATTCCTATAAGGTAAATAAACAACAACCTTCATCTGTACTAATAAGATGAATCTAAGATATTAGATCCAGCTTTAAGTTATTTCAGAGACAGTTGAGACAGAACTCATAGGACTGAGGCTGTTTGTGTTTCCAAAGACACTAAGCACGTGGTCAAACTGAAGCTGGTGAGAAGCTCCTCCCTGGATTTGAATGACCCCACTGTACAGGAGGACATCCTGAAGCAGGTAGATCATGTTTGGTTTTCCATATTATTTCCAGCCTTTTTACAATGAGGATTCAATCCCTGTATTGTTAAATAGGACAACAGCAGAAAAAAACATTAAAGCTGAGGTGTTTTCCCTTTAAAAGCCTAATGAGGAGGCAGAAATGAGGTCAGATGGTCCAAGTACGTCCAATTCTCCAATGACTTGAGTATGATACACAAAAATGCTAATTTTACTTTACTTTTAAGATTTATTTATCTATATTTATTAAGTTTCATTGGGGGAAAAATCCCTTAACCACATCATAAATATGTTAGGTCAAGAGTGCAACAATATGTCATAAAACCTGTTAAAACATACTGGACTGCAGAGTGATGTTTAGTCTTTTTAGACAAAACTTTTTGTATCTAATATTTGTTTTCATTTTAAGTTAATTTTTCTTAGTCAAGTAGTCGTAAAAATTAAATTAAAAGCAGGTCAATGAGCGGAATAATTTCATTGCTAGTCCAAGACAGACTATCGATCCCTAATTGGTTACCTGCTTACAATCCTAGTCTGTGTATAAGCAGACTTTCACTGTGTCTCTGCAGAGAGGAAAAAACATGTATGCTAAACACATTTTTTTTTTTATTCAATGAAAGTTTGGCAGATATATCAGGGCTAAACATTGATATTTACCTTCTTTTTTTTCATATATCAGCATTGACCGATATACCTCCTTTGATAAACCGATTTAAAGTGAGACACATCTGCTTTGGTTCACTATGTCATGCAGAAATAACTGCATAATCAAAAGACATACTCAGGCAAAACACTGAAAATTCACTTTCAATACAGAATTTTTCACTAAATTCATTCTAGTTCCAACATTAATATTTTTAGTTATATTTATATTTTACATTGCCAATTTTTTTTCAGTGCCGATATTTATTTTTTTGCTTCATTTTAACATGATATTGTTCTGATGCTATATAATCCAACCTTTTAGTGTTTATAAAATGGGCTGTTTGTTAACATCTGGCTGCTGATTTGCTTTTAAATCTGATGGAAGCAGCAAAGGGGTACTTTCTTTTTCTATAAATGTTATGTCCTTCTATATTAAGAGTAAGGTTAAAATGCCAGACAATTGTAAGATACAAGAACTTGTCTTCATAAAACCCCACAATTGCTCCACTCATGATGTGTCCACTTGGCGCCCTCTGATGTCTGTTTTAAACACTAGCTTCTTGTAGTTATAATTACTAGAATTACATCCAAACTAAGCATTGCTTCTGGAAGCTATTAACACATTCATTAGAAATGAAGTCATAAAATCGTTTGAATGTTGTTGTGCAGGGCAGGATTCATGTTTTCATTCACAAACTGAGTCAGGGGAAGTGACTAAACTCTCTCTGCTTTTAGGTTGTCAAATGTTGTTGATCTGTTGTCGTGTTCACTTCATAGCATTTACACTGGATGAGTGGTCAACATCCCACAGCAAAAAACTCAAACATTATTTCACGTGCAAGTCCAAACGGATCATGCCTCAGAGTTTATTATTCTGATACTACTTTAAACGTATCCTTGTTTTCTTACATTCTTATATTTACATATTTTTTACTATCTAATATCAATTAACTACGATTCCTCCTGAATATACATTTTCTTAAATATTAACACAATGCAAAGCAAATGGAGCATCTGATGTAGTTTGAGATCCTGCCGGACATGAAGCATCTCTGCGTCACTTTTTTATATAAATGTTTGGTTTTTTTCTCTCAGCTGAAGAAGAAGCTGATCGACCACACAGAAAAAGAAAACTTCAAGCTGAGCTGGAAGAAACGATCAGATGGAAATGTCTTCTATAGAGAGAAAAAGGAGGAAGGCTTTTAAAGGCAGAACAATTAGCATTTTAAGATTTTTTTCTTTTCTTTTTCTATTTTTCTTACATAACACCCATTTGTCCTACTAGTTATATATTTATATGAGGAATACAATGATATATTATTATATATGTTTAATTATTATTGAATTATAATTATTATCTGTTTAATAAGTTATTTAGTAATAATTGTATTTTATTATAGCTATATAGACATTGAAATAATATATTGCATATGCATATTGTACATCTGAGGCAGTTTGTGATGTGCAGTAAAGGGGTGGGATAGAATAAGCGTTGGCTTCTTTCCACTCCCTTTTGGCTAAGACTTTTATTTTGTCAAATTTTTTTTAAATAGTTGTCTTTTGTTCAAATTGGATCAAATTTTGTTCAAACATTTCAATCAATCAATATCAATCAATTAATATCTGTTTAACTGAGATGGTTCATAGAGTAGCAGTATTTAACAAAACATTAAAATGCTTCTTTGTGTAGATACATACATCAATAAAATATTCATATCCAAATCAAATTGTTGTTGTTACCTTTTTTCAAGCACAAATTACTTTCAGATGGACAGAAATGTTTTTACTCAGAAATGAAAGCCCAATATAGGATTTTCCACAAATCTACATTTAAAGACACACTCCGTAACTTTGTGGATATTTGCCCTGCATCGCCCTCTAAAGGCTCGTAACGTCACTGTTGTAAGACCAAATCTCCATGGAGTGCTTCTGAAGTAGTGTACTGACAGTTTTAGAAGCTCACTAGCCAAAGCAACAAAGCACCTCAAACTGGTAAACCGTCAAACGGTTTCCCCGGCGCTGTATTACACCATCATGCCCGACCAAACACAATAACCCCAGAACAAGCAGTTTATTACCAATCCAGTAGCAACACGGCTAGTTCAGCATCTGTAGTACATCCTGTTGAGGAATAGCTGGGGAAATGTTGCTTTATGACTTCCTCTTTTTATTTTCCTCCCTTCTTCTGATAGCGGATCTTGGTGGATCTGCCTTGGCTCAAGTCTTAAAACCACAGGTTTGTTTCTATCCATCTGGTAGCGTGTGACGTAATGCCGTAAAGAGAAACTCAGTCAGTACTACCGGGAGGCATTCCGGGGAAGAAAAGTTGTATAGTGCTGTTTTCAGCAGCATGACCCTCCCACACAGTAACAGCTCTGAAAATGAACATAATAAATGCTAGCGTTCCACGAACACTTATCAAGAACACATTTTTAAAGTATAAAAGTTATAGAGTATGACTTTAAGGCAATAAATAAACTTAATACAATTAACTTTGGCCTTTTATAGTCTTTTAAATCAGCATTAACTAAAAGTACAAACGCTGATATCAGATACATGACTTAAGTACAGTATTTTTGTGAGACACTGTAGTAGTTGGTGTTCCTTGCATTCAGCTTCCAGCTACTGCCGCTGACGTAAAATCACACAAACGTCACGGAATATTTCCTGGAATAAACACTTTGAATACACATTTATACAGTCATAGATCCAGTTTACGTATACATTATAGCTACACGGAGAGAACGGCACCAACGATAGAAGATAAGCGGTGTCCTTTGGTTCAATAACTTCTCTTGTAGCGAACTGCATCACCAGTTACCAAAAACACCTGCCAGCCAACCCAGAGGAAGAAATGCAAGCACTTATGGCACTTTCCTGTGCCGCTGGAGATCACCAACTCCATTTCAGTTATGGAACACTTTTTGTGGGGCGGTCATGAAAAAAAAAAGGAATGGAGTTTTCTTTGTCATTTTTATGAAGTCACAGGTTGAGCAATTGTGAATAATTGGGCCATGCTCTTCCTGTACCCTCCTATTCCTACTATTATATGGTACATGGTAATGAAGTCTTCCTCAATCCCTCTTACTCAGTCATGATGTTTGGTCCCACAAGAGTAAACCGCTTAACGCTGTAGAGTATAATGTAGGAGATCAGAGGGTGTTGTGATGCCTGCTCCTTACTGACGTGTGTCTATGCACTCTGATGACCTCTGTGACATTCAACAGATGAATTTATTAAAATGTAGCTAATAAAGTGATTTCTACTTACTTCAAATTTCGGCAAATCACCTAATTGTATCACTATACTAACAACCGACACATAAAGGGAACATTTCAAGATGCTTGCACAATCTTTCTAATGGGTAGGGTTCGAGCTGAGGTAAAAAAGAGACTATGATCAAACAATCATTAGATAATCAGACATGAATCATGCTGCTCATGGAATTAGCTCAAAGTAACCAGGAATCGTCCGTCCAGATGACTTTGTTGAAACTTCACTTGTCAGAACCAAAAAACCAACTTGGGTGTTCTACATCATCTGCAGTGGGGGTTTTTTGTTCACCATTTCTTTCATTTAGGAGGGAAAATGACACTCTGATGACCTCCCAGTCCCTTGGGATACCCACATTCATCTCGTTATATGTCAGGACTCTTAAAACGAAAAATATATATATTATGTAGCCTCCTCAAGTATGCCTTGGAGGGATAATGCATCTGGACTTGGTGTTGAAATGTGCACACTTCCCTTCAGTTGTAGCTAACTGTTGAGAACCCAAAGGTCCAGGTATGATAAATCCCCTCAAAAAGGGAGGGGTCACCACTCACAACGCCCGCATTTCTAAAAGCCTCCTAATGTGACCCTTAGTAAGTGTTAGAGCAGACTTGTGTTGTTTAGATTATCTAAATGCACCCAGCAATCATAAATGAACTCCACAAACTAGTTTAATGAGTTAAGCTTCATTAACTGTGAGAGTCTGGATTGGAAATATGGATCTGCATTTAGACTGTCTTGATATCATTCTGTGATAAATTCATTACTTAATTTCCCTCTTGGATCAATAAAGTATTTTTAAATTGAATTTGAATCGAATTGATAAATTCGGGCCAGAGAAAATCAACCGATCACTCTTATTTGTTAGAGTAAATCCATGTTTAAATAATCAGCACTAAAGAAGGGCTCTAGTTTTGATAAAAAAAGACCAGAAATCATTCTATCTGCAGATAAAACCTTTTAACCTGGGACTGTATGTATGATGGAATCAAAACAACCACTAAAGTGCCTTGATGTGACCTGTGTTAGGAATTGAAACTATCAGCCCGGGCTGAACTCAGCCTGGTCGCAGAGTGTCTTTCGTGCTTTGATAGTAGACCAAATTCTGGGATGAAGAAGCTTTTCTTCTCTGATGGCTTTGGGGGGACTGCCTTGGGCTCTGCGGGGCTTGGTTGTTCTGCAGCTAAGGGTTTGGTCCTGCGGGGTGAGGGATTGAGATTTGGGAGCTGGTTGAGCTCGGTGTCTAGGTGCTGGCTCTCCTCACAACAACAAATGTCTGCACAATGCTGGTTGCCTGTCAAAGGTTCGTCTACGCAAGTATAGCAAGACAGGTACACAGATACATAGATATATTCTAAGGCTGAGGTTATCACAAATAAATCTTGTAATAATCGGTTCTATGAGCCTTTTCAGTTACTGTATTTATATATCTATTTATATGTTGCAGTTTTGTAATTCTACAGTTGTATTGTTTGGTTTGTTCGGTTGTTTCTTTTATCCGTCTCTCTTAGCTCACTTGCGGTTGTGGAAGCGGATTAGGATGTTTTCTTTGTTCCTCTCCCTTTCTTGTATCTTCAACTCATCATCTTCCTCTGAACCATTTTTTTTTCTTCCTCTCATCATCTCCTCCCCTCTTTTTTTTGTCTCTGTGTTGTAATATCAGGAAGAACAAAAAGAATCACAGCAATTTCTGATATGCGTTAGAAACATGCCTAAACATTTTGCCAAATACTCAAAATAGATTAAATCCCAGTCAAAATTTCTCTTTGTGTGGTTCAGAGTTTACCACTGTGATAACTGTTTTTTTTTACACAACTCAAAAAAATTACGTTTAGTCAACTAACAAGTAACAGTTGATGCTATCGCAAAACCTTTTACTCTAATCTTTCTAAAAAAAGAGCCGGCGTTTTCCAGTCAAATTTTTTGATTTACAGACAGTTGAGACTACTTCCTTCCTCAAAATTCTTGTGTTTTTTTCAAGGTTTTGTGGCCACAATAATCTTTTTTTGACAGTGGATTGTACATGGAAGCACAAAAAGATACAGCAGGGAACAGGACTCGAACTCAGAATCTGCATGAACCACTTTGCTACACAATGACTCCGAAATTTGTATATAAATAACAAATATGACTTCATTTCCAGTGTTAATTAAACATGATTATCATGATTTGTATGACATGTATAGATCGTGTAGAATTTACTAGATTTGTTTCTGTTAATTCTGTAAAGAAACTCTGTAAAGACCTACCAATTCCCTTTTTTCAGTGTGCAATTCATTGCTTTTCGTCTGCATAAGGTGATCAGAATTCAAAAGTTGCCATGTTTCAAGATGTCCAAGATCATGACAAACAAACAAACAGACAATACAAAGATATCCAGGATACTGAAGGGCGTGCAGCCACAAGAGCAGATGTACAGATGTGAAAAGATTACATGGGGTGGGGATGGAAGGGTGAAAAAAGCACTCATCTTTTATCTTGTTTCCTTATTAGGAGGCAAGACCAAGACAATAGAAAAAAAACACACCTCTAAAACATTTAAGCACATACTCAGACATTCACAATAAATACAGTAGGTGGGGGGCGGGCTCCAGTTTAGCCGTGGCTGTGCAGCTCTCACACCGCGCCCACCAGTTGCTCACTGAAGTTGAGAGAGCTTCATAAGAAAAGCCAGAGTCCTACTAGATTTACATCCAAGGGAATACGTTTGGTCTAAGACGAATTCCAATTGATAAGAAATGCACAGGCAAAGATCCTCCTCTTTTCCCTCTTTTCAGTGGTCTCCCTTCCAATAACCAAATTATGGATTGCATTCCTTCCATCCGGTCTGAGAACTTTGTCAAACAGGCAATTAGACCAATAAATCATGCTGGGTTCCGGGAATCAACTAATCAACTTTTTATAAAGTCCAAACAATTAAAATTCATAGCTTTAGTCAAGTTAAAAGTTTTGGAAGTTATGTTTCATGTTGTGAACAGAAGCTTACCTGCAAACTTCCATTCCTTCTTAAATTCAAGAAGAGGACACTATAATTTAAGAGGTTTGCTTTGGTCCGAACCTGGAATAATAAGAACTAGTGCCAAACAAAGATGTGTTTCAGTTGTCCAAGTAAAATTATAGAACAACCTTAGTGATAAATTAAACACAATAAATCCTCTGACAAATTTTTAAAAAGCAGTGAAAAGGGAAATAATTATTTCATATTAAGTATGCAAAAATGTATTATTCCATTTCTTTTGCTATTTTTAATAAATTAATGAATTTGTCAAACCGAGCATTGTATAATAATTATATTGTTATAGGATTTTAAATTAAGGTAAAAGTTTTGTTTTAATGTTGAGATTCTTGATGTAGTTCATAGGGTGGGCAGAAAAAAAGTTTTTTGGTTGTAATTATTTGGATATGGACTTTGTGTAAGAGACAATGTCTGGTTCTAAGATTTTATTCATGGTAAAGGCATCACATCTGCAGAACCTACGTGAAATCTTCCCAAAATCTGGACATTATGCTCAGATTTTTCTCATAAATGCAATTGGTCAGCGATCCTTTTCTAAGCTGAAAAAAATACAAAGTAGACTCAGATCAACAATGTTATGGGAAAGGCTGAGTCATTCAGATTTAATGTTTTGTGAGAAAGATAGACCTTAGTAATCTTGTGAAGGACTTTACAGCAAAAAAAATCTAATAGAATTTATCTCAACAATTGAAGCAGCCAATCCAGAGTCCTGGCTTTAACCTCGGTTTGAATACCTAAACATCACAAACTTTTTCAGTTGAAGTTTGAGACTAAATACAATGCTTTACACAACGTTTGCATACAATGAAAATAAAAAACACATTTTCTAAAAAACTTATTTTACTTTGGTATACTTATAACGATATTAAAGTAAAGTGCAGCTTTCGATGAAGAAAGTGCGTTTTTGTTTCCAGCGGTAAATTGTCTGTTTTTGGAGGAGCAGAACTGTTTACTTGCAGAGAGCAACCTATAATAAGTGTAATTTTTTATGGATCAGGTTTATATTTTGTATTTCTTAAGAAGCAAATGTTTTCAATTTGTTGAAATAACGTGTTACTCAACGTTAAAATATTTCATGTTTTTTTTTCTGTAGTAACCCACTAACTGAACGATAAAGAGACTTGGTTTTCACTTTTTCACAAAGCTAAAACATCACTAGCTCAACGTCTTTTGGATTGCAATAATAAAGGAGTCAAATTGATCTGCTCGTCCTCCTCTGCACGCACTCCTGACAGGGGAAACTTTTTCTGACAGGGATTAGCTTGGCACGACACTGGTCGAGAATGTCAGGTGGTAAGGCCTCTGGATTCAAATAGGTGATTTGGGATTTAAAATGTGTTTGATCTGGTTAGAGACCAATGAAAGCATTGTTATATATGTCTCTCGTCTAAAATGTAAATAGTTTGTTAATAATTTTGCATTATCAGGTTAAAAGTAAGAAGCTGAATCCTGTGGGCAGACTGGAGACCTGCAGAAATGGAGAAGGTTATTTGGTACATCACCGCTGCATCAGGCAAGTGCATTAGTTATTCTTTTTCAAGTTTTTTGTCATAGTTTTTAAAAGAAATCTTAACATCTCTTTGAAAATTTTGATTTCTCTCATTTATGATGTTTAAAGGAGGAACATTTATATTGTTTTGCAGTAGATTTTCTTCCTGAAATGAGAAATGAAGCATTTTTAATGCTTACATTAGATGTAAAATGTTTAGCGAGATATTCCCTTGTGTGTCCCTGCAGCTCTGTGCACCGTCTCCTCGCTCATGGAACGTCGCTACTATTTTGTTTATGAACCGAAGAACTGGACCGAAGCTCAGAGCTACTGCAGGGAGACCTACACAGACCTGGTTACCGTGGACAACCCAGACATCATCACGATCCTGAACAAGATGGTCGATCCGAAACAGATGGGCTCCTCAACTTCCGTAAAGTCACTTGTTCTCTTTGTTTCTTTGTAAATACTTTAAGCTCAGAGCAGGGGTTACACTAGGATCTTTTGTTGTCTGTCACTTTTACTGACTGGGCCAAAAAAGTCTGGTTATATTCTATTTTTACCCATCAATTTTTAAAATGGCAATAATGACATATTGATTTTTTTTTTATTTCATTCATTTTCAATAATATTCAAACAAACTGAACAGATAATCCACATTGTACCATCACACATCGAGCAACTTCGTGGGCTGCATGCATTAATTAAGAACATTTAATAATAGTAATAATTAATAATTCCATTTATTTATAATCGCCTTTCAAGACACCCAGGAAATGAACAATAAAATAGACCAAATAAGATAAATTAGTAAAATAAGAAAACAGAGAAAAAAATCAAAAAGATTAAAATAGAACAACAAAATCATAGCTGATCTAAATAAATGGGTTTTAAGTCTAGATTTACATACAGGTAAAGAGGAAGCATTTTGTTTGTCAGGAGGAGTAGTGCTAAGGCCGAAGGAAGGCACAAAGAAGTGAACAGCGCTACACAGGAAGAGGCAGGAGCAAGATTACGAATGTTCTTGAAGGTATACAATAAAAGTTTGAAAATAATTCAAAATTTTACCGGTAGCCAATGGAGATCATGAAGAACTGGAGAAATATATTATCTGTTTCTTTTGTTTATACACAGAGTTGAAAAAATTGTTTGTTTTTTTACCTGACAGTTTCAGTCTGCAGTGTTGTCTTCTTCAGAGCTCCCACAGGCATGAAGGCAACAGTGCAGGCTGAAACTGTCAGGTAAAAAACTTTTTTTTCCAACTCTGTGTGCAAACAAAGGATAGAGAGAATGTAGTAAGAGACACAGAATAAACCCACCAAACATAAGAAAAAACTGGAGAAATACGATTAGAAGAGGGAGTTTTTTGTAATGACAAACAGGAGAATTTTGAACAAGTTGAAGCTTATGAAGATATTTATATGGTGAGCCGAAAAGAAGAGAATTATAACAATCAATACTGAAAGTGACAAGACCATAGACCAACGTAGATGTAGAATGTGTGGAAAGTGAAGTAAGAAGGCTATTAATATTATGTAAATGAAAGTAAGCGGACCGAGTAAGATTATTGATTTGCGATTAAAAAGATAGCGAACTGTCAAGAATTACTCCTATGCTCTTTACTTGGTGAGAAGGAAACGCAGAGGTATTATCAAATGCACATTGGAGAATATTTTTCATGCCAACTCAAACAAACTCAATTTTGTCATGATTTAACTGTAGAAAGTTTGATGCAAACCAAGCTAGAGAAGCCAGAAGAGATGTAGGTGGAAAAAACAGAGTTTGGTTTGTTGGCCACATACAACTGAGTATCATCAGCATAACAGTAAAAAATATTTATTTGCTAAAAATATTGGAAAGTGGAAGAATATAGATAATGGAAAAAAGGGGTCCCAGGACAGAGCCCTGGGAAAACTTCAAATATCAGCAGTGTATGAAAGACTTGTTCTCCCCACTGCAAATAAACTGAACTGAAACAATTTTTGAATGGTCATTAAAGGAGAGTATGTTTGTAACTACCAGATCCAAAGGTTGGAGTTTTAACAAGGAGAAGGGACAGAAAAAAAAAACTGTCACTGCAACTATTTCAAACAGTTCTACAACCATTAAATCTAAACAGATTGGTGTTCCTACATTTTGCAAGCTCAATCTCACCTTCTTCGTTTCAGATTTGTCTGTGTCTCTGTCAGCTTTTCAGATTTATTTACATCAGGTTTGCATTGCTAATGACTCCTAAGACTCCATCCCTGCTGATTCACTACCTCCCAGTACTGAGAACTCCTGATAACTGATGGAAATTTATTCACCCTGCATTCAGGGTTCCAAATAAGGGCCGACTAAAGTAAACAATACGTGGATAAAAAATTCTTCTTGATATACTGACGTATTCCGTAATGCATTTCAATTTTTCTTGTTGAATGTTTAGACATGCAGTCATACAGGTACAGGGGCTTGGTGTGCAGAGAGCCAGGTCTTTTCCTGGGTTCGAGGCCCATCCCCTGCTGCATGATTTTTATGCCTCCATCTACAATCCACCATCACATATTGTGGCTATGGCCGTGTTAGACTGATGTAACAATTTTACTTTAAACTAACTTAATTCAATGTCATGGAACCTGTTGAAAAAATACATTTAATTAAAGTCAACACTTATTTTTTTGAGTGTGTTTGCATTCAACCATGCTATTCTTGTCTGCAGCTAAAAAAAAACAGTCATGTGGAAAACCTTGTCTTGTGCCTACTCCTAAGAAATGAGGTGTCAGTTGTATGTTGTCTAATCTTATTGCTCTCAAATGTATTTTTGAGAGAATTATCCTTAATAACCTAAAAAAAAACTGGTTGCTTCTTTTCAAGACCCCCTGCAGTTTGCCTACAGCATTATTTCTCAAACTTTTTACAGTGGGTACCACCTGAGAAAATATCACTATCATGACCAACTTAAAAATACAGTAGAGAAGACTTACACTTATAACTATTGGGAATTAACAAAGGAGGCTTATTTACTCCTAATAATGATTATTTATTGTTGCCATCCACAGCCAGACTACCTTCTTAATCGTCCCCAGTTTGTGAGCATGGGAGACAATTGTTCTGATTTGATTTGAACAAAAACTGGTGCACCATAAGGGACAGTTTTATCTCGTTTTTTGTTACCATTGTACATAGCTGACTAGATTCATAGTTTCCCATCGTATCATTTAAAAAAGTTCTTAGATCAAATGAAATCAAAATTTATTTATAAAACGCTTTTCAAACACAGTTTCTCAAAGTGCTTTAGAGATTTTAAAATGACCCCAAAACCCCCCAACCCCCCCTTCAAAAACCAAAAATCATCATCTCGACTACATCCCCTACCAACCCAACCCACAAGCCATACACAAATACACACACACACTTAAAAGCTACAAAAACAGCGGGCTGAGTACAGATGAGCCAGGAAATGCCATCATGGGAGCCATCTGCATCGGCAGCAGCAGCCAAGGCACTGACCCAGGGCGCCCAGAGGAGAGAGGGCTGGTAATTCCACCCAAGCACTACCTGGGGGGCACCCAGGCAGCCACAGCCGACCACCGCCTCCAATGCAGGGTGCCCCCAGAGAGGAAACACTGGGATGAAATAAATAAAATATATAAAATAAGTTAAAATATAAAGTGTATAAAATATAAAGTGTAAAACAATGATAAGATAGAATTAAGATAAAAATGCGAGCAGATTAATAAATAAACAGTTAAAAGCTAAACTAAAAATTCAATCAAATAAAACATGCAGAGCAGTTACAATAGATATTAGTAAATAATAATCAGTTAAAGGCTAAGCTAAAAAGGTGAGTCTTGAGTCTGCTCTTAAAAACGATGGCAGATGGCACTGTCCTATTAGGCCTGATCTCTCGTGATGACCTGACCTACAGGGAGGAAGTTAACTCCTTTGTTCAACGGTGTGATGCTCATTTTTTAAAACTTAACGTTGCCAAAAAACAGGAGTTTATTATTGATTTTAGAAAGAAGAAAAAAAAAACATTCTCTCCAATGCTCATCAAAGGCCAACCTCTTGAAAATGTTGAAACGTACAAAAATTTAGGGGTGTATATTGAAAGTAAATTAAGCTGGAAAATTAAACAGTGACGCTGTTGTTAAAAAAGCCCAGATCAGACAGTTTTTTTATTACGAAGCTGACATCCTTTGACAGAAGCAGGAGGCTCATGAATGTGTTCTATCAGGGGATTATGACTACGGCCATTGTCTATAGCAGAGTCCAGTGTGAATGTTTTTTGTTTCTCTATATGTTTTTAAATATCTTTCTATATATTTATAAGTTTTTAAATGTCGATGGCAACCCAATTTCTCCCTTGGATATTAATACAGCAAACCTTAAAGGGAGAAATATCAGTTTTCACCAGAAACAAAGGTGCAAACTACAAAAGACTGCACAGCCTGATTATCTAAGGCTACGTCCACACTAAGCCGATCGGGTTATACGGGGGAGTTAGACGCCTAATGTTATCCACTCAATACAAGCATTTACGCCCCGTTTAAGGTCCCATTATTGCGCAATCCCATACCGACCTGTGCAAATACTTTGCATGCGCGAAAAGACGCACGAAACACGCGTATAATCTACGTGACGCCAGCGCCTACATAATATTTACAAGAAGCTCTACAGCACAGTACACATCTGCTTGTCCCGTTAACCGAAGAGAACAATAGCTGCTCAGAAGAAGAGAGAGTTTTTTGGTGTGTACAGACGATGAGATCGATTTATTACTCTTCGCTGTTGCCTTTGTGTGTAGTGTCGTATTGTTATTGACGCAGCATTCATTGACGCCACTTCCTTTCATTATCCGGGGAAGCTGTCCACACTGGCTCGCTTAGCCGTTGACTTAAGATTTACACGGCTCTCTTACCCGGCTAATAGTTATCCGGCCACAAACCTTAAACGACGCCGGGTTAGTGTGGATGATAGGGGGATGTAGACTAAATAATTATACGTTTAAGGCGTTATCCGGCTTAGTGTGGACATGGCCTAAAGCATGAAGGTGCTGAATGTAATCGATCTGGTCATGCTTCCAACAGGCCTGGATTGGTTTGTACTACGATACGGCCCGCTGGAAGTGGCTGTTTGTAGATCAAGATTTTTACCACAACTATGAGCTGAACTTTCAGAACTGGTATTTGGGTGAACCAAACCTCCTGTGGTATCAAGCACGATGTGGACTGATGTACAGTTCTGGAAAGTGGCACGACGCCTTGTGTACAGGAACCTTTACATCAGTCTGCTCAAATGTGACGGGTGAGAATTTGTTTTAATTCTCTTTCTGTTTATGATTTAAAGATTCAAAAACCTAATTGTGTGATGAATACTGCTTTATGGACAATTGGAAACGCAAAAAATATTCCATGAACTAGGTATAAACGCTTCCAAGGCCTCTTTTTTTATTGTTTTCAGGTGAGAATGTTGAATTTGTCTTCGTCAGCAAGGTAAAGACCTGGACTAATGCTCAGAGCTACTGCAGAGAACACTACACTGACCTGGCCATTCCCAGGAACCTGTCAGAGAACGAGAAGATAAGGGAAGTGATACCTGCAGGCTTGTTCAGCTGGATGGCCCTTTACAGAGAGGGATATCAGTGGTCGGATGGATCACTGTACATGTTTCATCACTGGGCAGCCTTTGAGCCGAATGGTAACATGGAGAAATGTGCAGCCATGGACTTTTACCTCTCTGGTTACTGGGTGGACTCGCTATGTGATTCCGTGAAACCATTTATCTGCCACAATGGTAAGTTATTATCCTGTCTGATTTTGATGCATATTTAAAGATGTACGTTTTTGCAGACATATGTTAAAATGGGGCTAAAAAAGTGGCACAGTTGGTAGCGTTGTTGCCTAGCAGAAAGAAGGTCCCCGGTTTGAATCCCAGCCTAGGGTTTTCCCTTTGCACTTTGTAGTATTCAGCAACAGTATTACATCATCATCATCTTTATTGTCAGACTCAAGGTCCATAAAAATAAAACAACAACCACAACACTACAATACCCAATATAATATATATAAAATAAGATTATAAAATACACATATACCAGTGTTTCCACAACAATGACTGGTAACGCAGTACACTAAAACTTGGATTCACCAGCCTCAAAACAAGGCTGTTCTCAGAGTTATTCAGATGCTGAATCTGTATGTCATATTCCTCATTAAAGCCTGAAAGGTACAGAACAAAACACTGGCACTCTTTGACCGTGGCTTTCGTATCAATATCCTTATAAGCAGCTGTAAGCTTCTGTATGCTACGGATGGAATTAACTATTCACAAGCAAGAACAATGCTACAGATTCTGAATTTGAACAGTTTATTGAAGGCATGGAGGATCGAAAGGTCTAGGGAGAGATCGTCGGAGACCCTGAGGAAGACTCAGTGTGGGGGCGCAGTCTTCAGGAAAATCATCTTTCCAAGCCTGCTCAGAACCCCCCCAGACAGGACCTAGAAGAGAGAGATGATAGAAGGGTGGTACAGGAGTGAGCGAAAGTGTGACAAAGGGATGCTGCGAACGGTGGATGCTGCAAAAGAGGGGGGAGGGGTTAATAGGGATGGGTCGGCAGGACCCAGATAGAGAGGGAAAGAGAAGGTGGGTCAGCAAGACCCAGAGAGAGAGAAAGAGAGGGTGGCTCGGCAGGACCCAGAGAGAGAGAAAGAGATGGCGGGTCGGCAGGACCCAGAGAGAGTGGGAAAGAGAAGACAGGTCGGCAGAACCCAGAGAGAAAGAGAAAGAGAGGGTTGCTTGGCAGGACCCAGAGAGAGCGGGAAAGAGAGGGTGGGTCGGCAGGACCCAGAGAGAGAGAGAAAAAGAGGACGGGTCGGCAGGACCCAGAGAGAGAGAGAAAGAGAGGGCGGGTCGGCAGGACCCAGAGAGAGAGAGAGAGAAAGAGAGGGCGGGTCGGCAGGACCCAGAGAGAGAGAGAGAAAGAGAGGGCGGGTCGGCAGGACCCAGAGAGAGAGGAAGAGAGGGCGGGTCGGAAGGACCCAGAGAGAGAGAGAGAAAGAGAAGGCGGGTCGGCAGGACCCAGAGAGAGAGAAAAAGAGAGGGTGGGTCGGCAGGACCCAGAGAGAGAGAGAAAGAGAGGGCGGGTCGGCAGGACCCAGAGAGAGAGAGAAAGAGAAGGCTGGTCGGCAGGACCCAGAGAGAGAGAAGAAGAGTGGGCGGGTCGGAAGAACCCAGAGAGAGAGAGAAAAAGAGGACAGGTCGGCAGGACTCAAAGAGAGAGAAAAAGAGGATGGGTCGGCAGGACTCAGAGACAGAGAAAGAGAGGGCGGGTCGGCAGGACCCAGAGAGAGGGCGGGTCAGAAGGACCCAGAGAGAGAGAAAGAGATGGCGGGTCGGCAAGACCCAGAGAGAGAGAAAGAGAGGGTGCGTCGGCAGAACCCAGAGAGAGAGGGAAAGAGAAGGCGGGTCGGCAGGACCCAGAGAGAGTGGGAAAGAGAAGACAGGTCGGCAAGACCCAGAGAGAGAGAGAAAGAGAGGGTTGCTTGGCAGGACCCAGAGAGAGCGGGAAAGAGAGGGTGGGTCGGCAGGACCCAGAGAGAGAGAGAAAAAGAGGACGGGTCGGCAGGACCCAGAGACAGAGAGAAAGAGAGGACGGGTCGGCAGGACCCAGAGAGAGAGAGAAAGAGAAGGCGGGTCGGCAGGACCCAGAGAGAGAGAAAAAGAGAGGGCGGGTCGGAAGGACCCAGAGAGAGAGAGAGAAAGAGAAGGCGGGTCGGCAGGACCCAGAGAGAGAGAGAAAAAGAGAGGGTGGGTCGGCAGGACCCAGAGAGAGAGAGAAAGAGAGGGCGGGTCGGCAGGACCCAGAGAGAGAGAGAAAGAGAAGGCAGGTCGGCAGGACCCAGAGAGAGAGAAGAAGAGTGGGCGGGTCGGAAGAACCCAGAGAGAGAGAGAAAAAGAGGACAGGTCGGCAGGACTCAAAGAGAGAGAAAAAGAGGATGGGTCGGCAGGACTCAGAGAGAGAGAAAGAGAGGGCGGGTCGGCAGGACCCAGAGAGAGAGAGAGAAAGAGAGGGCGGGTCGGCAGGACCCAGAGAGAGAGAGAAAGAGAGGGCGGGTCGGCAGGACCCAGAGAGAGAGAGAGAAGAGAGGGTGGGTCGGCAGGACCCAGAGAGAGAGAGAGAGAAAAGGCGGGTCGGCAGGACCCAGAGAGAGAGAGAGAAAGAGAGGGCAGGTCGGCAGGACCCAGAGAGAGAAAGAAAGAGAGGGCGGGTCGGAAGGACCCAGAGAGGGAGAGAAAAAGAGGGCGGGTCGGCAGGACTCAAGAGAGAGAAAAAAGAAGGGTCGGCAGACTCAGGAGAGAGAGAGAAAGAGAGGGCGGGTCGGCAGGACCCAGAGAGAGAGAAAGAGAAGGCAGGTCGGCAGGACCCAGAGAGAGAAGAAGAGTGGGCGGGTCGGAAGGACCCAGAGAGAGGGAGAAAAAGAGGACAGGTCGCAGAGGACCCAGGGAAGGAGAAGGCAAGGCAAGGCAAGGCAATTTTATTTCTATAGCACACTTTCAACACAAGGTAATTCAAGGTGCTTTACATGATTCAGTGATAATGAAACCACATGATTACAAAGCATATAAGTTTAACAGTAATCAATCAGTAAGAAAAGATATTGTAAGGAACAAATCCACGTAATTAATACACAATCACTTAAAAATAAAGCTAAAAGATAGAATAAAATATAGAAATTAAAACGACAACAATAAAATATAAAGATCAAATGTTTACAATAAAAAAAAAAAAAAGCAGTTACTCATAAGCAAGTTTAAATAGATACGTTTTAATTTTAGACTTAAAAGAGTTCAGTGTCTCTGCAGCTTTACATTCTCCTGGTAGTTTGTTCCAGAGATGAGGAGCATAGAAACTGAAAGCTGCTTCTCCATGTTTGGTTCTGGTTCTAGGGACGAACCAGAACCAGGGGAGAAGAGGAGGCGGGTCGGCAGGACCAGGCGACTTAAGGGGATGGGAAGGGAGGGGCAAAAACGAACGAGACAGAAGAGAAATGAGAGGCAGGCAGAGTTTATATGTATATCGCAGCGTGATTAGAAGCGCAAGGGAGGCCAGTGATGCCAGGTGCGGCAAGTTTAGGGCTGATTAGGACGAACAAAGTGAGTTTGAAGCGTGGCCTTGCTCCTGAACTTAAGTTAACTTTGTTAACTACATTTTACACCACAGAGGAGCAGTATAAAAGGGTGTACAGTAGGTTCTGAATTGGTGGATTTTTACATCTTCTGAACACACATACAATTTCCTAGACAAAATATTGGCTTGAGCATACAAAGTGTGACACTGTCTATATATATCATCATCATCATAGAGCTGATCTGTGATAACGTGACCCGAATATTTAACTTTTCTACAGACAGTTATCTTTTCTCCAGCCAAATAAAAGTCTGGGAAGCAGAGTTCTTTATCCTCTTTGCTCTGACAAATAAGCACAACACTCTTTTTGGCATTATACTTCACATCATATTTCAGACCATAGTCAGAACATACATTCAGCAGCTGCTGAAAGCCAGCACTGCTTGGAGAAAGTATGGCCAGATCATTGGCATACATGAAATGATTTACCAGATTGTTACCAATAACACATACTGTTTTACAATTATTTAGTTGATTAGACAATTCGTCCATGTAGAGGTTAAACATAGCCGGTGACAATATCCCTCCCTGGCACCCCATTGCTGACACCAAAGGAGGCAGAGATCGAATTGCCCCATTTATCGTACATTTTCTGTTTAGAACACCAAGGTTTCAAAATTCTTATTATACTAGCAGAGACACCTCTTTTACTTAATTTATTTTTTAAAAAAGCTTACAGTGGTTAACCCTGTCAAATGCCTTAGATGCATCAATAAAACCCATTAACGCTGAGGAATTTCGTTTTAAATATATATGTGTAGTCTCCTTCAAGCCATATATACAAAGATCTGTTGCCAGCTTGGATTTAAAGCCAAAGTGGTTATGTATAGTTGTGATGCAGCAACACAGACGATCAAGCATTATCTTTTCAAGACTTTAGATATAACACTAGCTAAGGCTATTGGCAGTAGTTATCCAGACTTCCAATCTTACCAGCTCTGTCCTTTATAACAGGTACTAAAGTGACAGAGAGTAAGGAATCAGGTAGCAGTCCTTGGGTCATGACCCCAATGAAACAATGCAAGAAGTATAGCAGTCTTTGGACTTGCATAATCCGTGTTTTGAAATGTTTTGCTGTGATATTTTCTGAACCAGTTGCCTTACTGACAGATAACTGAGACTCCCTCTATTGTACTGGACAACACTGTGTTGACTCTGTTTAGTGCCCTCACCTCGTTCCAAAAACCTGTAATATTATTAGATAGCAGTTTTTCAGCCATAGAGTCTGCTCTCAAATTCTACTCATATTTGGCTATGTAGCGAATAGCATATTTATACTTTGCACTGGTCATTTTTTCACAATGACAGTGACATCCATACTGGAATAAGGTGGCTAATGAAATGTTATTATTGTTTGTTTTTAAGACTCTGTGCCTTTCACAAAGCAAGTGGTGAAAGTGAAGCTGGTGGGAAACTCTGCTCTGGATCTGAACGACCCCGCTGTCCTGGAAAACCTGCAGATGAAGGTAAGTTGCACCAGGAGGTCTCCTACAGATCCATTCATATCAACTCAGAAGATTGGAATTCTTAGGTCAGACAATGATGCTAATTTTATATTTGAAACTTTTAAAATTTCTTTAAAACAAATTTCTTCCAAATCTAAACAAATTTAAAAGTAGTGCAGTGCAGTCCTCAAATTTTTCTTCCCAGTGTCAGTTAATGTTGTGTTTCAGCTCAAACAGAAGATGAAGGAGCTGGGCGTGGCTGCAGAAGTCCAGCTGACCTGGAAGAAACAGCTGGATGGAAAGATCTTCTACAAGGAGAAGAAAGAGGAAGACCAAATTTGAGACAAAGACATGTTGATAATAAGGCTGTTTCATTTATTTTATCCTTAGAAATTAAACATAATATTAGCTAAACAGAATCCGGATGTGTTGCTGTGAAACTATAGTAAAAGTTTCTAATTTATTGCATCTATAATCACGCTTGTTTGTGCAGTTGGAAAATTATCCTAACTTAATCTGCTGTGTTTTAAAAAATGTGTAGCTGAGTTTTCAGTTTGCTTCATTTCTTTCTTTTTTTTAAAGTTCTTAATACCACATTGAATTCATCCATCTCTGCCTTTTGTCTCAGTAGAATGAGACGATCCAATGAAGGCAAAATAATCCTGCATCTGTCAATACCCACGATTATTTATGTTTAGGTCTCAACGTACCATTCATTTCTTGAGTTATTTTCTTTGTTTTATTCTGTTATGTTTGTCTTCAGATTTTAAGCTCTATTTGTGTTAATTAACCTCCCTGCTTCTGTTTACCTGCTCTTATTGTGCCACAACTGTTCAACATCTCCTCTGATTAGCTCAACTGGTTCCACTAATTATCCTCCCCCGCCTCATTATTTAAACTCTCTGGTTTGCCTGGTTCATAGCTGGATTCACACTTACACTGCTTCCATGGCTTGTTCCCTTCATGCCAATGTTGTGTACCTTTAATGTTCTTTATTTAAATAGTGAAATAGACGTATATCCATTTAGTCAATATTGTCAGAGCACTTGGAGTTTGGGGGCACTGTCACTTGACCCTCTTTCAAGTGGAAAAAACCCACAAGAAAGATGATAGCAAATTTACCATACCCTATCCTGGCACAGCAGAACAGTCAATACATTTACATCCAAATCTAAATCAAGCAGATATTTTACTAATGGCTTGGCATCGCTGAGAGTCGTGCCAGTTTAACTTGGAAAATCAATTATTAAATTAAATCCATTCAAATCGACAACCCTAGATGGTGACTCTTTCACTCTGATATTGTCCTCTTGGACTAGAGTCACATGGAACATAAATAAATGCTAAAGTCAGTGAATCAGACGACGTAAAAGAAAGAAATGCACAATGAGCAAAGAATCGACAACAATGCTGCAGCGCACCTTATTTTCCAAGTACTGCACTGTATGATTGTGTCACAACTGTTGCTGCTTGGTCTGTTGTTGCTGTTCCCACTTCCACTGTCTCATAACTTCCTGAAGTGGGAGTGCCCAGGCTTCTAAAAGCTTGGCTAGTGGTAACGAGCGTGTAGATGCAGAGAAATTTGATTCTCCAATCGTATTATGCGGGTAGCTTAGCTCATTTTCCCAAACCGGTTCGACTTCAGACGATCTAAGGTGTAAAGATGCCTTTCAGAAGTCAGATTTCTGTCAGACTAAGCCCATAGTTAGAATTTCTCTTACTGCATGTAAACACACAGACTGTGAATTCTACTCCTTTGATCCCAATTAACATGCGCTGCACAAGAGAGCATCAAAAGCAACACACATACATCATAGGCACCCCAATGTTCCATATTTTATCAAATCCCTTTAATTTCCTCACATTTAGACCTCAATTTGTAAAAGGCCACCAAGAAAACTGCTTTGTCAGATGCTTTAATTTTAAGTGAAATACAACATAACTTTCTACCCAATATTTCTACAGTTTGTGTTGAGAACCCAATAATTAAAGATTAAAGTTCCATTAATGTCAGTACTTGATTAGTGACTTTATAACTTGTTTAATATTAAAGTTATGTAGCCAATATAGCTTAAATTATATTTGTATCTTTTTAATAACAAACTAAAATCTGTGAAGGTGGTAAATGGAGATGAAATTTGTTGCTGCCTATAAATTCTATCCCAATTCAGCAGCTTTATTTGGAAAAGAAGCAGTTTGGATATTTGATTTCTTCCCTTTTCCTGATATTCTGTTAAATACATAGGGCCTCATTTATCAATGGTGTGCGCTTGTGAAAACCGGCGCAAACTTTACAGCGTCGAAAAAACACACCGTACCTGATGTACTTACATGACGGAGAGAGCATTACGCCTGTTAAACCAGGAACAAGACGCACACAATCCATTAAGCGCGTTTCCCTAATCTGGATATGCAGTATGGCCGTTTTTGTAACAAGACGCAAAATATTAGGAGGAGAACAGGTGAATAAGTAGGCGTTCCAGGTGCAGTGTGATTTACTAAGCATAAAAATGTTTGTGCCAGTTATTTTAGCATCTATTTCTAGCACTTCTGAAAGGCATGTCTTAATTTTGCCCATAAAGTTTTAATTATTTAATGGTGTTTATGGTGTAACATGAACTGAATTCCTTTCACTAGCTTGGGTAAAATTCTATAAATGAATGACGTTTGTTCTCTTTTATTAAAAGTTAGTGAAAGTTTTAGGTTTCTCTGGTTTCTTTTTTCTGTCAGATGATTCACCGTTATGATTTCCAAATAAAATTTACCTAAATGCCTCATCAGTGGCATTTCTGAATGAATGTATCTAAAACCTCACCTCGACGCACGACTCTGGAACTCATCTCCTTGAGAGGGGCAGAGCTGGGGTGGGCATACTTGTTGCCCTCCCATCTTGGTGCCTATATGCTGGGGTTTACCCCAATGAATGGGAGGGTAGCCTCCCTCCGCCTACGGGTGGGGGTACTGGTCCTGACTATTGTTCGTCCTTATGTGCCAAACGGTAGATCACATTACCCACCGTTTTTGGAGTCCTTAGAGGGGGTGCTGGGGAGTGCACCTTCTGGGGACTCTCTCTATTCTATTGGGGAGAGAGCAGAGATCGAACAAATAATCCTAAACTGAACAAATGCAACCCAAATAATCTTAAAGAGTTACTCAAATTCCCACCTCCTGTAAATCATACTGCCTCTTGATCTCCAACCACAATTGATATGGCACTTTTAAATGTTCGCTATCTGCTGAATAAAACTTTTATAGTAAATTATTTGAGTTTAGACCATAAACGTCAGTGTTTATTTCTAACGGAAACATGGCTGAGTGCAGATGCCCCTGCTGTTCTTACAGGGGCCTCTTCACCTAATTTTAACTTTTCCTATTCAACGAGGAGTAGCCAGAGGGGAGGCAGAACTGCTTTTATTAGTTCATCAACTCTTTCCGCCAAACCTGTTTTATTTGATAATTATACCACTTTTGAATATACTGCATTTGTTTTTAGAATTCCTCCGATTTCATGTTTATGTTCACAGTTTATAGGCCCCTGAAAAATAATTAACTTTTTATTAAATCATTTTCTGAGTTTTTATAAATTTTTCACAACTCTTACGAAGGGATAATTTCAGCTGGTGATTTTAATCTAAATTATTTTACCTTTTATATTCTTTATCAAAAGATTTTTAAAATATTTGGAATTATATGGATTTTAGTCAGCATGTCTTGCAGCCAACTCACAACGGAGAACACACCCTGGACCTGGTCATCACGTATGGCTTGTCCACAAATTTGTCCTCTGTTGTTGACTTAGCTGTCTCTGACCACTCCTGTGTGTTTTTTAGAATCACCAGTTTTATCCAATTACAAACCTCTTTGAGAACTGTCTAGAAACGTCATCTAACCCCTGAAGTGGCTGCAGGTTTTCTTGAAGTTTTTAAAAAGTTTCCTCCTGTACCTTTACCTGCCCCCTGTGATTTTATCATGGATGATTTTAGCAGTAGGCTTCAATCTGCTCTCGACCTTCTTTCTCCACTTAAAGTTGTAAACATACAAAACGTACAACACCATGGAGAAATGAAGACCTAAAAAAATTAAAGAGGAAATTGAGAAAAAAAAATCACAATAAATCATCAGATATACCTAGAACATCTCAAATTATACAATAATGCTGTAAGAAACCCCACTACACCAGGGAAGGACCAGCCCAGGAGGACACAGGGATCAGAGGCGCCATGCCCCCCAGCAGGGCCCCGACCAGGGATCGGCCGATAAGGGTAACCCGCCGCCTCCGCAAGGCAGGAGGGACCAGCAGCAAGCCGACGGATGACAGATGCCACTGACACCCCGGGCCAAACCCCATCGCCAACAAGCCACCTACTCGTCAACCCCAACACCCCCATAAGAGGTGCCCCAGTCAATCCAAGGAGGAGATCTGCCTGAAACACCAGCCACCCAACACACCCACCGACCCAGTACCAGCCAGGCATGTACCAGGGCTGAGCCAGGGATGCATCTGGGCACCCAGCCCCAGACATCGAGAGCCACCAATGACCAGCGGGCAGGGGCATCTGTCACTGACAGGAAGTGACGGAGGGGAAAAAGTCCTCACTGGATGTGGGGCCTGAGATGCGCCAGGCCAGAGGGCAGCCGAAGACCCAGCCTGAATAGTACACATAGACATACAGAGACAATCATACGTCCCCTCCCTCTTACGCACACACATTCTCAGCAACACAGGACACCCGAAAAAAAGACACTGTGCATTCGTTCAGACACCCCATACATACCCTATACTCCCAGGCTCAGGGACAGACACCCCCAATAGGGCCCCTGCACCCGTGAGACAAACCCCCTGCCCACCAGGATGGGGACAAGCAGACTGGCAAGCATCCACCATGGCAAGACTAGCCCACCAGCCCACGTCCCCAACCACACAGCCTGATTATACCCCCCGGACTCCAACCCCAGATGGTCAAACGAACAGGGGCGTGGGAAGACCTCCAGCCTGTCTCCCCCCGCTCGGATGTGATGTTGTTGCGTGTTGTTCTAATGTGCACTTAAAACAGAGGGGTGGGACATGAGAATGCTGCCAGGCACCCCCATCAAGCATGGTTCAAGCATTTCCCTGTCATTTTTAAAGAACTAAAATATCCTATGTGCAAAACGAGTAATCTCCTATTTTTCATTTTATTAATGAAAATTCTCACCACCAAATCAATTCTCATGAAGGTACCTAGAAACAGTAAATATTCGTATTAATCAAAACCTGTGTACATTTTTATCTCCTACCCCTTCTCAGACTCCAGTTAAACAAATGCATGTCAGTGTTTTTATATTTAGCACTCTTTCTGCCGTTCCCCGATTGCGTTTTTTCCCTGATGATTGGGGTTTTTTTTGAAGGGGGGGGCGCATCTGTGCTTCAGTGAGGGTTTTCACTATGGTTGGCATGTTTAGACTGCATGGAAAGGAGGGCTGAAACCTCAGTTGAAAACAGGCAGGAGCGGTAGTCGGCAGATCAATACAGGACATTTAATTGCCCTTTTTTTTCTGTGTTAAATTCTGCGATTCCATTTCCCTTTCCCACACTGTGGATTTGAGGAATGCTCCGTCTCTAAACTCTCTCCGTTAAGACTTCTTCTGCTGGGCTGAACAGACAGCCTGTTGATAAGTTTGAGCACTGCTGCCATCTAGTAGCTTGATCACCGTTAAACTATAAATAAAAGCGTTGGCTATCAGAAGGTGTGAGGGGGTGGGGGGTGCTCTGGTATCCCCCCCCCCCAGCTACCTCTTGGCCTCCACCATTTGAGAACCCCTGAATTATCATATGTTGATGTTATTTACCCATAAATACAGCATACTGAGTCTTTTGCATCATCATAATTACCCCCAAAATGGCAAAAAAGGACAAATTTACTTGCCAAAACTTCATTAGAGCATTCTGGTTACATATGAAGGGTTAAATATGTTTCTATGGGTGCATTCACACCAGCCCTGTTTAGTCCACTTGAAACGAACTCTAGTTCGTTTGCCTGGAAAGTCAAGCCTGAAAAATTCTTTGTTCTTTATCCACTGGAGGCAAACACTTTGGTCCTCATGAGGCCCAGAAGACAGTCCTAAGGGTTTGTGTATTCTGCAAAGCGTTTTCTTCGAAATCTGGAGTTTTTTTCTGTTATTCGGACAGCTGATGATGGAACATGTCCTCCCAGCCTTCCTAGGTATGTTAGATCAGAGGAAAATGTTCACTTCTTGCTGCTTATGTGCAAATGACTGCTTAGTGGACAATATGACCATTCACCGGATCGTGTTGCAGCAGGATCTGGCTCAAACTAATCTCAAAATAACCCCCAAGATAGAGTTGGTGGAACAAGTATTTGATACACTGCTGATTTTTGAAGTTTTCCCACTTACAAGCATGTAGAGGTCTGAAATTTGTTTCAAATGTACTCTTCAACTGTGAGGAACAGAATCTAAACCAAAAATACAGAAAATCACAGTGGATGATTTTTAAATAATTATTTGTCATAAGTATTTGATACATCAGACAAAAAGAAGTCAATATTTTGTACTGAAATCTTTGTTTGCAACCACAAATATCAGACGTTTTCTTTAGTTCTTCAGCGGGTTTGCACACACTGCAGCAGGGATTTTTGGCCCACTCCTCCATACAGATCTTCACCATAGCGTTCACGTCTCGGGGTTGTCGCTGGGCAACATGGACTTTCAGCTCTCTCCAAAGATTTTCTACTGGATTCAGGTCTGGAGACTCAACAATTGTATTCCTGATGTCCTTGCACAGCTCTCTGGTCTTTGCTATTGTGGAGAGGTTCTCCCCACTGTATTTCAGTATTGAAAATACAATTTTGTAAATTAATATTTTATGTTTTTTAAATATTGCTCAAGTGCGTTTTTATTTAGGGATTTAATAACTCTGCAGTATAAGGCTTCTACAATGTCAATATGAAAGTGCTGATGTGAATGTTCTTTTCCCACATGAGTCTGATTTGCACCACAAACCAACCTTCTCTACTCCTGCTCTTTCTCAATACTGTAGGACTTGTTTTGACCAAGTTCAATCCCGTCTCTCATGTCAGGTTGTTGGTATAGTGAAAGCGCCGATGGAATGCTGCTACAGCAAGATGTGGGGCAGGGGGGAGGATGAGGAGGCACACCTGGCAGCAGCATGATAATCTAATGATTTTTTTTTATTCAGAACAAAAGTACCTGAGTCAATGTTTAATTTGTTAAAAGTAGTTAAGTGTTGCCATAGAAGCGAACAACAGTTTTTAAGCAAAATCACAGGAGAGGGAGTGCTGAAAATATCAGAACTGGTGTGATTCGGCTGTCGGCATGAGGCCGCAGGGCGGGTGCCGCAGATAATTTATTTCATGGAGTGGAAAGGATGATCCACTTTACAATAAGTACTTGGGTGTCCACATTAGTGAGGACCTCACCTGGGCTCTGAATACTTCACGTAAGATTTAAAAAGACCAAACCATGGCTGTTACTTTTTATGGAGGCTGAAGAAGTTTGGATCATCAAATTGAAGTTTGGATTACAAATGGTGGTAGAGGGCACCACAGCCGGATTAAATAAAGGCTTCCTTCATGTGTTCGGCAGCAACACTGCTGTGGAACATCTGTGCCTGCAGAGAGTGGTTCAGACTGCTAAGAGGATCACCAGAACAGCACTACCTTCTTTGCAGAGCGTCTATCACTGAAGAGCCCTCAGTACAGCTGTCTCCATATTTAAAGACTCCACAGATCCAGAGCAAGGACTGTTCACACCTCTCTCGCCTCAGGTCAGAGGTCCAGAAGAGAGAAATACCCCAAAAAAATTAGATTAAAAGTCTCTTTTTTCCCCTTCCATTGTCAGACTGTTGAGTTGGTTTCACCTAACTATCTTATGACTTTACTCTTGGATTGCATTCTAGATATTCTTATAAATGCACTATATTCATTTTACTGTTTACCTTTTTTTACCATATTTTCTATTACCTATAACTTGTCATTGTGTGTGTCACAAAGAAAGAACAGCAACTGTTTTCTAAGGTGATCATAGAAGGATGGATAATATTTCTTGGCAGTTTTCATGCAGGAAAAATCTGGAGCACAGAATTAAGGACAGGATCAGAACTTCCCTCAGACCTTCAGGAGGAACCTCTGACTACAGGAGTAACATCCTGAAGACGTTTCCAGGTCAGTGAGTGATGCTTTGGATCCCAGCTGTTGGCTCTGTCTCTGCTTCAACCCAACTGAAGCACATAAGGAGGCCATGTGCAGGACTCTGACAGCATGAGGAGGTGGTTCCCTGTGTTTGAGTCATTCTGAGAAATGATCCTCTCAGCCATACATGAGGAGGAAGTCAGGTGGTACGGCCTCTAGAGTCAAATAGGTGATTTGAGATTTAAAATGCGTTTCATCTGGTTAGATATCACTGCAGGCATTGGTATAAATGTCCCTCGCTTAAAATGCAAATACTTTGTCCAAGATTTTGCATTTTCAGGTTAAAAGTAAGAAGTTGGGTTTTTTTCAGTCAGACTGGAGACCTGCAGACATGGAGAAGGCTCTTTGGTACATCACCGCTGCATCAGGCAAGTGCAAGTTTTCTAAAATATCAGGCAGAAGGAAATTTAAACATGTGTTTGACAAATGTTATTTCTCTCATTTATGTTGTTTAAAGGAGAAAACTTTATATTGTTTTGCAGTAGATTTTATTCCTGAAACGAGAAACGACGCAGTGAGATATTAAAATGTTTAGCGAGATATTCCCTTGTGTGTCCCTGCAGCTCTGTGCACCGTCTCCTCGCTCATGGAACGTCGCTACTATTTTGTCTCTGAATCGAAGAACTGGACCGAAGCTCAGAGCTACTGCAGGGAGACCTACACAGACCTGGTTACCGTGGACAACCCAGACATCATCACAATCCTTAACAAGATGGTCGAACTGAAAAAGGACTCCTCAACTTCCGTAAAATCTCCTCTTCTCTGTTTGTTTGCAAATAATTATCCCTCCTTACTTATTATTTCTTAGCTGTATTTCACCACATTACAACATTTTTTTTATACACAGGCATGTCTCATATTTTGATGCTTAATAGTTCTGGTCACTTGCCTTTACACACATCTTAGATGAGATCCCATTAGAAGTATCTAGGAAAGGCTTTGCTGAACGTAAAATAGCATCTGTGAGGTGAAACACTGATGATGGACAAGAAGGTCCGGCTATCAGTGTCTGCTTTATTCATCTTCATGGTGCTCCGATGGTTGAGGTCAGAATTTTGTGTTCTTCAGTGGGGAATCCAGACTCATTGCATGATCACTAGAAAGGGAGGCATAATCCGATTGCTGTTTACCACTTTAAAGTCCTGTTGAGGCATGCTTTTCATCGCTTCCTCCAACACGTTGCATTCCACTTCGTGTTGTAACGCCTGAAGGCATTAGCTCATCCATCTAAACCAGCTCCATGAAGTTCTGTAGCTCAAGAACAACGAGTAATCTGGAAATGCCAGCCAGCTGGTTTCATTCTAGTTAACTTTCTAGAAGAATTAAGACATCTGATGCATGGCCAAACACAATCTAGTCTGAGCAGAAAGACGTCCACAATCAAAGTCTATTTTTTACACGGGCAACAAGGTTTCAGTAAGATCCCAACTCTGTGCCAGTCCTTTGCTCTCGTATGACCATCTCAGCCAGATGACCTTGTTTTCTTCACTGCTCCCATCTCCTCTACATCACAGGCTGATTGGTCATTCAGTCTTCACACATCCAATGTTCTGGATAAGTAGTATACCTCTCTAAAGGAATCATTTTACCTTTAACAGTTTTTCTACCTAACGAACCAATTTTTTCACATAACAGGTCATACCAGCAGCTTCAGCTGATGATCTGAACTAGTTCTTCCTCATCTCAGGAGTTTTTGGTTTTGTTTTGCCCTTTAAATTACTTTTAAACTGTCAGAAAAAGGAAATCGATACTGTCTAATAGTTCTAGTATAAAAAAATTTAGCTGGTCAATAAAGTTCCCCAGAAATTATTGCGATAAACAATAATATTTTTGTTTTGAGACCTTTTTCAACTAATGTAATAAAAGTCCATGTAACACCATCTGCATGATCAACTAACTTTAAATCCTAAAGAACAATTACCACTACATATGAAAGACATTTTCAATATCCAATATCAGCAAAACAACCGAAACATGAAAAAAAATGAACTCTGTAAAATCACCTTTCGAAGAAATATGAATCAAATGGCTCATACAAATAGAAAAATCAACCAGTATGGAGTTTTGCAAACAAAAAAGTTCAAACTAACAACAACACATTTTTTGAATAAAGAAACATCCTATTTTACTCTGCTACAAAAGATATTTACTTTTTTTTTTCATCCAGTCTCTTTGTTAGAAAGAAATGCAAATGTAAATCATTGTGGCTGAAAAAAAAATATTGAGCTCATTTTAGTTTTACATATAATTTCATTGATATATTGTTTAATGTGACTGCCGTATACTGAAGGTTGGAGTTTTACCGGGGAAAAGGGACATGAGCAAGCTCTCATTTCAACTCATTCTTACCTTAACATCTGAATAAATCCATGTTACTACTTTGTGATGTTGGATTTCACCTTCTTTGGTTCAGATTTGGTTTTTTTGTCTACCTTTTCAATTTATTTACATCAGCTTTGTAAAGTTAATGACTACGGACTCCAGATTTGCATTTGGAAAAGCAAACACTGTCGTTTTTGGCCATTTTATTTACAAAATATTTAAAGCTTAGTCAGATTGGACAGAGAACATCTTTGAACTTTTGCTTTAAAGTCTTGCTGCAGACCATCAGTTGGATTCAAGTCTGGACTTTGACTAGGTCGATCTAACAGCTACTCATACTTTGATATGAAGCCTTTGTAGCCCTGGCTGCATATTTAGGGAGGTCAAACTGTCCTGGATTTAGCTCCATCCATCTTCTTGACTCTGACCAGCTATCCTATCACAGCTTCAGACAAGTAACCCCACAGCATGACCCCGCCACAGCCATGTTTTACTGCTGGGAAAACAAATTGACATGTTAGAAATGAGGTAAAAACCAGAAAACCTTCCTCCACATGTTAATTGCACCTCTTACAAGACTTGTGACCATAGGCGCCATTTTAACCGGGGACGCCGGGGACATGTCCCCAGGAATATTTATGATTGACAGGTTTGTACCCGCCCTGTGATGGACTGGCGACCTGTCCAGGGTGTACCCACTGGAGATAGGCACCAGCCCCTCCCGCGAACACCTGGAGGATTAAGCGGTTCAGAAAATGGATGGATGGATGGATGGGTTTGTACCCACCAAACTTAATGTGGAAAGTCTTTACCAGCACTGATCTAACAGCCCCTGTGCTCCCAGCAAAGTTTCCGCATCAGTATCTGAACAGAATATTATTTAATTCACTCCATTCCACTTTTTTATGCAGTCATGTTTCTTTCTGCTCTTGTGCTACGCAAACACAATGCACAGCTGCATTGTGTTCTGTGTCCTAAATGATTGGAGGTAATTGCCAATCTCCTCCTGTCATGTCTCCTGCGTTTGTCAAATTTATCATGTATGGTTATAATGATCTTCTCGTCGAGAAGAAAAAACAGCACAAACAACTAACCATTACTATGTTCCTCGCTCGGAAACGACACCTGCTCCAAGACCTTCAGTGGAGAAAGAGGCACCTGAGAGGCGCACAGGTTTAAAATGTAGAAAGGTTTTAGTATTAAAACTAAAGTTGGTACTCGTTTCAGCCGAGTATCCGGTATAGATAGAGCACTTTTGCCGAGTACAAGTATCATACAGTAATACCAGTCAATATCTGTGCTCGGATTGAATAAAAAATCTCATTGGGTAGCTGACTGTGTCTGCATCACGGAGTCACCATACTCCCGAATTTCTCCTGATAGCTGATGGTGTCGCGCATCGCCTTTTATAGCAAGAGGGATGGAGAATAAAACATGTTACATTTGCATTTTGCAAGGAAGGTGCTATGGATTACAGTATCCTTATTCCAGTCATGAAAAATCATCACCTATTCGCAAAGTTTGCCGTTCTGAATTCAAAATAGGTCACCTACGTGATTCGCAAGCCAGCCACAAGTTTTTCAGAACAGTCTTTATGTGATTGACAGAAGGTGCAGTTTCAATTACTTTTTGCCTCCTCCTAATTATTAAGGATTAAAACATGTTTCAACTGACCTCACATCTATTTTACTTTTATTTCCGCTGCGCGATGGTTACTCTGGCAAACGGTTCAAGTTTTTTCCCAGCTTTTTTTTGGTCCAAGAACGCATCTATCACACTGATCCGGCAGAAAACAGAGTTACAGCGTCATCTAAAGACATAAGGCTGCGCTGCAACCAAAGTAAGAACTACTTTCTCCCTCTCTTCTGACACAGAGACTCCTACGAGTTTTTAGAACGATTAATAAGTGACTATTGCTAAATGTTAAGTACTGCTGAGGAGGGGCGTATCCAGGAGGTTAATAAAGAGAGGCTACAAGGGCCCAGGGTGAGTCTGGGACTGTGACATCAAATTTGATTTATTTTATAAAATAAATAAGGTAGTTATGGTATAAAATTATATTACAAATCAATTTGCTACACACACATACCTGGTGTGGATATAAAAAATTAAAAAAGTACCATAAAACATCACACTGATAAAAAAAATAAAGTTAAAAACTGAAAGTTATGTTGAGATGAAAACTTGTTACAATTTACTTCATAATTGCAACCGCAAGTGTTGCATTCATTGTTTTCAAAAATTGTTCTTTATATTTTTTGTTTGTTATCAAACCCTTTGATCTAAAGATCAATGCTGATGTTAAGTAAATAGATTTCTAATCAGCAATAAATATAACAATTTCTGATCAACCCATATCAATTGCATGCTTAAAAACACATAACGGTGAAAGCAACAGCCATTTCAAGATAACCCGGTCCATGTCCAGGTTAAATCCCGCCCATTTCTGGATTAGGCCCCGCCTAGTCTGAGTACAGATACAGGAAATGCTGTACTCGCTCATCCCGAATTAAAACTAATAAGAACTGTGAGTAAATGTTAACTTATGTATATTTAGGAAAAATGTAAAAAAGTGTGTGGTGAGAAGTTTTACAGCCTTAAAACATACTAATAGTAAAAAATAAAGATGACTGTTTTGCGTATTTCGCCTGTTGCTGGTTATTTTTAGAACGTAAGCCCTGCAATAAATGAGGGATCATTGCAAATGACATTTAATGGGTCTGAGTTTTTTTACTGTGGTTGGGTTGCCAGAGACAAAATATTCATGTAACATTTTTGCTTGTTTAAGACTTCTAAAAATGATATGTTGACATTGTGTGTTTGTTTAGAGAGCATGCCAGACTACTGCTTTGCGCTGAAGGTGAAAATTTCTCGCTATCTCTGCATCCAGCTGCCAGAGAGAGACACTTCTGCAACGCAGGAACGGAGAACCAGGGAGTGGACAACATTCCCATCATAGTTGGAAAAAAAATCAAAAAGGAAAATAACTTGATCCATTTTTGAAAATAAACTATAGTGCAGTGAATGTATTAGTCTTTCATGTATCTGGATACTGCAGCTGAAATTTATATTGTGCAGAAATCACAGAGCAGAAAGCAAAGACTGTCCAGTCTGGCTTTACCTTTATTTTTCATTCCTGAATCACTGGAAGCACTAAATGGATAGCGACAGCATTGCGTCATCAGCGTAACTTCGGGGAAAAATTCCCTCCAGCTCCCTCCACCAAAACAACATATGAACATTTTCATCTTTGGGAGTCTAAAACAAAACATTACAACAACAATATTGTCTCACTCACAGTCCGCTCGCATTAAATAAACTTCCTCCCGGAGCCGTGAAATTCAATTTGTTCATGTTTTCCACCTAAAACAACTTTATCAGATCTCCCACAGGTAGCTGCCTGTCAGGACTTTCAGCTGTAAGTTAAATTTGAAGTTTCTCCACATGGTGAATGGTGATGGGGTTGCAAAAAATAAGTGAAGCTGCACCTATTTGAATAAAAATGCTAATCCAATAAATGGAAAACAGCACATTTTAACCTTGAAACATCTAGTGTAAATATGAACATCAGTATTTAAACTCACTGGTCTGGTACAAGGTATGTAGGCACAGTTTGATGACATCATCTAAATGCACAATTGTGGTAGTCCTGTATTGTGAAAAAATCTACCCATGGCTAAGTTTATATTATTTCTACCTTATACCGTTTACCCTCCGCTACCCTACTAATGCTCAGATTTATTTATTTGACTCCTACTGAAGGTCCACTCTGGTCTAAAGCCATAGATCCTTCATAATAGATTTGTCGTCTGTCAGATCTTGATATTTGCAGAAACACAACTGAAGTTTGAATTAGAATAAATCAGACAGACCATTAAAAATGGGTCAAAGCAACCGGATGTAGGATGTTACTGAAATGGTCCCATTTCCAACAGGCCTGGATTGGTTTGTACTACGATGTGATCAGCTGGAAGTGGATGTCGGCAAATGAAAGTGAAGAGCTGAACTTCAAGAACTGGGATGTGGGCCAGCCAAGCAACCTTTTGTACAAACCAGGATGTGGACTGATAAGCGGTTCTGGAAAGTGGTACGACACTTACTGTGAATTTCTCAATGAACCAGTCTGCTCCGACGTGACCGGTAAGATTTTGGTTCTCTTCTGTTTTTCGGCTATCACTCAGGAAGCAGCTGTTTGAAACACTAAAATATAAGTTGCTCCTTAACTCTGTTTCCAAGGTATGTTCATTCTCTCTTTTATTCTTTTCAGGTGAGCATGTTGAATTTGTCTTCGTCAGCAAGGCAATGACCTGGACTGATGCTCAGAGCTACTGTGTGGAACACTACACTGACCTGGCCGTTCCCAGGAACCAGTCAGAGAACGAGAAGATAAGGGAAGTGATACCTGCAGGCGTGTACAGCTGGATCAGTGTTTACGCAGAGAGCTGGAGGTGGTCGGATGGATCAATGTTTGTGTTTCATCACTGGGCAGCGGGCCAGCCGAATAGGGAGACGGAGAAATGCGGAGCTATGATCTTCAGCCTCTCTGGTCGCTGGGGAGACTGGCCATGTGATTCAGTGCAACCATTTATCTGCCACCATGGTAAAATATTACTCTTTCTAATCTTGCAGAGTCTTGGAGAGGTGGTCATCTCTGGCAATGTGGGGTCACACGTTTCACAACCTTAGAGTGAATCTGTAGCTGCGTTTACATGTGCAAAATGTCTTTAATATGAATATGGATCAGATTAGAATCTGACTGTGTACATGGCCCTGGAGACATCTATCTGATTATGACAAGCATTTACATCCGCCACACGTTCGATCAGACTAAAACATTTTGGTATGACCAGAACTATCTTAAATACCGTAGAAGAAGAACCAGCAGACTTCCCAACATGCCTGCGTTCATTTAAAATGGGAGTGGTACAATCTTCGTCTTGGAAAAAAAATTACATTTTACAAGCCAAATAGTATAAACTGGATTGTTTAAAACGGAAAATTTATCTCTTCTTCTATGCCCGTTTCTGGTGTTTTAGATAGTTCTGCACACGTCAAAATGATTTATGCTGTTCAGACACCTAGCTGATGTAAACGCCTTTTTTTAATTGGATGGATGTAAAATTCTAAACCGATCTATGATTGGATTAAAGATATTCTGCACATCTAAACATAGTTTGTGTAACACTTCATATTGGGAAAGGGCACGGAGTAAAAGTTCTCAGTTACATTTCTTCCTGATATGCTGAAGGCCTAGTACGAAAGTCAATGCCCAAAGGTGACGGTGACATTCATTCTTGAATGAGGTAGGTAATGTGAAGGTATTTTAACAAAACTTTGCCTGTGCGTTTATGTGGCAGAGGACTACAAAACAACTTCTCTGTGTCATCAATTGAGGATTCTCTCTCGTCCTTCTGAGCAAGAAAAGAGAGCCACGTTCTCACACTTTCATACAATACATTGATGTGTAAATGAAATTAGAAGGACTGGTTAAAGCACAATGTGAGGTTAACCTGACTCTGCCCTTGTCATATAGTTATTCACCTTGTAATGGGAATATTTGTTAAGAACTGTATTTTCCGTCTTAGTGTACATAAAACCAGTACAGTGTGGGTCAAGTTAAAATATACCAGCATGGAGTTCAAGCGTAATGTTTCTCACAGAGATGAGTCAAGTGGCAGGATGACGTCAACATATTATCTATAAATTAGTGTGGGGAAAAAATAGCTTCTTCTTAAACAAAGATGAAACTATCCACATGCCAAAATATTGTGTTATTTTATGTCACAATATTGTATCGATAATCAAGAGCAAAGAATCTATTTTTTATTTTGGAGAATTTCAATGAAAATCTGACACACCACAACCAAGGACTGGTAATTGGTGGCTTTTTTTATCTCCTTCTTTCCAGTGGATTAACTGGAACTAGTGATAAAACTGGATGTGTTAAGGATGAAACAGATTGGGGTGTTTGGGATGCTGTGACAGGTTTTCTACAGTTAAATTCAGTTTTGAAAATCACAAAAATATGGTTTTACTCATCATATCGTTATATATTGTAATATATCGTTTCGTTGCCTATGTATCGTGATACATATTACATCGCCAGATTCTTGCCAATAAACATCCCTTATGTCTATTGATATTTAATAAAGAATCAATATGGGGGACAGTGTGCACAAAACACACTTTGTTTCTTAACTGTACCGAAAATGAACCAAACCGTGAAATTCAACCTGTGGTACTTACCGAATTGAGACAGTTTTATTATTTTATTTTATTTTTTCACCACGAGTGAGAAAATGTGATGGAAAGCTACCAGAAACCCTCAATGGGGCTTAACAGGTGGAAACCTCAACATTTCATTAATGTACAATGTAAATTAAAACATACAATTGAATTAGTTCTACATATAGGTGCTTACAATAGATTAATTGTTGACCAGAAATGTACAAAAGTGAGCTTAAAAATGAGTACCATAAGGAAAATTGAAGTCAGGCATCTCAAACTTTTTCTGTACTGAAATGGTGACAATTCTTTAAAAAAAAGGTGGAAGATTATTCTATATCTTTCAATAAACCATTCACTCTCTAAACCTAAATTTCTCCCTTACTTTATGTATATGAGATTTATTAGTTGCAGTATCTGTGTCCGGCTGGACATCACCCTTTCCTTTATTGTCATTCACTGTACGGGTGTATGAGAATGAAAATACGCCGCAGTAGCTCAGCACAGCACCGCCAAACCAGGACAAAAAAACAGTAAAGAATAATAGTAAAAAGAAGAAAAACATAGTGGCATAAACAGTCAATAATAATGATTAAATACTTAATATGAAAAAACTTATTAATTAATAAATAAACAATATTTATTAATGGTGAATGTTTGTTGAAACTGCATTTGACATTAGTTCACAAATCTGTTTTATGTACTAATGTCTTATGACTGTTTTTACTAAAATTAAATGTTAGATTATTGTGAATGTTATGTCTACGATGATCTTATGTTTTATGTGGCCTGCAGGAAGAGTAATTGTTGCTGCGATAATAAATAATGGGGATCCTGAATAAATAGTCATTCATTCTTTCTAAATACTTTTAAAGCAGTTAGATCGGCTCCTGTAAATTTATTCAGAGTATTCTATAAGTCTAAATATTATTTATCTAAAATCACAAGCATTCTTTCATCCACCCATCTGTCTTCTTCCGCTTATCCGAAGCATTCTTGAGCTCATTGTTTCTGATTTAGAGTGTTATTTATTGCTGTTAGCTGATTATGAAAGTGACATGACTTTGTAGAAGTTGTTGCTTTTAGCTTAAAGCCTCCGGACTGCAGCAGGCGAGACCTAGAGTGTTCATGATCTAACTCACAAATGGTAGCTGTAGAATGTTCTTATTTAAGGAACACAGAGTTAACACAGGCCTGACACCCAACCTGGAAAGATATACGTGTCTCAAATAAGTTTAATGTAAAGCAAATATTACATTCATTCGCTCACCCAGACAAGTTTGGAGATACTCAGAGTCCTCTGGGAGAAGTTTATATCCTGTCGGGATCAGCGTATATCAATGTAATAGAATTCAATCAAGGCAGGAGATTTGCCACCTGTAATAAGGCATTATTTGCCCCAAAACATTTATTTGTCAACTGTTCACCTTTTTTGTTATTTTAGTTTAAAATAAATATGAAATAAAAATGTTATGTGGGTTTTTTTTTTGTTTTTTTTTAAGATGTGCCTTTCACAAAGCAAGTGGTGAAAGTAAAGCTGGTGAGAAACTCTGCTCTGGATCTGACCGACCCCAGAGTCCTGGAAAACCTGAAGGAGGAGGTAAATTATGTCATCCATAATAATCTCCTGCTGATTTATTCAAATAAAACCAAACGTTGTGGGGTTTGCAAATCAGATAATAATGCTAATTTTAAGTGTTTAATGTCTTAACATTTAACCTCAAAATGTCTTTCAAATTTGGAAATGGGGAAAAACATGAAAGTAGCTCAGTGGAATCTTTAAATCCGTCTTCCCATCGTCGGTTAATGTTGTGTTTCAGCTCCAACGGAAGGTGAAGGAGCAGGGCGTGGCTGCAGGAGTCAAGCTGAGCTGGCAGAAACAGCTGGATGGAAAGATCTTCTACAAGGAGAAGAACGAGGAAGACCAGAACTGAGACGAAGACATGTTGATAAGAAGGATGTTTCATTTATTCTACTCTTTCAAATTTAGCACGTCTAAAAGTTACAAAGTTAAGTAAACAGCCAGAGGCTGTTCTGATGTAAAACTACAGCAATGTTCTTTCTTGTATTAAAACTCTTTTCACGATGAGGGCTTAGGTTGCTTCAACATGTTTGTGCAGTTCAAATATAGTTTAAACTGAGTTTAAAATCGTTTGCAGTCAAGTTTTCATTTTTGTAAAATCACGTCAACTTCATGCATATCTGTCTTTAGTTTAGCACAGGACAAAGCAGGATAACACTCCTGCTTCATGATGTCATGATCCACGGCTGTTTGCGTTTAGGTCTTCAAAATTCAGTTGATTAAAATTATCATTAGTGTTTTATCTCATCAGTTCACTCCTTGGTTTTCAGTTTCCCCACTTGTTCCTTGTTTTCTTTCCTTTGTGTGTTTTGGAATATTCTCTTATTTCTATTAAGCTTTTTACCTTTGTGTTTATCGATTAGTTTTAGTCTCAGGGTTGCTTCACACCGTAGGATTTTGCCCTGATTTTCCCCTTCCAACGTGCCCAGATTATCAGGATGGCTCTCAAGATACCATGCGTCTGGTTTACCTTGGAAGTCGGGACTCGGAGCGGGGTTTGTTGTCATGCCCGAGTAAAGAGCTTTCCAGTAATGTCAGATAATTTGGGGATTCCAATATGGCGACGCCCAGGTAGCTTTAGTTATAATAACTTTTACAAACATCATTTTTAAGATGTACTTTTCTCGTCACTCCCAAAGTTCCAAAGTTCTTTGACATCAGTCCTTTAATCCTAGAGATGTTCCTAAGTTGATAGAAAGCTGACCTTTTTATTGGCAACCCTGGAGGTTCAGGTCTGAGTCCATTATTACACCTAAATTACGCGCCTGGGGCCGTATTCACAAAGACTCCTAGGGCTAAAAGTAGGTCCTAACTGCCGAATTTAGGAGTAACTCCTAAAAAAATGTGGTCATGTCACTCTTAAATGTAGGACTCCTGGTTTCTTAAGATAAAAGTAATTCACAACCACTTTTAGGCCTAAAAGTAGCTCCTAAGTCTGGGAGTCCTTAAAAGAAGTCAAGAGGACTCCTAAATCCCTAAGACCTATTCACAAAGACTCCCAAAATGGCTGCAGCCAGACGCAATGTGTTGGACACTCTGGATGATTCTGAATAAACCAAACGATACGTCTCCAACTAAACGTAACAACCCGATCAGTCCAGAAATTAAATGTTTAGCGAAACTAAGATATTTAGCCACAGGGAAAATACAACTTTGCAACGCAGACGACTTGGGTATATCACAACCATCTATCAGCCGATCAATCCACAAAACTCTTAAAGCGCTCTGTCGACCACACATCATCCAACAATTCATCCGTTTCCCATTAGACATCCAGCAACTGCATCGAATTAAAGCCAATTTCATGGCTATGGCAGGTATGCCGGGTGTGCACAAAGAAGAAAACGTGCACATCTTCCAATTTATACAACATATGTAGGGATGCCTATATGACGTACATTGCCCACCTGTTGCAGCAGCATCCTTTTTATAAGCGGCGATCTCGAGCCGACACTGGGACTGTAGAGAATACCATCTCTTCTCACAGTCTTCTGCCGTTTGAGAAACCGCTGGATAAGATGCATTTATGTTTCTGCTGATTTCCACCCATGCGTCCCATTTCTTCCTATTCATAATCCCGCCTCAGAATCGCCCTTTGAGGATCGTCCTCCTCTCCAGTACCAACTGTGCCAGTAGTAATAATTGATCCTGCGACCAGTTAGGTTTCCTTGTTCTTTTCTCGCCACTTATTTTCAGTTTACGAGGTGCTTTTCACGGTAGTGTGGGGTGGGGTGGGGTGGGGGTGTCTATTTAAGATGTGGCTGATGTGCTCCTTAGACAGCCTAATTGTTTACAGCCTACTTGCAATCACTCCCTTAATATGATGCATCCATCCATCCATAATCTATATCGCTTTCATCCAATTCAGGGTCGTGTGGAGGCGAGGCTGGAGCTTATCCCAGCTATCAGCAGGCGTTAGGCAGGGTACACCCTGGATAGGACGCCAGTCTGTTACATAATGTGATGCATTTCACATTTTTTCGTTGTTAAACTTCACCCTCTCTTTAAGTAGGCTATTGTGTGAAAGTTGTATGAAGTGTGAGTCTCGTGGCCGACACAAAGATGTCATCAACAAAATGTGGGCGGGGCTTCCTCTAGAAGCTAGCTAGATAAAGCTTGACAACGTTGACATCGGGTGCATCAGCGGCCATTATTCAGATGTGTTCTGAGTTTGGGGACTTTGACCATTTGCTTCAGGAGCTGCTTATGGATGAGGTTCGCTTTCAGCGCTACTTCCGTCTGTCCCGCACCTAATTTTACGACCTCCTCGGCGGCATCGGAGATTAAATCTCCAACCAGGACACCAACTACAGGTTCTCTGTTCCTCCTTAGGAGTGCCTGTCCATCTGTTTTTGGTAAGTATTATTCCAGATTTTTTAAATCTGCGTTTGTTGAAAGTTTTTTCACTGGGCCCGTGCTTCATTCAAGATACGTGTATAGTAGCATCACTACAGTGAGACGCTCTGATTGGTTGCCGCACTGCGTTAACTCCGTTGGATCCGTCAAAAGTTCAGCTTGCTGAACTTCTGTGACGCATGCGCTGGTACGTTGCCGTATGAAACGCAAGCGTCGTTGACGGAGCCAACGTACTCAACGCAACGCAGAGCCCTTGACGGACCTCTGACGTACTCAACCATAGATTTTACATGTAATCTTGCCGCAGCTGACGCTGACGTATGGGCTTGGTCTGAATGCAGTATTAGTGCATTTATGAATAGGTTTTAGACGAAAACTCCTACGTAAGACATTTTAGCGCGAGTTAGGAGTAGCACCTAGCGGTAAGATAAGAGTCTTTGTGAATACGGCCCCTGATCAGTAGTTTCTAGTTATATTCGCTGAAGCTGTGTACTGACTCTTGAGCATTCCTCTTTAGGTCCAAAAACAAGTGATGCAGTTTTGTTTCTTTTCAGCTGGAGAAAGTTATGGGACATCCAACTATTGATTTGTTTGATGCATTCATTTAGGGTCTGGGTGAGACCAAAGTCACCTGGTGACATTGAGATGTACAGCTCAGTGTCGTCCGCATTGTTATGGTAACTAATCTTATTGGCTGTTATAATCTGGGTTAGTGGGAGCATGTAGATATTGAACAGAAGGAGTCCCAGGATGGCGCCCTGGGGGATCCCACATGTGATTTTTGTCAGTTCCAATGAGAGATTGCCTATTGACACAAAGAATTTCCTGTTCTTGATGTAAGACTCCTTCCCTCTGTTTACCTGCTCTCAATATTTCACAGCTGTTCAACATCTCCTCTGATGAGCTCTCCTGGTTCCTTTCTAATGACCCACCTGTTGCCTCATTATTTAAGAGTTGCGGTGAGTCTTGTTCACAGCTGACATAGTTAAATTCACAGCAGGTTTTTATTACTTTTTACTTTTTATTATTTAATCTAAAAAATGAAAAATGATTGAATTCCACGTTTTATGGTGTGTGAAAAGAAATAATTAAAAATTGTTTGGGTAAAAATTGTATATTTTCTCAAAATATTGTGTAAGGCTTGGGTTTTTAAATTCTGCTTCCTTTTGAGGATTTTACATATACTTTTTTGTAGTTTCAGACTGACTTTTACATAAAAAATTGCCTGACTTTCTTATCTGAAACTTTTCTGTTTGAATTTACATAAGCAGAACAAAATAGGGAGTTTGATAGCGTGTGACAAACGAAATAAAAAGTTATATTGAGTTTTAGAAAAAGTATTATATTTGATTCATTTGGAATTATATATTGAGCTGTTTGAACTTTATAACTTTTTTTTTACCAAAAAAAGCTAGATAGCAAAATTATATTTGAAACATACAGCTTACATTTGACATGTTTAGTAATAACATGAAGCTGGGGATCTCATTCTGAAGGAGATTTTGAATCCGTGTCATGAGCAGGGGCGCCGATTTACATGCCATCCGGTGGGTGCTGACCTAAAGCTCCCCCAGCCCCAATAATACATCTATAGCGGGCTGTTCATTACACTCTTAGTCCTTACATCCTAATTAGTCCTAAATGAATAAAGTGAACCCTAACTATAACGAGCTTTAACTTTTGCGGCCTCAATGTTTAGCTGATTTCTGGATTGTATAATTTTATATGCTTTCTGTACAGCGTACTAACAGGCATTGTGTTTGCATCTGGAGGCATTCTCGATCTCCGTGCCTTGTCTCCTGCGCTTGCCAAATTGATCATGCCTAATTATAAGAATCTTTTCATCCAGAAGACAAAACAGCACAAACCATTACCCATACCCATGTTCCTCACTTGGAAACAGCAACTGCTCCGAGACCTACAGAGGAAAAACACGCACCAGAGCGGCACGCGGGCGGACACACCTCATTTTAATAATTTTGTCTTTTAAAAAACACAAAAGTTTGAACTTTGAGAGTATTTAAACTAGCGAGAACTGTGGGTGAATCTGAATATGTCTGAGGAAAGTGTATGAAGTGTGTGGTGAGGAGTTTTACAGCCTTAAAACTTATAGAATCATTGTAAAATAAAAAAAATACGCTGGTTTTGCCCTTTGCGGATTATTTTTAGAACTGCAATAAACAAGGGACCACTTTACACCTCATAATAACATCAAAATGACACCACCGCTCAAGACTACACATTACATCACTGTTAATATAGGCTGGTCAAGCGACACTTAATTTCTGTGGAGCATCAATAAGCTCACATTCACAAAAAACTAGGATACTAAAATCATGGATAGAGTAAAATAAAAAAATAAAAATAGACTTTAAGAGATTAGTCAAATCTTTAATAAAGTCACTATAATGTTATGTGAGCTTAAAGTGTAACAAAAACCTCAAAACAACTTTTTTTGGTAATAAACTGTATACATGGGTTTTTACCAATGCAATCTTACAGTTTAAGGGCATATATTTGACATTTTGGTGTAGACTTGTTAAATTCCAAATTTTTTTGGTTCAAAAACGTCATAGTGCTGCTGTCCATGGTCATTGTATGGTACTGCATTTGAATTTTCTGATTGGCTGAGATTGGTACATGAGAGGTCATGCATACGTCACAGGGACGGTCTCACAGAGACGCCCTTCCTCTCTCACACACACACGACCCGCCCTGTGGCAAATCGATCTAATCTTGTGTGCTACAGTCTGTGTGCTACGTGCGCACAGAGAAGCATACTGAGAGAAACAGAGAAATCTGAAAGCCATATATCGACCACAGAATGTTATTTGTTTATATTGAAACTTTTAGTGGCAGCAAACGTAGAAGCTAAAACAGTTGCAGCAAAAAGTTTGATGTTTGATAAATCACATTGCACCGTAACACCAACCATTTAGTGTCTTATAACAGAAATGAACACATTGCATATTCATCAAGGGCAAAAAAAAGTATTGGGTATCTTACTGCGGGTTTAACTGGTTAGTAAATCACCTGCTTCTTGTTTAAATGGGTGTTGAGAGGTTTGCGCCTGTTTCAACAAGCACAAACCTTTTGATAAATCAGGCCCAGAATTTTTTTGTATCGAACAACATCACCTAAAAGCAAAGAAGTGTGAAGTATGCAAGCAAGTCCCAATGTTTGCAACAGGGCGACTCAAATGCAAATCTTTGAAGTGGATGAGTTTACATGTTCATGTTTAAACTCAGAGGGGTGGATAAGTACATCAGGCAAGTAGATTTTGATTTTATTCGCATATGTTTTGGGAGTTTCGCTTTAAATTGTAAAATTTTGTTTAAAAACAATAAAAATCACACATTAAAATTATTTTACAACATTACTCTAGTTTTAATCGTCCTGTATCTATGAGCCGAAGAACTGGACCGAAGTGAGGAGTTACTGCAGAGAGCGGTACACCGACCTGGTCACTGTGGACAACCTGGATATGGTGACGATGCTGAACGCCATGGGAGACATGAGCAGAACGGGCTCGAAAAAGGATGTAAAGCCTTTTTTTCCGTTCTTTTCTATAAATGTAAGTTAATATGTTAACTTAGGTTCGTGAGCTGGACCACACCTCATATTCAGTATTCTCTCACTAATCTACTCGGATCCGACTCACCTGGCATCTCACACCTGAATTCCATTCCTAATTACTCTGTGATCTATTTAAACCCGAGCACCTAGCCATCAGCGTCGCTCAGACTGTGGTCTCGTAAACCCACCTTGGTTAGCGAAGACAAGCTCTATTTTCACGGATGTGCTTACCCTTGATCCTTCCGAATCCGACGATGAGCTCTTCTCCAGCGAGACCTCCATCATTGGACCATCACGTCCATCCGTGGTCCGTCAAGTCTCTCGCTGTGCCAGGCTTCCATCGGCTCATCGGGATTCCAGCCAGTCCTCTCAGTCAACCAGAGCTCTTCCATCTGGCTCCGCGCAGTCGGATCCCTCTCCAGCGACTTCCGCGCCTCGAGATCGGCGCCCTTCTCCATCTCCTCCCCGCAAATCTAACTCCCTTCGTTCTTTTCTCGAGGCTTCGCCTCCCCGTTTTTCTTCTCTGGCTTCGGGCCGCTCGGTCCAAGTTTCCTCCCATTCCCGCAGTGCGTCTTCATCGCGCTCCGGGACTTCTTCTTGAGTTCAGCGGTCCTCAGTAGGCGCTGCAGGCCGATCGGCTCCAAGCTTCTCTACGTCCCGATCACTTCAGACTCCCTGTTCGCCACAAGCTAAGCACTTTCCTCCCGATCTCTCTGGCAGTCCAGCTCGGAGGGCTTCTCCTCCCCGTTCCCGTCCGGCTTCATTCCGGATGAGGAAGTCACCCAGAGTTCGTCGTTCTTCCGCCTCCGTCTCCAACCGTCCGGACATGTCTGGATGGACAGTAGCCCGCTTGCAATCTTCACTCAGGGAAAGAGGCATCCCCTTTAGCCGTTCTGCTAATAAATATTGCCTCTTCAAGCTCCTTTTTTTCCTCTACTTCACCGTTAACCAAAACTTCCTCCTCCCACAATCTACTTCCTACTTCAGCCTCAGTCGCCACTTCTTCTCAGAGCACATCCCAGCCCTCAGCTGCCGGGCCAACATCCACAGCTCCCCCTGCTGGCGGGGAAGCTTCTTCCGTCTCATTTCCCCCAAATTTTGCCTCATTCGTAACAAATCTTTTCTGTTCCTTAGCATCTCAGTCCGGATCTTCATTTAATCAATCAACTCCGTTCCCCCACATTCCCCCTTCTATGTTTCCTACAGGTTCAACCCAGGCTTCCACCCATGCTTCAGGAACCTAACTAACCTTCCTATCTATTACCAAACAGCTCAAATGTCAACAACCTATTGCATGATTTATTGTCTCCAAGTCTCTTTACGAAACATCTCAGGCTGCTAGCACAGCTCTCACCACGCTTCTAAACCATCCCGCTGCTTATTCTGACATCACCCCCATTCGGCCACCCTCTTCCATCAATCGCCCTTCCCCAGTTTCACCCACTCTCCGACAACAAATTTTGAACAGTAATTACATCGATTTGGCTCTCCTTCTCCAACCTTCTCTAGGTCTCTCAGGTCAGCCCTGGGAGGTGCAGACCGGTATGGGGCCGATGCACCTAGGTTCAGCTCTTAGCTCCAGCTCCAAAGATCTGACCCCCACAGAGTTCGCTTTTGCATTCTCCCTTTATAGGGGCATCATTTGCTCAGTATTTCCCGACCAACAGACTGAATTAGATGATTATTTATCTATTGTCCTTGACATGGCCCTTAGATTTGGAGGAACAGGGTTTTTCCAATATCATGTTCTTTTTTCATCCCAGGCAGCGGGTCGTCTTGCCCAATTCAACCAAGGTACATACTGGGGTCTTCTAGACTCAGAGTTATATTGGCGCATCTTCGCAGCTCGTGCATCCCTATCTTGCAGCCTCTGCGGCGCTCCCTCCCACCCCGCTACTGCATGTACACTTGTTACTCGTCTCCGTCCTCGGCTATCATCGGCAGGCAGCTCATTAGTCCCCAACCGTTTGTCCTCAGCTGCCCCTCCCCCTCCAGTGATTCCTAAGTCTCTGCCACAACAGTCTAAACCAAATGCACCAGTCTCCGGGGGTATGGATAAGCGTGGCCGTCCAATCCTTTACCAGGGTGGTAGGATGGTGTGCAACAATTTCAATGACCTCGGTTGCTCAGCCTCTAGCTGTAGGCTCTTGCATACCTGCTCTTTCTGCGGAGGGGCACATGCTCGCAACAGCTGCCTCCATAACCCCACTTCCAAAGCAGATTGACTAATACAGCACCTCGCCACTCCCATCAAGATGAGCGCTCTAATCTCTGCTTTGGCCAGCCACCCCGATAGGGAATTTGTCGATTTCTTGGTTAAGGGTTTCACACATGGGTTCCACCCAGGCATTGAAGTTTTTCCTGACTCCTCAACTTACTGTTCTAACCTTTTATCTGCCCTTTCTGATCCCGATACAGTCGATTCTTTACTCCTTAAACAGGTTAAGGAGGGTTTCATGATCGGTCCTTTCGCTCGCCCCCCTTTTGCAGTTTTTCGAATCAGCCCCCTTGGGGTAGCAACCCGCAAATACTCGGGAAAGACAAGACTGATTATCGACCTGTCGGCACCTCACAATTGCTCTGTTCCCAGTATCTATAGCCTCATACCATTTCCTGATTTCTCAATGCAGTACGTCATTATAGATCATGCTATTCAACTCATCCGTTTAGCAGGTCGTAATGGATGGCTTTCTAAAGCAGACATTACTAGTACCTTCAAGGTCCTTCCTCTTCATTCAGACTTTTGGCATTTCTCTGGGGTCTTTTGGAAAGGAGCTTATTACTTTGCGGTCAGACTCACCTTTGGTTGCAGAATTACCCCCCAGATCTTCGACTCCCTTTCCGAGGCTTTGTGTTGGATTCTGCTTAACACTTACCGCCTCCCTTACGTCCTTCATCTCCTCGATGATTTTCTTCTCATCACCCCCGCCTCATCTCCTCCTTTTCCCGGGCTCCGTAACCTAACCGAATCATTCTCCAACATTGGAGTTCCCCTGTCGGAAGAGAAGACTATAGGTCCTCATACTTCTCTAGAATTCCTGGGTATTACTCTCAATTCTTCCACTTTTCAAGCATCTCTGACACTCAAGAAGGTTCACCGAATCTCTTTGATTCTTTCTAACTTCATCTTAGCTGACTATTGCTCCAAACAACAGATTATGTCTCTTTTAGGTCATCTCAACTATGCAATGCCAATTATTCCGCATCTTCTTTCAACCGCTGCCAACATCCCTTCGCTTTATGGTCGTCTTGCCATTGAAGAACCTTGTCGGATGGAAATGCGCCTTTGGCAAGAATTTATTTAATCTTGGAACGGTATTTCATTCTTCTATAATGACTTGATTTCTTATCCAGGTGACATCCAGCTATTTACACATGCAGCACCCTCTAAAGGCTTTGGCGGTTTCTACAATGGAAGGTGGTTTGCTTCAACATGGCCCTCTGAGTTCGAACGTTTGCAGCTCCAGTCGGCCTCTCTCTCATCCGCTCATTATGAAATCTATCCCGTTGTAATTGCAGCCCTACTTTGGGGGCATGAATGGTCTCAACACTGTATCCTTATTCATTCAGACAACTCTGCTGTTGTTGAGATCATAAACAAAGGTCGATCACGTTCAACCTTCATCATGCAGTTAATTCGTAGACTCACTCTGGCGTCAGCCAAACATCAATTCATTCTTCTTGCTGCTCATGTACCTGGCCATCAAAATTCCATCGCTGATTCACTCTCTCGTCTTTCTTTCCAGAAATTCAGGTCCTTGGCTCCAGATGTTGTTGGGGGGCCACGATCCTCATCCAACTCCGATCCCACTGTTTTCAGCAACGATCTACAACAAACTACACAGCTTCAAGACCTCTCCATCATTTCTCAGAACGCTATCATTGCTCCTAGAACTCTCTCATCTTATCTTTCAAGATGGAACAGTTTTTAAAAGTTTCTATGTAACGTATAACCTTCCATTCCCTTCACTTATCCCGTCTTCTATTCGCCTCTTCATTACCTGTCCACATACAATCTTATAAATCCGCGTTTCTACTATTCAATCATACCTTTCTGGCATTCATTTCTTCATTAAACTGGCTACCGCCAACTCCCGTCCAGCTCTCTCCCATAGCCACATATCCATGCTGCTCAAAGGTCTTAAGAATCAAGAAACACCTTAACCTAATCACCGATTCCTATAACCTCTGACCTCCTTACCCGCTGCATCCACACAATCTGTTACGGTTACTCTCCTCCTCTAATCAATCCCGTTTAGATCTGGCATCAACCCTGATAATTATTAAATCCACTCCATCCGCATGGGCGCAGGCACTTCAGCTTCTCAGTCAGGCATTTCCGACAAGACTATTCAAATCCTAGGTCGTTTGTCACCCTCAGCATACCGTTCTTACATTCATAATAATCTCGACGATCTCCACCATGCTCATTCCTTGCTTTGTTAAATAATGACCAACTTTGGGGGTCCTGAGCAGGCTCGAGAAGAAGACCGACTTCCGAAGACTGCACCCCCACACAGAGTGTACAAGCCTACATCAGTGCATCCTTCCAGACACCTCATCTATCTAACTTTTGTCAATAAATTAACTAATCAAAACTAATCTAATCTCCGTAGGCGTGGTCCATGCTAATGAAATGTAAGTTAATATGTTAACTTAGGTTCGTGAGCTGGACCACGCCTCATATTCAGTATTCTCACTATCCTATCTCCGGATCGACTCACCTGGCATATCACACCTGAATGCCTTTCCTAATTTCTCTGTGAATCTATTTTAACCCAGTGCACCTAGTCTTCAGCGCTTCGCTCAGACAGCGGTCTCGTAAACCCCTCCTGATATTTATCTCGTATCAGTATAGTATTACATCCCCATTTTACTATTCCCTCATCCCTTCATCCCCTCCCTCATCCCTTCATCCTTTTCATCCCATCGTCCCTTCATCTCCTCAGTCATTCCCTCTCTCAACCCCTCCTCCATCTGATACTTTTTGTTTCCTCTCTTTACTTATCATCCAATCATCCTTATTCCACCGCCTTGCAATCCCACCTCTTGACCTTACTCCTCCCTATCCTCTTCTCCCCCTCATGCTTTCATCCATCATCCTTAATCGCTCTCCGTCATTCCCTCTCTAACCCCCTCCTATTTCCCTCTTTTTTTAATCCCCTCTCGTTCCCCTTTTCCTTATCTTTCATCCCCTCCCTCATCCCTTCATCCCTAAATCCTTTAATCCCCAACATCCTTATCTATCTTATCTCGCTTATCTGCTTCTTTCTGCTTATCTGCTCTTTCAAACTCCAGCTCTAATATCCGTTTCTTTCAGGTTCTTTGTCTGGGGGGGTCCTGAGCAGGCTCGAGAAGAAGACCGACTTCCGAAGACTGCACCCCCACACAGAGTCAACAAGCCTACATCAGTGCATCCTTCCAGACACATCATCTCTCTAACCTTTGTCAATAAATGAACTAATCAAAACTAATCTAATCTCCGTAGGCGTGGTCCATGCTAATGAAAAATATTCAGTTAGTTGAAAAATGTATCTGTTTTCCTACTTCGTGTGCTGTTTTTCCCACCATCCAATTCATTTCAGTCACAGGACCCTGTGTTGTTTTTTATCCCATTTATTTTTATTTATTGCATGCTTAGAAATTATATTCTTTTTGTATCTTTGTACCACACATTTCAAGATAATAGATTGGTTTAACTTGCACTGCCATCTCAAACTACAAGTTACCTAGCATAATCACGTTTTGAATAAGGAAACATCTGTTTTTTTTATTTAATTCCAACATTTTGTCAATCTAATGTTGCAGAGATTTTTTAAAGCAATCAGAGTTCAGATTTGTCTCTCTCCACTCTGTAGCTCTCTAAAACCATGTCCAAGATCTTTGCAATTTTCTCCACAGCCCAAATCCTGACCATCAAGACACAAGTTGGCCTCTGAACAGTGTAAACACCTCCTGGCAAAAAGGCAAATTTCCTCTCAAACATGAGGATTAGCATTAGGGGTGGGAATTTTTTACCATCTAAAGATTCAATTCAATTCCGATTCTTGAGGCCACGATTCGATTCAAAATATATTTTCAATTCAAAAATATTTTCGATTCACAACGATAAGATTTTATTCAAAATTATTTCTAAGCAGGTTGCTGATCATGATCTATGCTCATCTGCTTTGCTATACACAATGACAAACAGAGACATTAAATTGTATTTTTCACTTTTATTAAGTTAAATTCTCAGTGAAGTGCCTTTATCCAAAACATTGCTTGGTTCTCAATTGCTACTCATTAGTAGCTAGCTATAAAATAAGCTGGAACAAAAATAAAGTGCTTCTTCATATTAAATAAATGGTTGAAAATAGATGCATTTCCCAGGAAAGTTGCAGTTTACCACAAATATCATGCAGAACGGAACATAACCTGTGAAGACAAAAAACATCTTCTCAGTCCGACTCAGTAACTTAAAGAATACGTTGTGAAAATAAAGTTCTTCTTTCAAAATGAAAAATAGTTGCCCCTAAGCTACAAGTCTCTGAAATGTTCATGACTGCCTCTTGCAACAATAGAACTGTAAACTGTGAAACTGATTATATGATTTTCAACAAATCATGAAAAATCTCAAGAACAGATAATTTACCTCAAATGCTGCAGCCGGTGTACCCCGCCTCTCGCCCATTGACAGCGGTAGTTAGGCACCAGCCCCCCCGCAACCCCTTGAGGATTAGGCGGTTCAGAAAACGGATGGATGGATGGATGTTTGAGCAATTTGGTGAATAAATAGACTAAACCTGAGATTGGTCTCTGTGTTTCTTCAGTGTTGATACATCCTGCAATAGAACTCACCTTTCAGATTGACTGATAGTCTGGTTTAATCAATCATATTTTTTCTTACATAGAGTAAGAAGCTGGTGCCCCGTTTACTTAATTTAACCAGAATAAATAGAGTTACATTAACAAGTAACCTGGTATTAGGTTACCAGTGTGTGATTAAATCAGTATTAGCCAGAAGACAAGAATAAGCCAGAAATCCCCTACAACTGTAAAATCGAATAGTTACGAAATTAGAAAAGTTACCAGCTCTAATATGAGCTACTGAATAGATTTTATAAACTAAAATATAATTGGATATCAGAAATTTACATCTTACTACTTATTCTGATTGACCTTTGCATGGCGTAAGTTATAAAATCTGAGCAAATTTTATTTTATTTATTGCTTCCTCTACCATGACTCAATATTGCATAATATGCTTTGTGCTAATCGTCCGCCCCCACCCTCACAGCCCCACTCTCAGCTCCAAACCAGAAGATGTATGACACAGCCAAGATGGTTGCTTCATTACAACTCTAGGGAAACCTACGGGTGACCAAGGCTCCATCCATCTATATATTCAATCTATGTTTCCACTGTGTTGCTGAGTTGCTAGTAGTTAGCCTCTATAAGCGGAAACACCCTTTGCTCTCTTCTAACCGCAATGTCAATCTATCCTTCACATGGGCCGTCACAAGCCAAGGAGGGCGGGGCCATCCATTATCTGTCTAACTAACTATCCCATATAGAGTTGTGAGTTGGCTGTTGGCAAGAGGTAGGGTACACCATGGACAGATCAACAGTCCATGTCTTCACAGAGACAGACGAATAACCACGAACACATTCACACCTAAGACCAGTTTAGAAAAAGCTGTTAACATAACAGTTTTTGAACCATGGGTCGAAGCAGGAGTACCCTGAGAACATGCAAACGGCATGAAAAAACACCCCAGGCCGGGATCTGAAGCCAGCATTGTCTTACTCCACGGAAACAGCGCTACCAGCTGTGCCGCTATGCAGCCCATGGATAGGCCATGAAAGCCAATTTTATCTGTGACTTAGACGAGGGAGGCTTGTTCTAACTCCCTTGTTTCTCCCGTCTCTTCTTTTTCTGCAGCTAATGCCAATGGGGATTGTTTGTGTGCAGCATGTACTGTATATGCGACTCACAACAATCATGTTTCCAAAAGACCAAGTGTTAAATGGTTTCTCAATGATCAGACTTTTAATCTGTGTGTAAGGCCGTAAAGGGACTTATGCACATTATTCCTCTCTGTAAACAGCCCAATGAATATCCCAATGAAGCTTTTTGCATAAAATCAATCTCACATGAAGCGATGTCACCAGCTCTCTGTGAGATCCATAGCCCTGCTAAATTCAGACATTTGAAAACAACCCTTCATCGATTACGGGTCAAGTGCAATACACCATGCAAATAAGATAGACAATAAACAAACAAAAAATGTACATCTCAATGCCAGTTCTCATCAGCATCTGTCTGTTTTTAGTCCTGTTTATAGTTACTTCATTGGAATGCATGCCCTTTTTCAGTTATTTGTGATTTGAACATTTTATATTTATATTTTTTGTTTCTATTTTCAAATTTTACATTCCACTTTTGCACAAAAGCAGAGCTGTTAACTAATTTCGTTGTAATTGTTTAGTCTTTACCGCTGTGCAATGACAATAAAGACTCTATTCTCTAATCTCAATTGTTGACCATTTCAGTCCTTTTTATAATAAGAGGTTTTGCAGGCAAGGGGGCGACTATGTGCAAATTCTGCTTATTGTGTTAAATGGCAAAGAATAGCAAAAAAATATATTATGTTTGGTTTCCATTCATGTTTGAAGTGTTCACAGAGGCAGGAGAGACCCAAATGGCAACACAAAAGAATAAAAAATTGACATTTGTAAAATATGTTCCCTTTAAAATGATGTTATCCAATTCTCCTTTGCAATTTCCCACAGTTGATGCGAATCACGCTATTTCTGCTCGTCTACCCTCCGCTTTTAGCACAAACACGGCTTTCTGTTTTGCAAAGATATTCCAAACTTTCCTTGAAGCAACATAATCTGCGCCTCTCACATCTTGGGAATTTTCAGATCACCCAAACCTGATTTCATGTTTTTTTCTCAAACACATCAGTACGCCGGATATCCGGCATGGTGCCAGAGCGCTATCAGGCCTGCATATAGGATATATTGTGTCAAGATGATTTATGACTCTATAGAGGCGGGGGGGGGGGGGGGACCTGTTAAAGGTCAAAGTGATTGATGTCAGGTGGTGTTCGGGGGGTGAGGGGGGACCTGTCAAGATGATTTAAGGCAAACCTAATGTTTCAAAGTGATGGATGCCTCACCAAGGGGTGGGGTCCTTGGAGGAAGGAAGTGATACCAAATATGGGTGTATGCGACTCCTGGTTAATACCGTATATATGACGCTTTGAGGGAGGAGGAGTCTGGGTTCTTTTCTCTTTAAATATACTGAGAGAAACGCGTGACTTTCGATAGAAGCGATGAGGTAGAATCTTCCCCCGTAAACAACTGCGGTGCATGCTGAAAGCGTTCCACTGGATTTGAACAAGAAAAAACAGATGTGTGGTAAGACTCTATTTTTAAATTGTCCTGATGAACTCATGCGAAAAGGATGGTGTTTAAAGCAGCATGGCATGGACGGAAAATGGGGTTACATTTTTACACATGATATGGGCCTACTCTTTTTTTAGCAACTGGACCGTGATGAGGATAAGACCCCTGACTTTTCTACCCTTGAACCGATTACAAGTAGGGACCGGATAAGGCTATCCAGTGGAACTGATTACGGCACCGATGACGAAGATGATGATTAGAAAGAAAACGTGCTGATATCCCCCCAAAGGCTTTACTTTGAACCGTTTGAAGCTGTTGAGAAAAATGTACCTCTTACCTCATCTCTCATTCCAATGCGGACCCCTCTGGGGATCTGTTCTTTAGAAAAAGCTGGGACGAGAACGAAAAACAAGGGGCTCTGATGGTGGTTGATCATGTAATTTCCTACCTATTTGAAAGCAGTCACTGTTTGAAGAGGATCCAGAAAGTGAAAAAAACACTTTTGTTTTAAGTGGAGGTGTCGCTCAACCACACCTCCATTGAACTTTGCCCTACTGTGACGAACAGGTTCGGGACAAAGCCTTTGCCTCAAGTCACAGATAATTGTAGAAACAGAATGAAGGGATCCGGCTTTCAGAGGTCTCTACCCTCCTACTGGAGTTATTTTAACCTTTCTCAAGATCTATACTCAACGCAGTCGCTAGATAGGTTGAGCTTTTCAGGACCGTACCAACCATCCACTCCCTCGACCTCTCCGACTCCAACGTCTCCGGAAGTAAAGGTAAAGGTGAAAAATCCGCCAAGAACTAAGGACATGAACAGAGCTGGGACCACAGTTTCAAAGGTTACTGTCAGTAGAACACTACGCTGTCATGGTTTAAAATCATGCAGCGCTCCAAAGGTCCCCCTGCTCAAGTCATCACATGTCCAGGCCCGTCTAAAGTTTGCCAATGTTGCCAGATGAGACCAAAAGAGAACTTTTTGGTGTAAAATTTACTCAACGTGTTGGGAGGAAAATGATTGATTATTTGCATCCCGAGAACACCATTTCTACTGTGACGATTATAGAGCAAAAACCTCCTTCCCATGGCTGGGTCTTCCAATGGCAATGACTCGAAGCACACATAATAACCAAGGAGTGGCTCCATATCAACTGCATAAAGGGTCTAAAGTGACCTAGCCAGTCTCCGGATCTAAGTCCAATAGAAAATCTATGGAGAGAGCTATCCCTGAGAGCTAATCCCTGAAACCTGATAGATCTCGAGAAGATCTGTGTGAAGGAGTGGGTCAAAATCCATGTTGTAATGTGTGCAAACCTGGTTAAGAACTACTGCGTCTGTACCTAATATTAACATTGATTTTCTCTGTTGTACAAATACCTATGAGCAGAAATAAAATACTAATAAATTCTTTCAAAATCATACAATGTGATTTTATGAACATTAAAATGTTGTCTCATCCACAAATGCACCAAACAGTCTGGATTTCAGAGCCTTCCATAATTTCTAGGTGGGAAAACTTATGTTCCTTACTGTACATGCTCTAAAAGTGGCTTCAGAATGGAGTGGTAACTTAAAGCACAATGTGGGTCTAAAGACTAAATTCTTACCTTTATCTAGACAATATTTTAGAGCAAATAACCAAAGTAAGTAGTTTGCACAATTTCTTTTTTTTAATTAAGAGGTCAAAGGGGCCCAAAATTGTGCAATCTTCCGGGTAAAAGTGTTATTCTTCACTGATTAATAAATATCCTCAGAATAATTACTTCCTCTTCTGAAACTAAGCTACATGGCGTACTCTATGTTTAATTTTGACAATAAAGTGTGGTATGACATGTTACTGGTACATTGTGTGTAATCATCTCATGTCTCTGCCTGGATGTGCTATTTTACAATACGCTTGCCTTTTACCATGGCAGTGATGAAGCTGCCCCGTCATGTGATATATCTTTGTTTACAGCATTCCATTGGCTATGCCACAAGTCAGTCATCAGAATTCTGTGTCTGTTATAGCGCAGAGGGAAGTAATTCTATTTTTCATTTCAGTGATAGATTTCGTTCGGTAGTTAGATTATTTGCACACAAGATGGGAGTGTTGTGCCAGAAGCAATAGGTGTGGTTACCTTACCTTCAGGTGGAGAAATTTGTTTAGTTTGAACCAGACAGCTGTTTCCTTTGTTTGTGTTTCTGTCAGTTTGTTTGCTCACTGTTTGGTAACCACAGAGATGCTTCTGGTATCTAGTGATGGCAAAAATGAAGCCCAATGAACCAATGAGGCTTTACTAAATGGTTCACTACTCGAGGCCTTACCGAAGTGGTTTAAAACGCTGCCATCTGCTGTGTAATTAAATGTATTACAGGCTGTCATAAACTGTATCCCTCTGTAAATCCCTTTTCTAAATTAAACACACACACATGGTAGTGAAAGAGAACATTACTTAAATGGAATTCCAATAAAATTATTAAAAAATGCATGGTTTTCTTCTTTTTTTAAAAAACAAAATATATTTTTTTATGTTTTGGGTTAACTAGTTCATTTTGCACAATATTTCTCCAGCCTCTTTCACATGGGACGGACGGATTGACACTTTCACACCTTATTATCAGCGATCAACTCAAAATATTCCCACTGTGGGGGAGCCTTCCTTATTTGGAAGCGCCATCTGTATAAGGGAATTAGATTGTTGGTGTATGAACTTACATTATGTGCAGAATAAACTGCCCACATCAAACGGTGAGTGCAGCATTCATAGTAAACACATACATACAAACAAACATGCAGACTTTTAACCAACTCCGAATTGTAAAAGAAAATAAAGCCTTGAGTTCACATCAGATATTTAACTGACTGACCAGCTCAATGCTAAAATAACTCACAAACACACACAACACTGCAGTATGCAGCGAGATTCAAAGTGCTCATAAGGAAGAGACAGAAGAGACAGGCTGAATGAACCAATGACATAACTCTCTCAAACCGAGGCCTCGGTCCCGTGATTTCTCCATTCTTGACGCACGCCTCAAATTCAGACTTCATCTGACATGCCCACTTTTCTTCGAGACACTCATCGGAGCACCGGTTCATTTGTCCCAACACTACTGGTATGTATGTTTTCATATTTTATTTTTGTAAATTATCAAGGGAAGTGTAAATAATTAAGATTTACTTTTGAAAGATTGTGTCCATTTTTAAGACAGGTAAAGTTAAGACTTTAAACATACATTTCTTAAATCTAAGTTTTCAATTACTTTTATTAAGGTTTTGAATTTGTTAATTCCAACAAGTATTTGCATTTAATTCCTGTAACTTGATTCTTTTTAAGGTTAGCAATATACTATAACTCATCAGTAAATATGAAATATAAAGAGACTAAATGAACAGAGTTTTCCAGCATCCTCCATTGGGTGTAATGCCTATTCGAGTTTAGGCAAATGAGAAAATAACATGGCAGTGCCAAGAATAGTTTGAATTACACCTGGAAGAAGGATGAACCATGGACGAACACGACTTTCCATCCATCATCTATTGGTTGTAGATGTGCCACATGGAAGGGATAAGCCGGATCAATGGTATATGGTATGTAGCACCCCACTGCACTGTCCCATATTAACTGACACCGAGATCTGCTCAAAAAGTGGGGTGCCTAATTGGGTTCGTAAATATTAGGTAGCTACCACACAGGTTTACCTATATTGAGTCAATTACTTACTCAACTAACAACCACATACCAAATGTATATTTAATTTAAATAAAAATGTATAATAATGTTATTAATAATTTATTTTAATAAAAGATTTGGAAAAAGAAAAAAAAACATTTAGCACTAATTTATGCCCCAGATACCGAAACTGAGCAAAAGCTTCAAATATAGGGACAATACTATTGATAAAATAAAATAAAACATCTGCAGTAATAAAATAAAACAGTTAAGGGGCTGTTCCCTTCCAACTTTTACCTTCTCTTTTCTATATTCTTATAATACTGAAAAATAAATGTCCAATTTAACGTTTGCTTTTACATTAACTAGAGCTCAAATTTAGTCATTAATAAAACTCCATATGTTTACCGAAAAATGTCGTAACTTTTATGTTATACGTGCAATACGTGGGCCCACACTCACTCTCTCTCTCTCTCACACACACACACACAGTTGGTAACGTTTCAAGTTTATGTTGCAGACAGTGGCAGCTGGTGGAATTTCTCCGATGATGCCTATGATGATGTTGGCTAAATATTTGGGTTGTGAAGTATATTAAACGTCTATTAATGTTTGATTAAGGTGTTTTAGTTACCATACTTTGTAATTATTCTTTTAGGATTGTTTTTGAGGTATTTGCAGAGTCAGCTCTTGTTTGGGTCACAGAAAAACAGGACATTGAGCAGGAAAGCACAGGCAGATAACATCACCATACAATTGACAATGGAAGGATGTGAGAAATAACGGTGAGCAGAAACTCTAGTTGGAGCTGGTTTGTAAAGTCACAATTTAAGTAGAATAACAGGAAGGTAATTAATTATGCATGCATGGTTGTAAGGAGGCTGGTCTCGGCAAAAGTTTGAATGAACCAATCATGTTTTGTGTGCCATATGTAAAGTTACGGGGGAGTTTCTCTAACTTTGTGTTAAAATATAAAACTTAATGTTTCGTTTATATACGTTGTCATTCCTTGGTAGGGTGACCCAGAGTGTGGATATTTTATACCACTCTATAAGCTAAATATTTGATCTGTTTTAAGGAACTCTGTGAACCAGTATTTGATTTCTGGTATTAAAATCTAAAGAAAATAAAATTACTCTTGTCTCCTCTCTGATAAAAATGAACATGCATGGAATTTATAGAGTTAAGGTTTAAATTGAATAAAGATTAAAATCCTTCAGATGTCAAACGATTACATTTTTTTACCTAATTAATTACAGGGTAGCTGTGAATTAATACTGACCATTTAACATTCCTAAATATGACAACAACAAAAAAGAATGTTTAGTGTAAAGGACAAATCCAATTGTCGTAGCTCTTTGTAATGAACTAAAGGAGAGATTAATAGATTTTTTTAGCATCGCAATCACCCTTATAAACTATTGATCTTTTAGCCGTTGCTAACACAAATTAACTGACTAACATTTTCCATATGTAAAGCTGACTGTTTCTTATTAATATTGAACAACCCTGATCATCCTCTTAATAGGACTATCCTACAACAACAGAATGATTTCAGTCAGAAGCTTCAACAGTTTCTCTAGAACAAACTGCTACTGTAGAGTAGGAAACACTGAGCTGTCTATAGAGGTTCTGGCTCAGACTGGGATCACTGTGTTCATACTGGGAGAACATGCCAGAGCTCCACTTAAAGCCATTCAGTATGAGAAGATATAGTGGAGAAAAGGCTGTTATATTTCTGCTTCTCTTATTATTTGCACACAGCTGCTGATACAGGTTTGGCTGATAGAAATGTGAGGAGGGAGATGATGTGTGTGATCTCGAATGAAAAATAAGAACAAATGCAAGGTAGAAATAACCAAAACATATGAATAAACTTAATATTTGGATATCAGCAGCTGTGTTAAATATGAAATAAATCAAATGTAATATCGACTTAGGAATAAAATGTCACTCTTTAACTTTTTCCAAAATGTAAACACTCAGCAGATAAACTATAAATTCATCAATCTAAACAATAGGAATACAACATCACTTCAACTGGATAATTCACATTTTTAACACAGTGATACCTTACTATGAAATGTACTCAAGCTATACAGTGACCAAACATGCATTATTCAATATGAATACGGCTCTTTTTACTCACGCTTTACTGCTGAATGGTCTGATATTTGAATGATCAGATCTGAGCTATTTTACATCAAGCTTCTCCTGCTATGTTTTTTCTTTCAAACATTATTGTTTTTAGTGTTATAATGAATTATTATTTTTCTCTTTCTGCATTTTGCTTCTCTTTGTCCCTTTGTTTTTAGTGATATGAGTGATATTTAGTGAAATTTATTGATATTCTTTTTCTCTTTCTGCATTTTGTATGACAGACATCTGTCGGTTTTATTTCAGTCCCACAACTTAACAAGCACACCAGCTTGTTTCCCTCAACGGCGTCTCCGTCTAAATCCACAGAGCGCCGCTGCTCCTCCGACCAAAATCTCCAAAAAGCGGTCTGGCTGAGTAAAGACCGGTACGAAAGGTCCGGCACTGGTTAGTCCTATTTGCAAGAGTTCCTCTCTGCTAATTTTAATAGCAGAGGGAGTGCAGAAAACCACGCGATAAAGTAAAACAGTAACTAATATTAGAGAAAAAAGTACAGAGGCGTCCCTCCACGGCGCCCTGTGTTCAAGGATTATTGATATACTCTCAGTGTGACCAGATATAAACTTCTCCTGAAGGACTCAAAGTGGCTCCAAACTTTTCTGCGTGAGTTAATGAAGGTAATATTTGCTAAAAATAAGGTCCATGTTGAAAAAAACACACACACACACACACCCTTTAAGGTGTGTTTACAGAGGGCTTTTAAAATAAGTTACCGTATATTAACAGACTTAACTGCTGTAATGGCAGCAAAACTAGGGAAATACCACTCAGGAAACATGGCTCATTTCCCACACGTATACCAAATTGTCTATATATATATATATATATATATATATGTATATATATATATATATATATATGTATATATATATATATATATATATATATATATATACATATGCAGAGAGAGAGAGATCATAATTATTCTCACTGTTCCCAACTGAGACATCACCTGACATGATGAACCAACTTTCTAACGTTTGCACCTGGATCTTTAATGCATACATTTTGACCAAACAAAGAAATCTCATTAAAATACAGATTGAAAATATGTTCCATATTGATATTAAAATAAATGTAAAACATACTGAAAATATTTTGTCTACATGTTGCTGTATGTAGAGTTTTTCTTCCTTTAATCTGTATGTGTTATTGAACTTCCACATTGAAGATTGTTTTCCTCCCCACTGGCCCCATGTGCTATGAATATGTAAAACAGAAAATATCAGTCTTCATGTTGAAATGGTTGAATATAAATACCCTCAATCAGTTTTGGCCATCTGCCCACTCATCTTTTTAACAAAAACAAATTGCAACAGATTTCTGGTTATCTGGAGCTTGCAAATGTTGGACAAAATGAATCAAAGATGTGTTGGGAAAATGACACATATTGTGATGTATGTATGATATTATGATCTTTAAAACAGAATTTAACTGTAGAAAAACTGTTAAAGCAGTTGCATACATAACACATCCAGTTTTATTACTTGATCCAGTTGATTAACTGGAACGAAGAAGGTGGAAAGAAACAGCCACCAACTAGTGGGCTTACTTTAAATGTTACTAAAAAATACTGTCATCATTAATGTTTCTTTCAAATTCTTAAAATAAAAAAAATGAATATCGATACAACATTGTGACATAAAATATCGTGATATATTGCCGTTTTAATATTTTCCTACATGCCTATTCAAGAATAGGAAACTAAAATCACTGATCGTGTCGAGGGGGGAATAACTCCACCAAAATATATGAGAGCTGGAATGAGTTTGTCTAACGAAATGTGTATTGTCACCAATTCAAATAAGACACCAACTAGGCGATTATCAGGCAGACGGCAGGTTAAACCCTGGACAGGTCAGCAGTCCTCAGAGCAACAACTGAGGAGGATGTCTGGAGGTGAAGCATCTGGAGTCAAATGAGTCATTTAAAACCTGCTTCCATTGGTTTGATATGACGGCATCTGTCAGAATAAACACCAGTCGTCTCGAATGCAAATCATTTAGGTAAAAGACTTTACATGCTCATGCTTAAACTCAGAGGGTGAAAATCTGCTTTAATAGAGTGCTTACAATGATGGATCTTCTCCCATACCTCATAAGTGTATCAGGCAAGTGGAGTTGATTCTATTTTTTTGCATGTTGAGGGAGTTTTTATGTATATATGTACAATTGAGTAACTTGGAGTGGTATTTTGAAATGCTCTAGCGTTCTTTTTACATTTAAAAATTTGTTTCACCAATAAAAATGACACATTATTGTTAAAATACGTCTCTAGTTTTAATCATCCTGTTTGTATTCCTGCAGCTCTGTTCACCGTCTCTTCTTTCTCCACTGAACGTCAGTACCTTTTCATCTATGACCTGAAGAACTGGACCGAAGCGCAGAGTTACTGCAGAGAGCATTACACGGACTTGGTCACTGTGGACAGCCTGGATATGGTGACGATGCTGAACAGAATGACCAGAATGGGCTCAGTGACAGAGGTAAAGCTTCCTTTTTCCCTCTTTTAGGAAAATATATATAGGTAGATTTGTTTAAATTTTTCTGCTATCTCAGACCAAAAATCCCCAAACCGACTGATGTTTTGAATCACAAAACATATTGTGTTTCTGTATGAATTCCAACATTTTGTTGAGATTTCTTTAAACAATCAGAGTTCAGTTTTGTGTCTCCCCACTCTAAAGCACTTTAAATCCATTTGAGTGATATTTGCAATTTTAATGTCACCAAATCAAGATACGAGTTTGCCTATGAACAGTGTAAACACTTCTTGGTAAAAATGCAAATTTCCTCCCTCCGCATTCACGAGTGACGAACTCTGCCCCTGAAGTTGGAAAAATCTGAACTGCTGCGTCAACGCTGCTTCAACCAATCAGGTGACGGGGTGTCAGTGATGCTGTGACTGACATGGAGTCACAGCATCAGCACGGCATGGAGTAAATACCGATAAACACCGTGGCTAATACCCCCGAGCTACATGGCAGCAGCTGTTTTCTATACAGAGACAGGAATAAAAAAATAAACATTATAAAGAGGTTAAACTATTTAGACAGGAAAGCTCTTAGGAGGTTTGTGGTTGGCTCTTAAAAGAGCCGTTGTGGCTGCAAATTCACCGCGCCCTCCTCTGAGAAGAGAGCCACGAACAGCTTTCTTTACCTGGACATTCTCTCTGGAGGAGTAAACACGACCCAGGCCTGGTAATGGCTGCACCACAGCAACTCCTGCGCTGCTCACATATTATATTATACACTTTTACTAACCGCAGAAACATGGACAGCCTCTCAGCACTGTATTTGGTGTCTTAGTCGGTGATGCTTTGACCTAAGCGGGACGAAGACTCCTCAAACTAGGCCTGCCAACCCAGCGATTGACCAGTGTTTATGGATCCCCCTCCGCCGCAGCTCGACCGGGTCTTTAGCTCTCCGATTCCCCACTGTAGCAGTCCCAGCTCCGCCTGAGGCCAGGCCGAACATGTAATGTGGTCAGCTCGGACACTAGAGTTCACCGGCAGCCAGGCTCCACATGCATGGCTCGATTGAGAGGGCGCTCTGCTCCAAGGTTGGGTGTTACGCGACAACATGTTACGCGATCAGCTCTGAGTCCACTGGGAGCTCCTGGAGGGTCGGGAGAAGGACGGAGTAACAACATACAAAAAGCGTGACGCTGCGAAAAGGAAAACTCCCTTGGACTTCTGAAATGAGAAACCAACTGGTTGTTTTGTGGCAACATTAGGAATGCTTATATAAACTACCATAACAGGACAGACAAATAGAAACATTAATGATGCTAGCTGGTGCTAGCGCACAGTCCTGCTCTCCAAATTAACTGTGATAGACAATTTTTATTCACCTTTAACTCGCGCTGTTATGCATGGAGCCCACATTCGCAGCGACTCCATGACTTTTTCCATAGTCGTTTCGGGTTTTCTTTGGGGTGGTTTTTCAAAGCGTAAGAGGCGGAAGACGACAATCAAGGCTTCTTCCGGTTTGTCTCCCATGTTTTTTTTTTATGTCTAAGTCACATTTGCTCCTGCAATATTTGGAATATTGAGCATGAAGAAACTGATACTCTGCTGAAGAATTGATTAGTATGTTCCATACTCCACACCACATACTGTCAGATCAGCAGAGAGATGTCTTGCGTAATCTGTTTTTTTTTATCTTCTAGTGTGTGGTCTCCAAAGCTGTGAAGAATACTGTACTGTGTACCAGGCTTAAAAAACCAAACATGTCAACATGGAACTAATTAGTGAACGCTTTTGAGCTATCTGTAATAAATTCCCTAAACTTGAGGCAAAGTCTCTTTCTTTTCTCTGGTGTGTAGAGTCATTAAACTCACGGTTTTGAGCTTATAACTTTAGATTTAGGCAGAGAATCTGGTACAATAAATAGTGATAACAATGTTTAGAAACCAGAGTGTGAGATATAACTGGATTGGACCTGACTTTGAGATGTTCTGTCCAACAGGCCTGGATCGGTTTGCATTTTGATGTGATCAGCTGGAAGTGGTCGCTGTCAGATGAAAGTTTCTACTTTAGCGATGGAAATTTTAGGAACTGGGCCGCATATGAGCCAACCAGCGCCTGGTACACAGCAGAGTGTGCTCATATGTATGACAATGGACAATGGAACGACGCCCCCTGCCAGTGGCTTTACGGATTCATCTGTGCCAAAACCACTGGTGAGAATTTCTATTGAATCCAGATTTCTTAACACAGAGGTCTGAATTTAATTTATAAGGTTTATATTAGGGAATATTTAGACAGTAATCATTAAAAGTCACAGCTATTAAGAACTGGGTCCAGTTAGGAACATGTAAAAAATAAAAAAAAGGACTGTTAAGTTATACATTTCAAATACCAAGTAAATGCTCCAATACAGATTTTACCACCATCATGTTTGCATTACATAGCTGTGGAGTACATTAAGTGTATGCTTAACTATGTATGAAAACGTATGGCTCGTCGGATTTCAGAACCAAGGTGCAGATGAGAATAAGGGTGAAGATGAAAGCACTGCTGTAGGGTGGTGAGACGGATAAGGACTGGTTTAGGTTGGGTCAAAGCTTGAGGACGAGGTGAAATAAATTAATCCTGAGCCTCTTTTACTCACACTAGAGTTTGGGTTTGTGGAAAATAAAGGAATCCACTGTGAGATGTGGAGTGTGACTTATTGTGTATAAAACTCGGCTGTAAATCTGGGGCCGTATTCACAAAGACTCTAATCTTACCGCTAGGTGTTACTCCTAGCTCGCGCTAAAAGGTCTTACGAGGAGTTGTCGTCTAAAACCATAGACTGTAAAAAAGAATAGACAGCGCCTCCTCACTCCTCCCCGTTTACCAGAATGACTTTCATGGGGGAATTCATGGCGGATTCACAGACTCCTCCTCCCCAGCTCTGACGAAGCATGTTCCTAAAAAGGGCATAGGGGCGGGATCTTCACTGTAGACTCTGCCCTCGCGGGGCGTGTATGGGCGTGTAGTTCGGTCGTAATCACGCCCATTTTGCTCCCGTGTCTTTAGCTCTGGTGCTAAACTTGGCTCGGCCCCCTCATTAATTATGCAAGATTTCGAAAAATTATCTTACGAAAACCAGCCTTGTGCCCAGGCTTTTTATGAGCCCAGCGTTATCTCGCTAGAACAAGGAAATCTAACTGGTCGCAGGACCAATTATTACTACTGGCACAGTTGGTACTGGAGAGGAGGACGGTCCTCAAAGGGCGATTTGGAGCCGGGATTACAAATAAGAAGAAAAGGGAGGCATGGGTGGAAATTAGCAGAAACATAAATGCATCTTATCCAGCGGTTTCTCGAACGGCAGAAGACTGTGAGAAGAGATGGTATTCTCTACAGTCCCAGTGTCGGCTCGAGATCGCCGCTTATAAAAAGGATGCTGCTGCAACAGGTGGGCAATGTCCGTCATATAGGCATCCCTACATGTGGCATAAATTGTAAGATGTGCACGTTTTCTCCTTTGTGCAGGGTGAAAAACACGTAGCCGGGTATCTCACAAAACTGAGATATTTTTCTACGGTTTGGCCTATCATCCACACATAACTGCAGATTTTCGGCACCAAAAATGAATCTTTTGAAAAACTCCAACCAATCAGGTTGGAGTTTTTCAGAGTGCAGAGTGTCTAACACATTGTGTCTGGCTGCAGCCATTTTGGGAGTCTTTGTGAATAGGTCTTAGGGATTAAGGAGTCCTCTTGACTTCTTTTAAGGACTCCCAGACTTAGGAGCTACTTTTAGGTCTAAAAGTGGTTGTGAATTACTTTTATCCTAAGAAACTAGGAGTCCTAAATTTACGAGTGACACGCCCACATTTTTTAGGAGTTACTCCTAAATTCGCCAGTTAGGAGCTACTTTTAGGCCTAAGATTCTTTGTGAATATGGCCCCAGATTGTGTGAAGCACAGAGCGGGATGTTACTATGCTGATCTGTCCCTCTTTTTGCATGAGAAAAAACTGAAGAACTGTCTCAAACATTTTTTTAAATTTTATTTGCCGTTTGTCATAGCCGTCGGTTGAATAGTTCAGGGTTTGGGGTCATGTTGGAACCTCCCTGAATGACCGTCTGGTTCTCATCTGGTCTGTTTTCAGGGCATGACGCAACATTTTACTATATCAGCACATTAATGAACTGGACTGATGCTCAGAGCTACTGCAGACAGCACTACACAGACCTGGCCAGCGTCAGAAGCCTGCAGGAGAACGAGCAGATAAGGCTGACGAAGCCTGCAGGTCTGATTGTCTGGACTGGTCTCTACAGAGACACCTGGAGGTGGTCCAATGGAAATCTGTACCTATTTCACTACTGGGCATCAGGACAACCTAATGGTGGGATTCAGAATTGTACCACGACAGACTTCAGCCGTGCTGGTCAGTGGGTGGACCGGGAGTGTGATGATAAGCAAGCCTCTATTTGCTACCATGGTGAGATAGGATCAGTGGTTTGGTTGGACTAAAGGATAGAAAAAGACCTTAGCTTGTGCATATAATGTCTCACTCTTGTTTATTCTAAAGACGTGCGTTTAGCAAAGCAAGCTGTGAAGGTGAAGCTGGTGGGAAACTCAGCTTTGGATCTGAACGACCCTGCTATCCTGGAAAAACTGCTGCAGGAGGTAAACGTGTTCGTCTTCATGGTTTCAAATAAAATGGTTGTGGGTTGTAAAAAAGGTTTTCAATGAAATCAGGTCAAATAGTCATAAAACCTCAACTAGGCTGAGTTTTTGTGAGATTTTATTGGAAAACCATCACCAAGGAGCTCCTACCTTAATACCAAACTTTTCTTAGGGCCCCAAAGCTGCAAACTGATCTCTGCTTTTTTTATGTGTGAGTCATGTGATTTTTGTGTTTCAGCTCAAGCAGAAGGTGGAGGACCAGGGAGTGACACCGCACATCAAACTGAGCTGGAAGAAACGGCCTGATGGGAAAATCTTCTACAAGGAGAAGCAGGAGGACCACAACTAACCCAAAGCTACTCGAGATGAGAAAAAGTCTGTCTCACTGGCGGAACCTCCTTTTTATTTGAGCATATCAACTAAGGAGTCATACAGTGTGAAGGTTTAGAAGTGAAACCAAAGCTTCTGCTTTACTGCAGCTGTAGTTAAGAATACATATAGTAACTTAAATGAATAAAAAGCAGATATGGGTTCACCAAGTGTTTGGTTTTGGGGAGATGTGGATCAGTTATAAAGTTAAAGAGAGTGCAACAGGCTTGTTTATTAGAAGATAATTTTTGTATATTGTACCTTAAAACACAGACTTTCTACTGTCTCTACATGTTAATCCAGGACGAATAAATGCTGCAAATCGACGACTTGATGAAATCCACTGGTTACCTTAAACTGATTGGAGTAATGAAACTCAGGATTAATTGGAATGTATGTACGATTAAATTGCTGTTGTTTGTTCTTGTAAAGTGCCTTGGGATGGGATCTGTGAATTGGCGTTATATGAATGAACAAGATTGCAAAAAATAAAAAGTTTGTTGTGTTAACCAACTGTGGATCAATGTTTGCCCCCTTTGCGTTGCATTTTTGTGGGCCGAACAAAATCAGTGCAGGGGCTGCATAGGGCCCCTGGGGCCACACTTTGGACTAACTTGATGTAGACGGTCTAAAATCTAACCTTATTGTGAACTCCTGCCTCAACCGGTTTTTGATTTAAAATGTCTAAATTGAGATTAAAGTTTGATTAAAATTAGATATGTTTACAAACTGCTAGGCTAAAGTTCTTCATCTGATTCTAGAAATCATATAAAGAGTAAAATTACTGGAGTCAAATCGCAGCAGGACCCTATAAAAGACTGACTTTTATTTGAGGTCTTGGTCTGCAATGGATTGCATTTATATGGCGCTTTTCAAGTCAATCAAAGCACTTTAGAGTTGAATTAGAATAGTGTAGAACAATCAAATAGAATAACCCTTCATAGTCGCACTAGGGAGACTTTCAGCAGCAAAGTGACAGATAGGATAAGCATTTGGGTTAGAGCTAAGTAACGGTTCACTAGCAGGGACCACGCCACAGATTGAGAATTTTAACAGTTTATTGAAGGCATGGAGAATTGAACAGTCTGAGGAGGGACATCGGAGACCCAGGGGAAGACTCAGTGTGGGGGTGCAGTCTTCGAGAAATCATCTTTCCGAGCCTGCTCAGAACCCCCAAAAAAGGTCTTGATAAAATGATTAACTGAAAGGCGAATGCACGTGGTGTAGATCAGATTATTTCGGATCGATATGCTGAAGGAATGCCAGCAGGCTAGAACCTGGGTTAATGTCGTCAGAGATCCCTGATCCCTTATAGGGACTTAGGTCAGAAAACCCCAAAAGTCTGGAGAGATAGGCCTGGTAATCAGTGGGCATGACATAGACGGTATAGATTTTGAGTAATTAACAGAGAAGCGAATGTGCGCGGTGTAGATCATACAGATTATTGCGGATGTAGGATCGGTAGGCGGAAGAGGACCAGCGGCCCAAGATTTGGATAACGTTGTCCGATATACCGGACCTAGCGGCTGAGGTAGCTGCACCTATGCGTATGGAATGGACAGAATATGGATCGGGGGAGATACCGGACCGGTGGAGGATCTGGCGAAAGTGACTGGCAAACCAAAACCTAGTAGCGGGGCTACCAGACTCTGTAATGAACAGCGGGTCGAATGGAGAGGCGTTGGCGGATAGTCGAGACTGGACGTAGTGAGTAATAGGTTCATATGGACTGAGGATAGAAGTGAGACGGAAGAGGTGTATTAGGACGGAGGTATCGAGCTGATCGGTTTTACTTCTGCGAAGGTTGTAAATGATTGTGTCCTGACTATGAATGGAGATGTCCGAGAGACATGGATGAATGGAAGGGTCGTGTTTGGAAGAAGTAGGGGCGAACTCGGAACAACGCAGGAAACCAAAATAAGCAAGTAGGAGCATGGAACGAAGAGTTAAGTCAACGAAGGGGGATAGGTAACCTGAATGAAGCGTGAGAATGCAGCCGGTAAGGAGGTCGGAGGTGAGCGGTAAACGATGAGCGGCGGTGGGTTTTTCTAACTTTTTAAGACCTTTTAACAACATAGGAACGTGACTGTGGTCGAGGGCTGGACAGGGGCTACCTGTTGCCAATTTGACGAAGAAGCTGATCCCTGACAGATATGATTTAATTGTGGATACACGGATTTGCTGGATCGAATGGGAGTGAGAGATGAATTGGCAGATAGACAGGGGAGTAAGTGAGGGAAAAGGGAGACTGTACATTACGTGAAAAGTTTTGAAAGCGTTCCAGCCGGACAAGTAAACAGAGAGGGAACCGGGTGAGAGGCTGTCGATGATGGAGATCTGGGAGATGGTGGTGAGATTGCGGAGTTGTGCTGTCAGTTGAAGATGGTGGCCGAAAATGGTGGGATCGGTGTTGGATTGAGGTCCGCAGCGGGAGCCAAGGATCTGAACTTCTGAAAAGAGAAACGTGAAAGGGAATCAGCTATAGAGTTTAGGTGACCAGGGATATGGGCAGCACGGAGAATGAACTGGCGTTGGGCTGATATGAGAGTGAGTCTGCGGATGAATTGCATGATAGCTGGGGAACGAGAGCGACTTTTATTAATGATTTCGACTACTGCTTCGTTATCGGAGTGGATGACGATTGATTTCTGAGACCACTCGTGTCCCCAAAGAAGGGCTGCTATTACGATGGGGTAAAGCTCGTGAAGAGCGGAGGAAGGGAGGGTGGCCTGGGGCTGAATGGAATCGAACTGTGGGGGCCAAACTGAAGCGAACCACCTCCCTTGGTAGTAGCCTCCGAAACCGACGGAAGGTGCAGCGTCTGTATAGAGCTGAATATCCTCGGGGAGGGAAATGAAATCGTTATAAAAGAAGGAGATACCATTCCAGGAGGAGAGGAAATCGTGCCAGAGCCGCATCTCTGTGCGGCAGGGCCCTGTAAGGGCGAGCCGATCGTGGAGACATGGCACGCTAGCGGCGGTGGACAGGAGGTGAGACACGAAGGACCTACCCTGGGGAATGATGCGGACGGCGTAGTTAAGATGACCCAGGAGTGAGAGCAATTGCTGTTTTGAGCAAGCTTTAGCGAGCATAAAGTTTGAGAGGATGGGGGAGATCCGATGGACCTTCTCGAGTGGCAGAGAAGCCTGAAAAGAGACAGAGTCGAGGGTGATGCCCAGAAATTCCAGAGTAGTAAGGGGGCCCACAGTCTTCTCGTTGGAGAGAGGGACTCCTATATCAGAGAAGGCTGTGGTGAGAGCGCGAAGCCCTGAATGGGGCGGAGAGGAAGCGGGGGTGATGACCAAGAAGTCGTCCAGGAGGTGAAGGACGTATGGTAGACGGTATGAGTTAAGCAGTACCCAGCAGAGGGCTTCGGAGAGTGAATCGAAGATTCTAGGACTGCTTCTGTAGCCGAAAGTGAGCCGAACCGCGAAGTAATAAGCCCCTTTCCAGCAGACGCCGAAAAAACGCCAAAAATCTGGGTGAAGGGGAAGGACCTTGAATGCGCTAGTTATATCCGCCTTGGCAAGCCAAGAGCCCCGGCCCGCCAGGCGAATAAGGCTAATGGCATGATCGATGGAAGCGTACTGCATGGAAAAGTCGGGGAAGGGGATGAGGCTATTAATGCTAGGTACGGGAGAACTATGAGGTGCGGACAAGTCGATAATCAATCGCTTTTTGCCGGAATACTTCCGGGTGGCGACGCCCAAGGGGCTAACCCGGAAAATCGGGAAAGGGGAGTGACTGAACGGGCCGATCATGAACCCCTCCTTTACCTCCTTACGGAGGAGAGAGTCGACAGTGTCGGGTTCAGAGAGGGCAGACCGCAGGTTGGGGCAAAGGGCTGAACTATCGGGGAGAATCTCTATGCCGGGGTGGAACCCGTGGGTAAACCCCTGGACCAGAAAATTGACAAACTCCCTATCAGGATGGCTGGAGTGAGCCCCGCCGCAAAAGGAGCAGCAGTGCAGGAACCTGCAGCTCAAGGAAGAGCAGCCATGCATATTAAAATTGTTGCAGACCATCCGGCCCCCTTGGTAGAGCAGAGGACGGCCATATTTGTCGACACCCCCGAGGGCTGGGGTTCTGGCCTTGGGCCTAGGGAGGGGTTTGGGAATGAGCAGAGGGGGAGGGGCGGCGGCCGACAAGCGGTCGGGAGCCCCCGAGCTACGGGCCGCTGGAGCCTTGGGCCGGAGGGGGTTAGATAAGACGCAACCAGTGGCAGGGTGGGAGGGGGCGCCGCAAAGGCTGCAGGACAAAGAAGCCCGGGCTGCGAAAGTGCGGCAGTAGAGCTCCGAGTCGAGCTCGCCCCAGTAAGTCCCCTGATTGAACTGGGCGAGTCGGCCTGCGGCCTGGGAGGAGAAAATGTTATGATAAGAGTAAAACCCGGTGCCCCCGAACCGGAGAGCTAGGTCCAGGACGATGGACAGATAGTCGTCCAGCTCAGCCCGCCGGTCGGGGTACGCCGAGCAGATTGTATCCCGGTAAAGGGAAAAGGCTAGGGCAAACTCAACAGGGGTAAGATCCCTGGAGCGGGAGTTGATGGGCGGCGCTAACTGCATGGGCCCTAGAGTGGTTAATATCTCCCGTGGCTGGCCCGAGAGGCCCAGGGAGGGATGAAGGAGGAGGGCTAGGTCGACGTGGTTACCTTGAAGAATTTGCTGACGCAGCGTGGGGGAGACCGGGGAAGGGCGGAGGATGGAGGAAGCAGGCCGAACGGGGGGAATGGCTGTGGAGAGAGAATAAGGGTTTGACCCTAAAGGGTGAATGACCAGGGGAGGTAGAGGTATGTTGAGGGCGGAGGGGAAGGAGGGGGTGGGGAGAGGGTCAGCGAGGGGCTGAGAACGGGACGACGGGGGGGGTTGAGGAGCCGACGGAGCGGCGGGCGTGGGAAAGGAAAGGGGGGGGTTCGCTGAAGGAGGAGGGGGGGCCGAAATGGAGCTAGAAGGAGGGACAGAAAAAAAAGATGAATGGACTCCAGCAGGAGGCACAGCTTGAGAAGACAGGGAGGAAAAATAATTCGCTAAAGAGGAAGCAAAGTCCTGGAAGGAGGGAGCAGAAACGGGTTGTAGTTGCGGCTCGCCCCCAGCAGGGGGTGCCGTGGGCGCGGGGCCCGAGACCACTGCGAGAGGAACGACGCTACCGGAAGTCCCGCCCGATGAGGAAGCGGGAAGCCTGGAGCGGAATGAGGATGAAAGGGGAGGAGGGGATGGGAAAAGGAGCCGAAAGAGATGGGCCTTGTTGGCGGAGCGACTAAAACGGATGCCCTTGTCCCGCAGCGAGCGCTGGAGCCGTGCGACTGTCCAGCCGGACATGTCGGGGAGGCTCTGGGTTGCAGCCAGGGAACGCTGTGCGGGAGGGGAGGCTCCGTCTCGAGGCGCAGCAGCGTGGTGACGGCGGCGAGAGGATGAAGGAGGGGGAGCCCTGCTCGGGTGAGCCGAGGCAGTGGCACGAAGGACCGTGGGCGTCGGCTCGAGCCGGAGACGGAGTCTCTGAGGCGAGGCGGGGGAGGAGGGAGGCCGGCCCGAGCGACTGCGAGTGGTCGGAGGGAGCGGCGTAGAAAACAGATCGGGTGAGGGAGCGTTAACCGGGGAAGACCGACCGGATGCCGGCTGGCTCGAAGAGAGTCGAACGCGGCGTGAGACTTGGCGAACCACCAGCTGTGGGGATACCGTGAGAGGAGTCTGACCGTCGAGGAGCTCGTTGTCCGAATTAGACGGATCGATAGTGATCGATAGGACGTCCATCCTGAGAACGACGAAGCCGAAGCGAGCTAGGTAAGCACAATTGACACGTCGAAGTCTGACTGATCGCGAAACAATCGAGCCAAACGAGGGATGAAGAGCGGGCAGAGCTTATAAGTGTATCGTGATGTGATTAGAGATGTAGGACAGGTGTATCGTGATGTGATTAGAGATGTAGGACAGGTGCGGGGTACCGGAAGAGTTGATTAAGACTAATTACGAAGTGGTACGAAGTGGATCTGAAACGTGGTCCCTGCTCCCGAACCTAAGTCAACAAGTTAACTCCATTTTAATGTTAAAGAATTGATTTGACTCTGATTCTCAAGAGTTAGAATCGATTATCTCGATTTGATCCAATCAGTTCCAATTTTATATTTATGTCGGTCAAACGAAAACGATTATAACATTTTTAAAGTCCCAAACAGTAAGGCTTAGCGAGTCGCTGCAGCGTTTATTGTACAGTCAGCAGAAAAATGGACAGACATACAACTGGGGTATACTAAAAGCAACAAAATTCGCCCAAACAGGGTTTTACAGCACTGTCTCAAGAAAAGGGAACCTAACTTAAGCAAATCTGTAAACCTCTCACAAACACATAAAGCAGTTGCCAAAATCAGGCGCACCACAACCGAGACACAAAAGGTGGTTCAGTGAGAGGGGAGAACCGTCGTGCAGAGCCTAGAGCCAGCCCTCGCTGTAGCGGAGTGATTACAGCTGTTATATACGGCCACAGGTCCGCTGCCATTGGCTCGCAGTGATGTCATCATGTGGAATAGGTGTGAACGACATGTCCAGCGAGTGAACTGCAGCTCCTGCAGAGATCACACAAGCACTCACACTCTCAGACACACAACACATAGGAGAATGCCAGACAAAAAACAGGGTCATATTAATGGCATTAAAAACTTTTTTTGGAGTCGTAAACTTAATTATATGATTGATTTATTGATGCAACATTGGGTGGCATTACAGGTTAACCATATAAACCCTTTCAGATGGAAGTCTTAAAATGCCCATATAGATTTTTCCCACATATTCTAGGTGTGATTTTTTGTGGGGGCAAGAACAAACACTTGCACATATAGACTGTAATAAATATGGATAAGAGAGGAAAATTCTCCAATCTGAACAATCAGAAATAGGGTTCAGTTAAGAATAAGTTATATTTTACATGAGTATGGGGGAATATAATTTACAGAATGACAGTTTGGTTTTTAGGAGTCACAGGTAGACCTATTTGCTCAAGGATAAAGTCTTTAAAACTATTCTGGTCCACACAGTAGTCCAGAGGGTGGCGGTAATACATCTCAAGTTGTTTGGCAACTGCCATCAAGACAGAAGAAGAGGAAAATAGAAAACAAAGAGCCAGTGTCAGGCACTGAGACTCTGTACAGGAGCATTTAAAACAACCCCTCCAGCAGCTTTAAAGGTGGAAATGAGTGAGATACCAGAAATGAGAAGAGAGCAGCTAATTCCTAATAATTGGGATACATTTACAGGGTCAGGGACAGGTTCATGCAACACAAGATACTCTAAAAACTTAGTGGGAGAAAGAAAGGACTGGAAAAAAAGTTTTTGAATGAACGAAGTCTAAAATAATAATAGAACTTAAAGTGGATCAGTTTAACATCAATCAAAGAGTGACATTGCCTGCTTTACCACCATAGATACTCCGGGATGCATCAGTAGATTTCACTTTATTAGAAAGAAAGAACAAATATGTTGCAGCGCCCCAGCATAATTCTGCACAATAGATGCGCTGGCACTCATTGAAGATTTTTTTTTATGTCAGGAACGCTGCTGCATCAACGCCGTGTCACCTGCAGCTTTTCATTTTATTTTTATGACCCCAAATCGATATTTTGCATGAATGATACTTTTTAAAAGTAGTTTTGAAGTGCATCTTTTCACCAGGCTTTAAATATCCAGGAGTGCTTAAACTTATTATGTTCTATTTTGATTTAGTATTATTTGTTTTAATTTGCTTTGATTCCAGTCTTACTGTCACTACAATAGATAATCATAGCCTATAATTGAAACTATATTTAATGTTCTCATTTGTTTCATCTGTTGTGCTGCTTTTTTTTTTTAAGTTTATATTTTTTGCTCTCGTCTTCTAACACATTTTTTGTAAATATATTTTTGTCTTTTTATGCGAAACCTTTGGCTGAGGAAAGCTCTATATAGATCAACATTGATTGATTGAAAAAAAACAGTTTTCTCTGCCTCCACATGCCTGCAGCTGTGTCTTTCTCCGCCTCTCGGTTGCCATAGTTACCTGTGAAACGCCCCATATTAGTCATCTTAACTCGATGCACAATATTGACTAGGTACTTACTGACCCAGAAACAGCTGAGCACATTTCTACAAAGAGTCTGGTTTATAAAGAGGAAATTGGGTCCAGCTGTGCGTAAACCAAGTTTGATAGATCAGACACCTTCTAGACGTAAGTAAAACAAAGTTGCTGAGCTTAAGTACATTTATAGTGAGGATTCTACGGCAAGTTTTATATATGAGACCCCTTTAAAGCTTCAAATACCTACAGGCACATTTATTTATTTATGTATTTTTCTCCATCCACAGGCTGGATGTCTGGCAAGCAGTGGCAGCTCTAGAAGAAGTAGTAAGAAGTAATAATTTAAATAATTTTAAATAATCCTACTCGAATGCACATTCCAAGTGGGTGTGTTTTTATTTTTAATAACTGCACAGTACCCTTTTTTTTGTCCTTTTTTGTAAATATTCTAAATTCTTGAATTCTGTTGTTATACTTTTCTATTAATGTCAATTTTGTTGTTTTTAATACCTGGTATTTTGGGAGTCAATGAAGCGATAACAGTTATTTTCTGGTCCGCTTTGTCTCACGTCCTGAATCACACATATGTTGTACTTCGGTTTAAATAATAACTAATTATGTACATTTCTACTGTGTTTGTCAAATGATTTGGGATTTATTTAATCGTAAAAATTCGCATTTAAAATGCCTACAAATCTGAAGTCAGAAGTCGCATCTATGACGTCACGCAGCTAACGCGAGCTAGCACTAGCTATAGCACGTAAAACACTCACCTAGAGCTTGTAGAGCTTTTCCTCCATGCTGACTCTCACTCCACTGACTGCTTTATCCCCCACATAGCTGCTACTTTCCACATGGTCAGATTTATAGAGGTTTTCTCCGTGTTTAATGCTCCTTTCTTCGTCCTGGAGGCTACGACCCTCACTCTCCTTCTTCTGCAGTTGTAGTCCGCTAAACGTTTTTACACAAAATCTAAAGCAACCTTTGCCTCTGGTCGAAAATCTGTATTTTCTTTGCATCAAAATTCACAAACATCATATGTTCCATCAACGGCGCATTTCAAGTGCGATCAGAAAATAACTTTTATCACTCCATTGACTCTCATTCATTTTTTTTTTATTTGGCAGTAGGGGAACTATGGGCCGGAAATAGAAGGGAAAGACCAGAGAAATTCTAATAAAGAGAGAACTCCCACTCTCTTGTTACTTCCGGGTTCTGAATTGGTTGCAGTTCCACTCTGGTTCCATATGAGGGCGCTCTCATGATGAGTGCAGAATGAATGGAGGTCTATGGAGCAATACCCCTCAAAATCAACTTTTCTCAGAATATAATATTTTTGTCTAGTAATTTGAACATTTTTTTCTAAAGTAGATGCAAAGAAATTACACATTGCTGGGTTTTAGATTTTTTAGAGTCACTTATTTTCTTTAAAAAGTACTATAAACTGTCAATGATGTTATTCACATCGTACGACCAGAGATACGGCTTTACGGCAATCCTTATTTTTTCGTTTTTTATTTCACAGTACAGATAGCAGAGCTAGCAGCCAAAAAAAAGTTGTTAGGTAAAAAAACAAAAAGTGTGTGAAACATTTTGGTACCACTTCGGATGCTACGATGCCGTCAAGCGGTACATCTCGTTGTAATCAGTCCTTCACTGACCAATCAGTGGTCATTAGCAAAATGCTAGTAAGTAATGTTCAACAACAACTCAACCTGTGAGAAAACCAAACGACATACATACTAGTTCATTCAGCTTTCCACCTATAACCCAAGTTCAACTTGTTGAACCTACAATCAAATCTTAGATTTCTCAACGGCAATCGGGTGAAAGAGACAAATTTAGCCGTCTAGCTCCATAGACTCCCATTCATCTTGCACTCATGGTGATCGCCTCCCAGTGGAACTCTGGTGGAACTGCAACCAAATTTCGTTACAGTGGGACTAAATAGAGAGTGGGACGGCTTTTCTAGAACGGCTTTGGCGGGACTTAGGCTCCCTACAGGGAGCCTAAGTCCCGCCCTTCTACTTCCGGTCCATGGGTCCCCAAATGCAAAAACAAGTGAATGAGAGTCAATGGAGCGATTAAAGTTATTTTCTGACCCAGTTTGAAATGCGCCGTGGATCGAACAAATGATGTCCGTGAATTTTAACAACTAATTTTGTTGGAGAGAAAACGCTGATTTTCGACCGGAGGCAAAGGTTACTTGAAGTTTTGTGTAAAAACGCTTAGCGAACTACAACTGCAGAAGAAGAAGGAGAGCGAGGGTCGTAGCCTCCAGGAGGTAGAAAGGAGCATTAAACACGGAGAAAACCTCTATAAATCTGACCATGTGGAAAGTAGCAGCTATGTTGGGGGTAAAGCAGTCGGTGGAGTGAGAGCCAGCATGGAGGAGAAGCTCTACAAGCTCTAGGTGAGGATTTTACGTGCTATAGCTAGTGCTAGCTCGCATTAGCTGCGTGACGTCATAGATGCGACTTCTGCCTTCAGATTTGTAGGCATTTTAAATGCAAACGTTTTACAATCAGATAAATCCCAAATCACTGGATAAAAACAGTCGAAATGTAAATAATTAGTTATTATTTAAACCGAAGTACAACATATGTGTAATTCAGGACATAAGACAAAGCGGACCAGAAAATAACTGTCGGATGGGACGATATCAGTATGCAGGTTGTGGTCTTGAAAAGTTTTTAAGGTGATAAATCAAATTTGGGAAAATTAAGAATCTTAAAAAGTATGAAGAATCTCATCACAGCTTTATAAAGTCTTAAATTTTGGAAGTGTTTTTCTGAATTAGCTGTCCAACAATTTGATTCCCAAAACCATCGTAAAAGTGTGTGACTTTCTTTCTTTGTTTTTTCAATTTTTTGGGTTCGTTCGTAAATTGCCTTTAGCAGCATGAGAGTTGAAGTTCAAAAGCACATCGTACGCTCGGGCGTTCCTAGGGCGTACGGTTGTGACCAATGGCCGCTGGCCGCTCTGCTTTGTGACCGCATACCATGGAGGCCGCCATTGCTCCTCCCTTGCTGCAGTACCTCCATTTGGCCGCTAGGCCCCCATTGAAAAGCATTGGACTTTAGAAACGTTAAAAACAACTTTAATGTCTGGTGCCCATTTTTTTATTTATTTCTATGGCTACATATTCTTCCTGAGATAACGCTGGGCTAATCAAAAAAATAGACACCAGGCTGGTTTTTGTAAGATAATTTTTGGAAATGTTGCATAATAAATGAGGGGGCCGGACTTTGATTGACAGGCTGTTTCGTTGGACTTTAATTATAGTAACACTACATTTTAATAATTATTTCAAGTTACTAGTTCTTACCTTCTGAAGTTTGAGAAATAAGAGAACCATCGGAGGAGCGCAGATGTGGCAGCAGTCAGGCATGGGGCTATTATCGCTATTATCCTTTAGCTTAGCTAGCCAAGTTTAGCATCAGAGCTAAAGACGCGGGAGCAGAATGGGCACGATTACGACCAAATTTGATATTACTATTACAAACAGTGGCTACTGGTTCTGCTACCTGATGCAACAACCTTCGGAATCAGATTTATTGGCCAAGTTTGTGCACAAAAAAAGAATTTGACTCTGATCCTCGTTGCTCTCAGTCTACAGACATTAAAACATGAATCTAAATGATTTTTTAAGAAATTAAAATGATTTTATTAAGCGAAATTTTAAATATTCAAACCAAACAGCTGGAGATAGGCAACAGCACCCCCGCGACCCATTAAGGATTAAGCGGTTAAGAAAATGGATGGATGGATGGATGGATTATTATTATTATTATTATTATTATTATTATTATTATTATTATTATTAATATTAATAATAATAATAATAATTCAAAAGAAGTTCAGTTCCTAAAGTTTGATTCCACATTGTTCTTGTTAGCCCAGCTGATTTGAAGAAGAAAATCCAGACATTTTCACCACTTGTTAATATTTAAAATGTGAAAGTAAAAAAGTACTTACTTCTTGGAGTACACTGTGTCTGCAGATGAAAAAAAAAAAGAAAAAATTGTCACCAAATTTAGTTTTCACTGATTGAACTGTAGATTAGCAGAGCAGAATCTCTTTTTTCCGTTTAAATCAACAAAAATTAAATAAAAACAGACGTCTTCTTTAACTTTCAATGAGTTTTATCATGTTTAAAATTCAAACTTCCACCACTACAATGTTTAAAACATGCTAGGTATGTTTTTGAGGGGAATAGTGAAAACTAACAAGGACTCCAACTCCATAGCTCAGACAGAGGAGCAAAGTGAAGACAAGACCTGGGCCATCTGTGTGGGGGGCATATATGTAATATAATAATTATAATCAAAGCCTGAATGAAGCATGAGGATGAGACAGAAGTCAAGCCTTACCTTGTTTGGATTCTCAGCTGTAGACTTGGTCTGGACTGCAGCTTCTGTGACGTGATGTTTCAGAATGGCAGCAGAGGATTTTATAACCTCAGCCTGGAGCTCAGTGTGTGAAGAACAAACATCAGGTAAATATTGCTGCAGCTTTCAGGGTGTGAACATGTTAGGAAAACAAGGATATCAGCCGTCATGTTGAAGCTCTACATCATCTCTGAGCAAATTGCAGGATCAAACACACAACCTAAAGGTTCTGCCCTAGTCTTTGGAAGCATCTGATGAAGGAAATACTGGAGTTTATGTTTTATAGACTGTGACGACTTTGGGTCCGATGAAGTTCTTCTCAGCGGCAGGTGTAACTGAGAGACACTCTGAACGTCCTCCAGTTGTTTGATTTTCATGTGTGAATCTAAATTATTCTATTGCCTGTGTATTTGCGGCTGTTAGGTCTGAATTTCCCTTTTGTGGCATAATAAATGATTATTCTATTCTGTTCTATTCGAGATGCAATAAGCTGGTATTCACAGAACTACCACTAGAGGGCGGAAGTAATGCAGTAAAGATTTGTTTTAAATTACTGTAAAAAAAAAACTATTTTTAAGGAAATAATAAGCGAGAAGCGAAGTCAGATGCATTTTTTGTTCTGTTAAACATGAAGTTTAATTCATTTTACTGTTTAATGTTGAAACAAAGTCAAGGTGGGAAAGCATCTACATTGATCAGGGGAGTTTTCATGAATTAATTCTTCCTTAGTACAAGGACAACATCTGGGTTAAAATGACCCAGATCTCCTCAGGTGGTTTCCTTTTTTTATGCTTCAGCTAAAAATGGGAAAGAGTCTCACTGATAACAAAACTCCTACCTATTAAATGTTGTAGCTGTTAATTTATATATAAAAAAACTCAGATGGATATAACTGACATTGATAGTAAAGCAACCATTGAATTTCCAGACATCTGCCTGCAGGCCTTCAGTCCTCGCTCCAGAAACCCAAATGTGTTTATCGTTTATTTAAATCGATCATCTGATGCGTATTTTCTGTTGATCTTAGATAACCTCATCCCATTCTGAACAAGGGTGTGTAACAGCAGCAAACAGTTATTGGATCCACATGTTGGACCTTCTAACACGCATCTCTCCTCATGTTTCCACATGTTGGACCTTCTAACACGCATCTCTCCTCATGTTTCCACATGTTGGACCTTCTAACACGCAGCTCTCCTCATGTTTCCACATGTTGGACCTTCTAACACGCATCTCTCCTCATGTTTCCACATGTTGGACCTTCTAACACGCATCTCTCCTCATGTTTCCACATGTTGGACCTTCTAACACGCATCTCCTCAGTTTCCACATGTTGGACCTTCTAACACGCATCTCCTCATGTTTCCACATGTTGGACCTTCTAACACGCATCTCTCCTGATGTTTCCACATGTTGGACCTTCTAACACGCATCTCTCTCATGTTTCCACATGTTGGACCTTCTAACACGCATCTCTCATGTTTCCACATGTTGGACCTTCTAACACGCATCTCTCCTCATGTTTCCACATGTTGGACCTTCTAACATGCAGCTCTCATGTTTCCACATGTTGGACCTTCTAACACGCATCTCTCCTCATGTTTCCACATGTTGGACCTTCTAACACGCATCTCTCATGTTTCCACATGTTGGACCTTCTAACACGCATCTCTCCTCATGTTTCCACATGTTGGACCTTCTAACACGCAGCTCTCCTCATGTTTCCACATGTTGGACCTTCTAACACGCATCTCTCATGTTTCCACATGTTGGACCTTCTAACACGCATCTCTCCTCATGTTTCCACATGTTGGACCTTCTAACACGCATCTCTCATGTTTCCACATGTTGGACCTTCTAACACGCATCTCCTCATGTTTCCACATGTTGGACCTTCTAACACGCATCTCTCATGTTTCCACATGTTGGACCTTCTAACACGCATCTCTCATGTTTCCACATGTTGGACCTTCTAACACGCATCTCTCCTCATGTTTCCACATGTTGGACCTTCTAACACGCATCTCTCCTCATGTTTCCACATGTTGGACCTTCTAACAAGCAGCTCTCCTCATGTTTCCACATGTTGGACCTTCTAACACGCATCTCTCCTCATGTTTCCACATGTTGGACCTTCTAACACGCAGCTCTCCTCATGTTTCCACATGTTGGACCTTCTAACACGCAGCTCTCTTCATGTTTCCACATGTTGGACCTTCTAACACGCAGCTCTCCTCATGTTTCCACATGTTGGACCTTCTAACACGCATCTCTCCTCATATTTCCACATGTTGGACCTTCTAACACGCAGATCTCCTCATGTTTCCACATGTTGGACCTTCTAACACGCATCTCTCATGTTTCCACATGTTGGACCTTCTAACACGCATCTCTCCTCATGTTTCCACATGTTGGACCTTCTAACACGCAGCTCTCTTCATGTTTCCACATGTTGGACCTTCTAACACGCAGCTCTCCTCATGTTTCCACATGTTGGACCTTCTAACACGCATCTCTCCTCATGTTTCCACATGTTGGACCTTCTAACATGCAGCTCTCCTCATGTTTCCACATGTTGGACCTTCTAACAAGCAGCTCTCTTTCCACATGTTGGACCTTCTAACAGCATCTCTCATATTTCCACATGTTGGACCTTCTAACACGCATCTCTCATGTTTCCACATGTTGGACCTTCTAACACGCAGTCTCCTCATGTTTCCACATGTTGGACCTTCTAACACGCATCTCTCCTCATGTTTCCACATGTTGGACCTTCTAACACGCATCTCTCATGTTTCCACATGTTGACCTTCTAACACGCATCTCTCATGTTTCCACATGTTGGACCTTCTAACACGCATCTCTCCTCATGTTTCCACATGTTGGACCTTCTAACACGCATCCCTCATGTTTCCAGATGTTGGACCTTCTAACACGCATCTCTCTCATGTTTCCACATGTTGGACCTTCTAACACCCTCTCTCATGTTTCCACATGTTGGACCTTCTAACACGCATCTCTCATGTTTCCAATGTTGGACCTCTAACACGCATCTCCCTCATGTTTCCACATGTTGGACCTTCTAACACGCATCTCTCCTCATGTTTCCACATGTTGGACCTTCTAACACGCATCCCTCCTCATGTTTCCACATGTTGGACCTTCTAACACGCATCTCTCATGTTTCCACATGTTGGACCTTCTAACACGCATCTCTCATGTTTCCACATGTTGGACCTTCTAACACGCATCCCTCCTCATGTTTCCACATGTTGGACCTTCTAACACGCATCCCTCCTCATGTTTCCACATGTTGGACATTCTAACACGCATCTCTCCTCATATTTCCACATGTTGGACCTTCTAACACGCATCTCTCCTCATATTTCCACATGTTGGACCTTCTAACACGCATCTCTCCACATGTTTCCACATGTTGCAGGTTGGTTCTCAGCGGTGGGTTCTGCTGGTGTCTTGGATTCAAAGTTACGACATGTTACTGCTGTGCGCACAGAGATTTACTGATGCAATATAAAATACAATGTAAGAAGTAATTAGTCAAATATAGAACTCTGATTTAAGACAATTACTTATTTCTGAGGGGGAAATGTTATGAACCACCTGATTAATGTGAGTCGGTGGCGTCAAGGTTTCTTTTTCACCAGGTTTCATTTCATAGTAACATCAGAAGCCTGATATATTCACTGATTATTGAGGCATGACGTAGCATCCTAAGTCATCAGACCTGATCCCTTTTTACCTGAGACAGGCTGATCTTCACAGGTGAGTCCATCTCTCAAACAGATCATCTGACATGCAGATATCAGATTTCCTCCATAAGTTTTTCTCCTGAACAAACAGACGCCGTGTTTACAGCTTCCTCCTCCTGCTGCACAGCTGCAGCCTGACTTCATCTTCAGGGTACGAGTCGGGAATAAATGTTTCAGAAATGTTTACACATGCTGTATCTTCGGGGCTCTTTAGATTCTGTAACAACAACTCTTGTTCCGTTTTCAGAAATGTAAAAGCTGCATGTTTAAAATGTTAGATGAGTTATATTTGGGCCACAGCAATGGTTTTAGGAGGATCACCACAGTGATGGTTGCTACACCAAACTACTAGTAGTTATTTAGGTTAATCATATTTTCACTTCCAATAAAGAGAACACTTGATCCAGTCCTGAAACACTTCAGTCGTAATCCATTTACTTAAACAGGACTTTTGATTTGGATATATCTAAAGTGACTCTTCTCAGTGTGGTTGGAAATCTAACATGTACACGTAAAAAGAACATGAAAATCTGACATTTTTCCAGAAAAGAAGACCAATTACCCACCATCCGTGACGTCTGAAGACTTGGGCTGAGCTGTAGCAGGATCTTTTGCACCTGACAGCGAAATCCTCTTAACATTATTTATTTTATTCTTTAAATTTGCGATACCAAACATCTTTTTTTTAATGAGCTTTGATGTTTTGTGGCTTACAGCACAGTTAGAGGGAGGGCGAGTTGAAGACTGAATTTTAAATGTTGGATATGAAACATGAGCATGTAACGTCATAATGTTATTGTGCTTGTTTAAAATGTACATTTTAATTAAAATATATATTTTTAAGGAAATGTATTTCACCCCTCTAAAAGCCCTGTGGAAATATCCCTTTTTTTAAATGTAGCTTTTTATGAAAATGTTCTTTATTCAACCTTTAAATGTTTTGAGTAAAATTAGCAAAATGTTACAAAAACATACCCGAAAGAAAAACCAAACATTTGTTCCATCCTTTGGAGATGTTAATAACGGAGAAAATAATAATAGAGATGTTAAGTAGAAAATTTCAGGAAATTTAAAAGGGGCCTGCCACTTGGTGCGTTATCACTCCCAACCCTAAAATGAGCTTCTGTTGCTTCTAGTTCCAGGAAATGTTGGGGATCCAGCACTTGCATTCCCATGCGAGCCGTTATGTTATCCTTAGACTTGAATGAATAAGTGACAAGTTAAGTAAAATTCAAAATTGAGCTAAATGCTAAAATTATCTAGTCGGTGCTATATTAAAAGAAAACAACTGAATTGATCATTTTGAGTGTGAATTATCATTATTTTGTTAGTCAGTGACTAGTTTAGCTGACTTGTTAATATGTATATATGTATACATAAAAGTTGATTTTATAATCTCATGTTAAAAACACGAAATGACATGACAAAATTTTGATATGACTGATTTATTTGAAATCAGATGTTATCTGTGGGTCTTCCAGCAGCAACGGCATCGAGGCCAGGCATCCTGGAGGAAGTGACATCATCAGCAAGAAGGTCACATGGTAATGTCAGAATTTTCAGTAAAAGAAGGCAGGATTCAGAGGTTTTTGGCACAGATAAAGTAATTCTTTGCGGTGCATTTTTCATCGTTCAGGAAACGAGATGAACCTGTAAAGAGATCATAAATAACAGGGGGGGAGTCGGTCATGTTCTTCTCAGGCAGACAGAGCAATTATGTGGTACAGTAGAGCTATAATATTACCCTAAGTCCATCTGTAAATTCAATAAATGAGAAATTATACCTATTTGAAGTATTGCACTCACAACTTGCCTGAACTTTGTTGCATGTCCCTTTAAGAAGAGCCTCGGACTTTTCCCCCTTTTGGCACACTGGGTGTTTCTCAATGTCAAGGCGCCTTGCTTACAAGGACACTGTCCTTCCTTGGTCAAAGAACACGGTTTGGATCAGACTTGCCTCACGTGACCACGGCTGCCGGCTTACGTGTACTGTTTACGTCCCACCAATCGTAGTAGCATTGTAGCGTAGTAATATTACTTCAGCCATGGAACTGGAAATGTACAAGCATTTTACTTTTTTTTTATATGTTGGTTAAATCAAATTTTTAAGCGAATTAGAACCAGGTAGCCACCAAAGCTGCAACTATTAAGCAACTAATATATAACTGTTTTGGATCTAAAAAAACAATAATAAAAAACATTTAGCAAACAATTAAGATATAAGCCCAAGTGTTAAAATTTGTTGAATTACATTTAAAATGGAAATTTGCCACCGAAGTAGCTGCTGCTGGCTCCTACCGCTCTGTGTTCTGGGAAGTTTTTTAACGAGAGAAGCCATCAAGGCACGTCTGATGTATCCTTGGTCAGTTAGCTAAACGGCTAACAAACGGAGGACAGATTCCTTGGTAGCACATGAACATTGGAACACGCCTTGGTGGTCCCTGATGACGTATCTCCTAGGCAACCGGGGCGGGACCAAGGCATCAAGGCAAAGTTCCTGGGCATTGAGAAACACCCACTGTCTTTAACGTCATCACAACATTCTCAGAGCGCCATCTAGGGCCCAGCATGTGGAGTGTGGCTGCTGGTGGGCTCTAAGAGCTAAACATAGTTGTGGAAGTGTGATAGTCTGGGACTCCAGAACGTACAGAACTTCATACAACTAACAAAGCAATGAATCAACTATAGCTAAAGCGCTAAGTGAGGAATCTCCAGACATCGGTTTTTGATATTAACCCAGAAATCGCAAAAGTTTTTGTTGTCGGGCATTTTTGACTTAGCAGTTGAACTCTTTGCAGCGCATTCAAGCCGGTGAAATGTTCATATATGCAGCTTAATAATCAGCACGATGTGTGATGGCATGATTTGGATTCTCTATTTAGTTTGTTTGGACTTTTTTTCACTGGGTCGTATAAAGGATGTCAGGTTATCAGGTTTAAGGAGGTTAGGAGATGTTTTTAGCCCTTAAATGAAATTTGTTTTTTCTTCGAAGCATCTCGAGGGAAATCAGTCAGGTGTAAAATAGGATGCAAACGACAGTAGTTTGAATAGCATAAAGTTTCATTAGCGCATCAAGTACTGTAAACAAAAATGCAAATAGTTTGTATTGTTTCTTTGCATGTCCGTGACAGCAGTAACATAAGCGGAACAATAAGCAGGCACAGATCTGCAGTGAGAGCCTGAGGCAGCAGCAGGAGACACATACAGGGATGATGGACGTCTTTCACTTCTTCACAGCCGCATCACGTAAGTGTTTCAGATTTCAGGTCTTTTCTTAGTTTGATGCCTTTATTGTTTATAATGTGACGTCCTGAGGTGATTTGTTTTTAAAAATTCTCCTTTGAAATATATTCAAAACACCCTTTGCTACATGTAGATGTAAAAAAGATAAATAGATCAAACTTTCTTTATATTGCAGATGTAACAGAAAACAATCCAGCAAATCAGAGATGATCACACAAAGAGAAATATGAAAGATGTAGAAGATATCTGACCACAGGTCCAGTGAAAGTCCCACTGGCTAAACGAACTTCCCCTGTTTTTATTTGTGGTTGTAGGAGAGAAATGCTTCCTCCCTCCATGAAGATAAGAGATAATGCTTGTTTATGAGACTTAGCGACCACATGATGCCACAGCAGCTCGGAAAAGGAAGATTTGGGATTTTCATCCAGTCTTTGTCACAATTTGAAATGTTTTAAACCTTGTAATTGTAGATGTGAGGAGCTGTTTTCTTGGAGCCTTTTCCCAACTTACAAAGACCAACAATATACTGCATTACCTATAAAAAACTGATTGGGTAAAATTCAATTTTGTGTTCCTATGGAAACTAAAAAGCTCTGATCATATTATAAAACTCTGAGAATTAACATCCCAAAAAGTGCTTATGATAAATTAACCTGTTTGTGTTACATATTAATTATTAGAAGTACATATGTGTCATAGTTAAATGTAGTCACTGCTGAACAAATAAAAATCAGTGGTTGAATTTTTCTAAAGTTTTTTTTATGATTAAAAAGTAGATTCGTTTGAAGTTTTTAATTTAAACCGTTTTACATATATTTTTAATAACTCTGTCTGAGCAGCCAGAAAATTCATACAACCATCATCTTTTTCTTTATAAATGCAAGTTTTACAAACATTATACTTTATATTAAACTTGTTTTATTATTTTCACACAGTGCAGACCTCAGCTATAAGGTAGCCCCAAAATCTAATCACATGTTCCTCATCCCACTGCAGACATTTCCTGAAAATTTCCTCCCCATCTGTCAATAAATATTTTCAGTTATGTTGCTACCTGACAAACCATCAAATAAATCTCAACAGGAACCATTTTTAAGAGGACCCCTCGAAGAATTGTTGGCAGGAAAGCACAGCAAATAATAAACTAAATTAAATAAAATGAAATTTAAATCCAAAAACATGCATGATAGGTGAATTGATCACTCTAAATTGTCCCTAGGAATGAATGTGAGTGTGAATGGTTGTCTGTCTGTCTCTCTGTGTTGGCCCTGCAACAGACTGGCGTCCTGTTCAGAGTGTACCCTGCCTAACGCCTGATAATTGCTGGGATAGGCTCCAGCTGCCCCGTGACCCTGAATTGGATAAGCGGTTAAGAAGATGGATGGATGGATGGATGGATGGATGAAATTTAAATAAGTAAGAGAATCTTTCTCATTGATGGGGAACCAAACTGGCTCCAACCCACAGGCCCACATCGCTCTAGAGCCGTCCATGCTAATCTTCATGCGTTTCTGTTGCAGTGCTGTGTGCCGTTTTCTCTCTCCCTGAACGTGGGATCATTTTTGTTAATGAGCTGAAAAACTGGACCGAAGCTAGGAGCTTCTGCAGAGAGAACTTCATAGACTTGGTGACGATAAGCAGCTTGGAGGAATCGACGAACCTGACCGGCATGGTCGACCTGAACACCATGGTCTACCTGAACACAGATAATAAAAATGTAGGCTTTTTTTAAAAACATTTTAACAGATTTAACTGTACTCTTTTGTCAATCCCAGTTCCTTTTTACACATTTATTGTAGATATAAATTTAACCATTTTGTGATACCGATGTGATTCGTTGCTTACAGCGAGCCTGGATTGGTCTGTTTGATGACGTGGACAGCTGGATGTGGTCCATCACTGACTCGAACTTCTACCAAGACGGTGAAGCAGAGTTCAGGAACTGGGCGATCGGTGAACCAAACAACTACCAGGGAGTGGAAAGCTGCGTCGAGATGTGGGACAAGGGATTATGGAATGATGCTCACTGCGGGGTGTTCAACAAAGCCGTCTGCTACGATGCACAAGGTGAGGATGGAGAATCAAAATCCCCGGTTTATCCTCTCTACCTTCCTACCTCTCCGCATCTCTGCCTCCATAGCCGTTTGATAGATAGACGTTCTAGACAGTTCCATCCATTCTTTAACCGGAGCTGTCTTTTCAAACACAACAGTTTTTACCGGAACATTGCAAGAAATGAACTGTTGAAAAGGTAGAATTTTTACTCCTTCATCAAAGCCTGCCTTCAAAGGAAAAGGTGCCAAAATATGGCTTTTAATTTCTACTTTTTCTACAGCCTCAATTCCACCTTCAGAGCGTATTCATAATTTCTGTAAAAAGAGAACAAATAAGAAACAGACACAATTATCCAATTTTGCCCGATCTCACCTGCAGGCGGGTGCAGTCCCAGATAATTATCCCTTGGAGTGCACAACGAACTCCAGTGGACCACAGCTTTTATTACACACAGATCAAGATAAGTTACATTTCTCAAACGTAATGTTCAAACCTCTCTGAAGGAGTCCCAACATTCCCAGCCTCCCTTCCTAAACTGACCTTGAGTTCTCTGGCCAATTTCTTACAGCCCCTTTGTTAGTTAAACACTTGTTTTCTGTTTAATCTGCCTTCAGTGTTAATAAGCTAAGCATTGTTCTCACATAATAGTTTTTCTGTGATTTAATACAATACGAATAGAAGCTGTCTGAAAACCCCACACAAAGTAATTAAAACCTGCAGCTGTGTTCTGTGGAAGTGACTGTGGAAGCAAGATAAAAAATGCCACACTATTAATACTGAGTTCTTTCCCGGTCACAGGTCACAATAATTTCATTTTACTTCATGGCCACAATTACCTATATATATATATATATATATCTATATATATATATATATATATATATATATATATATATATATATACGTCAGGGCATACATGTTATTTCCCCTTTTACTCCAGCAGCACCTTCTTGAGTTCGTATTGTCTCTAAATTAAGAGGTCAGTTGGTCGCAAAAAAAGCAGAGCAGACACTCTTTAGAGGTGAAAGATCAATGCTGCCTCACAGCTTCACCCATTCTAGCTTATAGATGGATTGGAGGGTAAAACTGGCTTTATCTGTTGTATAGTTTCAGGGCAGAATGATTCATTTATCTTCATCAACCAAAGTATGACCTGGACTGAAGCTCAGAGCTACTGCAGAGAGCATCACACAGACCTGGCCAGTGTGAGGAACACGTCGGACTGCGAGCTGATAAAGGAGCTGATTCAATCGGCAGAAGAGAATGCAGTCTGGATCGGTCTGTACAGAAACTCCTGGACGTGGGTGGAGGGAAGCCGCTTCCCATTCCGTCACTGGAGAACGTCAGAACCTAATGGAGCACAGGAGAACTGTGCAGCAGCTGCAATGGATGATGGTCTTTGGGAGGACTGGCTTTGTGACTCGAAAATGCCTTTTTTCTGCCACGCTGGTAAGCCTTGATTCAGCTGCTCTTTAGGTTCTACAAAGCCGATTGATTCGGGGTCACATTTAAAGGTTTTAGTAAAAATTCCAGAAGATCTTAAGGTGAACATCCCTAAGATTACGTGTTAACGCCAGCTGGAGGAGCTGGAGCAGCAGAATCTGATTTAAAGCAACTTTTTCTTAAAGTCACAAAGAAAAAAATGTAAAACAAATTAGATGTCCTGCTCAGAGTTCTCATAGAGTGGCGGTTTAGAGAACATAACTATCAAGGGAAGCCAAAGAAGAAAATACAGTAGTTCACAACAGTGAACTGAGAATCTCTCTAAAAATGCGTACGGCCAAATGTAATTGTTCAAACAATTTGATATGAATTAATACAAACAGATGAAACATTATTGAAATGAATTGACGTCCAATTTTAGTCCACTGAAGGGGTTGTTTTGTAACGTCTGGTGACATTTTTTTTTTTTGACATGTACTGCACATCTAATGTTCATGTCCGTGGGACGTCTGTGCAAAGGCTATTTCTAGTCCTAATGGGGTTATTTTAAACATATTTTTCATCAAATTGAGACTAATTTTAGACATTGTTTTGTGCAACTTCTATAACTTTCAAGAGGCTGGAGGGAATGTTCAACATGTTAACATACTGACAGTCGAAATGTGACTTCCATCATCTTTTACTCTGTACACTAGTGATATGCGAGTCATGAACAAACTCAAAAATCACTTTACTGACTCGTGAATCATGATTCACTTCCACAGGTGACTGATTTACTGACTCATTCCAGTTAATATTAGGAACTAATTTCATTAGTAGTTTTTAGTTAAATTCTCGGGAGAAAATTACAGCCAATTAAAAAAACTAACAACATTTCTGCTCTGGGCTGGAAGAAAAAACCATGAGTACAAAGCTCACATCACGAGAATAGCTCATTAGTTCACAGCAGCATTACTCTGCTAACATGCTAACAGCACACTGAGTTACTCACCCCTTCCTTTCCGAGAGCTAACCAGAGCTAGCTTGCAATGTCCGGTGCGGAATCGTAGCGTGAACGAATCGCTCACAGCTTTTTCTTCTTCTCCTTCTTTTTGTTTGGCAACCAACTTTATTTTTTTATTATTTATATAATGGATTTTTATTTTGTTGATTCACTTTTAATTTTCTGTTTGTCAGAGATTTCATTAATATTCTATTGAAAGGAAAATAAACGTTCCCTTTAGAAATCTTTATTTTTTTGTGTGCTCTTTTTTGCTCTATAAGATAATTTTCATTTACTCATCTTAGCAGCAGGATTCACATAAAACAAGAAAATATTAAGTGTGAGTGAAAATGTGCAATGTTTGCACTCTCTGGGCAACTGACTCAGTGACTCAAATGAATCAAAACACCCGATTCATTTTAGTGAGAGACTCATTCAGACTCAAGTCAGTAAAAAGAATCAAATTTACCATCACTACTGTACACCCACTAGGGGGCAGAGTTTTAGGCATGCTCAGCATAAATCAGACAAAATCTATAACTAGCCAATCGATGCAGACACCTAACTCCCGTAAATTACCATCTCTAAGACGCTGGTGGGACAAACATGACTACATTTGGAACATAAATTATAAAATAAAACGGAGGAATTCTACAATTAACGGAACACGTTACCCATAAGTCTTTGCGGACTACAACAACTAAACTAAACTTCAACAAATAACAAAATAGCATGTACTCAAACAAATAATAAGTCAAAAAAACTAAATTATTATTGAATAATATTAACAATTATAACATCTTGATATATGAATAAAAGGTGTCAACACCTGTGTGATGTTGAAAAAATTCACCTAGTTCAATGTTAAAATGTTAAACTGCATATTGACTTCCAAATAGGGTAATGACTAGATGTCCAAATAGTGGACCTAATTTGAACGTCATTTTGTAATCCAGAATTGGTCTTGGACCAACCAACGGTATATAGCCATGATCTGCACGTTCATAGGATAACTAATGTTTAGTGGGTTGGGTACAGCCAATCAGCATCAACGAAAATTAAACAGACACTGATACTGCTACTGTATTGTATCATATTGGTTACTGTTAACCAGTACCATGAACCTATACTTTAAATGTGGAAACTCTGCAATAATTTCAAATAAAATGTTAATTTTTCACTTGAAATTTTAGTTTTGTGGTTATTGTTACAGTTTTTTCTTATCTAATTCTCCATCATTTGTTGTAACAATCAAAAAAAAAAAACTGTCATCCAATTCATTGCATTTCTTTTGTGTGGTAGAAGTATTGATACCTGGTATTAGCAAGTACTCAAATCCAAGTATGGATATCGTATCGGTTTGACAAAAGTGGAATCAATGCATCTCTAACGAACATACATCCAGCTCCTAGATTGGCCAGACTAAAGCATATTCTAGTAGCACAATAATAATTAGCATGCTACTTTTTTTTTAAAAATTTAAAATGTGTAAAAATAAACATTTGGCATTTACTTTACAAATAAAAATAAATAAAAAATTGTATTACACTTAGTCGTTACAGCTTACTCAGCTGCATCTCCAATATTTTATTAGATAAGCCACAAAAGAGAAAATCTAGGAATTTGCAGATTTTCTACAAATAACCTAAAATCATGTTCGACCAAATAATAATTTTTACATATCATACATATTAGACTATGCTAGGCAGCCATTGCAAACATTTTTGAGGTCAGCACAAAAATGGCATAAAAAATGATTTCGTAAACTCCTCCTTCTTGTACTTGGAGGTGTATGTCTAATTTTTACCATTTCCATTCATCGAATAAAACTGAAAACCTGACAACTGCTATCATTAGCAAAAGGAGCCAGTGAACTTAAAAAAAAGATGTATGGAGGTATTTAAAATGTAGGAGGGATTTACCTCTTTAAATTGATTCTGAACATGTAACAGATCGAACTATAAACCAATTAAAGAAAATTGGTCTTAGGAGTCGTCTCAGTGGCACTCCATTACTATGAAGGTTTTTCTTTCCTGTTGCTGTTTTAAGGGAGAACAAGCTGAGTTTAAATGTGATGGTCTGGATTTATTGGTCCATCAAAACCTAATCAATGATCAAGACAAACTAAATGTAATCTTAGTTTTTAAAGACTAGAGTTGCCTTATACTTAAACTAAAACCTGAACTCTGAGGGTGACACCGGTTTGTTTCTCAAAGTTCCAGTTTCAAAGCAAGTGGTGAAGGTGAAGCTGGCGACGACCTCCTCTCTGGACCTGAGTGACCCTGCTGTTCTGGAAGAACTGCTAAAACAGGTAAGTTCACCGCGTTATGAGCTCTTTCTTCCCCTTTTTTCATCGTTTGTCTCATTCTTAGGTATGCGGTTTGAAATAGAACCCCTGATGGCTCGATACATTTAAAAACCTGAACATCCAGATACTTTTGTGCTTGTAAATGTAAAATATTTTTTTCTCCTTCTTTGTCATGATGACCAAACAAATTGGAAGCATCAGTTGAAAACTAACTGGACACAAGGTTAAGCTTTGAAATATAAACACGGATGTTTGCATAAATTCTCCTCAGACAGTTGTATCTCAAAGACAGGAACTTTGAAGGCATCAACAAGCTTAAAGCTAACGTATCTATTGAGGTTGTATATTTAAAACATAAATCATAATAAGAATTTCTTTGTGTCTCAGTTCGAACAGAAGCTGAGGAACAACAGAGCGGATGTAGAAATCAAGCTGAGCTGGAGGAAAACATCAGACGGAAAGATCTTCCACTAGGAGGGATCATGGGCCTCAAACAGATAGACATTGAAGAAGAGTTTTAAATATTTTAACGTCTGTCATATTTGTAATGTACTTATCATAATTTCTTCGTATGCTGCTAAGACAGCAGGGTTAGGAGGTCCAGGCAGCTTAAACCTGGTTTATTTGTCATTCTTCAGAGACTGAAGCCCATCAGGTTTGCTTTGTAAGTGTTTCTGGACTGAAAGGAAATGTTAAAAGCCTAAATAAGACAGATTTAATTTTTCTGACTATGTGCTATTGAACTACTTACAAAATTAATTGTTGTGGCCTATTGTTGGGGGTCCCAGTAAATAGTCTTTTTATTTAACCCATTAGTCTTTTTACGTCCCGTTTGCGGTACATTACATATTTCTTGGACAAATCCTGATTCATGCCAAACAACGATAAAATTCTGACTGTGGATAAAGTATGTTAAATATAAAGTTTATTTTGTCATACCACTCATAGAGCAAAATAATGTGCACTTACCTATCATTACCAAGTCATATCTTCATAATCTTAATCAAATAGGTTCAGGAGATGGTTTGTCCCTGCAGCCATTAGACTGACCAACAAAGAGATCCAACATGTTTCTTAAAGGATTTATTTGCTATTGTTTTGTTTTAATTTAATATTCATATTTAAATATATAAGCACTAGGCTCCAAATAAAGTCATAATAAAGTAGTTATTCACAACAAGTCTTACATCCATAATTCAACATAATCTGCTGCTGAATGCCTTGGTTATTTCCTTCATAGCAAGAATTTTTCACATGGTTTTCAACCCAGCTGCTGTTAAATGCTCAGATTAGATAAAAATATAACAGTACCTTTCTTCTTCTTCTTTGAAATGTTAAATGCCAGCTAGCAAACGACAAATTTTGTGCATCACCGCCGCCTACTGGTATGGAGTATGGACCAGAATGTCATCAAAAGTTGCACTTTCCTCTATAAGCCAGGTGCTGTATTAGCCTCGTCCATGCTTGTGCTATGCAACAGTACCAAAGTATCTTCTTACTTCCACCAAAACTCCTGATTAATAGCCTACTGCTGGTTGTCTTGGGTCAATACATTGTGGTTGCATTTTACTTTACAAAGGTGTTAAAACTAAGTAAAATTAAGATTTTTAACAAATACGTTTAAACCTGAGATCCTAGAGCAAAATACCAATATAACTGTATTAGTCTATAACCTATTTAAAGTCACTTTCTAGAGTTTTGATGATCTGTAGACAGACCTATGGAAAAACAACATAACTTTTGGTTTGCTACCATTTAGGAATACATTGGCATCATGAACCGCAATCTGTAAGATGATAAAATCAGTCTGAAGGTTTGTGTGTGCCTCATTCAGATAAGGCGCTTAAGAGTAGAATTGTATCATCTGCATACGTACAGTGTGGGGTAAAGAAGTATTTGGCTGCCAGCTTTTGAGTTTGTTCTCCCACTGAAAAAGATGAGAGAGGTCTTTAATTTTCAACATGGACACACTTCAACTGGACCAGATGGAATATTTAAAAAAAGGAAATCCGATTATATGATTTGAATGAATTCATTTGTATAATGCTAAAAAATATAAGTAATTAGTCACTAAAAAAAGTTCTCCCCAATCCTTTGTAATACTTAAACTTCACCAGGTTTGCACACACTGAATCTGGCATTTTGACCCATTCTTCCATGCAGATCTTCTCTAGAGCTCGGATGTTTTGACTTTCAACTCTATCCACAGATTCTCTATTCCATTGAGGTCTAGAGACGGGCTAAGCCATTCCAGAACACTGAAATGCTTCTTTATTGCCATCACTAATGGAAGGACTTTTTTCCCAATATCTCACAACACATGGCCCTACCCATTCTTTCCTTAATACGGCTTAGTTGACCTGTCCCCTTTACAGGAAAGCAACCCCAAAGCATGATGTTTCCACACCACTACTTCACAGTAGGAATGGTGTTTTTGGGATACAACTCGGCATTCTTCCCCATCCAAACATGGCATGTAGAATTTATACCAAAATAGTTGTATTTGGTCTCATCTGACCACATGACATTCTCCCAATCCTCCTCTAGATCGTCTAGATGGACCCTGGACATTTCCTGGCTTAAGCAGGGGAACCTTTGGAGGAAACAGCAGAATTTTAATCAATTATGACGTGGCATGTCACCGATAGTAACCCCTGTTACTGTTGTACTCCTTCCATGTAGTTCTTTGCCGTTTCCTCATCATTCTCAAAATCAGGTGTGCCCCACTAAGTGGGATCTTGGATGGAGCCCCAGATTGAAGAAGACTGTCAGTGATCAATTTTCTAGTAATAGTTTCGATTTTCACCAAGCTGCTTGCCTTTTTTACATTGGCTTATCAAGTCTTCTGCAGGTGTACAATCTTGTCCATGGTGTCCTTGGACAGCTCTCCTGTGGAGGTTGGAATCTGTTAGAAGGTGTGGACAGGTGTCTTTTTTACGGATAAGAGTTTAAAGAGGTGCCATTAATAGAGGTAACAAGTGGGGGACAGAAGGGCTTCTTAAAGAAGCAGTAACAGATTTGTGTTGGCCATAATTCTTTCTTGTTTGTATGTGCTAAATACTTATTTTCTGCATCATTATACAAATAAATGATTTAAAAATCATACAATGTGGATTCTTGTTTTTTGTGATCTATGATGAAAGTAAAATACCGCTTGTCTTTTCAATTGAGACAACGGTAGCTGCAAAATGCTTTTAGGTAAGAGGAGAGTTTAAGCTTGTCACAAATGTTAATATAAAGGAAAAAGTGCAAGAGTAAGTGCTAAACAGAGCTTTGTGGAACCCTCTCATTCCTTATTACAAGAGCAGACAGCACAAATTCAAACCAAAGAAATTCAATTCCATTCATTGTTATTTATATAGCATACACTACTTACAGCCTGAGTAAGTTCTACCTCGAGGAAATATCTGTACTGTAAGGTCCGTAGCCTTTAGCAGCTTCTAGAGGCTCGGCTTTAACCTTGCCAAAAGCAACATTCCTGTGAGTGTTCCGGAGCTAGGTAGGCGAGGCCATGAATGCTAAGTTAGCATTATGACGTGTGGTTTTTGGGCTTTTTCAAACTTTCTGGTCTCTTTTCTTTATGTTACTGATTCAGGGATTGGAGTTTGTATAAAATGTTCATATGCCGCATGCTTTCAGAACACAGAGTGACTGATTTCAATGAAAGAAAACTCAGTTTTTCAAGATTTTCAGTGAAGGAGAACTTTCACTAAATATGTACCTCTGAGCTAAACATTTAGTTCGCAGCTAAATATTTAGTTAGCCAGTTTAGCTTGCTAGCTAAATGTTTAGTTTAGGGCTAAATCCTAAACAGTTCGCTTCCGAACAAAATATTTAGTCTGAAACAGTCCTTTTAAAAATGAATTAATATTTATGCAAATAAGATTTTGAAAAATAAACCCAATTTTTTTATTTTACGTAAGGATAAATAACCCATATTATTGCTATTATTTTTTTACTGTAACATTATAAACAGTACCCTATGCTTGCCGTCTAATGTTTTGACAAAACGAATTTCTAAAATAGATTTCTGAATCATTTCATGATTGACCTTCCCCCAAAAAACAAAGCAACCTAAGTTTTATGAAGATGAATTAATCCTTTGTTTTCCTTGTACCTCAGTTGATTAAATATCCCCATAACTTCTCATTCTGCTGGCTGGTTAACAACAGCATTTACTCTAATTTGTAAATTTTAAAATGCAAACTCCTAAGAGAACAGTTTAGAATGAGAAATAGGGAATAAATTGCTGAATTAAGGATCAAAAAAACCTGAGCAGGTCAGCTGAAATCAGCTCAAAGAGACGCTTTGCAGGATAAAACCGACTTTATCTGCTTTAAAATTTCAGGGCAGGATGTTTCATTTCAATTCATCGACCAAAGTATGACCTGGACTGAAGCTCAGAGCTAGTGCAGAGAGCATCACACAGACCTGGCCAGTGTAAGGAACACAACGGAGAACGAGCTGATAAAGGGGCTGATTCAATCTGCAGGACAGAACTGGGTCTGGGTCGGGCTTTACAGAAACTCCTGGACAAGGGTGGATGGAAGCAGCTTCCCATTCCGTCACTGGAGAACGTCAGAACCTAATGGAGCACAGGAGAACTGTGCAGCAGCTGCAATGGATGATGGTCTGTGGGAGGACTGGCTTTGTGACTGGAAAATGCCTTTTTTCTGCTACAGTGGTAAGCCTTGGGGTCCGCTAAAACATGAAGGTCTGGATTTACCAGTCCATCAAACCCTAATAAATGATCATAAGATACTAAAACAAAATTTATGTGACAACAAAACGTTTCTTATTATTTCATGAAACTGTAAATAAATAAAAAATACAGACACACATGGAGTCGGACTCGGATAAGTTACAAAAGTTTTTAAGTGTGTTGCATTTTAGTATTTGGGGGGGGAATCACATTGGTGAACAACAGCAACACTGGAGATTGTAAGAAGACATGCTAATGATCTGATATCTGACCCTGAAAGTTGGGCTTGTGAAGAACCAGAGAGAATTCAGAGGCTTTTACAAGACGTATCGACTTAGTAATATTTTAACCTCTTTGGCACCCTTTTATAAATATTAATCACTATGAAACTATGATTTGCACTGAAACCATAAATTCAAACAATTATGAAGCTACGTTAAATATAAATATAACTGTTATATAATATAAAACAGAAATATAAAGCTACATTTTGAAGTTGGACTTAGTAATGCTGAGTAACAGTTCTTATCTGTACCGATCTGATGGAGTAGCCTCGCCTTTGGGGCCAATCTGCTTACAAATCCACCATTAAAAAGAATTTTGTTGAGAAAGCAATCCTCTTTGAAGTGATTTGCGTAAAGATAACAGAACTTTTTCGGCCTAGGATTGCTTCCAAAGATGAAGTCCAAACTCTTAGCCTTACAGTTAGCCTAAGCTAACAGTAGTAGCTACTAGCTACTCTACCAGAGATGAGTGGGGAGGGGAATGGGAGGGCTGCAGGAGCAGCAGCTCAGCTGCTAAGTAAGCCACGTTAAGTGGGTGGAAAAGGGAGATAGGTGGAACCAGGCGTTTCAGCCCCTCCAATAACTACCAGCAGAGACTCAAAAATTATTCAAACTTAAGTGGATAAGTCAAAGCAACACTTCAGGGATGTTTTTAATGAGGAAATAACATGTTATCAGGATGTAACACGTCAAAAAGTCCATTTTGCATAAAACCTCTCTTTTAACCTCTTGAACAGTCAGTGTTCATTGGTAAAAAAATTTAAATCTTACTAAAACTTGTCTGGATTCGACACCCTAGTCTCCCAGCTGTATTTGAATGCAGCATAGACAGCTGTTGGGAAACTTTCTGAGTGAGTTTTCAGTGAGTTTTCAAGATGTCAGCATATGTTGTTGTTTGTACATTTGTTGTCTTTTTGGATGCTACTGTTACGACCGAATTTCTTTCCTATTCATATACTTGTACGTTTCCCAGAACCAACCTAGCTCAAACAAGGTTAGGTTCAGATCTTAGAGGGACTTTCAATCATTTAGTTTGGAATGATTTTTCAACAATCTAAATGTTGTTTTGTGGAAGGTTGAAAGGTTGTACCTTGTTCTTTATTATTCCCTCCACTTACTGCAAAGTACAGAAGCCCCTAGCAGTAAATAAACCCCCCAGGCATAATGCTGCTCTGTTTTCTATATTGCTGGAAGGTGTTGCCCTACCAGTTTGTGCTTGTTTGTGTCGTCTTCCTAGCACCATTTCCCCTGGTCTTTTCCCTGGGTCTGTAGTTTCTTTGGGTCTCAGTTTATCTTCCCTCAGTCTGTCTGTTTGCTCTCCTCCACGGATGTTCCCAGTCGCCTTATGAACACATCGGGGGATTACCAAATCATTTACGACCTGAAACAGCTAACAGGAACCTTGGGAACTTTCAACTTAGAGAGAATATTTTTGCTTTTTGTGTCCCAGCTTGAACAGAAGCTGAAAAGCAGTGGTGTGGATGGAGACGTGAAGCTGAGCTGGAGGAACCAATCAGATGGGAAGATCTGCCATGAGGATGAATAATGAGCTGGAAACAGGAATACTTGTCTCCTGAAAATATGTGTTATTTGTTCAAATTGTTTCCTGTCATGATTGTACATTTGTTTGTGATGCAAATAATAACTGCAAGTAACTTATTGTATAGAAACAATGAAATCTACTGCAGAGAGAAACAGTCTGTGTAGCTGAATGCATCAATACAACAACAATCTTTTTTATTATTATTATTATTATTATTATTATTGTCTGGTGTTTAAACTTTGAATTTTATGTGAAATTCTGTTTTCGATCAATTTCTTTGTTGTTTGTTTATTTAGATCATTAATCAAAGCTGGGTCTTGCTAACCGTAACCACTGTCGCTGATATAAATATATAATCTACTATTGTTTTTCAAACTATCTCTGCAAACAATTGGACAGGGTCTGGACCAATCAGAACAATGAATTATGTGACATATTCATAAGGACTGAAATCATACATGGGGCATTAATATTGGAATTTTAGCTGTTTATGGGGCAAAGTCCCGCCTTCTGCGGGTTATGATTGGGTCTTGGTCCTAAATGTTAAAATAAATACATGGATCTTAATAGGTTTAGGCACTGGTTCTTGAATATTTGTATTAAGAAAATAGTCAAGGAAGCGTTACGTAATGCTCCTCAAATGTTAGCATCAGTAATAAATCAGCCAGACTAGCCAATCAGAAACCAGAAAACCAGAACCTTGCCCTTGAACAGTTACAATTTTCCAATATTCACCAGCGCAGAGGTCTGAAGAACAGGACAATCATATCATCCAGCAACATCAACGACTTCTTTTATTTTTGTCACACAAAAAAAATAATAATCTGGTGTGCTGACCCTTCCTCAGCCACCGCCATCTTTGCTGTTTTGCCCCGTTGCAGCTCTAATGCTTCTAAGCCCGCCAAACGTCTCACAAACATAGGATGCTGTGATTGGCTCAGCCTACACCTAACCTGGCTAATGGTAGACCTGCTGAGGCTACAATAGAGCGCAGCTAGACCAACCTGCAGAGCGAAATCTGCTGCTACTGCTTCAGTTTGTCTAGATTTCTGGGTCTCAAGTTATGCTTATTGACAATACATTAACATATTAGCTTAATATTTAGCAAGCCAGTTTAGCTGGCTAGAAAATTTCCAACTATATTTTCAAACTAAATATTTGGTTTACAAAGTATATTTTGTCCGAAACACTGTATGAAGGAAGCCTTGACGTCTGATTGGTCAGGTTGATAAGGAAGTGAGCTGTAAGAACATTCTCTAAAACCAAAGTCAGACTCATACCTGTCCTTAGACATCAAATGAAGTTAAATCTGGTCTGAGGGGGAAATTTAAATAAAGTTTTAGAAGAAATTAAATATGGATTGATCAGCAAGAGCAGATTGGTTTCTGATCATAAATAAACCTCAAGTCTGATGGAGTTTCCAAACTGACACTATTTAACACCCAGATGGACAGCTAAATGGGACAAAAGTGTTGAAAAGTACACGTCTGGTGTTTCTATAGGATGTAAAGGGAAAGTATCAACATAGTTTGGCTAAAGAAATTCTCTGATTAACTGATTTATCATCAGTCTGAGCACTCATATTTATATTTGTTGTCTGCATGCAAACTGCCTGAAATTTTCTCAAAATAAAGGAGACCTCCTATTTAATTGTTTTTACCTGATCCTTTTATTTGAATTACACAAAGAATTAACTAAGCAAAAAATTGTATGTGTATTTAATAAAAGATCTCTTAAACTCTAAAACAGTCAAGTTAGAGGTATAAAAGGCCTTTGGCTTCTGAGTTCTTGTTCCAACCATGCAGACAGTCCTCAGAGTTTCAAATCTTCCCAACCGCTTTCCTTTGTCCATCTTGGCTGCTAGAACCGGTTCGTTCCAGTTTCTTCTTGATTATAAATGATGTAGTTACAGTAAGAGTATTTTGTAATTTTAGCCTTATTTCAGTAGCTCCTGTTAAATCTAGCACAGAATTTAAAAACCTTAAATCTGAGTCCAGAAATTAAAAAAAATTAACTGTTTAAATTTAAAACAATCGATATAATAAATAAGAAAAATAAAAATGCAATTTTAAAACTGAAAAAAAGGTGAAACTGAAGCTAATTGTTGTTGTGAAACAGTCCATTTTATTTTTTTAAAACAGAAAATGTGAATAGATTGATGCATGTTTCTCTGGCTATGAAACAACCTTCAGGCAAATGAGTCCTTAAAGCGACGGCATGGAAATGAACTCACTTTGAATCGTTCACATTTTTTTGCTGAAAATGCAAACGGACTGCGTTCCCAGTTTGCATGTGCGTGACCACAGATTAATAAATGAATCCAGCAGCTGCCAATCTGCAGTCCTGATCTGAAGGAACCAGAATGGAAGTCTTCCAGTTCTTCACCGCTCTCTCAGGCAAGTTTAAGACATTTTTTATTAGCAATTCTTTAAAATATCTCACAGTCAGTTCAGATATCAAAGCCTCCAGTGAGTTTTTCATGCATCATTTTAAAGGGACTGATGCAGGTTTTGGGGTTTTCTTCAATGCAAACATAAGTCTAGCAGCTCAACGTATCAAACATTTTCCTATAATCTACTTATGGCAGTTTTAATTAACCGTATAGGATTTTATTCTTCTTTATTGTGAAGTCCTTAGTTTTTATTATAACTTAGATGTGTGTGGATCTGCATTCATCTTTTTCCCTGTAACTTTACTGCTGCTACATCTGAATTTCCTCTTTAAAGAGTATTTTTTCTAACATTTAAAAATTTACAAATCTCTAAAGACATGAAATTCTTGGGGGGAAAAATTCATTTTCCAAAAGCAACCAAGTGTTCATTTATGTAATAATTTGACACCTGAAAGGTTCTTCTTAACATCTGTTTACTTGTTGTAAATAAAAGTAAAAAATATCATTTTAAACGAGGACAATAAAGGTAAAGAACATGCTATTACATTTATACCTAGATCTCAGTGCTGCTTTTGACACAGTCGATAATAATATTCTCTTAGAAAGGTTTGAACATGTTGTACGGATAAAGGGAACAGCACTAGGCTGGTTTAAATCGTATCTGTCCAACAGATTCCAGTTTGTTCATGTCAATGATAAATCTTCTTCACACTCAAGGGTTTCTTGTGGAGTACCACAGGGTTCTGTGCTTGGACCGATTCTCTTTACTATATATATATGCTTCCAATTGGTAAAATAATTAGACAACATGGAATAAATTTCCCTGTGAAGGACTGGCGACCTGTCCAGGTTGTGCCCCGCCTCTCGCCCGTTGACAGCTGGAGATAGGCACCAGCCCCCCCGCGACCCCTAGAGATATAAGTGGCTCAGAAAATGGATGGATGGATGGATGTAAAGAATTTACACAGTTATGCCGATGATGCACAATTATATTTATCCATAAAACCTGATGAATCAAATCAGTATCAGTATCAGGTAGATTACGAGCATGTCTCAAAGACATAAAAACCTGGATGACTCTGAATTTTCTGCTTTAAATTCAGACAAGACAGAAGTTGTTGTCTTTGGAAATGACGCAATACGGCTTACCCAATCAGGATCATAATTCTGAGTCCGTATGTCTCAATCAGAATATGTTATTGGTGTACCAAGTTTACACATAGAGGCACTCTGTGAAAAAGATTAGAAATATGCTTGTCTGAGCATTAAAATCAGACCTGCCCCGTGATTGGCAAGCCTACTTGCCAATCTTGATTAACAACCGCCAATTAAGGACTCATCCATTTGGGACTTTCCAGAGAAGCACTACAGGGCAGAAATTGAGTGCAGGACGACAAATTATTTTTTTTTATAGAAACTCCATTGCACTTTATCCAACCACATATGATTCTGTAAATAAATCCTGTCCAGCCTCCTGCTAGCAAAAGTTGTGACCGACAACTCTTCTAAGGGAGAATAGAAACTTGAATGCCTGCTCCGTGACCATCAGCTGGCCTCCTCCTGCCCCTTTCCCTCCTTCTCCCAACCCTACAAAGGAGGGGGGGCGCCATGTCTGTCGAGCCCTGCATGTGTAGGCCTGGTTGCCGGTGGACTCCGGTCTCCGAGCTGACTGTTTTACGTGTGCGGCATGGCCTTTGGGAGAGCTGGGCCCACTCCAGCGGGGGATCGGGGAGCTAAAGACCCAGTCGAGCGGCAGCATTCAGATACACGGACCTGGGCACTCGTCGTGTTGGGAGACCCAGCCTACCTACCCAGTTTGAGAAGCAGTTGTCCTGCTCAGGTCCATCAAGACACCAACTACTGGTGCTTAATCCTACCTGCTGACCAGCTGTCTATCTCTCTGCAGTTAGTAACAGTGTATAATATATATATGTGAGGGGCGCGGGATCTAATGTGGTGGAGCCATTGCCAGCCCTGGGTCGTGTTGTGGCCAACAATTCCTCCGGAGAGGTTGTCTGGGTAAGGGAGCTCTTCATGGCTAACTCCTCGGCGGAGGGAGCAGTGCCTTGGCAGCCAGGAGCGTAGCATATTTGAAGTCCCTGTGACTTCTCCACAGTGGCTCTTTTAAGTGCCACAACAAACCTGTTAAGAGCTCTTATGTAAATAGTTTAACTTCTTTATAATATATATATATATATATTTCCTGTTTCTGCAGCCACAGTGTTAATCTGTATTTAGTCCATGTCATGCTGAAATCCGTGACTCCATGTAAGTGACAGCATCACTGACACCATATCACCAGGCTCCTGATTGGGTGACGCAGCACGAATTGACGCCAAAGTTCACATTTTCCAACTTTAGCAGCAGATTAAAAAAGGCAAATTCACAAAACAGACCACATAAAATTATGTGCGCATTTTCTGACGTGAAATTGGTTTTTGCGACACAATTCTGCTTCAGGGACCCCCTGATGTGCATCAGTGTGCTTCTGCATTGACTTTACATGTAATCCTGACACCCACGACCCTTCAAACGCATTTGGTGAGAACGCACCGTTAGGCTTCCCAATGTTACAGGACAACCCATTTCCATGTTAACTAGTTACCAACTTCCATTAGCATTGGTTGCAGTTATCTACTACAGATGTTACTGAACTTAAGGACCCAGTTTAGCTGCCTTCGTTGGTGGCGCTCTCCAAATGTAGCAATAGAGTGTAAGCAGACGTGATATTTGAATGTAATAATGTGAAAAAAGGTCGGCCTATATCAAATATATAAAAGAAGATATGAAACAAAGAGAAAATCCTGGGTTAGAAACAGTAGGTCTTCAGATAAAAAGGAACTCTGCAGCGATTATTAAACTTTTAGATTAGCAGTATGCTTTAATCCCTCCCACCTCTCCTGTTGAACTGATGTTGACCATCCTGTCAGCTGGCTCAGATAAGACCTTAACCCCGATTAACTTGTTAACTCTGTTCACACAGACATTAGGGCTGTCTGAAATATTAATTCCATATCCTTGATTGTCTTGACTTTAGCAGAAAGCCAAACTATTGATGAGGCAATGTCCTAAAAAGAACATTTTCCCTTGTATTTATTTATTTTAGATTTTATTGTATACAGTTTTATGTGATCTAAAAACAATTTGTTGGAAAATGTACTGCAAGTTTTCTCATTTTAAAATGCCTTACACAAAGTAAAGTTATTTTCATGTTATTCCCTGACTGTATTGAAAATTAGCCAAACCGTGAATTGTCACTAAGGTACTGAACCAGGATTTTAGGAGTACTGTTGCACTCCTACGAGGAAGTGGCGTCTTTAAAGTGTTACCTTACAATACATCCACCAGGGTGCCTCCATTTACCTCAGATGTTATTAAATAACCCATTACGCACATAGAAATGATCATTTGGTTTATGAAGATGTCAAAACTTAAGAGGATTCTTTCCCGAAGAAATGTATATTAAAAAAAGCAACAACTTTGTTAATCTAAGCAAATTGAAAACATGAAAAGTTTTGTCTGATTTAAAGTCAGACAATAGAGAAATATATACAGTGCAGCTGAGAAGAAGCGGTTAGATAAGCTCATGAGGAAGGCCAGCTCTGTCCTAGGATGACCTCTAGGCTCAGTGCAGGTGGTGGGAGACAGAGTAAAATGGCAGGGAGGAAACAAGAAACCAGGGATAAGATATCTAACAAAGAATAATAAACTAGGGGAGCAAAATTAAAAGGTAAAAATACAACACAAAGGTTAAAAACAACTAAGAGCAGGGAGGGGGAAATATGGAAACAAAGAAGTCCCAAAAGTAAAACAAAAACACCAAGAAATGAATTTATTTTATTTTTTTAAATACGGAGAAGAACTAACTAAAATGTTAACACAAACTCCTACATCGTTACCCATCCTAGGTGCACAAAGGAGCATTATCACAGGTCCTTCCTCCTAGCAGCTGTTAGACTCTATAAGCATCACTGCTCCCATCAAACTCAGTGAATGTTTACATCTCTAATGTTAGTTACACAGTTTTTTCTCATTTCAAATGACATTTCTGTCGTTTTCGCACATTTCTGTTGGTTACACTTATCCTCTAAATAGTCTGTTGTTTCATTAATGCAATTACACACTAAATATTTTGTAATTATCCATTGCACATTTCTTGAATCTGAGCAAGCTATTTCTAATATTAGAGCATTTTAGTGTAGTAATTCCACCCTGTTCTTAATTCTATTTCTTATATTTTTATATTTTATCCTTGTGTGAATCTGACACTTTGCTCCTGTTCTGCCTGAATTTCCCTCCAGTGGGACAATAAACAATATTTATATTTGTATTTCATGCGTTTCTGTTGCAGTCCTGTGTGCCGTTTTCTCTCTCCCTGAACGTGGGATCATTTTTGTTAATGAGCTGAAGTATTGGACCGAAGCTCAGAGCTTCTGCAGAGAGAAGTTCACAGACTTGGTGACGATAAGCAGCTTGGAGGAAACGACGACCCTGAACAGCATGGTTGACCTGAGCAGCATGGTCTACATGAACGAGGATCATAAATATGTAAGTTCAGCTGTTTTTTCTATATATTGCAACAATGGATTTTAAAATGAAAGAAAGGATTTTTAATTTTTGTCTTATGTCTCCAAATATCAAAGTCAGTAGAGTCTCTAAAGAGCAGAACTGTTTATATATTCATGCATGTTATAAGAACTTTAGTCTCATGAGTTCAGGTGAGTGAGAGCACCAAGATAAGATCTGCTCCTTGCAGCGAGCCTGGATTGGTCTGTTTGATGACACGAACTGGAGTTGGTCCGTGCCTGACACAAACGTCGACCAAGAGGGTGAAGCTGAGTTCAGGAATTGGAACGAAAATGAACCAAACAACGCCATGGGAGTGGAATCCTGCGGCGGGATGTTGAATACTGGATACTGGATTGATTTGCGCTGTGAGGACTCCTTCAAAGTCATCTGCAGTGATGCACAAGGTGAGGATGGAAGGTCAAACTATAAGCAGGTAATGATTTTTACATCTCTGCCTCCATGATTCTTGTTTTTAACCCTTAAAAAATTGTGGTGAACATCAGCTTCTTTAAGTAACTTTTGAAGACCAACCAGGCTAATCTCACTTGTTATGTTATGTTCGATTTTATTGCCTTAAAGATCAATTCTTGACTATGGGATGCCATTTATAAAGTTACTCAGTCAAATGTTGAAATCATATCTGTAATGTTTTCATATCTCTAACATTGTAAATGAGGACACCTTGAGTGCTATGAAGTTCCGTTCTTTTATTCTCAGTTTCTCCGTAATACACTCGTTCGCATTCTTTCTTTGTATATCTGGCCCTGCCACTCCTAGTCTAGCTTCCATTTTTTTCTACTCTTTACCTTTAAAAATAAAATAGGTAAACATCACAATCACTTCCTTTTTTTTTTACAAACTTAAAGGCACAGTGTGTAATTTTCAGCCAGTAGGGGGCAGTGCATACCTAAATTATCACAAGCATGCGGTATCTGTGTCTTCGAGTAAGAAACTCAACAACGGAGGTCCAACTAGTGCTGTTTTCAAACGCTCAATTCCCTGAGAATGATCTATTTGCAGCAACATGACGAGCACATCAGTCTCTCTTTCATCGCTTGGAACTAGCGAAGAGGTAAAAATGTATTTATGGCAAAACTTTTTTGCATTTTGAGGGGAAATCAATGTTTTAATAGCCGGCGTGTTCCGTGCGCTTTGTCCATCCGCGCTCTTGTAGAAGTAAAGACGTCATCTAATATGGCTTTCCCCTGAAAAGAGGACCCGCGCCTATGTATTTTAAAACAGATTTTTAAAATCATATTTTACAATATCGCCAACATTTTGCAATTAATGTGCTTTACGTAATTATTATTACATAATATTTTAATGTCTATTTTCAAAGATGTACTGCAAAAACTACACACTGTCACTTTAAGTACACATTGAGGTGAACTATTATTATACACCTAAAATAAACTAGCTTGATTACCTTACTGAATGTCCTGATCACTTAAACTTAAAACACATTAACATTAAAGTGGACCTGGCATGAAATTTGCATTTTCTGAGGCTTTTGATCATACCTTTTAGTTCCCCCAGCCTGCCTACGGCCCCTAAGGGGTTAAAATTACTGATTAGGAACACCCAGGGTGTGGTTGCCAATGATATGGCGGAATAAACACACCCTCAGCACCCACAGCGTCCCCAGCAGGAACTAAACCCGGGACCTTCTAGCTGTGAGGTAAGCTGCACTACCATGTCCAACAATGACATGTTTTTAATTAGATCTCTATTACTGTTGGAGTTACTAAATATATTTCACCATGAATAATGTGAAAAGTATATGATTCTTTAATGTGTGACTCCAGATACAGATGGTATGAATAAAAAGGACATAATTCTGAAAACATCCAGGATGTTATTACCTATTTGGCTAAATTATAAATGCTGATCAGAAAGTCTGTTTGATACGACTCTAAAGATGGAGAAGTATGAAAAACTGAAGACAATGTTGAAGAACAGATGAATAGAGCTTCCAGACATCTTTATCGATAAAACAATGCCTAATTCAAAAGCTCTGTTAATATACTGCATAATCCCTACTAGCAAAACCCAAATAGTTACACCAGCGAAGAGAAAGTGTGTTTCCATTCGTCTTTGGTTTGGGTCATTTGGCACAAATCTCAAGAATCTCCTCCAACAGATTTTTATGGCGGATCTTTTGTTCACCTGCATCAAAGCAGAAAGTTCTTGAAAAGTTAGATTCACCAGAACCCAGCTGCTGAAAACTACCACTGATTAACGCAGAATCCTCGAGGTTGAAACAAAGTTTGATTTTGTGTCAGCGTTCATCGGGTTTCTTTCACGTCAAGCCTTTCTCCTCACCTGTCGCCTGCGTTGGATTTATTCAGCTGAACTTATTATTATGATCCTCCTCCTTACTTATAAAGCCCTTAATAATCAGCTCCATCGTACATCAGAGATCTGATTGTTCCATAAGTTCCTAACGGAGCACTTTGTTCTCAGACTACAGGTCTACTGGTAGTTCCTAGGATTTCTAAAAGTAGAATAGGGGGCAGATCTTTTAGTTATCAGGCTCCTCTCCTGTGGAACCAGCTCCCAGTTTTAGTCCATGAGGCAGATACTCTGTTTTTAAGACTAGGCTTAAAACCTTCCTTTTTGATAAAGCTTATAGTTAGAGTGGCTTAGGTTATCCTGAGCTATCTTTGTAGTTATGCTGCTATAGGTTTAGACTGTTGGAGGACAGACTGACCACTTTTCTTCACTTTTCTCTCCTACTACTCTCCAGTTGTATTTTTCTGCTGTTATTTCAGCTGTTACCCATGTTTTCTCTCAGTGTTTTTCTCTGCATAGAAGCTCTGGTATCATGCTTAGCTACAACACCCCCTGCTGGACGGGGAGCATCAATTCAGATGATGCTCTAAGTGAACAACAATCTTCCATGTCCTTTTATAAAAAAATTGTTTTCATTTTCTTTAAATTTATAAAGTACTTTTACATCAGCTCTTTTGTTCTTTCTGTGTCTCTTCTCTGTCTTCTCAGACCCCCAGACGGTCGTGGCAGATCACCGCTTGTACTGAGCCTGGTTCTGCCAGAGGTTTCTTCCTGTTAAAGGGGAGTTTTTCCTCTCCACAGTTGCTACATGCTTGCTCAGTATGAGGGATTGCTGAGGAATTGCTGTGGTTGCAGGCCTGCATCAATGGGAAGCCCACATTGTCCTTGGTTCAGAACTCTTATTAATCTCTCTGATTTCATTAGAAACTGGGATATCATAGATTTGTGAATGCAACACTAACGCCGTTTGAACGCATCACAGGTGCTCCAGCGCAACTTAGAACGCCGTCTGCCTTTTTTTTCCTTTCCTTCATTGCAGGAGTTGAGAGAGGGGGTTTTCCTCCGTTTCATACTGGTTATTGTTGTGTTTTTCTGTATTTTTGTATAGTTTGAAGTACGGTCGAAATTATTTGTAGAAGTTTAACCGTGTTAGAATTCGGTTCCAATTGCTACTTTGACTCGCATTAGTTCAGAGTATTATACAGTGATTATTTGACTTGTCAGGACATGTGTATAACTGAGAGTAATTCTCTGATATAATAGTTAGGTTCTATATCTTTGGTGATGTGTGGTGGTTGTTTTAGTGATGTCTAATTTTTGCTTTTTATGTTGTATCTGTTTCAGACCACAACGTTAAGCACAACTATATGCACAGTTTAATAAAGGATTCAAGTTGGAAACTGCTCGCCGTTCTGTAACTTGAACGCACCCTCCATATCTTGCTGCCCTAAAACGAACCCTCCTTTTTAGGGCCCAACGTCATATCAACGGCCTCATGCAATCTGCTGGGATTCCTTACATAGAAAACTTTTAACTGACTGGAATGTTTGTATAATTGAAATTACTTTTGTTGTAAATTGCCTTGAGATGACTTTTTTGTGAATTGGCGCTATAAGTAGACTGAATTGCAAAATGTTAACAGCAGTAATTTATGTTATTTAGCCTGTGATAAGATAAAAAAATGAGGGCTCCTTTTTCAAAGTCATATTTGCATACAGGCTTAATATTCTTTCATAACTGCCTCAATTTAAAACTAAACATTTAGCTAGCAAGCTAAAAGTGTAGCTTACAAATGAAATATGTAGCTCCAAACAAAACATTTAACTTGTCAACTAAATGTTTTGTTTTACCTCACTTTTCACTCAATACTTAGCAAGCTATATATTTGGCTGCAATGGTAATTTACTTGCCGATAAGTGATGGTTGACAACCAAAATTAAAGCTTGCTCTTGCAAACCTCTATATAGGCTGCTGCCAAGACCTCACCTCTTTATCGTTGCTTATTTTCCTCCCAACATGTTCAACATTTCAGGTTAAAACGTACGCTGAGCCGTTTTGACAGCCATGTCACTTGTGTGTCTAATCATTGTCCACAGCTGTCTCCCACCCATTCCACCTGAGCCTCATTCCCTCCTTCTGTTATTTCTACTCCTCATGTCCCTCTCTGTCCCCACCAGATCATTGTTGTGTGTCATGTCTCGCTGTGGTGTTTAATACTGTCACTCCTGATCATCATCATCATCATCATCATCTTTCTGCATTAAGCGTCTGTGCTCTTTACCTGCGGTCTGCAAGTGGGTCCATGCCGCACACTACATCTCTTATGAAAGCCTAAATAACCCAAATTATTGCTGTTATTTTTTTACTGTAATTTCTCAAACAGTACCCTATGTTTGTCCTACTGAGGTTTAACAAAACTCTTTGTAAAAAAAATTCTGAATCATTTTATCATTGACCTTCCCCCAGTAAACAGACAAAAAAGTTTTATGAAGATTAATTAATAATCTGTTTTCCTTGGATATCAGTAAATAGCGCCATAATTTATCACTCTGTTGGCTTGTTAACAAAATTTACTCTCATTTGTTCGTGATATATATAAATGGGAAATAGGGAACAAATTTGCTTACAGAAAGATGCTTAGTCTCGAAAATAAAGAGAGAATAATAAACCTGAGCAGTTCATCTGAAGTCCTTTTAAAGAAATGGATTTGAAGATAAACCCGACGTTATCTGCTTTATAATTTCAGGGCAGGATGTTTCATTTCAATTCATCGACCAAAGTATGACCTGGACTGAAGCTCAGAGCTACTGCAGAGAGCATCACACAGACCTGGCCAGTGTGAGGAACACAGCGGAGAACGAGCTGATAAAGGGGCTGATTCAATCGACAGAAGAGAACTGGGTCTGGGTCGGGCTTTACAGAAACTCCTGGACGTGGGTGGATGGAAGCAGCTTCCCATTCCGTCACTGGAGAACGTCAGAACCTAATGGAGCACAGGAGAACTGTGCAGCAGCTGCAATGGATGATGGTCTGTGGGAGGACTGGCTTTGTGACTGGAAAATGCCTTTTTTCTGCTACAGTGGTAAGCCTTGGGGTCCGCTAAAACATGAAGGTCTGGATTTACCAGTCCATCAAACCCTAATAAATGATCATAAGATACTAAAACAAAATTTATGTTGACAACAAAACGTTTCTTATTATTTCATGAAGCTGTAAATAAATAAAAAATACAGACACACATGGAGTGACACCAGTTTTTTTCTCAAAGTTCCGGTTTCAAAGCAGGTTGTGAAGGTGAAACTGGTGAAGACCTCCTCTCTGGACCTGACTAATCCTGCTGTGCTGGAAGACCTGCTGAAGCAGGTAAGTTCACTGATTGATCAGCTCCTCCTTCTCCTCCTTTGTTCACATTTTTCTCACCATTACGGATGCTGTTTGAACTAGAACCCCTGCACGCTTCGGATATTTACACATACTTTTGTCCTTTCTACTATTTATTTTAAAATTTTTTCCCCCAGGTAGGAATAATCATACAACTCCACTGATTTAGAAACCAACAACAACACCTCCTTTTTAACATTTGGATAAATGTTCCTTCACAAACTGCTGGGCTAAACAGGCTTCTGGTATCAGGATGGTTTCTCTGTTTTTGATTGAATTGGTAGAGTTCATGAGAATGTGTTGGCTTTCTGTCTTTGGTCTCCTTCTAAATCATAGTTCACATATTTCCAGCAGGGTTGAGGTCTAAGTTCAGACCAGGTTTTAATCATTTAGCTGTTGATCTGAGGAAACGTTGGGAAGTCCTTCAGGGTTAGTCTATCCACTTGGAGTGATGATGAATACACATTAGGGCTGTAACAGTACACAAACATCACGGTTCGCCATGTTTTCTGCACACTATAATCAAGAAAAAATGGTAAAAAATATGCATATAACCTTTTTTCACCTAATAATTAAACAAAGCACCTTTTTCCCTGAATTACTTCCTTTCAATTCTTGAAATTGCTTTTATTTTATTTATTTCTATAACCCAAAAAAGATGAAAGTATTGAACTGACCGAACAATATTTTTAACATAGTACAAAATGCTGTTGGGAAACTTTCTGAGTGAGTTTTCACTGAGTTTTCAAGATGTCAGCATGTGTTGTTGTTTGTTGTCTTTTTGGATGCTACTGTTACGACCGAATTTCTTTCCTATTCATATACTTGTACGTTTCCCAGAACCAACCTAGCTCAAACAAGGTTAGGTTCAGATCTTAGAGGGACTTTCAATCATTTAGTTTGGAATGATTTTTCAACAATCTAAATGTTGTTTTGTGGAAGGTTGAAAGGTTGTACCTTGTTCTTTATTATTCCCTCCACTTACTGCAAAGTACAGAAGCCCCTAGCAGTAAATAAACCCCCCAGGCATAATGCTGCTCTGTTTTCTATATTGCTGGAAGGTGTTGCCCTACCAGTTTGTGCTCGTTTGTGTCGTCTTCCTAGCACCAGTTCCCCTGGTCTTTTCCCTGGGTCTGTAGTTTCTTTGGGTCTCAGTTTATCTTCCCTCAGTCTGTCTGTTTGCTCTCCTCCACGGATGTTCCCAGTCGCCTTATGAACACATCGGGGGATTACCAAATCATTTACGACCTGAAACAGCTAACAGGAACCTTGGGAACTTTCAACTTGCTTTTTGTGTCCCAGCTTGAACAGAAGCTGAAAAGCAGTGGTGTGGATGGAGACGTGAAGCTGAGCTGGAGGAACCAATCAGATGGGAAGATCTTCCATGAGGATGAATAATGAGCTGGAAACAGGAATACTTGTCTCCTGAAAATATGTGTTATTTGTTCAAATTGTTTCCTGTCATGATTGTACATTTGTTTGTGATGCAAATAATAACTGCAAGTAACTTATTGTATAGAAACAATGAAATCTACTGCAGAGAGAAACAGTCTGTGTAGCTGAATGCATCAATACAACAACAATCTTTTTTATTATTATTATTATTATTATTATTGTCTGGTGTTTAAACTTTGAATTTTATGTGAAATTCTGTTTTCGATCAATTTATTTGTTGTTTGTTTATTTAGATCTTGACTAAGGTTATTCCAAGTTTACTCCTTGAATTATTAGTAATTGTGCATTTAAATATAGGTTCCTTTTTTATGCAGTGCTGTTTTTGATGTTACACTGTCAAAGTTTAACAGCAATAATTTGGGTACTTATCCTGTCACAAAATAAAATATATATCTAAATTTTTTAAGCTAAATATTTAGTGTTTAATATTTAGATAATACATTAAATATTTTGCTCCAAATTAAGTATTTAGTTAGGAAGCTAAACTGGCTAGCTAAATATACAGCTTTGAAGTAAATAAACTTGAAGTAAACTCAGAGCTAAATATAGAGCAATTTACTTGCCAAGACTCAAAAGTAGACAAAATCAAAGCTGGGTCTTGCTAACCGCTATATGAACTCCTCCTGCTGCTGTGCATCACTGTCGCTGATATAAATATATAATCTACTATTGTTTTTCAAACTATCTCTGCACACAATTGGACAGGGTCTGGACCAATAAGAACAATGAATTATGTGACATATTCATAATGCTGCATTCAGACCGTAGGATTTGTCAGCGTCAGTGACGTCAAGATTACATGTTAAGTCTATGGCGGAGGCCGTTGGAGCAGCGTCACGGTCTCTGCGGCGCTTTGTGAGCTTTGGCTCAGTCAAGTTTTCAGGCTTTTCATGCTTCAAAGATCATAAAGCCAGAAGTGCAGCTAGTTGAACTTTTGACGGTGCTGACCGCCCTGAAGCGGCGCGTTAACCAATCAGAGCTTATAATTGTAGCGATGTCACAACACGTACTTTGAATGTAGCGGGAGCAGGAAAAACCTACATTTTAAGTCTAGAAAACGCAGATTTAAAAAATCATAAATAACACTTACCGAAGACAGATGGACAGGCGCTCTTCGGGAGGAATAGAGAACCTGTAGTTGGTGTCCTGGTAGGAGATTTGAGCTCCGATGCGGCCCAGGAGGTCGTAAAATTGGGCGCGGGACAGACGGAAGTAGCGCTGAAAGTGAACCTCATCCATAAGCAGCTCCTGGAGCAAATGGTTAAACTCCCCAAACTCAGAACGCATCCGTAGAATAGGGTGTATCCAGAAACAGCGCCGACGTTGCAGAAGTCGACGCTGTCTAGCTTTATTTAGCAAATAAAGCCAGGCCACTCTCTCGATACTATCCGCCATAGTTCAGAACGTACAGCGACAGAAGAAGCCCCGCCCACGCGTTGTTTTTTGCTCAGAAGTGGCAGACTCTGCAAGCTTCAACATAGAACCGTCAAACTAGATGCTTTGTGAGCTTTGCCTGACGCTGATGAAGCCTGCCGTCTGAATGCAGCATAAGGACTGAAATCAGTCATGGGGCATTAATATTGGAATTGTAGCTGTTTATGGGGCAACGTTTGGGCACGGCTTCTTGAATATTTGTAATCTTCAAATAATACTTTAAATTGTCAAGTTAGGGTTATGTAATGCTCCTCAAATGTTAGCATTAGTGATAAATCAACCAGGCTAACCAATCAGAGACCAGAAAACCAGAACCAAAGCCGTTTTAGGAACGAAATTTGGGTGCAGTTCCACCAGAGTTCCACTGGGGGCGATCACCATACGTGCAGGATGAATGAGAGTCTATGGAGCTATACGCTAAATTTGTCTCACCCGATTGCCGTTGAGATATCTAAGATGTGATTGTAGGTTTAACAAGTCCAACTTGGGTTATAGGTGGAAAGCTGAATGAACAAATACGTATGAACTTTGGTTTTCTTACAGGTAGAGTTGTTGTTGCCCATAACTCGCTAGCATTTTGCTAATGACGGCTGATTGGTCAGTGAAGAACTGATAACAACCAGATGTACAGCTTGACGGCATCGTAGCATCCGAAGTGGCACCAAAATGTTGAGGCGGACTTTTTCACACAAGTTTTTATTTTCAACCTAACAACTTTTTTTGGTTGCTTGCTCTGTTATCTGCCTATGGTTATGTACATAGTGTGAAATTTAAATGAAAAAATGAGGACTGCTGTAAAGCAGTATCTCTGGTCGTACGATGTGTATGACATCATTGACATTTTAAAATACTTTTTAAAGCAAATAAGTGACTCTAAAAAAAAAAAAAAAATCTAACACCCAGCAATGTGTAATTTCTTTGCATCTACTTTAGAAAAAAAATCTTAAAATTACCGGACAAAAAATTATATCCTGAGAAAAGTGGATTTTGAGGGGTAATGCTCCATAGACCTCCATTCATTCTGCATTTGTCATGAGAGCGCCCTCACATGGAACCAGAATGGAACTGCAACCAGTTCAGAACCCGGAAGTACAGTGAGAGTTCTCTTTTTATTGGTAGAACCAAACAATTTCCCAACATTCACCAGCGGGGAGGTCTGAAGAACAACACAGTCATTCCTTCCAACAACATCAACGACTTCTGTTGTTTTTTTCTTTTGCTGTTTTGCCCCGCCGCAGCTGTAATGGTTCTAAATCCGCCAAACGTCTCACAAACATAGGATGCTGTGATGGCCGGACCTACACCTAGCCTGGCCAATGGTAGACCTGCTGAGGCTACAATAGAGCGCGGCTAGACCAACCTGCAGAGCGAAATCTGCTGCTACTGCTTCAGTTTGTCTAGATTTCTGGGTCTCGAGTTATGCTTATAGACAATACATTAACATATTAGCTTAATATTTAGCAAGCCAGTTTAGCTGGCTAGAAAATTTCAAACTCTATTTTCAAACTAAATATTTAGTTTACAAAGTAAATATTTTGTCCGAAACTGTGAGATTTACAAATGAATAAATGATATGGAAATAAATATGACATTGAAATAAGACAGACTATTATCCCTTTCTGCTTTTTCCCTGTTAATTTCTATTTTTTTGTCCTGCTCGACATTATTTCTCCCCTCAGCCTTTCAACCTGCTTCTCTGTCCAGTTGATGCTCATCTATGACTTCTTCCCATGTTCATACCATCTGATCATAATCATTGTAAATTTTCATGTTTTTCCTTATCAATAAATATTCAACTGGCTAGATCTTTGCACTTGGGTCCTCCTTAAACAATACATGATGGCCATTTTTTTTTAAAGAAATCACTTCCTGTTCAATCTTGATGGTCGAATTTGATTGGTTTAGAGCACTGGAGGCTGAAAAGTGAGGACTGGGGTCATACACTTCATAAAGGAAGCCTTGACGTCTGATTGGTCAGGTTGATTAAACGGTGAGCTGTAAGAACATTCTCTAAAACCAAAGTCAGACTCATACCTGTCCTTAGACATCAAATGTAGTTAAATCTGGTCTGACGAAGAAATTTAAATAACACGTTAGAAGAAATTAAATATGAATCTATCAACAAGTGCAGATTGGTTTCTGATCATAAATCAACCTCAAGTCTGATGGAGTTTCCAAACTGACACTATTTAACACCCAGATGGACAGCTAAATGGGACAAAAGTGTTGAAAAGTACACTTGTGTTTCTATAGGATTTAAAGGGAAAGTATCAACGTAGTTTGGCTAAATAAATTCTCTGATTAACTGATTTATCATCAGTCTGAGCACTCATATTTATATTTGTTGTCTGCATGCAAACTGCCTGAAATTTTCTCAAAATAAAGGAGACCTCCTATTTAATTGTTTTTACCTGGTCCTTTTATTTGAATTACACAAAGAATTAACTAAGCAAAAAATTGTATGTGTATTTAATAAAAGATCTCTTAAACTCTAAAACAGTCAAGTTAGAGGTATAAAAGGCCTTTGGCTTCTGAGTTCTTGTTCCAACCATGCAGACAGTCCTCAGAGTTTCAAATCTTCCCAACCGCTTTCCTTTGTCCATCTTGGCTGCTAGAACCGGTTTGTTCCAGTTTCTTCTTGTGGCGCAACATCTTATTCGATTTTTGACAAAAATAAAAACAGTAAATAACAATAATTTCTAGTTGATCCACAATGATGCAGTTAAGACTTCTGGTGAGATTTAAAAGATCATTTTTTTAATTTATTTTAGCCTTCTTTCAGTAGCTCCTGTTAAATCTAGCACAGAATTTAAAAACTTTAAATCTGAGTCCAGAAATTAAAAAGTATTAATGCTTTAAATTTAAAACCATCAAGGTAGTAAATAAGAAAAATAGAAATTCAATCTTAAAACTAAAAAAGATTATATTTTGACTAACTGTTGTTGTGAAACAGTCCGGTTTGTTCTTTTAAAACAGAAAATGTGAAGAGATTGATGCATGTTTCTCTGGCTATGAAACAACCTTCAGGCAAATGAGTCCTTAAAGCGACGGCATGGAAATGAACTCACTTTGAATCGTTCACATTTTTTTGCTGAAAATGCAAACGGACTGCGTTCCCAGTTTGCATGTGCGTGACCACAGATTAATAAATGAATCCAGCAGCTGCCAATCTGCAGTCCTGATCTGAAGGAACCAGAATGGAAGCCTTCCAGTTCTTCACCGCTCTCTCAGGCAAGTTTTAGACATTTTTTATTAGCAATTCTTTAAAATATCTCACAGTCAGTTCAGATATCACAACCACTGGGGAGTTTATTCATGCATCATTTTTATCCAACTGATGCAGGTTTTAGAGTTTTCTTCAACTCAACTGAATGAAAGTATGCCAGTTTTTATTAACCCATAGAATTTTATTCTTCTTTGTGATGAAGTCCTTAGTTTTTATAATAACTTAAACGTGTTTGAATCTGCAGTTTTATTTTTCCCTGTAACACCTGAATTAACTCTTTTGGGGAAAGTAAATAATAATATTTGTTTCTAATATATTCCTAAATTTAAACTCTTCGGCACAAAAATACAATTTCCAATAGCCACCAAGTGTCCATCAATGTAATAGTTTTACACCTGAAAGGTTCTGACAAAGATCTGTTTACTGCATGCTTTATATTGAAAGGATAATTGATCTAATCTGTTCTTTTGGCGATTTTGGGATGAGTTTCTCCCAGAAACTCATGTGTGGTTGATTTAAGCCTAGTTTATGCTTCTCCAACTGCAAATCTTCACTCAGACGCAGACGTATTGACGGAGATGTTTTCTGTTTATAGTACTCGGCTCTTCCACTCCATTCTCTATTGTTTTTTTCAGCGTTGCTCAACCAGGACAGCAGGGGGCGCTAAGTTTTCATGCCGTCTCTGCCTGCTATCACACAGCGCCACTTCTGTTTTTTTTCTAGGCTTTTGAACGCATTTCTTCCTGAAGGAGCAATGAACGACAGAAAGTACGCTTTGATTAAGTTAGCGCCACCCGATGGCTGTGGCTGACCCTACACATTGCAATTTGTAATGTAAAAACCTGACGTGGGGCGCAGCACGTTCAGTTGTTTAGCTGTTGCATTTAAAGTAATGCAAATACCGTCTTTGCTTTACTTTGTTTTCACTGAATTGGTGGTTTACTGCCAAAAGCTCGATTAAGATGTGCATGGAAACCTACTGGAGGCAGAACCCGGCCATCTCAGACGATGATTGGTTGTTTAAAGGCCTCGTTTATCAGCCGAAGCGTCCATGAGGAGACAACGTCCCCTTGATTTAACCAGTGTCTTCATACGTTTGTGTTGCAGTGCTGCTGACCGCCTCCTCTCTCGCGGAACGTCAGCTTCATTTCGTCAACGAGCTGAAGAACTGGGCAGACGCTCGGGCTTACTGCAGACGACATCACACAGACCTGGTGACGATAGGCAGCATGAAGGACGTGACGACGCTGGTCGGACTGGTCGATGTGAACACAATGGTCGAAGGGAACGTGGCGCATGTAAACAAGCCTCTGATTGGTTATACATCAGAACTACTATTTAAAACTCAAAAATTTTCCCTGTATTGCTAGCAGTCATTCATTGTAATGTTAGATCATAATTAAGACTCAGATTTAGCTAATCAACCACTGGTGTTTCTCAAACTTTTGCACCACAACAGAAATAAAATCCACACTTAAGAATCTCCACGTCAGAAATTATGTTTTAAAATCTCAAGTGAAACTACATAATTATGTAATAAATATCTAATGTTGGTATGCTGAATGGCTTTCTACACAGTCTATATATGTATTTGTAAATCTAAACACAAAGGCAGAGCGGCTCCTTATTTAGCATAGCTTGATCACATTTCAGTGATGAAAGGCAAGGCAACTTTATTTGTGTAGCACATTTTCAATATGAGGCAATTCAAGGTGCTTTACGTGATTTGGTGGCAAAGAAACCAAACATATGATAAAAGCATAGAAAGTAAAAACAACACAAGTATGAAAAATGTAAATAAAAACAGCAATTAAGTATAAAACATGAGAATCAATAAAAGAACACATTTAGCATTTGATTAAAAAAAGCAATTTAGGAAAAGCATAAAAAGAAAATGTATGTCAAAAATTTACATTGGATAATATTTTATTTTTCCTTGTTGACTGACTTTTAATCTTGTTTTATGTTTGACTTTCATGTTGTGTGAATGATTTTCCACTTGCCTGTTACTATGTATTTCTTTATTTTCTTGATCTGCCAGGGACTACAGATGAAAATTAGCCATTGGCTAAATCTTGCATATTTACATTGTTATGTTCATTAATGTGCATTTTCCCTTTTAAATAAAAAAAAAAAAACAACATTACTCAAAGCAAGCTCTAAACAGTAGAGTTTTCATCTTTTATTTAAAAGAGCTTAACGATTCAGCAGCTTTGCAGTCATCAGGAAGTTTGTTCCAGATTTGTAGAGCATAGAAGCTGAAAGCTGCTTCTCCATGTTTGGTTCTGATTCTAGCGATGTTTAGTAAACTAGAGTTGGAGGACCTGATTGGTCTGCTGAATCAGAATCAGAATCAGAATCAGCTTTAATGGCCAAGTATGACACATACAAGTATGATGCATACAAGGAATTTACAGATACAGTACAACCTGTCCAAGATCATTACAAACAACAACAACAACAAACAGATCCAGGTCACTGTTGGGCATGCAGCCACCGAGCGGCGCTCCCGTTTATGAAACATAGAGAAGTAAACATCTGGTAGGGGAGGGTTCCACGGTGAGGGGGAAAAAACGCTCAACTGTGTTGTGGGTCCGTACAGCACTCACAACGCAGGTAATAGAAAAAACCACACCAACAAACATTTAAGCACATATTCAGACATTAACAATGACACATCAGGAAGGATGGGCAGGTATGAGCTCCAGTCCACAGGTTAACGCGCTGCCATCGAGGCGCGCTGTTATCCAGCTTCCTGTTGCAGGAGAGAAAATGAGGAGACAGCGAGACGGTGTGTGTGAATGTGAGTGTGTGTAACCATGTCAGTGTGTGCGTCAGTAGATGCAGGTGTACGGGGGAGAGGAGACTCTGTTGATATTCTTCTCAGGGACATTTGATAAGAACCAGGTTGAAGGTCTTCATGGGAGCCAAAATATAAATTGTTTGGATTTCAGGGAGAGATCAAGAGCCGGATACGTCTCCGCAGGACACCCCGGTTGACCCTTACCGGTGCTTCGTAGAGTTGAGTAGAGTAGTAGAGAATGCTGGGTCGCTATAGTGACAGCAGATCTCCAACATACTTTGGTGCTAAACCGTTCAATGATTTATAAACTAGTAGGAGTATTTAGAAGTCTATTCTCTGAGCTACAGGGAGCCAGAGGAAGGACTTTAGATGTGGGGTGATGTGTTCTACTTTCCTGGTTCTAGTGAGAACACGAGCAGCAGCGTTCTGGATCAGCTGCATGATTGACTTTTTAGGCAGACCTGTGAAGCCACACTTTGTGATGTGGTTCACCTTGTATTATACATGGGATAAAGTGTGAAGAACATGTTCAGTGTGGGGTAGGATAAAATTCACTTTAATGAATGTTCACCTAAAGACATAGGAACGGATTGAGCAGTGTTTTTCGCACTGAAGGGGTGTTGGACGGAGTTTAACACCTTGTTTGTGCTGAGTGTTTAACTGGTTGTTTATGATTGATTTTACTTTAAACATTTTTTTTTTATCTGTTCATATATCTGTTTTCATCATCTGAAACACTTCGTGCTGATTTTATCACGGAAAGAGCTCTACAATTAAAATTTGATTTAATTTGCATAGTCATGTAAATCCCAGCCAGAAAAAGAAGTGTTGGGTTCTCAAAGACCAGAGCTAATTGTGTTTTAGAGATCGCTCAGGGGGGAAGTACCGTCTGCTGAAAGGTGCTAGCGATCGAGTTACAAAACGTGACCTCCTCGGCCGCAGGGTTGACAAAAATGGGTCACAACAATAATAATGAACTTTTTATGCTCTGAGGATGTTTTTCCATAAATTAAAAATACCTAATTGTTCAAAAAATCACATTTCAAGATGCTAGAGTTTTGATTATAGAATGTTCTGTAAGCCTTAGAGGTTTAGACATAACACAATAAGAAATGTTATTAATTATAAAAATCTACAAATGACTAAAGAATGTTTCTATGAGCTGCATGTAAGGATTCATCATCTGATATATTTGAACTTTAATCAGTATTTTTATCCCTTAAAGAATCAGAAGAACAGTGCATCTGAAATCAATATAAACGTCACATTAATTCATGTTATCATGCTCACATGTTTATAATAAATCTCTTTATTACTGAAGTAAAAAACCAATCAATATTAATTAAAGACGTGAATTATTTCATTTTCAATCTAAATGCTGATGTTCCACAGCAGAAAAAAAATCAAGTCCTTAATGGTTTTTCCAAATCTCATTGTGTGTATTAACCATAAAGCAGCTTTGGAGGATTTCCTCTCAGCCTAGTAATCAGTGAGGGAGGAAGGAAGGAAGGTATTTTACACTGAGGTCTTGTTTTCTGTCTGCAGCACGCCTGGATCGGACTATTTAGTGACGTGAATGGCTGGAATTGGTCGCTGTCTGACCCAAACGTGTTTCAGAACCGGAACGACACTGAGTTCAGATACTGGAAGTCCGGACAACCCGACAATAAGAACTCTGAATTATGTGCAAGGATCTATGGCGACGGAACGTGGAACGACTACGACTGTAATCAGTACGAAAGGCCGGTGTGCGCTGACGTAAACGGTGAGGATTGTGTCTCATCGCGTTTCATTCCTCTAAAGATCCGGTACCAGCTTCAGATTCTGTCTCTGAGGCGGATCGGAGATTCATTTTTATCCGGGTTCTTGTTTCAGGACAGGATGTGACGTTTGTCCTCATCAGCCACTTTATCCCCTGGAGCGAGGCCAAGGCCTACTGCAGACAGCATCACACAGACCTGGCCTTTGCCAGAGACTTGTCAGAGAATGACATGATAAAGCAGCAGGTGTCATCGGGTCAGAACGCCTGGATCGGTTTGAACAGAAACCCCTGGGCCTGGGTGGATGGAAGCAGCTTCATATTTACTCACTGGAAATCGGGGGAACCGACCAACAGCAATGATCAGTGCACAGCAGCAAGCTTCGATCACGATGCAAGATGGGAGGACTGCTCTTGTGACTGGAATTTCCCTTTCTTCTGCTACAGTGGTGAGCTATGACACTTTCAGTCTGTGTTTTCACAATAATTCAGTGAAGAAAAGAAAAATCCTTCATTAAAAACACTTATATTAGGCCAAGTTGCTCTAAATCATCATGCAACCCAGTTTGGACTGGAGGACAGTACTTCACAGAGTTGGAGCTTGCAAGGGGACGGACCTTCATCCTGTCTGCAGTCCATCCACTGTCCAGTTTGTTCTGATGCTCTCTTCCTTACAGCTCATGTTCTCTACAGGATTCATATAATAACGAAAACATGAACCGGCATACACGTCTGGTCCCCCTCTTCAGTAAGTGGCCCCAAACATTTCTGAGTTCCATCAGTCAGGAGTCCTGCATTTTTGGGAGGCCCCTGATGTTATTAAGTGTTTGCGCTTGCTATGTTTGTAAGTTGGGTTCAGATTACCTTGATCTCGCTGCCGCATCAAGCAATGGTAAACGAATTAACTTCATATGCAAGAGGAAATTTGTTAAGATGATAGATGCTCAGGATTAAAGAAAGTTCTTAGGTTTATCCGCCAAACCCAAAAAGCCCTTTAATCTAGTTTAAATCGCAATTTTAATCCTTGTATATTCTTCTGTTTTGTCTTCCATATTCCGCTTCCCCTCTAATATAACCGTCCTGTATCACTGTTTAGTTTGGAGCTGTTAATTATGAACTATGTATAGATTGTATAGGCATTGTATTGCACTCTTTTAACAACAAGGTAATTCAAGATTTGGTGGTAAAGAAACAAGCAAAAGCTATTATAAAAGCATGGAAATTAAAAACAGCAATGAAGACATAAGTGACTATGTGGGGGTGACATTTTTCTAGTTTCAGACCCCATGTCTGGCTTTCTTGACTGAACTACGAGAAAACGTCTTCTCTCAATGATTTATCCTACTTAATGAAAAAAAGCCTTAAGAAAACTGTTGGATGCTTCTGATTAAAGCAGCATCCAGCTACGGTGCTTGTTCTAGTTTTGACAGGAAAGGAGCATTAAAATATAGAAATATAGACACATCTGTCCATTCATGTATGCCGTCTATCCTTTCGACGGGGGAGCAGTGATTGTTGCTGTTAATTTTTGAGTGTGTAACTGTACAGAGCTGCATCCCGTACGTGGGATTTCTGTCCGTGAACACGTTATAAGCAGAAGAAATCACCAAACAGGCAGATCATTCGTTGGTTTTATAACACGGGTCTGTGTGGGACAATTGAACTTCTCGACGGGCTTTTGGTTACTGTGTGTGAACCCAAAGATTACTAGTTGCTCCTGTCTGAACACCTCCGTAAAAATTCTGTTTGCAGGGATAAAAAAATTGGTAGACAACAGATTCAAATCAAGAACCAGGATGTGACTCGTGAAAAATACATCCACCTCCATTTGCTATATAAGTGATGTTCTAAATGTCAAATGTAATGTTTCTAAAAAGAACCAACTCATAACTAGTGTGTTATTCATCAGATGAAGAGGAAAAGGTTCCTTTTTCGAAGCATGTGGTGAAGCTGAAGGTGGTGAAGCCCTCATCTCTGGACCTGGATGGTGCTGCTGTGATGGAAGACCTGCTGATGAAGGTACAGCACGGTTATTTTCCTCCACGATTCCCAAAAGTGTTTCATGCATCGCAGAACAAGCCAGAGGCATGCAGGACAGACCTAGAGACCAGTTTACCCTGCAGTCCCATTTGTGGACCGTGCTGTACCTTTAACAGGTTTCTCCCTGTTAAAGGGGAGTTTTTCCTCTACACTGTCGCTACATGCTTGCTCAGTATGAGGGATTGCTGAGGAATTGCTGTGGTTGGAGTCTGCATGATCCGGGCACAACCTCACGCCGATGACTCATCGCAATCTGCTGGTTGTTTAACTGATTTGAATGTTTGTATAATTGTATTGAAATGACTTTTGTTGTAAAGTTCCTTGAGATGACATTTGTTGTTAACTATATAAATAAAAGTGAATTGAATTTAACTTTAATAAGTAGTTCTCTGTTCAGCTTGTTTGGACTGAATGTGATTTAAAGTTAATAAATGATAAACACTAGGAAAGTTCGATATTGGCTTTTCTACCGATATCCGATATACCGATATAGCCTAACTCATACCGATATAAACCGATAACAATATGTGGGGACCCTCCCTCATAAAAAAACAAAAACTACTAAACCTTTTTAGGTAACCACAATGAAATATCTTGTATCATGCAAACTTGAGCTTTAAAAATGTAGAAAATGTAATAAGTTCTAGAATTTTAGTTAGGCAATAGAAAAAGGTGCCATTTTTATTTTGTCCTCAAAAGTAGCCGGAACATTTTCTCAAAAACTAAACCTCAAATCTGTCATATTTTTACATTCTGAGAGAGAAAAGAAGTAGCTGAAGAGTTTGATATATAATATGTGTATGGTGTGAAAAACTCATCTTATTAAAAAAATTAAAGCAGATACCGATAATTTCCGATATTACATTTTAATGCCAATATCGGCCGATAATGACTTTAGGCCGATAATATCGAACATCCCTAATTAAAACTATTAAATAGGTATTATTTAACATATGGGATAACTACTAGATATAGGCACTAGCACCTAACCCTATAGAATGTAAAAAATTGATCGGTGCAAATATATCTGTGACCTAATTGGAGTAGTTTTACTAGATTCCGATCGATAAGATCGGATTGGGACATCCCTAACATAAACTGTGGGTGTAAGTCATCTTTTTGTTTTTTATTAAAACAAGTGTTCAGTTAAATTCAGTAAAGTTAGTCACTGTGAGTCAGATACTTTATTTACTCAAGTAAAAGTGAAATGTATGCCCAGTAAAACTACTACAAAAGTAAAAAGTGTTTTTTGAGAAACTTACTCAAGTAAAAGTAACTGAGTAAATGTGACTAGTTATTCTCCATTACTGGTGTCACGGATCAATGTCCTGTACCACTAGCAGCCAAACAATCCCACAGCATGACCAGACATGTTTGCGTTTTAACGCTTATTCTGGGGAAAAAATACCATCTGCTGAAAGCTGGAGGTGAACGGGAAACGAGAATTAACTCTTTGTGCTCCGAAGGAGTCCTGCTGGAAGTTTTTTGTTAAAAATAACTACTGTTTGTATCGCTAGCAGCCAAACAGTCCCACAGCATGATACTACCACCACCATGCTTGACATTCATTTCTGACAGGGACTCAATGTTTTTTTGTGTCTCAGTTACAGCAGAAGCTGAGGGGTGATAACGCGGAAGGAGACATCAAGCTGAGCTGGAGGGAGCGACCAGATGGAATGACCTTCCACAAAGACGGATGAGGCGAACCTTCAACCTGGAAGAAATTGATCTGTAATGATTTTTCCTCTAATGCAGACATTTGTTTTCTGTTTTACCTTTTCTGATTACTAGAGATGCCTCAAACTAATAATATTCTGACTGACTGGAATCACTGGACAGTAAAAGGTGAAAGTTACACTGTATTTATGATACATTTAGATTAAAATAATATATAAAAACAACTAGTGGATGAAAAGAGTGCAGGGTGGCTTCATTTCAGTGCCTACTTTGTTATTTAAGCTCACAGTAGTAAGGAACATCAAATTCTGCAGTTTCTTTTTTCTGGATCTGTGTTTATGAACTTGTCGTTTATCCTAATTTTATTGTGTGTTCTGGTCCTTCATTCTGTAGCTGCAGATTAAACTGATTCTGCACAGATAAACCATGCAGATTGTTGTGCATCCTCTGTTCTTTTCTCAAAAGTTCCTGCCATGTTTTCTGTTTCCTTACACATAGTTTGTCTAGATTCTCAAATCTTTTTCCGGGCGATAAAATTAAGTCATTAGGACTAAATTGAGCCCATTTTTATTTAGCGTTACAATCGTGCATTTCTGTCAGTGCATAAACTCGTACCTACAATGATCATCTCTGACTATTTGGTTGTTTTCTGGTCATTTTGTTTCTTCCTGCATCCAGTCTTTAGACATGATGTACACACCATCAGTTTATCACTTTAGGCAGATGTGTGTTTTATTCAAATATGAAAATAAACAATCATTTAAACTATGTAATGTAATTAAAGTTTTTATATTTCACCCTGCTCACATGGTTGTTTGGGTCACCTGAAGGAGGTTTGGATCAGGATGTCTGATCCATCCCATCATCCTCTTAGTCATAGATCTTTTATCATCCAGCCTTCTGCCTAAGTAAATGAAGGAAGGATGAGTATTGATCACACGTAAATCCAGCCTCACTCTGAAGGGTTTTTACTTGATAAGCATGAATCTCTCCACCTGTTCGAACCGAAATTGCAGTTCAAATTTTTACCAAAACCAAAAAGAAAGGGAAGAACCGTTGCTTAATTATTTTTATTTCAACCCCACAGGGAAGAAAATAAAAGATGGATCAAAATCCATCCATCCAGTGTGCTTCTAATGCAGATTAGCTCGAGATCTTCCTCTTCCAACCAACCATCCTCAGCTCATCCTGAGACCAGAGGGAAAACATTGAGTGGACCACGTTACCAGCATGGCTCCTAATAACTAAACATTAACATGTGTAATCAGTGGCGGCTCCAGACAAGTTTGATTGGGGGGGCAATGGAGGATCTTGGTCATTTCAAAGATGGTCTGTGATTGAATACCCTCTCACATATTTGCTCCTTTCCTCAATGACAAAAGAACCATTTAAATCACAGACGTAGAATAAGTGGCTTAGTTATCAGCTATGTTGATTATGGTTCATACAGTTATTAATAGTGATGAGCTCCCCCTGATCTGCAGGGACAAATAAAGATCAAATGTCAGTCTCAAGCGACTTTTAAGGTCAATCTGGAAAGATTTAACTAAAGACTAAAGACAGACACTTCAAGTTTACACACTGGCTTCAGCAAATCAGAATAAAAAACACAATTATGACAGATCAACTCTCTTTTGAATAAAAGTTTCGTACCGGCTACCAAACTGATTTACAGGTGAAACTTGAAAAATGTGACTACCGTGCAAAAGTTCCTTTGTATCATCAATTCAACCTAAAAGGCGAAACTAAAAGATGATAAAAACTCATCACATGCAAAGCGAGATACCAGCCTTTATATGTTATAATTATGATTATGCCTTACAGCATATATAAACCTCAAATTGAAAATCTTTTTTTTTTTTTAAAGATTCAATTATTGAGGTTTAAAGTGTCATACTCTAATCAGCTAATACCAGTAAACAGCATCATCCTGGTCGTCCATAACACCCCACCAGAGCCGTCCATGCTACAGGCTGATAGCATCCATGCTACAGACTGATAGCATCCATGCTACAGACTGATAGCATCCATGCTACAGGCTGATAGCATCCATGCTACAGGCTGATAGCATCCATGCTACAGGCTGATAGCATCCATGCTACAGGCTGATAGCATCCATGCTACAGGCTGATAGCATCCATGCTACAGGCTGATAGCATCCATGCTACAGGCTGATAGCATCCATGCTACAGGCTGATAGCATCCATGCTACAGACTGATAGCATCCATGCTACAGGCTGATAGCATCCATGCTACAGGCTGATAGCATCCATGCTACAGGCTGATAGCATCCATGCTACAGGCTGATAGCATCCATGCTACGCCTCACTGAGGCAGGAAGTGATGCAAAAGAGGCCCAAACCAACTACATACTGAGTACGTATGCTTGATTAGACTCTTCAAAGTTCCATAATTTCTCTATTTAAAGTCCTCGTTCTATTGATTTCCTGTACTATTCTAATTTTATGAGATTTTTAATTTGGGATTTCCATACTCTGTAATAATCTTAAAAATTATAACCAATACTGATATGGCCTGATATATCTCACTTTGCTTCTAATGAGTCTATATCGTATTAGTTTAATCTTTTACTTTGAATTACTAAAATCAATGAATTTTTGCACAATATTCAAATTTTTAAAGTTTTACCTGTGCATCAATCCTGCTTTATCTAACAAAAATACGGACAAAAACATGTTTTGGAGTGTGACTGAGAATAATTCTGCACTATCAGTTTTAACTCTTTCCTGATACCTGCCTGGTTTCTATCAGCAACTGATCTCTTTCTCTCCTTACCTGCAGACCCTGCATAAATCCTCCCTGCTGCAGCTGCTGACCTCATGTCTTCTCTCTGACTCTGTTCTTTCTATTAACAAGGGCAATAATGATATCTCTGAAATAAGTGGACAGCAATACTGAGCACAAAATCTACACAGAAAAGAAAGAGGACTGGGTTTACTCTAAGCATTAACTAACTAGCAGGTTATGTAAAATAACTTACACTAGTATTTTTAACTAGCTTAAAACGATATAGATGCACGTGTTATCATTTAGCTAAGATTACCAGCATCCATTAACAAAACTCAAACTGCAGCTTGTTTGGTAAAATCTCTGCAAAGTTTGCAGCCATTTGCTCTGACTGGATGGTTTGCTTATTAACAAGCTGCTTTGCTGCACCTGTCTGTGATCCAGATGCCTGCGTTAGCATGTGCACTTAAGGTGTGTTTAAAGACGGCTCGTAAAAATATGTTACCGCACATTAAACGGCAGTAACAGCTGGAAAAAAAGTGCGGGGGACATGTCCTATGCGTACCCCGCAGCCGTCGGTGGGGGGTCAAATGGGGGGCCAAGGCTTTTTTGGGGAGGGTTTTGAGACCCCCCGAGACCCTCCCCAGCGCCGCCGCAATGTGTAATGATAGTAGCTACAAATGTCCCGATCTCAAGATAGAATTGGCCCGATTTTTTTCACGTTTTTCTGTGATTGGAGATCGGCTATATTAACTGACGAGTCACACCGATTTTCTTTAAAAAGTACCTCATAGTTCCATTTGGCGCAATAATTTAAACCTCAGTTGTCTAATATGGATAAACTTCAACGAATATGCTTAATCGTACTTTAACTATATAATAAAGGTGTAGAGACTCACCTTCTGGCATTTACACCAACAATAAGCTGAAATAAAGAAGAAGAATTTGAATATATTTTTCGGTGCATAAGTATTTGTGTCTTGTAAGTAGGAAGTTGAAGTCACAGGAAATTTTTGTTGTAACTTTTTAATTGTAGATTTTTTGCAGCCTTTCACAGAAACATAAACACCTTTTCAGTTTGACGTGAGTTTTCCTAAAGTCGGAATTCAGTGGGAAGCCAACTTCAGCTTCATTTCTCCCTGTTGACGCGTTTTTCAGAGGCCTCTATGTTCTTTTGATAGATAATAAAAAAAGCATTTATAACTTTCATGTTTTGTGTTTTCAGGAGGTTGTGGAACGTTTTAGAGATTTAATCTCATCTGAATGTCCGACTAATATAACAATCAGGGCTAAACGGTGCTAATCATGGGGTATTTCCTTAGCCCAGCACCGCCCCCTGCTGTATGGTATAGGTATAACCCACAAGTCACAAAATGTTTGTGATAGCAGTACAAATGGGGCAAAAGGAGCATGCAGAAGTGGAAAGCGTGGTTGTAAAGCGGTTTTTGTTGCTCGCATCAGCGGTTTTGTGTAGTTGAATTCACTGATTTGTGTCTGTGTTTTACAAACCAGTGTGTGGATGGCTTTTGCACCATTTAGTTTAGATCAAATGGGGCAAATCTGCACTTGTCAGATATTTTTAAAGTGTGACTCAAATAATGCAATTTGTGCATTGTACTTAAGAAATTGAAAAGATGTTAGTTTTGTTTTGTATTTGTAAAGGACTGAAAAAAATTCTACAGCTCTATGACTCCAACTTCCTAGTTACAAGAAACAAATAGTTATGCACCAAAAAAAAAACCTTCATTAAAACAAAAGCAGACTGTGAGCGGTGGAAATCTATGCTGAGTTCAGGAGCATAGGATATATCAGCTTATAGTAAAAACTCCAATAATAATACTGCAACTTACAAACTCAGAACAATGTGGGGTTTCTAACTGGTATTTACTCAAAAATAAAGAGTCAGTGTGATCGGATCGTATTTGAGGCCTAAAATGCTGATCGGGACCTCCCGAGTTTTAGCAGTTCTTTGATTTCTTTTAGGAAATATTGCCTTGGATTTCCACAACAGAGTCAAACTTAAAACACCAGTAATATTTTTAACAACCTGTTGTTTTGTTTTGATATTTTTTTCCATATCATAGAACTAAATTTGGCCATCCTCTTTTTTGCATGCGGTAAATATTTATTTAGAAACGCCTCTCTAGATTGAAGTAGTTTTGGTTCCGCACTGTTTTCTCCACAAGAGGGCAGCACAGCTCTACTCTGTAGTAGGATAATCAGGAATGTGTAAAAGATGCTTTAATGCTTTGATTTTTTAAATTCAGTTTTGAACCAAAGGTTTTGGAATTTGTTTTAGGGTTGATCATGAATTTATTAGAGCGTTTAGGAAGCAAAGCAGAATAATTAGTTGAGGGACCACATGCCAACCAATCAGATTAAAGTGCAACTCATCCCCAAATCGACTTTTTTTTGTACTGATAAACAGTATAAATGAGGGTCTAACAGTGTTATCTACATGTATAGTCGTTATTTAGTACATTTTGGTAAAAAAAAAAATGTTTTTACCAAAAACTGCCAGTGGAGTGCCCTCTTCTGGTTTAAACTTTACACTGCTTTTGAATTTGAACCAGGCATTGCTACCAGCTCAGCTTGGATTTCTGACATCAGCCGCCCTGTAGCGGTGGAAAATACGGCAAGGCATGCTTCCTGGTACATATTTAACATTCCAGATGTCCATAAATCATTTTGTCTTAGTACAGATAGATACCTAAAATGTGATTATTTTTTTGGGAGGAGAGGATATGAGAAAAGAAATTCTTACTAGGAAAAATTCTAATTTTAGATAGCAATAAAATTTTGGATATCCAAACTGAGGTTGCACATAGCTTGAATATTATATAATTTTTACCATTCAAAGGAATAATTTGTACTAGTAACAACTGAAAACAAAAATTTGAATTTTCCCCAGTAAGACTTGCATTTCACCGATTCACAATGTTTGTTTTAGATAGGCCGGATGTCTTTTTGGATAGGAACAAACCCCCTACACATGGATGGGAAATGTTACATGATTTGCCTAGTAAGATCTACATTTTTGATGGTCATAATGTTCATTTTTATGAGGAAATAGTGATTTATTGATATGCGGGATCCAGACTCAAACTCCAACTGGAAAGTTAAATCAAAAGTTGTATGTTTCTAGTAAAATCAGACCATATCTGGTCACTTTCTACAAATGAAATTGTTCAACTGATTAAAAAATTCTACAATATAACCTTTACGATCCACAACAGACTGCCAGGCTGGACTCAAAATTGCTCTTTACACCCAACTGATCTGGGTTGATTTAGGAACAATGAATTTTGTTGAGTGAACATGTTGCGTCAACCTAATACATTTAAGTTGCTCTAAGGCACAACTTCATTTCCAGTGTTAACTAAACAGGATTATAATGTTTCAGTAATACAATTCCTTCACTTTTGTCATGAAAAAAGGGAATTGATTATAATATAATTTTTAGTTAACACTGGAAATGAAGTCATATACATATATTATTATATACAATGATTTTGAGTGATTGTGTAGCAGAGGGGTTAGTGTAGATGCTCAGAAAACAGAGGCCCTATTCTGAGTTTGAGTCCGTCTCCTGCTGTTTATTTTTGAGCCTTACAGCAACATAAATGTATTTGGTTTACCCCACATTTTTACATTTAGTTCACTCCACAAAATTCATTACTGCTAAATAATACCAAACATTTTTCATCTTGTTCTTATAACAATGATCACTGGCATCATATAAACTGGCTAATTCTCCATTTCAAGGCTTAACTGATCCTCACCAACAAATTAGACCCACAGACCGACTGACTTCAACCCTGGTGTCACAGGTTCTGATGTTTTGTTGTTATTTTTTCATAGTCAAGCAATCAGAAATCTGCGTGTGTCCGTTATTTCTAAACTTCCAGGTATTTTTCTTCTCCCAAACGCCTGATTTTCTGTCTGGTCCGAACTAAACCGCTGAGCTTGATGCGTTTTAGAAGCGTAGCGCATTAAAAATAGAACTGCAAAACCGTAAATTAAGGAGTGGGCCGCGACCCTAGATGCTTCTGGGATGCGGCCGATTCACTCTGCTTCACTTCTGGTGGATCGGTCCCATCGACTTTAACAGCGGCTATCAGACGCACATTTCACGCTTCACTGATTTTACGCGCCGCTTACGTTTCCGGTGGAAAGGAGGGGTTAGCAATTCTGGTTTCGAGGTTTGTGCTTGCGAGTCTCGTTAATTTAATCATCATCATTGATGTTTCTCCAACAGATCTGGGACTATTTGTTCTCCAGCTAGGCTCCATAGTTACCACAGATCATGTCCCCAATCACCTACACTTTAGTTCTTTTCTGGATTCTCGTCTAGCCATTAGCCTCCAAGAAAAAGATTTAACTTCAAACTTTCAATTATTTGTTATTACAGATACCAACAGTTGGTCTAAAGTCAAGCTGTCAAAAGCCTTCCAGAGTGTTGGTATGGCAAATTCTGAAAAAACAGCCTCGAGAATAAGAGGTTAATGCCTAGTCTGGTCGGTTCCTCTTATATTCTTAATCTGGAGTTAAGTTACCTCGGTCTTTCATGACCATTTGATGCCGTTTCCTAAAATAAATCACCACTAACATGAAGCTACCTGTTTCCTTTAGCATGTAGCGCAGGAAAAAAGTAGTGTGGTTTCTCCTTCTTTTATTTTTCTTCCCGTACAAAAAATAACTTGGGTTGAATATGTTCTTCACATGGCATTACATGTTTATCCCTTGTTCAGATGGTGTTTTGTTTTTTTTCAGATTGATTCTGAAGGTATTTGTTTTTGTTGGATGTTATTGGGAATATAAGAGTCATAGAAGCTAAACATAAATGCATACCACACTTTTCTGAGTTTGTTTATTTAAAAAAAACATTTTAAACAGATTTTGAGCATTTTTACAATGATTTTCAGTTGATTCGTTAAATGCGGCAGAAACTTCCATGCCTACCATCCCACCTTTGAACAGGAGCTGCAGGAACGCCGTCAGTGAGCCTGCAGTTCACCTCGGCTGTGTTGGATGTCGACTGGGAGCGTTTTCCCACACAGCTCATCGCAGCTCCGCAGCCCACACGCCGATCCGGGTTCAGAGGTGAAGAATTGGGAGCGATTTCAGCTGATCCAAGAGCTCTTAGGGCAGTGGAGGATGCCTGGGCCTCCACAGTCAGAGGCATGTTCCTCTGCACACGTTACATCTTCCTCACACTGAGAACATGAATCAGCTGGAGGCAGCAGCATGATATAAAGTTTTAAAAAGTTTTCTTTTACATTTATCCTCCAGTGTTTCCTGGCCCTGGTTTTGTTTTGATGGATCTACTTTATGCATAAATTCACTTCAAACTTTTAGACAGAATCAGCTAACAGAGACATCAAGGATAAAAATCTCTCCTCCATATGTATATCTTTTATATTTCCTGCAGGGAGAATCTCCCTTTTCTGCTTGCTCCCTGCAGACCAACCCACATATTATAATATATAAACAACACTATGCTCATACTGTATAAATCATGGCATCACATCCACTCACACATCCCATCCTCCCACTAATCGCTCCAACTAATTATACTTTCTTAAATACTGCTGATATGAATATGTGAGGGGGTGGACAAGCGAGCAGCCGAGTTTCTCGCCGCAGAAACTAACAATGACATTAAAACAATACTCCAGCTTCTCTGAGCTTCAAGACATCTGAGCCAATTGTCCGTGTATGGAAACCACGGCAAACCCAGAGCACAATGGCAAAACTGTACGAGACAGTAAGTCACATGAAATATCTATAATTTGCATCATTATTAAACAAATACCCAGATGGAGCAAGTGCCCTGGCCTGGTTCTGGCCCATTAGAAGCAGTTACACTCGCCTACTCCACCCAGGGAAAAACCTTTGGTTACCAGATAGGCTTCAGACACATAAGCTGCTTTCTGTAAAGTTACACAGTCAGAAATCAGCAATATCTTTTGTTAAATGGGGTTACATTTTTTAAGTAATATTTCAACTATGTAATTCATATACTATAAAAGGGACATTCCCTAACTAAATATTTATTTAGCAAGCTAAACTGGGTAGCTAAATATTTAGCTTTGTTCTAAACATTTTCATATTCAGTTTATTTATACACCGCCAATCAAGGTTAGTTTTAGTTTATATTTTGTTTTTTATATTTTGTTTTGACTGAAGGTTTTCAATTCTATTTCAGTTTTAATTAGTTTTTACCATTTGTAAGCTAGCTTAGTTTAGTTTTATGTTTTTGAAAATGTTTTGTTTCAGTTTAGTTTTTATTAGTTTCAGTTTTAAATGTATCGCAAAATCTCAGAAAAAGGATTATGCTTCTTTTTTTTATGTAACGATATGGGCCAGATTAACAACCATACAAATAAAAAGAAAAATATGAAAAATATATGGTAGAGTTCGGTAAACTCAATAATAGCACCATTAAAAAGCTTAACAATTAATGCAGGTTCTACAGTTCTATAAAAACACTTACTGGCAATAAAAAAAAACAAATAAAAACAAATATACCAGGAGTGTTTCAAATACATGATACAGTTGATCATTTTTGATCATTTTGTACATATTCTAGTAGTAAGTATTCCCAAATTGGACTCTGGCGCTTTCTCTCAACGTTTGCTGACATGACGCTAGGCGGACCGCAGCAACACAGACTTTACTGACATGTTGGAATAATGCAGAACAGCCAGTAAAAACCACCAATAACCAGAAACTAGAGAGGGATTATTTTTTTCATCAACGTAGCAGATACACACAACCTAAACCAGCTGCACAGCAATGCAATATTTGGTGTTTCACTTCTAGTTTTCAATGTTTGCTTGTTTGTTAGCATTAGCTCACCTGTTATGAATTTTTCTGCGTGTTTAATCGTCGTTTCAATCACTTCTGATAGCTTGTAATCTAAAGAGGTTTTTTATTTGCCTTGAAAGGGGGCGAGTCGATGTGATTTAACACTAGAAGACCCAGGATTTTTTACTATACCTGTAAAACCCAGAGGTCAGCCGATCGGCTGTAAGGCCACCTGTGAACCCTCCTTTTGTTATGTGAACGAGGCAATCACTGGGGCACCACAGGACGTGACGTGAGCCACTTCACTCAAAACACCTTGACATAAAATGGGGGAGGAGGAGAATCAGATTACAGCAAGATTGCTCTGTCAGAGCTGCTAACTGACTGGGCAGAACACATGAACTGAATCAAAATGTAATATATGTAATATATGTAGAAGGATGTAGAAGTTATCAGGACCCTACAACACTGGGCTTCCAACATCCCCACCAGACAAATAGGAAAAGTAAAAGAATAGAACCCCATCAAAAAAAGCACTCAAAATCTGTGGTAGCCCCACCAGTCATTTACAGAATTGCTCATCAAGTTGATATCTGTACAAGATAATGATTTATTTTATGTAACATTTTTTTCTAACTGAGATACACCAGAAATGTATTTGATATGTTTTATTTTAGAATTTGTATATTGTTTTTGTCTGTTTTGCTCTGTCCCTCTATTTTCTTTTTCCCTGTCTCAACTTATAGAAAACCAGACTGACTGTTGCTTTTTGCCCACACTGTAATGTGATGTTATGTCAAAGATATGATATTATATGTCTGATTTCAAAATACCAGTTATGGATTTGAGCTGTGCCAGGTTCTGCTCAACTCCTCAGGTCGCCTTTATGCTGCAATTTCTGGTGTATGGGGATCGTTTGTCACCAACTGCATCACATCCTACAACCCTGGTCGACACATCACCATTGATGAACAGCTTTTCCCGTCAAAGACTCGCTGCTTTTCACTGCAATACATTGCAACGAAACCTGACAAGTTTGGGATCAAGTTTTGGGTGGCTGGTGACTTGAAATCCAAATACATCTGCAAGTCCCATATCTTGGCAAGGACCCAAGTCGTCCCAGTGGGGAGAGGCTATCTGAGAATGTAGTTATGAGGCTGATGGAACCATTCCTGGACAATGGCAGAAATGTTACCATGGACAATTTCTTTACATCGCTGTCACTTGCACAAAGACTGCTTAGCCGGAAAACCACCATCCTTGGCACAGTCAACAGGATTCGGCAAGAAATTCCACAATCAACAAGACAGGGACCACAATGAATTCCCCACTCAGGTATTTTCAACCACGGGTGCCACGCTGACGGTGTATGCGCCCAAACGGAAGAAGACAGTCTACATTCTCAGCAGCATGCACAGTGTGGTTCAGACTGAAAATACCACCAAAAGGAAGCCAAACACTGTCACCCTTTACAACACCATAAAGTGTGGCGTTGATGTGATGGACCAGATGGTGCGGGAGTACACTGTCCGCACATGAACACGGCGCTGGCCAGTCGCGGTGTTCTATAACATGATTTATATGGCAGCACTGAATGCATATGTGCTCTATCAAGCATGCACCGGGAGGCAGGAGAGACGGGTGGACTTCCTGGTGGAGCTTGCAAGAGAGTTGGCTCACTCTCATGTGGGTGCAAAGCAGGCACAAAATGGAACAATTGCTTCGGCAACAACCTTCAACACCTAGCCCTGGGAAAAGACCAATATGTCAGGTTAAAATTCCGTGTACAAGCAATCATGCCACTGTGCGATGTATTGACCGCTACAAATACACATGTGGCAAACGCAGAAAGGAGATGGCATAGCAGTGCCAGGATTGTGAGTGATTATTGACATGTACTCACCTCACTTACTGTTACTTACTGTTTAGTTTTCTCTGTGTGCTTGAAAACTCAAATTTCCCTGAGGGAGTCACCCCAAAGGGATCAATAAAGTTTTAAGTATAAGTTCTAAGTCTCACTCACTTCCACTCTCTAACACTGTATCCTGATTATACATTTTTTTTAATTATTATTTGTAAATATCATGAAGGCCCAGTTGGGATAACCACAGATTTTGAGTGATTTTGTTGATGTGGTTCTGTTCTTTTCCTTTTCCTATGTGTCTGGTGGGGATGTTGGAAGCCCAGTGATGTAGGGTCCTGATAACTACATCCTTTTATATATATATTACATATATTGCATTTTGATTCAGTTCATGTGTTCTGCCCAGTCAGTTAGCAGCTCTGACAGAGCAATCCTGCTGTAATCTGATTCTCCTCCTCCCCCATTTTATGTCAAGGTGTTTTGAGTGAAGTGGCTCATGTCACGTCCTGTGGTGCCCCAGTGATTGCCTCGTTCACATAACAAAAGGAGGGTTAACAGGTGGCCTTCCAGCCGATCGGCTGACCTGTGGGTTTTATAGGTAGAAAAGCCAAATGGCTGCTCTCTGGGAGTTCTAGTGTTAAACTTTCTGTTGTTCTTATCAAGAGGACTTGTGCAACAAAAAGGACAACACATGATCACATCTTTTTCTCGTGACAACGTGTAGTATGCATGGAGCGACATAGAAATAAGTTGTCTAGGCTTTATCATACTCTTTCTGAAACAAAAACTAAACACATTTTCTCATTAAATTCAGTTCCTTTTTTACTTAGCATAGTGAAAACTCATCACGGTTTCATTTCGTTTTTATTTTGTTGCAGTTAACGAAAATGTTTTTTTACTTCTAGTTTTTTGTTAACTTTACAAGAAAAGCCATTTCAATACAATTATTTCAGTCAAAGACTCACTCCGTAACTTTTACACCATAAAAACCTGTGTTTTCGAAACGTTTAAGTGACGCAACACCATTTTTTATGTTTGTTTTTGGAGCTGTCGGTCCATGGCAGGATCCCCCTGCACTCTTAACCAAGATTCGTTGACTTTACCCCCCAATCGCGAGTAAAGCCTTATACCACAACTAAATATGTTGAGCATAACTAATGCAGAATGTTATGTTTTTGCACAAGCCAAAAATAAACATTTTTGAGCATAACTAATGCGGAAATTTGACTTTTTGCGTAGCTAAAACAAAGTCTGTTGAGTTACTCATCTTTAATTTTAAATCGAACAAAAAGCCTGACAGGATTACAGTTACCCGAGTGAGAAACTACTTAATGTGATAGCAACAGCTATCAAAAGTTGTTAAGCTGAATTACTGAGCTTGTAACGTCCGACAGTTATCAGCCGGTGAGACGATTGACATCATCAATGACGTTCAAACATAGAAATATGGCCCAAATATTTTAACAACAGATTATCATAGTGCTCTTATTCCCTTTAAATGAGGTATTCAATCACCGTGCCAACCATGACACCAACAAATAAAGGTCACAGGTTTTTACAAAACTTAACAGTATAAGTAGTGAAGTTTGAGAAGAATCAATATCAGGGTTTACAGTGTGCTAAAAACCGCACTATAGAACTTTTCACCAGCAGACCGCGTCCCCGGATGTACTGACTGAGATTCGCTTTACGGAAGCACGCTACAAGCTACCTTATGATATAAAAAAAAAACGTAGTTTTGAGACCCGAGCAATGGCAGATCCACCAAAGAAATCAAAGAAGATGCTATCAGAAGAAGCGTGGAAAAAAAAGCAAAAGCAGCTGAGAGCTGCTGGAGCTTCCCTGCTGCAGAAGGCTTGTTAACCTCTGATTCATGCTGGGGCGAACCCGTTCTGTGCCCCGAAATGAATCAGGAAAATTGTAGCATGCGGAAACGCACAGCTGGAAGATAGGGGAAAACCATAGAAAACACAAGAACATTTCATTCCCTTCACTGCTGTGATTGATGGTTTATCGACATGACATACAATTAGTTTGATGTTTTGTTGTTTTAGCTGGCGAGCTAGTAAAACCATCAGTAGAGTCCTTCAGAAGCGCTCAGCAGAATTTGTTTTACCACAGTGATGTTAGCCATGAGAGGGCGACAGTGCGCAAATATCTGCAAAGTTCAAGGCTAAAAGCTAAAGTTGGCCAGCGACCATCCGGATGTCATGTGGTGTGAAGCATGGGAGTGGAAGCATAATGCTTAGGGGCAGTTTTTCTGTAAAAGGGACCAGGACGACTCATCAGTATTAAGGAAAAGACGAATGAGGCCATGCGTGGTGAGATTTGGGGCAAAACCTTCCATCAGTGAGAGCATTTAAGATGAGACATGGCTGGATCTTCCAGCAAGACGTTTAAGGTTCTGGAGTGGCCTGGCTCGCCTCCAGACCTAAACCAAACTGAGACTCTGTGGAGGGAGTTGAAACTCCAGCAACAGCACCAAAACATCACAGTTCTGGAGAGGATCTGCACGGAGGAATGGGCCAAAATACCAGTTACCTCTAGAGTAAATATTATACAAATGTACTGCCGGTTAGTTTAACTTGTTGCAGCGTAAAACATAAAATAAGCAACTTTATCTGATGTTGTAGCCCAGATCTGCCACAGCCCTGAACAGCAGCTAGCAGGTTAGCGGTGATTACAGGACAGCTGCAGTCATTTCTGGAGCTATACTTCTTCCATTTTTGGAACAGAACTTGGGTGTATCAGAAGAGGGAATCTTGTTTAAGGCTGAATGTTAATTTTTTTCTTCTTGCACAGTGAGTAGGTGGAAGTCAGAGCTGAACAGAGAGTGAGGAGGAGGAAAAGGGTTATGAAAAGAATAGATCTAAAGATAGCTGAGAGAAAATCAAAATTACAGTGCAGAGAGATACAGTAATGCAGCTGTTCTCCTTCTTAGCTCACTTTCATTGTTTGGTTTTTCTGAACATTTAAAATTAAGTTTATTGAACCACAATTTTTAACTCATCCCTAAACACAAGTGTGAAAATCAACAACTCACTAGCAAAAAAGTTGATAAATGTACGTTTTTCGTTACATTATCGCCACCTTAAGCTTCACAGTAAAGAGCAGAGCCAAGAAATAAGACAAGATTTTGCAGCAAACTGTCCACATTATCTTATCTGAAAGTGCAACTGGTGCAAATTTGTCTTTTTTTCTCACTAATGTAAAGGCAATGGCAAGTTTATTTGTAGAGCACAATTCACACACAAGGTAATTCAACAGAAATAAACAACTTAAAAAATAATTAATTACAATAAAAAGTAAGAGTGCAGATAAAATACTTTCAATTGTCATATGCACGGGTAAAAAGAACTGTTTTCAGCCTGGATTTAAACATTGTTAGAGTTGAGGCTTCCTAAATATGACTGAAAAGCTAAAATTTTGGGGTTAAATAAAAGACAAAACGGCATGCTGTAGTTTGTTCTTTTAATGGAAAAACAAGTGAGACCAATGGAACTTTTTTTTTTTTTTTGAGCTCCACAATCACACATGGCCCTTTTAATCTATTCATCTTTTAGCCAGATGCCAAGGCAAACTAACTGGTTAACTGTTTCTTATTAATGTTGGACAAACCTGAGCATCCTCTTCATGGGACTATCCAACAGCAACAGAGCTTCAAAAGTTTTGCTGCAACTCGGGCTGCTACAGGAGATCCTCCCTGCACACAGCCATCTGGATCTGTAACTCCTTGAACAAGGAACCGAGATGAGCTGCAACAACACTTATAAAGAATTTTTGAATTGAAATCTTCTGAACAATAGATTATTTTTCTAAGCAATGTGATAAAAATGGTGTGGAACCAAACTTTTACATAACTCCAGTTCCCCCGGTTATCAGTCGTGGTTATCTTGCAGCTGCTGTGTTGTTTAGCTATGTACAGTAACTGTATTTTCACGCCAAAGCATCAGAAATGCTCTGCACGTCCCCTAGTTTGAAGCTTGAAAATTCGCACCTCAACGCATGTCCAAAGCGAGTTGGACTTTGTCAAGCCAAAAAATGTGCAACTTGTGGGAGGAGCTAGTGCCAGGCAATCTTTTTGCAAGATGGCAGCTGGCGATTTAGTGTTCGAGGAGAGAGTCTCCATTCTCTACCTTCCTGTGGAGAGTAGAGCATAGAGGACGTCCTCGACGCATTCGGGTCCACCAGGTCCTACCGAAGCGTGCTTAGTTTTTGTCCCTCCTGGCTTTCCATACAGTTTGGTGCGTCTGGATAACAGCCGCATGGCTCCAAGCATCGAGTGCCACGATAATAACTACAGGCTGTGACTTCCCCACAACTTGTACTGTGTTTGGCAGCCTGTTTTCATTTTAGTTTAGTCTTTGTGTCAAGCTGTCATTTTAGTTTTTAGCAGCTTTAGTCATGTTCATTCTCTTTTTAGTAGGGATGTCCGATATTATCGGCATAAAGTCGTCATCGGCCGATATTGGCATTAAAATGTAATATCGGAAATTATCGGTATCTGCTTTTATTTTTTTAATAAGATGAGTTTTTCACACCATACACATATTATATATCAAACTCTTCAGCTACTTCTTTTCTCTCTCAGAATGTAAAAATATGACAGATTTGACGTTTAATTTTTGACAAAATGTTCCAGCTACTTTTGAAGACAAAATTAAAATGGCACCTTTTTCAATTGCCTAGCTAAAATTCTAGTACGTATTACATTTTATAAATTTTTAAAACTCAAGTATGGATGATACAAGATATTTCATTGTGGTTACCTAAAAGGGTTGAGTAGTTTTTTGTTTTTTTATGAGGCAGGGCCCCCACATATCGGTATCGGTTTATATCGGTATCGAAAATTACGAGTTAGGCTATATCGGTATATCGGATATCGGTAGAAAAGCCAATATCGAACATCCCTACTATTTTAGTCTAGTCAAGTTTCAGTCAAATAAAAGTCTGAACATTTTAGTCATAATTATACATGAATATTTTTGTTTTGTTTTAGTCCACGGAAACTGATGACATTTAGTCTAGTTTTAGTTAATAAAAAAGGTTTTTTAGTCTCTGTCTGTTAATGCAATTCTATTTAACCCAGTCGTTATAGTATACGTACCTTGTATTAATGACAAAACCAACATTTTCTTTTAGCCAAATCTATTTCAAACAAGGTTGTTATTATTTATTGTTACCCTAGTCTTGACTTACCTCTTTATGTAACTCCTTGGGATGTCTCTTCAACTTTCTTTCTTTCTAAAAGCCAAAAATGTTCCTACAGAGCTGGGATTCACACCAGTAGCTCAGAGGACGTATAGAATTATGTTCAAAATAACGCATCATTCATAACTTTATCATTCTCTTTAAATACTGTGGTATTTCTTTGTCAAAAGAGGGGTACACACAAACAAAAAAAACAGGTAGGAGTTTTTTATATTAAAAAATACTGCATCAGCATAATGAACTTCATAATAAAACAAAAATCCAGATTCCCCACCCCCAACAAGTCTTTATGAAGACTATTAGCAGTTTTTAGATAAACTGATAAAATAATTGTGCACTCTGCCATTATAAGCGGATAGAATATTTTCTTACACGTACTGTGCACTGAAAAAAAGGAAATTGGCAGGTCTCTGAATTTACAAAAACAAATCTAGTAAATACTACACAATCTGTACAATTTCTCTTACTTCCATGATTTAAATAAGTAAGCAATGATCAACAATACTGAATTTACACAATTTTCTTGTGTTGGTTGAAATGGAAGAAATTGTGTCACAGAAATGATTATAATCATGTTTAGTTAACACTGGAAAGAAAGTAATATATCTTATTTGACCATATAATATTTTAATTCATTGTGTAACAAAGTGGTTAATGTAGATGTTCATAAAGAAGAGGATCTGCTGCTTTTCTGAGTTCGAGTCCCGCCCCCTGCTGTTTCTTTTTGTGCTTCCAAGTACAATCCACTGTCAGATAAAGGTTATTGTGGCCACAAAACCTAAAAGAAATACAAGAATTTTTAGTTTTCACTTCTACTCTCATTTTGGTTATTTCTTCTAGCCTCACAGTGAGAATATTATGAAGTATTCCCAACTTTCTTAGATTGGAAAACATAGCCTCTTTTTATAGAAAGATTAAAGAAAAAGGTTTTGCTATAGAATTAACTGTTACCTGTTAGTTGACTAAACATATTTTTTTAGGTAATATAAAAACATTTTTTATCACAGGTAAAACCTCTGAACCACATGAGGAGAAATGCTGAATGTGATTTAAACCATTTTGAGGATTAAAAATTGTTCTATTCTATTATTCAGTAGGTGTTGAGCTATTTCACACTACATGTAGCTGCGGTGGTGAAGTGGGTGATGCAATGCCTTCCAACCAGAAGACCTAAGATCAAAACCCAGCCTGGGAAACATCAATATGTATTCACGTTACACAATAGCATTGAATAAAAGTAGCACGTTTAACATACACAGGGTAAAATTCCTGCGACTGGTGTGAACTTGTCATGATCGCACCCACATATATAAATACTGCCGACAGCTACGCGTTCACATCAGAAGAACATACTTTCTGCCAATGGTAGCAAGTATTCCCCAGAGAACCAAAGGAAAGTCTCAGCCTAGAATCTGTTTAAAGGTAAGGCTCAGGAATAGTTGGGATATCCACAATTATGCAGCTACTGATGCTCATATCAGTCAGATAAAAACTCATCATCTCCAAATTAATCTATGAAAAAAAGAGCGACAGCATCCAGTTTTTGCCTTCATTTTTAACCAGAAATTATTTTTTCATTCATATTAAGGAATTTTAATCTTGATTACAATTTGGACGTTTTTAGAAGTTTTGATGCTGACGTGGAGTTTTTTGTTTTGTTTTGTTTTTGTGGTTATAAACTTGAGGGTTAAAAAAGAACCAATCAATATTTTTCTCCAACAGTTGTTTTCTCACATAGAAATGTGCTACATTTCTGTATCTGTGGGACATTTTCCCCCTTGTTTATCAGCCTCCTCACTGAGTACCGTGGAAAGATGGCTCCTCCCTCAGCTTCAGGAAAGTTATGGTATCATCTCGGCAGATGACCGCTTGTGCTGAGCCTGGTTCTGCCGGAGGTTTCTTCTGTTAAAAGGGAGTTTTTCCTCTCCACTGTCACTTCATGCTTGCTCAGTGTGAGGGATTGCTGAGAATTACACGACACAATCTTCTCTGGTTCTCTAATTTCTACATTAAACATTGTAATGTAATAACTCTTCTTGTAAAGTGCCTTGAGATGACATCTGTTGTGAAACAGCGCTATATAAATAAAGTGAATTGAACTGAATTGAATAGGTTGCAAGTATCAGTTTTCTAGTCTTCTTACCGGATTCCATTGGGAGCGTGTCATGAAGTCCTTTTACTGTCTCCAAGGCACACATTTTGTCCAGAAGTAAGCGTATTTCTTGTTGATATATCCGACAGTTTTTACAAGGCGATGTTTGTGTTAGTCCCTCGGACATATTCATAAGACTGTCGCCGCTGACCTGTGGAGTCCCCCAGGGGTCAATCTTGGGACCACTTTAATTCAACTTGTACATGCTTCCATTGGGTCAGCTAATTAACAGCAATAATGTGTCTTACCATAACTATGCAGATGACACCCAGATCTACGTGTCACTGACGGCAGGTGAACATGGGCCTATAGATACACTCTGTCACTGTATTGAACAGATCAGTGTGTGGATGCAAAACAACTTTCTCCAGTTAAACTCAGGCAAAACTGAGATCATTGTTTTTGGCCCACAGACACAAAGAGAAAGTGTTATCAGTCATCTTGAGTCTCTCTGTCTTCAACCAAAGAATCAGGTTAGAAATCTAGGGGTAATCATGGACTCGGACCTGAACTTAAACAGCCAGATCAAAGCAATAACATCAACAGCTTTTTACCATCTGAAAAACATTGGTAAGATCAGAGGAATAGTGTCGAAACCAGACTTAGAGAGACTTATCCATGCATTTGTCTCCAGCAGGTTAGACTCCTGTAACGGCCTGCTCACTGGCCTCTCTAAACGAGCTGTTAGACAGCTGCAGTACATCCAGAACGCTGCTGCTCGAGTCCTGACAAGAACCAGGAAATACGACCATATTAGTCCAGTGCTCCGGTCTCTGCACTGGCTTCCTGTCGCTCAGAGAATAGAATTTAAAACAGCTCTGCTTGTGTACAAGTCTTTTCATGGTTTGGCACCAAAGTACATCTCTGACATGTTAGAGACATATGAACCATCTCGGGCCCTGAGAACTTCAGGGAGGGGTCTCCTGGTGGTTCCCAGAGTCAACAATAAACACGGTGAGGCTGCATTTCAGTTTCAGGCAGCTAAAATCTGGGACAGTCTTCATGAGCATGTGAGACAAGCCTCAACTCTAACAATGTTTAAATCCAGGCTGAAAACTGTTCTTTTTACCCGTGCATATGACAATTATGAGTATTTTATCTGCACTCTTGCTTTTTATTGTAATTAATTATTTTTGAAGTTGATGTTTTTTGTTTTTTCTGTTTATTTGTTTTATTAATTTATGCAACTGTGAAGCACTTTGAATTGCCTTGTGTATGAATTGTGCTCTACAAATAAACTTGCCTTGCCTTCATTTCTCACACCTGGATTTAACCTCTCATTTATTCACTCGGGCTGTAGAAATGGGTACATTTATGCAAGTAAATGTTACCCTGTAAACTATTTTTTATCTATATAACTTGTAGTCTGCCGTTTTCTAAATATTTCTGTGTGACATTATCTTTTAGCCATTTTTTATTGTTATATTATTATTATTAGAAGTCTGAGTGACCTCAAGTTCTTATAAAAACAGAAATAACCTTAAAAACTGATGTTTTTTTAAATAAATAAATGTCAGGAATATAAAGGTTTAAGGGTTGGGGTTAAAACAGGATAAGCAATAATTCTATGACCAAAAACACAAAATATGTGTATATTTTAATATAAAGGGTAGGTAAGTAAAGACAAACATAAAAAGCTGTTTGCTTTTGACTTACATTCATTGTTTAATTCTGTCTTTATCTCCTAATGAATTATTCATCTTGCATTGTTTTTAGTGGGCTAGAAAAGGTAGTAGGAGAAATTATCTGAAGATTTTTGGTAGAGAAGACGTGAAGGAGGGAAACAGTCAGGAGAAAATGTGATAAAATGCTCTGTAAGGGAAACAGAAGAGGAGGAAGTGATGGGAAGAAGAATCTGCTGCAGCTGCAGGAAGCTGATGAAGAAAAACCCTTCTGAGATAGGAACATAAACAAATAAAAACCAGTGAGGTCTTACTCTTCTGTTGTTTTCAGACCCCTTCACTGTTTATAGAGTTTATATTCATTAATTAATCTGTTTTTGGGCTCAAGATGTAATATCTCGTGTTTTTCTGACACGATTATCAGACGCAGCCGGTGTCTGATTGATAATGAGAGTAGCGATCCGTTCATCTTAATCTTCTAGTTTTGTTACTGGAGAAAATAAAGAAATTCTTTTAGATGTAGAGGTAACAATGCGCTGTGATGGACTGGCGACCTGTCCAGGCTGTACCCCGCCTTTCGCCCGTTGACAGCTGGAGACAGGCACCAGCCCCCCCGCGACCCCTGGAGGACTAAAGCTTGGTTTATGCTTGCCGCATGAACATTCCGTGCGGAAACGAGACGTGCGGAACCGGCCGAGACGCCTTCTTGCAGCGTTTATACTTTTTGCGGCTTGTCCCTGCTGAGAGCCAATATTCTTGACGACTGTAGGGGGCGGCGTAGGGCTCTACGGCATACATACAACACTACAACATAGTAGAAGTAGTAATCACTGTTGTTTACAAGATGGTGACACCCGTGAGCTTAAACAAAGCAGAACTTTTATGCTATTTATTAGGAAAAAAGACGAAAAAAGGACACTGTCCTCTCTTCCATTAAAACACAGTTGATCACAGTGATCTCTATCGGCCGAATCAGAAAGATCTTTTTTTACGAACCTCCGGCAATATGAGCTCTTGCCAGTCCGCCATGTTTTTCCGCGCGGGACCGTCCGCGTAGATACAAACATTCCTAGGTGCGCGGCGCGGAAATTTTGGGGCGGGAGGAGGCAGCGCGGAGAGGCGTGGTTGCTGAAATGACGTAATTTGTCCGCGTGGAGCCGTGCGGAGCTCGCGGACGCGGCAAGCATAAACCAAGCTTAAGCGGTTCAGAAATTGGTTGGATGGATGGAGGTAACAATGTGTGGACATGACAATCAGAAACAAATGGATATCTTCCAACCATCAATCATCCTTTAAACCATCATTTCTTTACTTTTTTTCAAACAGAAATACTTTACCGCTACATTTAAGAAAAAGCGTTTTAATCTAAAAAACCATCTGTGAATAGGAGAAGTTTCCCAGAATAATATATACGTTTTACAGAAACACCTGTGAGTGCTAAATAGTCCGGGTCCACTGTAGTATCCAGCTACAGGCCCCACACCTCTCGTCTTGTGTTCTCTTGCATCATATCGATGTTAATCTCATCGCGACCCTTTCCTCCAACTGGGAACAAAAGCTACAGTCATAATTTGATAATGCTGAACTGGAGAGCTCCTTCAGAGACAGACGGCTGTATCCTCGCAGCATGAAGCAGGTTATCGTAGGTCCTTCCTCCCAGCAGCTGTTAGCCTGTGGCCCTGCCTTAGTATACATGCTACAAAGTAGCTACTACTCGCCCATTGATGCAGTACATACTGCATAGCAAACGAGCGAGTAGTAGGTATGAAATCGGACGTGGTGCTCCACCATGGTGGTCCCGTTAGACATTAACTTATCAACTTAAATGTTTAGCCAGTTTTCAAAAAACAATTAAACTAATCAGTAACATTGCTAAACTTTGTGGCGGTGACTTCTTCTACGATTTTGGGGCTTCCACTGCATTGTGGGATAGCGTAGCATACACCGGCTGCTTACTGTGACGGTAGTACACGTCCAGGAACTTCATGCCTTCTACTCAGATCCATACTGGAGGTTTGGTTCTACTACATCGTTTTTATACTGCTTTTCGCAGCTAGGTAGTAGGCGTAGTAGGGGTGTTCAGATTCAGCGTGGAACTTTCACAGCTCCTAACAAACTCAATGTGGTTTACATCTCTGCTGTAATTTGTTTTTTTCTCATTTCAAATATAATTCCTGCTAGTGTTATTTGCACATCTCTGTTTGTACTGTTTTGATTTTTAACTTCTCGTAAAATTATGTTTTTGGCAGAAATACAAACGCATAGTCTGCAAATATATATATTTTTTAATTATCCTGATTAGTTGCACGTTCCAACACAGCACTAATTATTTTAATCCTGTTTTAATTTCTTGTGTGAATGTTGCGTTCAGACCGCAGGCTTTATCAGCATCAGGAGCGTCTAGATTACATGTTAAGTCTACGGTGGAGGCCGTTGGAGGAGCGTCACAATCTCTGCTGCGCTTTGAGAGCGTTTGGCTCCGTCAACTTTTCAAGGTTTTCCTGCGTTTCAAGCTTCAAAGCTCATAACGCTAGCAACACAGACGTTCAGCTAGTTGAACATTTGATGGTCTTAAAGCTCTTGACGCAGCACGGCAACCAATCAGAGCGACTCACTGTAGTGATGTTGCCCAACGTTGATGCTGCCTAGCCAACCACGATCCGCGAGTGTTGAAAACATCCAGCAGAGAAGGGCCCGCCTACGAGCTTTCCATGGGTCCCCTAATGCCAAAAAAATGAATGAGAGTCAATGGAACGATAAAAGTTATTTTCTGATCCAGTTTGAAATGCGCCGTGGATCGAACATATGATGTCAGAGAATTTTAAAACCAAAGCGGCAAAAGTTACTTTAGGTTTTGTGTAAAAACGTTTAGCGGACTACAACTGCAGAAGAAGGAGAGCGAGGGTCGTAGCCACCAGGACGAAGAAAGGAGCATTAAACACGGAGAAAACCTCTATAAATCTGACCAAGTGGAAAGTAGCAGCTATGTCGGTGGTAAAGCAGTCGGTGGAGTGAGAGCCAGCATGGAGGAGAAGCTTTACAAGCTCTAGGCGAGTGTTTTACGTGCTATAGCTAGTGCTAGCTCCTGTTAGCCAAATGCCGTCACATATGCGACTTCTGATTTGTCTGCATTTTAAATGAGAATTTTTACAATCAATTAAAGCCCAAATCACTGGACAAACACAGTTGAAACGTACATCGTTAGTTATCATTTAAATCGAATTATAACATATGTGTGATTCAGTACGTAAGACAAAGCGGACCAGAAAATCACTTTTATCGCTTCATTAACTTCCACTAATAATTTTTTCGGTTTGGGGACCCAGGGGCCGACAGGAAGGGGAGGAGCCTTAGGCTCCCCATATGCGTCAAACTATCAGGGTTGCTTGATGCTGACAAAGCGGTCTGAATGCACCATAAATGCATTGGTTGCCCTTCTCTTTGCTGCCGTTCCAGCTGAATTTTCCCTTTGTGGGACAATAAAGAATTACTAATTTCTTAATAAGCAAATTTGTTTTTAACCTATCGTGTAATTAACTCTTGTTTTGTTTTTTACACTGCTGCTTACATTTTTATATTAGAGGGTTACTATTAGGAGAAACTTTGCATGTCTGTTTCTAACCATTTGTTTCCTCCAACTTTCGTCTTCTGAGTAAATAATAACCTTCGGTTCGGCTTCTCAAACATAACATTGGTAGAAAGTTTAATGAACCCGTTTTGCATACAGCATCGTTTCTGACCCGGTTTTCATGGGACTTATGTGGCGTTAAAAAAAGGGAACGTCCCCTTTAAGAAGCTGCAGCAGGCAGCGGCTCAGTCAGAGTGGAGCCTTCTGTCGGGAGCAGGGGATCATTGCGGCAGTCTGCGGCCACAACAGCGGATGATGGTGACAGATGGAGGTTGTTGCTGATCGGGATTTTTTGTGGTTCCTCAGCAGCGGACAGACACCGAGCAGCAGCCGGAGGTGAGTTCCAATCAGACCGGTTCCGAAGCGCTTCATCCCGGTCGCTGACTGGTTTTTAAGGACGTGCAGTCTGCGGGTCCTCCGCGTCAAGGTCCGCAACCCCCCCAGAAAACACCAACTTCACCCTCCGTGGGTTTTACTTCTTTACTGGAAAACCTTTAAACTTTCCGTTTTAGTTTGTTTTATTTCATTTTAATTTGCACCAGCCTGGTTCCACCTGCCTTAATTAGTGCTCACCGTTAATAGGTAATTTCTCTCTCTCTCTCTTCACACACACACACACACACTCTGCAGGAATAGAGTCATTCATTTATATTCGAGCCTTTTTCCTCCTCCACCTGCAGACCTGGGATCAGTCTCCGGCTGATTCGCTTCATTATATCCTGGATGGTGTTGGAGGGCCTGATGGAGCCTCGGTGAGAGTTTAGCGAGGTTCCCAGCAGTGGCGGATCTAGGATTTTTCTGAGTATGGGGGCCACCAAGGGGCCACAATATCTGTTAGGTGTGTTACAAAAAAAAAAGAGTTACCAAATGTTTTTCAAACACATTTTATCGGATGCAGCTTTAAAAAAACAAAGGAAATGCTAACAACTTTATTGAAATTGGTTGTAAATTAAGGAAGTTATCGCAGTTTTAGTGGAATAAAAAAAAAAAGACAGATCAGAAAATCTCGTTTCCGTGGCTGCAGAAACTACTTTCAACAAATTTTTCATGAAAGCTGCTCAGAATGTAAAAAAGAAGTTATAAAAAAAAATCCTAAATATCTTTTAAAGAATCCTCCATCCTCGTCTGATGAGTAGGGATGGGTATCGTTAAGGATTTATGGATACTACTACTCTTAACGATACTCCTTATCCATCCAGTACTTTATCGGTATTCTTATCGGTACTTTTTTTTTTAAGACTAAAAAAAAAGCAAATAACGAACTATAATTTTATTTTTTTAATAATTGGAACAGCAAATCACAGAAAATAAATAACTACAAAATAAAATGTAAGAAATTAACTTAATAAAAAGAAATTATTTTATATATCAAAAACTAAAAATACTATGTTGGCTATTTAAAAAAGTTTAAGGTATTCAATTAAAACAATATAACATCCACCCATCCATTTTCTAATGCTGCAGCACTCAGGCGGTCAAAAAACTCTCTGTTTGTATTTGGTGTATTTTAGCAAAGTGTTTGGTCAAATTACTCGTGTTCTGGCCTTCGCAAGTAAAGCTTTTATTGCATTTGTGACAAAATAACGAAGCCAAAGTTAGCATCCTTTCGTTCGCTTTGCCATCGTGTCTGTGTACCGGCTAGTGTGCAAAGCTAGCAGTGAGAGCGCTGTGCAGCAAGGAGGAGCGGGCAGCCAATACAGTGTTTGGCTTGTGTTTATATCTCCTGCAAAAGATGAACACGACCTTAATTTTACCGTTAAAAGGGCCGATAAGGCGGAACGCTAGCTTTCTGCTACGTTATAACTACGAATCTCCAGGAAATAACCCTCAAAAGCCAATAAAAAGCCTGCATTTCGGCAAAACCCAGAAAAAATAGTCGGTCACTGTGCGCACGCTCTAAAGGAGAACTCACCAGTTGGGTAATGCAGTGTTTGTAACGTACCTATATTTATAAATGGGCCAAAGTATTAGTCCAACATCCTTACACACAATTGCCGATTTTGGTAAGGCAGGTAGATTTAAACCCACACATCATGTTGAAACACTGTAATGTAATTTTGCATGTAGTTTTAGTTCAAATTACCAAAATACAATCACAAACAGCATTTAAAAATAAATGTCAGCATTGTGTACATTTTTAAAGCCGCAAATAGTATTAGTGTTTACCAATGTTTGTGAGTGAAAAAAACAAACCCACCAGAAGAATATCTGGGTTGGTCAAAGGAAGAATGTGAACAGGACACCAAGAGAAGGCTCCGTAATCTCCTGTTAAACAACTGAACACGCTGGATGTCTTGGGAAGATTTTATCCTGATCTTATTTAAAAGTTGAATATGGAACATGGGCACCAAAGCGACATCTAGTGTGTTGAAGTTATAGTTGCAATAACAAAACGCCGTCTGGATGCCAGTTTTGTAACACAAACCATCATGTCCAGCGACGAATCTTACAGGGTAAGGACAAATTTGTACTAATAAGTTTAAAATACTAAACGAAAAACAAAATATGCGTCAAAGGCAACAATACGTTTTTGTATCGGTCTTCAAGGAAACCTTATTTCGGTAGCTGAGTGGTATCCTCCACTCCTCTTGGTTATGTCCTCTATAAAAGTCATAATTTATACTTGAGAATTTATATAAACATTCGACAGATTTCACAGCGTGCTTATTTGACTGATGTATTGTCGGAGACCTATTTCAATACAGAAAACTTGCTAGAAAAGTCTTTATAATAGCCGCTCACCGCAGTGGTGAAAGAGAGCCTGCTATACTGGGCAGAGCAGGAGGAAGCCGCTTTATTTTCTTCGGTTTTCACGGTGTGGAGGTTAATGTTCTCATATCTAGGAGCAACGTCATACACACGAGTATCGCAGAGCTGTTTTACCGACAGCTAACTTTAGCCGTTAGCTAGCTTTCTTACCTTTCTCCATGAGAAAGTTTGCCATTTCCGCACACGTTTTGATGCCGTGAACGTTTTCCATTTGTGTCCATCTGTTGTAGGCTTCACCTAAACTAACTCTTATAAAGTTGCTCCTCTTCTGAGAAAGATAATGAAATCTACGGGGCTGAGACACAGCAGCTAAACTCGTTGCTCCAGGCAGTTGTTTACAATAGTATTTGGCAACCCGCAATGCCGCGCCGCTGTTGGCTGGAACACGTAAATATAAACACAATGCGGTGGTCGGAAAAAGTTATTTTTTTAATGACTTTAGGTCAAATATAATGCTTAAAGGAAAGGGAGCACTTTCATTCTGCACACCTTGAAACTCCCTGCGGAAGTATTACTTTTTTTTAAAGAGATAGCTTTTAAGAAACTGGTTACATATTCAACCTTTAAAGGTTGTATATGGCAGTGTTTCCCAACCCTGCTCCTCAAGGCACACTGTGCTGAGTGTTTTAGAAGTTTCCCTGCTTAAACACACCTGATTCAGTGGACTGCAGCTCCGTAAAAGCCTGTTAATCAGCAACCAACTGAAAACAGCTGTGCTGAAGTAGGAAGAAGCATAAAACATGTTGGGCAGTGTGCCCTGAGGACCAGGGTTGGGAAACACCAGTATATAGAACATTCTCATAAAAATCTACAATGAAAAAAAAATAAAAATATATATATATATCCACTGGGCTTTTAGAGGGGTACAGAATGAAAGTATTTAGCCTATTATTGTGTTGTTTTGTATGTTTGGAGGAGGATTTAGCAGAGCAGATGATTCACTCCTGCTGTGTGGTCGACTGTACTGTTGGGAGCCTGATGAAATGTTTTTTTTCAAAACACAAGAGAGATTTTTTTGCGATCAGGAGGTTAAACCTGGATGCTTAAAAGAAAGTCTGGATTCCGACACAAAACTGAGAGTTTGTGACACTGATTTTGTTCAAGTCCTTGATGTCATGTATTTGTTATTTATATAATGTTTACGTTAAAAAAAAAGTGAAGTTTGCGTATTTTAAAATCCTCTGTGTTATATTGTTTTCGGGTTCTGATACAGATGTCCCAAACCGCTATCACCACCTGATTATTCACACTAGCAGCAGCTGTAAATGCTATCCTGACACCTGCTGCTAATTTAATCGTTAAAGCTGCTACAGGACGGCTTGTTTCCCCAAGACTGGATAAAAAAAAAAGAAGTCTGTAAGCGCAGATATTCGGTTTGCTGCCAGAGACCAGACGCCACTGAATTACTAAAGTCACAGGACAACTTGGAGAACAACGACTATATTTCTATAATACATAAATAAGGACGATGATCAATAAGGACTTAGCCGCTCTGCAGTCCCCCACAGGTGATGCGAATCACCCTGTTTCTGCTTGTCTGACCTCCAGTTTTAGCACAAATACGGCTTTCTGTTTCCCAACTATCCTTGAAACAACATAATCTCCGGACTCCAAACTTTTGAAAGCCGTTAACCTTTCGGCTTTAGGAATAGCGATAATGTCTGTGCAGCGTATTTGGGGCCAGGACACCGGCGAATCAAACTAACGTCTTTCAAATATCTAAAAGGGGCTTTAAACACCTTCCTCACCGCCGCCAATAGAGATTTTAAGTTTCTTCCTTAAGCTCTCCCAGTTTTCAGGTGTTAAAGTGGTTCTATATCTGGGGAATTCGCCTGCTAACTGTCTTGGAAGTGTTCATTGCGTCTCTATAGCCACCGTTCATTTTGTTTACTTTCTGCCACACAACCACTCCCGCATTCGCACAAAGATGTCAGCAAAGATCCTCGTTTTGTTTTTTGTCTCAACAGAGGAGTGACCGCAGTAGAACAGAAACTAGAGTAGTTTTGGGTGAAGCCTGCACTAGATGGATCCATATAAAAAATTTCTGCAGCATCAAACACCAGCGGAAACAGCATTTTTCCTCCTGGATCGGTAAGCTAACTCATTTGCTAACTTTACTAGCGTCAGCTGTTAAACTCCTGTAGGATAAATTCCTCACTGGACACAGTTCAGGTTGTTCACTGGCGTATTGGCTGCAAACCAGGCAACCCACCAACTGGAATGATGTTTTTAAGGTTTTGACTTCAACCTAGATCAACTAGATGTCACTATTATGCTTCCATATACAACCTTTAATCAACTATTTGAAAAATACAGTTTCAAACAAGGACGTTTTCAAGTACTAACTGGTCAGGGACTTTATTAGAAAAGAACATGTGATCTATCATGGCGTATAAGATACAGAAATACAGCCTTTTTTTTTTTTTACATGTTGGCTACTTTAATTAGAACATTTTATAAAGTTTCAATGTGTCACAATTTAGGGAAAGCTACACATTTCAAGGAATTGTGGGAAACTTAACTGCAACATTACTGATGATGAATGGAATAATGCTTAGAGAAACATAAAATCATTTCATGAAGTGATGTAATTCCCATTTATGACTTGCAACAGTTATTTCTGTCTTTTAATTTAAACAATAATTCTTTATTTTTGGTTGAATAACTGACCCAATTATTGCTGATAAATATAAACGAAAGCTCAAGTGAATGATAATTTTCTTTGTAAGATAATGACTCCATCTTAACTGGATAACAAAACTGGATACAAAAGGTTTTCCTCAACTATGTCTGATTCTGCAACACAACTCTCACACGATCTACTTTTACTAAAATCCGAAAAGTGTAATGTGAAGCCAAAGTCATGCTGGTATTTAGCCTTAGATGGAGTTTACCACCCAGTTAATGCTGGATTCCCAAACGAGACTGCATGGCCGTTACTGGCCCTACACTCACCCCGGCTTGTTATGAAATGAACACGTTTTGGTCACGAAAGCAGCGGTGCGTCTCTTCCCAACAGGAGCATTTTAGACGCGTATCACTCGCAAAAAAGCTCCTCCCAGCTGCTCTCAGGAGAATTGCAATTGCATAGCTTAAAGGGATCATGCAGGGGAAAAAACATAATTCTATGTTCATAAGTAGCGTAAACTCACCAACCAATCCCAGAACTGCATATATTTCTGTCCATAACTTCTCCTTTTTCATGTTCTCCTTATGAAAAGTATCGCCGGCAACAGAGAAACTGAGTGATTCTCCATTTAAAGGCTCAGCTAATCCTCACCCGTGATGAAAAACAACAAATTAGACCCACAGTCTGACTTTAACCCTGGTGTCACAGGTAGTGATTTCTAGCAGCCGTGTATTACGATTCACTGACATTACGCACCGCCTACACGTCCAGTGGAAAGGAGGGGTCTGCCTCAAACCCGAACTACACCGGGAAAGTTTCTCTACGCCACACCCTGCCAGTCGGACAGCGACTCAGTGCTGCTCTCTTTCGTCTTTGCTGCTGTGTTTCTTTTCCTCTGCTGAGTAATATGCTTAAATTCAGCGGGTCGTCTCGTCTGATCTGTGGTCCGTTCAGATGGAGGCATTGCCATCTGCTGACGATAGGGGAGGCTCGCGACGAGCTCCGTAGACTCAGAGATTTAGCTACCGGGAGATTTCGCTGCATATATTACACTTCGTGGTTTGAAGCTGACGTTAGGTTTGAGGAAGGTTAAACAAGCTACAACTCTGGGTAGATGTGGTCGCAGATTTTAGCATGTTAGCCGAGGTAGTACGTTTCATTGTGACATAATACTTAAAAAGTGAAACATTGGTCGAACAATAACATTTTTTTATGTACAGTAGCCTGGGAGCTGGTGTTCCACCTTTTGGTACAGATCCTGGTTTTAAATCTAGTAGCAAAGAAGTAACTCTGTTCAAAGTGACGGAACAAATCACTAACCAAGAGTTGCAATTTCCTGGCCGATGGTGTTCCAAAAACAGACTCCAACCATTTCTTCAAAAAAAAAAAAAAAAAAAGAGTGTTCAAGTGTCATCTCCACAAATACCGATCGTGTTCTGCCGTGTAGCAGAGTTGCCAATTGTTAGCTTCTCGTAGAGACAGCTACCTGACCAAACCAGTGCTGCTCTCCTGTGGGCGGTACCAAGCCTGATAACGTTATATGGACAGGTTATTTTAGACTCAGGCATTTTCTGGTCTGTTATCTTTATCCAGTGGTGCGTTCACACCGCACGCTTTGTCAGCGTCAAACAACACTACCAAAGCGACTAGTTTGACGGCGATAAATTTTTAGGCCCAAGCTTGCAAAGTCACTACAGTGAGATGCTCTGATTGGTTGACGAACGCATTAAGACTGTCAAAAACTGTACACAAAGCGCCATAGAGACTCTGACAACTATACACTTTACATGTAATCTTGCCAACCTTGACGTTGCCGTTTGGGGCGGTGTGAATGCCCCATAAGTGATGCAGGGAATTGAATTCTGAGAAAATATTCACATTAGAGGGTTTCCCACGGGTCACAAGATTCCTGCAGGATTCCCGCGGGACGGGAGTAACGTGATTTGGACGGGACAGGAAATAATCCACGGGATCGGGCGGGAAACTGGAAATTAGAAATGTTAATTTTTTTTCCTTCACATTTGTCAGATATCCGGGAATTAGCTTTAAAAAATGACGATGCTGTGCCAATGTGTGTGGTTATTAACTCCGCTGCAAAATGCAATCGGATAGATCGCTATGTTTAGTTGAATGCCATCGGGTCTACTACACGGCACGCACCAAAACTGAAACTGCTACGTTGTTGCTACACCACCTGGATAAACTGGTAAGCATATGATATCTGACTGAAAATGCGTGTATCTTAATAGTTTGGTAGTCAGACGAGTTGAGTCCATTCATGACGTGGTAAGGTGGCCAAACAACGAGAATGCAGGATATGGTTAAAGATGGCGGATGAAGCAAAATAGATGATCTTTGATACTTTGCTACGCTATGGTTTAAAGGGGGGCGGGGAGTCTTTCTCTCTGGATTTTTACGGGACAAGATTTTTTGGGGGGGCTATCACATAATCGGGACGTGACTGGAGTATTTTTTGGGGATAGGGACGGGACGGGAGCGACAATTGATTCCCGTGTCACCCTCTAATTCACATGCAGCATGCTTATACAACTCAGAGACTGATTGTATTGGGAAAACATGTTTTTCATGATCTTCTGTGAAGGAGACCTTAAAAATGTGGAAACTCTGCAATTACTTGAAACCTGTTTTCTAAATTATTGCATTTTGTTTACAGTAGAAATATCTGCATTGGTTTCTTGGTATCAGCAAGTAGTCAGATCCAAGTATCAGTATTGTATTATTTTAATAAAAGTTGTGTTGCATCCCTAAAATCAAGGCTAAAAACCAAATGTTTATAGATACATCTCAGCAAGTAATAAGAGCTGGAATGTCATGGGTTATAATGTGTCATATATTACTCTCTAATCGTGCGTTTTATTGTTTACTCCCTTTTTTGTTTTATTTTATCCCCAGATCTAAGGGACTTGAATTGGCTTGTTGTTGAACGTATGCTATACAAAAGTACCAACCTTTGTGTATCTAATTTTTTTGAATGAAATGAACAAATGTTTTCTCGAAGCTTGCTAAAGGTGCAGAGCTGAACACCTCCTTCTCTGTGAGGGTAATGTTGCAGCCAGAGGCAGACTCGCCATTAGGCAATGGTAGGTGATTGCCTTGGACCCCATGATGACTCCTAAATAGAGGGGTTTAAGACGTGGGCATAACGGACGATACCCTTCGTCACCGCCATTTAATATGCTATAGCATATTTTGCCGAGCTGTCTTTAAACGCACCTTAAGTGTACACACACTAACACAGGAATTGGTGGATCACAGGCAGGTGCTGCAAAGCAGACCCAGATTTAGCAGTTTGGGGGCCCAATGCAAACAAAAGGCACAACGCCCTCAACAGCTGTTGTTTTTAATCGTTTTCATTTGTAACTTAGAAAAAGAGTCTTATATGTAACTGCTTTACTCGTCCAGTCTTTAGATGGCACTGCTGTCCAGAATTAGGATGTCTGGACCTGCATGTGAATGGAAAAAACACATTTAACAGTTTAATAAATGTATTTTCTAATGTTATATGTAATGGTATATGCCAAGCAGCCTTATTTGTGACAAGGCAAATTCATTTGTGTAGCAAAACAATTCAAGGTGTAAAGTGCCTTGAGATAATCTCTACTGTGAATTAGCATTATAAAAATAAACTGAATCGGCATGTTCAGCAAACCTTTCATGTTGTTTCATCATCTTCATTCACCCAATAGAAAAATTAGAGTCAGGAAGGAGACATGGACCAAAGGGAAACAGCAGGGACTTCACCGATTAGACAATAGAACTGGCTGAGAGAAAATCGCTTGGATAAACCAGGAAGGTATGGGGAGCTTAAGCTCCTCCCCTTCCTGTGGGTCACCTGGCCGAAAAAAATAATGAATGGAAGTCAATGGAGCGATAAATGATTTTTATGGTCCGCTTTGTCGTACGTCCTGAATCACACATATGTTGTACCTCAATTCAATGATAACGAATGCTGTACATTTCGACTGTGTTTGTAAAGGGGTTTAAAATTTCTTTGATTGTAAAAATTCGCATTTAAAATGCCTACAAATCAGAAGTCGCATATATGAAACCATTTGGCTAATGGTAGCTAGCACTAGCTATAGCACGTAAAACCTTCACCTAGAGCTTGTAGAGCTTCTCCTCCATGCTGGCTCTCACTCCACCGACTGCTTTACCCCCGACATAGCTGCTACTTTCCACACGGTCAGAGTTATAGAGGTTTTCTCCGTGTTTAATGCTCCTTTCTTCGTCCTGGAGGCTACGACCCTCGCTCTCCTTCTTCTGTAGTTGTAGTCCGCTAAACGTTTCTACACAAAACCTAAAGTAACTTCAGTGAGAAAATCAGCGTTTTCTCTCCAACAAAATTAGTTTTTAAAATTTACGGACATATGTTGGATTCCCGGCGCATTTCAAACTGGATCAGAAAATGACTTTTATCGCTCCATTGACTCTCATTAATTTTTTTTTTGGCATTAGGGGACCCATGGACTCGAAGTAGAAGGGCACCCTTTAATGCAAGTTTTTTTCTGACATTACAGAATTACTCTAATTCACACTACAAAATATGTTATCTGTATTTTATTAAGTACCTTGGATTGATGTACTGGTGAAAGTCAAAAAATTTGAATAGTATGCAAAAGTTCCTTTATTTCAGTAATTCTACTTTAAATCTGAAACTAATATATGATACAATCATGACATGCAAAATGAGATTTCAAGACTTCTTTGTTACAATTTTGATGATTATGGTTTACAGCTAATTAAAATCCCAAATTCAGTATCTCAGAGAATTTGAATATTGCATTAAATCAATGAAACAAGGACTTTAAATGCTCACTGGTCAGCTGAGCGCCTGATTGTCAGATAAATCCAGGGGGATTGCTTAGTGTTGTGGTTCCAGCAGACCCTCTGATTTCTTTGTTTTATGTTTGTAGCCACGATCATATAATTCTATGCAGATTTGTTCAAGTTGTTCTTGGTATTTCTAAGCGACCACACACTAATTTGGCTTTTTTTTAAATGTTTCACATTGATTCAAAGAGTTAACAGAGTTAGGTGTCGACACTGATTCAATTATTACATACTGAACAGTCTGCAAGTTAATGGATTTTTCCTATTAGTTAATTCATTTCATTTTTGTATTTGTAGAGTGTTAAATCTTTATGGAATTGTTGTCTGTTTTAACTGTTCATTTGAATGCTAATACTGGACTAGGAAGGGAAATCTATTGGTAAATCAGCTTGACAAAGAATATTTTTCTTCAGCTGTCACGAATTGATGTAGGACTGGGTGATATGGCCTCACATCTATTTTGTGACACAATCTAAAGCGTGTGTTAACAATATATATTGCAATACAATATTATTCTTTATTTATGTCAAAACAACTTTCCAGATATGTTGCTGCAGAACAATTTTACGGTTTAGAATGCCATTGAAAGAAAATGTATTGTGATAAAATGCATTTATTTGAATTTTCAATCTTTTTCCAAAATAATGCAACACAAAAACTCTTACTGCATAAACATTAAAATATTTTAAATCAAATAAATCTAAATTAGGGCTGCGCGATTATGACAAAAATAATAATCACGATTATTTTGATCAATATTGTAATCACAATTATTAATCACGATCATTCATCCAGTCCTGTAAAATATCTATTCTTGTTGCACCAATTATAAACGTACAATGTTGCAACATTTGTTTGCGAAAATAAAACTTTAGATTAGAATAGATGATAAAACTGAAAAAAAAAACATACTCCAATACTTATGTATGTATGTACAAGCTCAATATGTTATTGCAGAGTTCAATCTCAAAGTGCAATTTAACAGAAACAATTATAGCTTATACAGAAAAGGCCTTTGACATTCCCTGCATCCAAATCCTTAGTATTTACTATATGCTACTTAGTAACTATTACTCACCCGTTAATGTAGTAAATACTGCTTAACAAACGATCGCGTAATAGGCATGAAATCAGACGTACTGCGACACATATTTTGCATGTCCTTTGACTCGTATTGACTGTTCTGTTGACCCATATGTTTACGTGATATTCGCCTGTGATCCCGCCTCCTCTAGCCGTTATTTTTTCTTAAATGTTTTATCAGTCAAAAAAACAATTACAGTAATCAGTAACATCGCTACATGTACATTTATCCGCCGAAACTGCGGCGGTGTCAATTGTTGACAGTCGTCTGTAGCCATTTTTAGCTAGGTCCTTCTTCTTCTATGATTTCGGGGCGTCCGCTGCATTGTGGGATAGCGTAGCATCCACCGGCTGCTTACTGTGGCGGTAGTACACTTTCGGGAACTTTCTTCTTACTAGTCGGATCTATAATGGAGGTTTGGATCTACTACATTGCTCATATACTGTTTTTTTTATCTGCTACGTAGCAAGCGTAGTGTAGCCATTATGAGTGCTGAGTGGCGTGCGCGCGGTTTTTATTTGGGCAGCTTAATGAAGCTTTAGCCATGCGTTGCCCCCTGTTGGCTCGTAAAATATTGATTGAGTCGATGTGTGATAAAGAAAAAAGCATGTAAAGCTCGCATTTTGAATGTAAATATCGTTGACGATCAGGTTAATTTAATTGTGGCCACAAAATCGTAAATGTTATGAAAATAAAAGAAATCTCTGCTTTCCTGGTTACTTATTTATTAATTTAATATCAAAAAACAAAAAACCTGCAAATATTTGAATAAAAATGCTTCAAAGTTAAACAAAAACGACACATTTTAAACTTGCGATAACAAGAGTAAAGGCAAAAACTGAAAATCATTTAAATTAATGTATCCTCCTTGTGTACCTGAAGTATGTAAGCGCAGCTTGATGACATCATCAACATGCGTAATCGTGGTGTTGTCAATATCTCTACCTTTGGTCAGATTTATATCCTTTCTAACTTATACCTGTTATATTGCCCACTACTAATTTGCAGCCCATTTCATTAAAAGTCTGCTTGCTGCTGAAAGTGTGCCATACAAATAAATTAGCCTTGTGGCAGACATGGCTGCGTGGCACACACTGTTACAGAAATAAATATTATATGAGGAAAATACATTTCTTAAATAGACATCTAGATTATGGATATTAGTGGTGTTTAAAGACTGAACCGGTGAAGAAGTGACGTGTGGGACGTAAAGGTTCAAACAACAGCTGCAGAGGGCCTCCTGCCTTTGTTTGTTCGGGCCCCCAAACTGCTAAATCCGCCACTGGTTGCAGCAACAGTTCATGCTTGGCTCTGCCGCCTCCTCCCTCTCTCTCCACTCTACCCTACACTTCTTCACATCCATCCATCCGGACTCAACACCTCCTCCTCTTCGTTTACGGCGACGTAGCGGAGGAAGAAAACCAACCCCCAACCAAACCCCCCCACCACCACCACCACCACCTTGTTCCCTCGCTGATAATAACCCGAACGTCGTCCGTTCACACGGAGGATCATCAGCCCCGCTGCAGCGGATCGCTCGGCTGTCAGACGCAGAGGAATGATGATCAGAAAGCGATTGACTCGGCAGGTGGAGGAAGGGGAGAAGGAGAGAAGGAGGCTGGCCTGCTGAACAGAGGAGTACATGAGGGGGGCATCGAACCGATCTCCATCTGATCACGAAGACGAGAGGAAAACCGTGGAGTAGTAGCAGCTGTTTTGTTTTTTATTATTTCTGGAGGAGATGATGGTGACAGCAGCAGCGAAGGAGGAGGAAGATCAATAATCCTCCCTCCTCCACCTTCATCCCTCCATCACCTCTGCAGGAGCAGCTGAAACCTGTGAGACTCCGTCTCCTGATCTATTTCCATTCCTTTTCTTCCTCCTGCCGCTCTCTGAATGCTGCGTCGTGTCTCTGTGTGTGTGAGCGCTCACATGTGTGTCCTCTAACTGTTGGCTCTGTATGTAGGCCGCCTCACATGCGTGTGTGTCGGTGCAGAGGGAGGGAGGCTGTGCGCGTAAACCGTGGCGTGCGTGGGTTGGATGAGCAACTGCGTGTCGGTGTGGCCGATAACGTGACTCTGAAGTAGTGGCGCTGCTGTTAAATTAGGCCCATATTGTATAAAGGAACATGAAGAATGCAGCTGATAAACCACCCATGCTCCTAATTCTGGTTGCCTCTGCGTGGGACGCAGATTAGTTTCATCTGAAAATGAGGAAAATGTGTTTGTTGAGCTGCTACACAGAGCATCACATTTGTGGATGCAATACTCTTAAAGAAAATGTAAATCAAACACATAATTTCAAAAACCAGCTGCATCCAGGTGCTTCTTAAGAATATATCCTAAATACTTTGCTTTTCTTCTGAACTTTAAGTTTGTTTTGCATGTGGTTTGGTTATTTTCTGGTCCGCTTTGTCTTGACGTCCTGAATCACACATGTGTTGTTCCTCAGTTTAAATGATAACTAATGATGTGCGTTCCGACTGTTTGTCATCTGATTTGGGACTTATCTGATTGTAACGGTGCGTTCACACCACACACTTTGTCAGTGTCAGACAACGCATCTAGTTGGACGCTTACACATTTAGAAGCTGAAGCTTGCAAAGCGCCTGGGTGGGCCTTTCTCTGCCGGATGTTTAAAACACTAGCAGGGTCGTGATTGGCTAGACCTCGTCGGCGTCAGACGACGTCACTACAGTGAGATGCTCTGGTTGGTTAGCGGACTGCGCCAAGTCTGTCAAAAGTTTGCTTCCTTGCCGCTTGAAATGCAGGTAACGCGTGAAAATTGACGCAGACATTGCACACAAAGCGTCACAGAGGTTCTGACGGACTCAACCATAGACTTTACATGTAATCTTGACGCTGATGTTTGGGGCGGTGTGAACGTACCATAAAGAGTTCGCAATTAAAGGGCCCCCACTACAAATCAGAAGCGACATAAATGACGTCCAGAGCTAACGCTAGCTTAAAACACTTAGAGACCTTGTAAAGCTTCTCATCCATGCTGGCTCTCACTCCACCAACATAGCTGCTACTTTCCACATGACCAGATTTTTTTGTGGTTTTCTCTTCGTTTAACGTTTATTTCTTTTTCCCCTTCTTCTACTCCAGTTCTAGTTTGATAAGTATTTTTTTACACAAAATCTAAAGTAACTTCTGCTGCTGGTCGGAAATTAGGATTTGTGGACCTCATATGTTTGTTCCATGGCGTATTTCAAACAGGATCAGAAAATAACTTTTACGTCTCCATTAACTCCCGTTCATGTTAGCCCATGAGTCCCCTTTAAATGATCGCTAATGATGTGTGTCTTGACTGTTTGTCAAGTTATTTGTGTTTTATTTGCTGGTAAAAATTCACAATTAAAATGTCTACAAGTCAGAAGTCGCATGTTTGACATCACAGAGCTAACGCTAAGTTAGCGGTAGCTAGCGCATAAAACACTCACAGAGAGCTCTTGTAGAGCTTCTCCTCCATGCTGGCTCTCACTGATCGACTGTTTCTCCCCCAGTATAGCCACTACTTACCACATGGGCAGATTTATAGTGTTTTTTTTCCACGTTTAATGCGCTTTACTTCATCCTGGAAGATACAGCCCTTTGCTTTCTTCTTCTTCTTCTGCAGTTGTAGTCCGCTGTCTTTATACAAAATTATATTCACTTTTATTTATATAGCGCCAGTTCACAACAAATGTCATCTCAATACAATTATACAAACATTCCAATCAGTTAAGTTTTCTATGTAAGGAATCCCAGAAGATTACGATTTGTCATCGGCGTGAGGTTTTGCCCAGATCATGCAGACTCTAACCACAGCAATTCCTCAGCAAACCCTCATACTGAGCAAGCATGTAGCGACAGTGGAGAAAAAAACTCCCCTTTAACAGGGTAGAAACCTCTGGCAGAAGCCTGGCTCAGTACAAGCGGTCATCTGCCACGACTGTCTGGGGGTCTGAGAAGACAGAGAAGAGACAGCATGGAGGATGCTCTGTGACTTTGCTCTACACGGCTAAATTTGTCTCTTTCACCCGATTGCCGTTGAGAAATCTAAGATTTGATTTTAAGTTTTGTAAGTTCAACATGGGTTATAGGAGGAAAGCTGAATGAACGAGTACGTCTGTCATTTGGTTTTCTTACAGGTTGAGTTGTTGTTGCCCATAACACGGTAGCATTGTGCATTATGTAAAATAAATATGAAATAAAGTTGAGGAAACATTGGTTTACAGTGGGGAGAAGAAGTATTTGATACACTGCTGATTTTTTTGAAAGTTTTCGCACTTGCAAAGCATGCAGAGGGTCTGTAATTTGTATCAAAGATGTTCTTCAACTGTGAGGAACAGAATCTAAAACAAAAATGCAGAAAATCAAAGTGGATGATTTTTAAATAATTTCCATTTTATTGCATGACATAAGTATTTGATACGTTATTCAAGCAGAACTCAATATTTGGTGCAGAAACCTTTGTTTGGAGTTGTTCAGACGTTTTCTGTAGTTCTTTGGCAGTTTTGCACAAACTGCAGCAGAGATTCTGGCCCACTCCTCCAAACAGATCTTCTCCAGAGCATTCAGATTTCAGGGCTGTCGCTGGGCAGCACATACTTTCAGCTCTCTCCAAGTATTTTCTACTGGATTCAGGTCTGGAGACTGGCTGGGCCACTCCAGGACCTTGGGATGCTTCCAATGGAGCCACTCCTTAGTTGCCCTGGCTGTGTGTTTCAGGTCGTTTTCATGCTGGAAGAACCATCCACGACCCATCTTCAATGCTCTTACTCGAGGGAAGGAGATTGTTTGTAAAGATCTCATGATACAGGGCACCATCCATCCTCCCCTCAATACGGTGCAGTCATCCTGTTCTCTTTGAAGAAAAGCATCCCCAAAGAATGATGCTTTCACCTCCATGCTTCACAGTGGAGTTTAACCTCCACTTTTGTTTAATCAGACCTCATTACCTTCTCCCATTCCTCCTCTGGATCATCCAGATGGTCATTAGTAAACTTCAGACGGCCCTTGGCATCCGCTGGCTTGAACAGGGGGACCTTGCGTGCGCTGCAGGATTTCAATCCATGATGGCAGAGTGTGTTGGTTTTCTTTGAGACTGTGGTTCCAGCTCTATTCAGGTCATTAACCAGTCCTGCTGTGTGGTTCTGAGCTCATCCCTCAGTATCCTCATGATCATTGATGCCCCCCCAAGGAGAGATGTTACATGGTGCTCCAGACCAAGGGAGATTGACCGTCGTCTTGAACTTCTTCCATTTTTGAATTATTGCACCAACAGTTGTTGCCTTTTCACCAAACTGCTTGCCTTATTGGCCTGTAGTCCATCCAAGCCTTGTGCAGCTCTACAATTTTATTCCTGATGTCCTTGCACAGCTCTCTGGTCTTTGCCATTGTGGAGAAGTTTGTTTCAGTGTGTGGACAGGTGTGTTTTATACAGGTAACAAGTTCAAACAGGTGCAGTTAATACAGGTAGTGAGTGGAGAACAGGAGGGCTTAAAGGAGAACTAACAGGTTTTTGGGATCTGGTGATCAAATACTTATGTCATGCAATAAAATGGAAATGAATTATTTAAAAACCATCCACTGTGATTTTCTGCTTTTTTATTTTAGATTCTGTCCCTCAAAGAGTACCTTTGATACAAATTACAGACCTCTACAGGCTTTGTAGGTGGGAAAACTTAAAGAAAATCAGCAGTGTATCAAATACTTGTTCTCCCCACTGTATGTACCTGATATAAGATGGTCGCTACATAAGCGCAAACCTTTGCTCACGGTGTCCCACAGCTTCATTCATTTATGCCTTCACCTTTTCAGCAAAACTTGTACTCTAGTAATTTTTCTGCACCGTACGTTTTATTCGACTAACAATTCTTAATTCCTCCACCTATTGTTGTGTAACTTTACTGGATGGTGAAAAAAACCCTAATTTAACCAAAAATGCAACCGACAAAGAGCTGGAATTCATTTTGAAAGGAGACCTCATGTTCTACACAAACTTTATTCTTTTTTTAATTAATTGTTTATTGGTTTTACCTTTTGTATTTTTATATTTATTTATATATATATAAAGCAGCTTTCTTCTTTTTGTTAATTATTATTTGTAGTTTTTACATTTTTTGTTTTTATGTATTTATCTTTTTAATTTTTATTTTACTTCATTTTCTTTAGCCGTTTGTTTTTAAATGATTGGTTTACACTTTATTTTATTATACTTTTGTATCTACTTGGTGTTTATGAGAGGCTCGCTGGTGTTTATGGATCCCTCCGCCGTAGCTGGATTGTGTCTGTAGCTCACCAAACCCCCAGTCAAGGGTTCCCAGCTCTACCGGAGGCCAGGCCGAACACGGAATCCACTCTGTCCTCCGTCAGATCGGAGACCATAATCCGACGCCAGCTGCATTCTGGCCCCAGCTCCGCTGAAGCCCGGGCCGAACACGCTGTCCTCCGTCAGCTCGGTCCATAATCCACCGTCAGATGCACTCTAGCCCGAGCTCCGCTGAAGGCCAGTTCGCGCGTGAAAATACCATATTTGAAGCGCGACCAGTTCGCTTTGTACACGCTTCAAGGTGCGAAGGTTCAAGCATCCAGCTGTGGGAATGTGGCGCGTTTTGACGCTTTTGGTGTGGACACAGTGTTACAGTGAGCGGCAGCAGATCGATCCACTACTCTGCCCCTCATCGCTTTGGGAGAACCTGGCCTGTTCGCTCAGGTCCCACTTGGGGAGCTGTTGTCCCGCGTAGGTCCAAGTTTCACCCGCCAGGACGGAAACTACTAAGCTGAGCGTCTGTCCATCTGTCTGCCGTTAGTAAAAGTGTGTAATATAATATGTGAGCGGCCCTGGATGTGCTGTTGTGGAGCCATCAGGCCTGGGTCGAGTTTACTCCTGCAGAGAGGCTGTCTTAGAGGAAGCTGTTCATGGCTCATTTATCGGCGGAGGGAGGCCTTTGAATCCACAACAGATGTTTTAAGAGCTTTTCTGTCTAAATCGATGTCTACATTTTTAATTGCTGTCTCTGTATTGAAAACAAGTGATGTCATATTGCATATTATTGTAGAAATATTAAAGAAAAAAGAAAAACGAAATATTTGAGTTTTACAGGATTTATTTTTTTGACAAAATAACTGTCCACAGCAATAATGTAAGTATTTTTGGATTCAAAACGCCGCATTTCACCAACTGGTGAAGGATTTTCTGGAATGAGAAAACTTTACCCTATAGCTCCTTCCTTGGCAAAATGCAAATATTTCTCTCACGTAAGAAACGGGGATTAAACATGACATTCTACGCCGTCAGATATCGAGAGAAATTCGGGACTCTCCCAGGAAAATGGGGAAGGTTGGCATGTATGTTTTTAACTCAAAGATAACCGCTACATGGATAATGGGAAATTGCGTAAGGTGACGTTCATGTTTCATGTACGCTTGTGTACATCGCATGCAGACAGCAGAGGAGCATCACAGGAATCCTTAGAAACGAGGAATAAAATACATAACTAATTTGGTCGCCAAACATTTGCTTACCATGTGGCAGCCAACGCTCCAAATTTTACAAAAAATTTGCTCGTGTTTGGCGAGTGGTAATTTTGGATTCTGGTCAAAGCATCGCTGACAACCCATCAGCAGGCTCAGGTGTCAGGGGACGTCACTACAGTGAGATGCTCTGGTTGGTTAGCGGACTGCACCAAGTCCGTCAAAACTTTGCTGCTTTATAGTTTGAAATTCCAGGCTCCTGATTGGTTTGTGCAGCGCGAAGACACGCTGAACTTCAGATTTTTCAACTTCAGCCGCAGACGTAAAAATGCACAAAATAAACTTCATAAAATGACGCACATATATTCTGACATGCGTTAAACGGCTCATTCGTGCAATTCTGGTGAACGAATCAGAAGCTTATTTTTGTTGCGAAAATGCTTTTCTGCCTGACGTGATGTGGGACCCCCTACATTGACTTTGACAACCATGAAACTTCAAACATCAAAATTTCTGGACAGATGAGACCAAAATCAACTTGGTCCAGATTAGGGCTGCCATGATTTATTGATTCATCAGGAAAATGTCGACAACCAAAATATTTGAGAATAAATGTATTAGTCGACGTCATCGTTTTTTATAAAAAAGCATAGTTTTTCTCTGAAAACTGCGACTGTACCGCTCACTGCTCTATATACTGTATGTCTATGACTCTGTCTGCTTCTCTGCCCCCTGACGCACATGTGCAGCAATGGGAATCCGAATAAGTGTTGGCGTTAAAAAGCCCAAACTGTCATGGCTTTGTACAGAAGCAAGTGTAATCCAAAATCTACAAGGTAGAACCTGCTTACCGTGAGAGGACGACGGTGATGCTCCAGCATCTCAACAGGAAGCCCGTTGCAGCTGAATAAGAAGAGTGACAGTTGCCTCGCTAAGCTAATTAGCGCGTTAACTACGTTGGTAGCTAATGCGACTGAACCTCCTCTTTTACCCGTACACATAGACTTTGCGTCTTCTATTCGGGGCATTCATTATAGAATGCCCCGAATCATTATAGATCGATTATAGATGTTCGGGTTTTTATGTTTATCGCAGATTTACTCTCATGTCACCAGCACCTGGATGGTGGTTCTGATCCGTTCCAAGCAGACAGCGTAGCGCTGCTGCTGTCTACAAAACATCACAGCATAGGTGTATGGAGGAGTGCAGATAGCTGGCTCATTTATTTCAGTTTATGGCAGCAGCCCAATACCTCGTTGGTCTCATGGACGCAAAAACTCTTAAAAGGCTGAACAAAGTGAGAGTTTAACCATTAAATGGAAAATTGTATTAATTATTTGTATTGATATCTCTAACATTGACAGTAGTGATTGTGATTTTATTTGCACATCATGCGTCTGCTGTAACATTGTTTTATAATTAGTTCATAAATGTTGAATAAGCAATCACTTTTAACTGTCAGTATTTTAGATTGCACATAATACTTAGAGCAAACAATTCCAGTGGGAAGCTAATGAAGTACATATTTGAGCAGCTGCTACGGTAAGATATAATTTATGGGTGATCCGATTAGTCGACTAATCGGCAAAATAATAGACGATTGGTCGATCATCAAAATGATAGTGTGTGTGGCAGCCCTAGTCCGGAGGGCTGAGAAGAGTATGGAGAAGGAAAGGAACTGCTCATGATCCTCAGCATAGCACCTCAGGAGTGAAACATGGTGGTGGAAGTGTCATGGCGTGGGCATGTATGGCTGCCAATGGAACTGGTTCTCTTGTATTTATTGATGGTGTGACTGCTGACAAAAGCAGCAGGATGGATTCTAAAGTGTTTTGGCCAATCATATCTGCTTATCCAGGCTAATGCTTCAAAAGTCATTGGACGGCGTCCTACAGCGCAGATGGACATTGACCCAAAGCGGACCTGACCTGACCTGACCTGAATCCGTTTCCCATGCTGGAGACAAAACTGAAGGGAAAGTGCCACCAGAACAAGCAGGAAGTGAAGACAGTTGCGTCACAAGGGAAGAAAACCAGTGTCTAGTGACGTGTGTGCATTCCAGACTTCAGGCTGTAGTGGACTACAAAGGATTTGCAACCAAGTATTGATTTCTGATTATTATTCTGTCCCATTACTTTTGGGAGGGGCATATGCAATCTGTTCTAATCCCTATTCTGTTCACCTGATTTGGATGTAAATACCCTAATATTTAAAGCTGACAGTCTGCAGTTATAGCACATCGGGTTTGTTTCACTTCAAATCCATTGTGGTGTTGGGCTTGGCGATATGAGCTAAGATTAATATCACGCGATATTGAATTTTAAAGGTTCTTTTTTTTAACCTTTGGCTAAATTTACCTAATTTCTACCTTATACCTTTTTATACTGCCCTCTACTAATTCCAAGTGGTTAAAAGGTTTTCTAATTCCCAGCAGATTGCCCCGAGTCGACGACCTGAAGGATCAAAAGCTGCTGAGTCATTATAACCAAACATAAACGTGACATAAACTTTGCTCTTGTGTGGTTTCTTCTTCTGCATGCTGCAGAGAGAATCTGATCGGAGGAGAGGGAGGGCGATACCGCAAACGCGCGGGGCGGGGGGACGTTGGTCAGTTAGTGAGTCATGAATAATTGACTGGGCTTAATGGGAAGAGATGGAAAAGCTTAAAACGATTTGGCTGCTTTGCAATATAGACCGGCAGGTCATGTGAATGTGTGTGTGTGTGTGGGTGGGTTGGGTGGCGTGTGTATTGGCTGTGTTGGTGCTGAAGCTTCTTCTAAATCTGCACAACTGGTCGTGGCCGACTCCAGCCTTTTTCTCCATCATTTTGTTCAAATCCTCGAACTTTCATGTTCGTTGTTTTTGTCTCATTACAACCACAAAGCTGCAGTTGTAGTCCACTAAGTGTTTTTACACAAAACCTAAAGCAACTTTAAATCTGCATTTTCTCTGCATCAAAATGTGTCTTTAAGATTAATTCCGGTCATACCGGCGTGATTTTGGTTTCACATTCCACTTTTCTGATTTTAGTCAACGGAGATGGTCTTAGAGTTGTATCGCAGTTTGCCAATCAAGGGACGGAAACTTGCCCTTCCCTGCCCACTGCCACACTGAAATGGATGAAACTAAAAACGGACACAGATGGCATTGTTTCATACCAGAGAACACTGAGAAATTAATAAAAAAAACAGTAAATGCAACCTTAAAAGAATGAATGATGATGCGTAAGTTTTTAATCCATAATCTGTTGAGTTTTGGTCTCATCCGAGCAGAGGTTCATCAAATTGTTAGCCTTGTGTTCGATAGTTGGATGGATGGATAGATAGATAGATATACTGACTTATTGATCCAACTAGGGGAAATTCATGTCTTCAGGAGGCCGAGCCAGAAAGAAACCAAACCCAAAACCCCTCGATACATTTAAGCACACATATCAAAACTAGACATGTACCTTTGGCGGTACGTTGGATACTTTCAGGTCAATTCTTCCTCTTTTTTTACGGTTCTGTGTAAACGGCAATGATGGATGGATCAGGCCTGCTGAAGCGTTGCGGCACATTGTCCGAACTGTGTCGATCCTGTGAATGTGATGGTCTATTGACACTCGTTGGGTCGTAAAAACATCTTTTTAGGCTAACTAATAGGGAGACTCAACTGGCACACTGATTCAACAACCTAGTTTACAGAAGGAAATTATTTAAGTAATTGTATTCCATATCGTAAAGATTGTTTTATGTCTTAATTGAAATTCAAAATATAGAATAAGATGAAGAATGTCAAAAGTTCTGAAAAAAAGTGAAGCTGTTTGAAGGTGATGTTGCTTGGACTTATTTTTAGGGGGCTGTTGCTGTTTCTAGTCTTCATTTCAAAAAACTTCAAAAAAATGCCTTATTTGCCTATATAATACCCAAATGATCCCACAAGGCGGAAAGACTCGTTTCCGGCTATTTGGGAATTATTTTGGTTTTAAAGATGTACTTTTGTCAGAGACTCATCCCGTTCGCAGATGGAGATGCTGCAGTTTGGCGCTTCACTAGGACAGCAGGGGGTGCAAACCTTTTCTGGTGGGTCTGGCTAACACTGCAGTGACATCTCTGGTCGAAAACAGTTTATTTCCCTCAGCTTGTAAACGTACATTCATTAGAGGAGCAATGGCCGACAGTGAGTGAGTTCTGATTGAGATGGAGAGCTTTAATCTTGAAGTGTATCTCGTAGAAGCAAACCCAGCGGTCTGTTTTGTTGTTCTCTACGTCTCCTGGTGTTCAAAATTACCAAAAGACCAGATTAGATAAACTAGTCTTGCAATATAAAGCATCTTGTGCCCAAATGTTTCATTGACTAGTGGTTACATCGACTATAGAGCCCCACTTTTGATAGTTTAAAAGGGTTGGACACCGTTGTGTTCCAAAACGAGAGCACTTGCGTCAATGGAGAAGTATAAACCAGGCTTTACACAGACCGTTTCAGGCAGGCTTTAGAAAGACTAGCAGGTGTTTATAAATGCAGCTTTACCTAATTTCCAAGTTTTATTATCTTCATCTTTTTTCTTAAAGGGGAAGTACTAGTGCTGCCCTAGGAGGTGGGTCGGTATAAAGGGGTTCCTGAGGAAAACTGGCTTTGTGCTGTTTGTGATTTGAGTTTGGTTGAGAATACATTTCATTTAATGTTTGCCCTTTGCATAATGATTTGAGAAAAGTTTTGTTTGAAAAGATTCGATGTAAGAATCCTGATTTATTTTGGTTTTCTGAATGGGGTGTTGGGCTGGTTGTTTAGTAATGAATGGCTTAGTGTGGCGACATTTGTGGAGAAAGCTCGGACTTTAAGGCAAAGAACACTTTTCCCCAAGATGTGATGATCTTGTTGATATCTGTATATGGTCATATTCTGATTTGAAACGTCACTGTCTTATAAGCCTATGTGGGCTGGGCACAAAGTTTGTGCATGACACTTAAATAAAGTACAAATACATACAGATTTTAGCAACCCAGAGCTTATTTTTTCAGGCTATACGTTTATTTACTCACCCAAACAAGTTCGGAGCCACTTGGTGTCCTTTGGGGGAAGTTTAGATCCATTCAGTTTAAACTCCTTTTATTTGTTTCTCTAAATGGTCTCGCCCTTTCTTACTTGTCCGAGCTGCTCTCTACATGTCGGCCCTCTCGGGCGCTCAGGTCAGATCCCCCTTCCCCGTCAAACAGTCCCCCTCTATTGCCATGTTTAATTCTCTGTTGGCTCTTTCCTGTACAGCGCCTTGGTTGACTGTTATGTCATGTGTAAATAAATATGGTATGGTATTTGCAATTATTGTACCCATTTAATGGGAGTTAAAGGGAGAGTTCTTTATTTTTTCAACCTGGACCTTATCTTTACCCAATATTAAAATAATTTACTCACCCAGACTAGTTTGGAGCCACTTGGAGTCCTTCAGGAGAAGTTTTATATCCAGTCGCGATCAGCCTAGATCTACATAATGGGAGTCGATGGAGGCAGGAGTTTGCCGCCTGTAATAAGGCATTATCGACCCCCAAAACGTCTCCATTTAACCATGTTCTGTTATCAAACATTAGCACTTCTCTCTCCAGACTTCAGAAGGTCTCAGAAGTGCTTATTATTTTGGTTCTGGGGTGATTTAGAGGCAAAAATACAACTACACTAACATGCCATGCCATTGCTCCATCCCAGTTGTTGTCTGAAAAGGACTTTCTCTCTGTGCTCCCCGGCGGTCGGTTAGACAGAACTACTGCAGACATCAACGTGTTTCCAAATCACACTAACCGAATGACTAACTGGATTAGTTCAGCTTCTAAAGATTCCTATTCTGCAAATACTCAGACTACAGCTGTAATGGCAGACGGCTGCAACGTAACTGAAATCATAGGTCAGTTGTAGTTGGAATCAGTTGGATTAAAAGCCTGTAAAACACCCAGCAGCTTTCTAACGAAATTTGGTTAAATTAAGGCGTTTTGGGGCAGATAATGCCTCATTACAGCAACAAATCTCAATATAAGGATATATGCTGATCAAGATTGGATATGAACTCCTCCTGAAGGACTCCCAAGTCCCCAAACTTCTCTGGGCGAGTAAATGAACGTAGTATCTGCTAAATATACGTTCCAGATTGGATAAAAAGCAAAATGTTCCCTTTAACGGGGCAACCAAAGCGAAGCCTCTAAGCAAGGCATTATCTGCCATAAAACGTCTTCATTTCACCAATGCTTCATTATGACTCTCTGGCACTATTCCGCTGTGAGTTCGGAGCGTTTCGTGGTGCTGCGTTGTTGTCTTCCGGGCTGTTTTACAGGAGTTTATTCCGACCATTTCCAACTTAGACCAACCGGTGATTTCAATGACCTCCGTCATTGCAGCTGAAGTCTGAGCAGGTTGCAGAAAGGGAGCCTGTGGACAAATCCTAAAGTAACTTTTGCCACCGCTCGGAAAATCTGCGTTTTCTCTGCATCCAAATTTGTTTTTAAAACTCACGGACATCATATGTTGGATCCACGGCGCATTTCAAACTGGATCAGAAAATAACTTTTATCGCTCCATTGACTCTCAGTAATTTTTTTGGGCAGTCGGGGACAGGAAGTAGAAGGGCGTGACTTAGGCTCCCCATATAGATGTACGCTGGTCGCGACTGGATATAAACTTCTCCTGAAGGACTCCAAGTGGCTCTAAACTTGTCTGGGTGAGTAAATGAACGTTAACCATAAAACAAATAAGGTCCAGGTTGCAAAAAACGGTACCTCTTTTAAACGTGGAGGAACATAAACCATTTTCACGATCCATATTCACATTTTTTCCTGCATCCTACATCGTTGCATGTTTTCGTTTTTCTTTCCTGCAGTTTTTTTTCACCTGATCAGGTTGTAAACGCGCAGCATGAATATATTTGACATTTGGCAACGATGCAACGCCGCACATGAAACGAGCTGGAAGGAGAGAAGCAAAACGATGGGGAGGCGTGTGGAGATGAATAGTGATGGAGTGTGGGAGGAGAGGCTGGTTTTTATGTGAGGAAACAACAGAGGGATGGAGATGAGTTGGTGAGGAGATGAAATGAGTTACAGAAAGCAGGTGTTTGACTCCAGGAGAGCGTCGTAGCTCTGATCTCCTGTTGATCCTGCTTTTTTTTCTCTCTTCTTCCCTCTCGTGTGGCTGCAGGAAGCAGAATGTGGAAGGATGATCCCAGATGCCTCACCGTATGCGTGGAGACGACCAGGACCTGAGATTATAATCCTGCCCAGTTCCACGGCGCCTGCAGGATGGAGCGAGCCGGGGCTTCCTGCTGCAAATCCGTTCGGAGATGATTTCTGACTCATGTCTTTTGCTTTTTGCCTTCTTTTGGTTTTTATGATTTAACTTCACCCAGAACTGTTGGAACATTGTCTTGGTGGCTGCAGGATGAGAGAGGAGCTGTGGACCTACTCTAGGCAGACGATTCGGCTCCGCGACGCAGAGGGACGGGTGCGTCCTCCAGTCTGGATGCTGGAAGCTCTGGATGGAGATCAGTGAGAAACAGTGACACACGGGAACACTTACCGAGCTGCTGAGGAGAGATCTGTGTGAGTGAGAGATCTGCGCGCTCCGGTGGGAACACCTGGGCCAGGGAATGCTGGGCCGCTTCATAAAACTTCCTGATCGGAGCACACAGGGAGGAGATCTATCTTGATTTTCAATTCAGAGCTCAACGAGGGAGAGGTCCTCTCCCCCCCACTCACCTCAGGTGGGGGGGAGGGTGAAGGTACTTCCTGTCTGAAGGTGTAGGCCTCGGGGCCTTAGGGTGTAGTTTTAGCTTGTAGATCAGGCCTCGCTTTCATTCTAGCTGGACCTAACCGGGCCGGCCGGAACCCTTATCGGCTCTGTAACTGTGGACTCTCTGTGAGCCCGAGGAGATGGATGGCAACCAGGGTCCGGGTCAGGGCAGCCCTGAAAGCCCCAACCGGGCCGTGGAGTACCTGCTGGAGCTGAACAACATCATCGAGAGCCAGCAGAAGCTTCTGGAAACCCAGCGGCGGCGAATCGAGGAGCTGGAGGTCCAGCTGGACCGCCTCAGCCAGGAGAACAAAGACCTGCGATCGCCGCCTCCGCCTGCTCCTCCTCCCGAGCCTCCCATCCCGCCTCCTCCCCCGCCCCCGCCTCCATCCAAGAACCACCACCACCACCACCACAACAGCCAGGCTAAGCCTCAGCCTCCCACCTCCATCCCCCTCCACCACCACCATGCCTACAACAGCTGCACCACCCCCGTGCCGCCTCTGGCCTCTCCAAACCCGACCTCCATCTCTGTCCCGACCCAGATCCCAGCCCCGACCTCGCCCACCAGCCCGGCTCCGCCCCCGCCGCCTCCTCCCATCCCGGCCAGGGATCATCCGCGGACCCACGGCCGGCTGACGCGGGCGCCCTCCACCAGCACCGGCACCAACACCAACTTCGTGGAGAAGGAGAAGGAGCGTTTGGAGCGTCTGCACAGAGCGAACGCCTCCAACAACCACCACGCCCACACCATGCACCACCAGAAACCGTGAGTGTTTCTGTGTTTTTACCAGAACCAGAGAGGGCACGAGGAGACGGCAAACCAGACGAACCGACCTGAGCCCAGCTAGCTCCTGTAGCTAAATCATTATGCGTACAGATCCAGGTGAAACGATTCTTGGAAGTCGCTATTCCTGCTCTTCTTTACACGGTCTAAATCGTCTGGTTTTCTGAATCTTATGCTCCTCCTTAATCGCAACTCACTTTGCAGCTTCCCTCACAGGTTTTGTGCAAGCGCAGAGATGCTGTGAACCTCCTTTTTGTTTTCCGTTGCTTGTTCATCATCGCTGGCCAGAAACATGCAAGCAGCAGCAGCAGCAGCTGTTTTGAAGAGCAGTTGCATAACCTTTTAAACGGCTATAGCAGATGAGCTTTTGTCCTTAGGATCGCATAGTGTGCCTGATGTGTGTGAACGTCAGTGAGACATATTCAGTGTACAAGTTGAATTGTCCAAATTGCAGCAGATCTGATGGTAAACTGGGTCTGATTCTAGTAGGTCCGTTTTTTTCTGTTTCCATCGGTGCTCCAAACATTTCTTTGTTAGTCTCCATGACCTTCTGCATGACACATAAGATTAAAAACCTATATTCAATATTAGTTGGCAATTTTTTTCATTTTTAGGCGTTTTGAGAAGCAGAAATATAACAACCCAATATTAGCTAGTTTATTAGTAGGGCTTTCTGCTCTGGTAGAGTCTGCAGTAAGCTGGTTAACAGATGTTCTGGGTAGGAAGAAAAAAGAATGATAGTTAGTTGTCCTGTATGGCAAGCGATCTGTATCAAAATGAGGCCTATTTTAACACGTAAAATATGAGATGCATACATTTTTACGCCCAAACATTTTATGAATGGCAATGCGTGATGCAAATAACATGCAATCACATAAAAAGGCACATTGGAATAAATAATGTGTGGTGTTGACTATTAACGTGTCTGTTTAATCCGTAAATTGGGGGATACGCCAGCTTTTTAATACAGTAATGCTGTGAACGGTAACGCATTTTGACGTAAATAATCGTTGATTGTAAAGAAAAAAAATTGCCGTGGCATAAATGACATGCAGTGTTGTGTATTATTGCATAGTTTCTATCCACAAATTACTGAATAGGTTGTTATTTGCAGCGTAATCTGCTGGAGCAGAAATAACATACAATTGCGTTAAAAATGTGTATAAAAAACTGACAGCGTAAAAAAAAGTGCTGTCCCATAAATAATGTGGGATGAAATATATTAAAGTATCTTAATCCATAAATTACCGGATACGTGTTTTTTTTAGATGAGCTAACATGTTCTGGATCGCAATGCTCAGCAATTTGAATAAGATACAATCACAAAAAAACTTGGGAGTGGCCTGTAATCACAAAAAACTCACGGTGGCATAAATAACGTGTCGGTGTGTATATTAACACGTTGTTTTAAGCCATAAATCACACAATATGACTTTCTTTTATGTCGGCGTGTGTAAAAAAGGGGAAAAAAGCGGATTAAAAAACCCGATTGTGTACATAACGTTTGGTGCCGTTTTAAGTATATTTTATTAGCATTTTATTGTCTCATTAGTTCACAGCCACTAGATTTTTAAGGACATATTACCCAATCAGTATACCGCTAGTCCAGGAACCACCAAAAGATACACCCAAACTAAAAAAAGATATAACAAAAATAAACAACCAAAAGATTGTGTATGTTTAATTAGATAATATATTTTTAAATATGTAATTAACTGCTGTTAAAGTTGCTTTTTATTGTAGAAAATGAGCTGTTTGAGTTCAATGTCATACTATATATTGTTGATAAACTATTTTTGGTTAAGACAGGAGGATGGAAGATGCTTATACTTTCTGACATCACCCGAAGAGCAGGGATCTTCTGATTGTGTCCACGCTTACATCGTACTGATTGGGTACAATTCCATTAAGGCAGGATAAAATATGCAGAAAATCCCACCCGACGTTATCTATGCTGCTGCACAATTTCTACGCCATTGCATCATTTTTATGTCACCGCGTGTTGCAATTCACAATTTGTTAGTCCATAAAAAACAGCACATCCCTTAAGTTACAAAGTAAAACAAATACGTTATATATGCCTTATTTTTGATACTGACGTTTTGCCATAGAATTTAGTCTGTGTTGCAGGATGGCCAAATCTCTTGTTCTAGAGCTCCGGGAGTTAACGTCATTCTCCCAGCATTCAACAGTTCAAATCGGATCAGCGCCACAGTGGCAGGCAGTCTCCCAGAGTTATAATATAGCTGTAGTTATATACAGCTAACCCAAACTTGGAAACAGTAAATATGGTAGATACCTGCTGTGCCCCAGGATGCCATAACAGACACGGACGAGATAAAGGAAGAGCGTTCAAGATTCCCAAGGATCCAGAACTCAGAAAACGTTGGGTTATTGCAATGAAATGTGCTGTTGATCAGTTGAAACAAAGCTGTGGGACCCCAGCGAGGAAAGGTTTCCTCTTATGTGATGACCACTTCATATCAGGTACACAAACCAATGTCTCTTCAACTTTATATGGTATTTATTTTACCTGCTTTTATAAAGCTTGTGAGCGGACTTCCCAGTTATCTTGCTGTCGATTTTTCTGTCTTGTTGCTCACATAACAAGTATGCATCTCGTAAGACTTTGCAGAATCATAATCTTTGTGATGTCTGCATGCTGTCTTGTGATCATAACAAGGAACGTACCATGGTGTAATCTATTTTTTGAAACGATTGATTAATAGTCCGATACTGACAGACGTAAGACAGCTGCCTGTTGCTCATGTTGTTTTCTGTGATAAAATGAACCTGACTAAAAGCTAGCAATGTTGGTGGATTATTGGATGTTAATGTCTCATAATAATTTGTTCATTTTAGATGCAGCTTCATAATAATGACCACAAGAATGTTCATATATGAATCAAGGAACGTCGTAGTAAATGACTACATGACTTCCAAGACTTGAAACCTTATTTTTGCACTGCTAGTTAACCACATATTTGTTTCTCAGTTGTTAAGACTGTTGCTTTAGTTGGCCCTTAAAACTCAGCAGTTGGAACACAAACTTGTTAAGTTTGTGCCTCAGGGGTCTTGAGGTATGTGGGGCGGTGTATGGTTTTGGGTGTCATTTCATTCCATCAATAAAATGCACGGCTTTTCAGTGTTCACAAGCGACGGTAGGATGCCTGGCGGAGGATGACTGACTGGGTTGGGGTTTTTCTAGGGTTTTGCTACGTTGTGATCAGGAGAAGGCTCAAACAGGGTCATGAAATGGGCAAGTAATGTCGACTCCGCATCAGGCGGTGTTTGTCTTTGTGGTAGGAACACTTATTCGTAGGATTTGGTTGAGGTGGTTCATTCATCTGATGAAGAGGATGTCTCCTGGGTGACATTTGAGGGTTTCCAGGTACAGGTAGAAGGGCAGAAACCCCTCTGAGGGTACTATGTCAAAACCCAGAACTGGGGATGGATGGATGGATAGATTAATGGATGGACCGATAATGGGAAGAAGGAAAGCCTCCCCTCTCGCCGAGAGCAGGAAGTAGAATTACATGCATCCGCTATCCAGGGCCGTGCTGGTGTCATGGAACAATATCGCTAACAAAATTAAACCGGGGGATGTCGGTATTACTGATTTAGCGCTAAGCTAATTGCATTTAAGTGCAAAGCTAACTATATTTAAGTATAAAGCTAACTGTATTTAAATGCAAAGCTAACTGTATTTAAGTGCAAGGCTAACTGTATTTAAGTGCAAGGCTAACTGTATTTAAGCACAAAGCTAATTGTATTTAAGCGCAAAGCTAACTTTGGTCAAGGGCAAAGCTAACTGTAGTCAAGGGCAAAGCTAACTGTAATCAAGGGCAAAGCTAACTGTAATCAAGGGCAAAACTAACCGTAATCGAGGGCAAAGCTAACTGTAATCGAGGGCAAAGCTAACTGTAATCGAGTGCAAAGCTAACTTTATTTAAGCACAAGGCCAATTGTAAGTAAGGGCTAAGCTAATTGTATTTAAGGTTAAAGCTAACTGTATTAAGCATAAGCTAACGGTATTTAAAACTAACTGTACTTGGTGCAACGCTTGGGATGTCATCAGAATTGTCCGGCAGTTCAGAATGGAGATGTCTACAATCCTCTGATTAACAACAATGTTTTGGTATTCTTACATTATTTTTTTTCTTTAAAGTGGAAAGTGTGTGTAGTTTTTAACGTTAATCTCTGGAAATATCCATCAAAATATTGTTGAAAATGAAAAGCGTTATGTCCAATCATTGAAAAGTACTGGTGGCTTCACAACATATAATCATAAAAAGTGTGTCTAAAATATATAGCCATCGGTCAGTGTATGGGTGTCCTGATGACATACCTTCGGAGGTATTAAACGGTCTAAGAAAGGTGGCTTTAGAGTTTTTGACTAGATTCTTCAACAAGGCCTTAAAGACTGAGTATGCCTGAGGAGTGGAGGAAAAGTGTTCTAGTGCCAATCTTTAAGAACAAGCAAGAACGGAAGTACAGAATTGTGGCAAGAACAGATAAATAAAGCTAATGGATGCAATGAAGCTGTGGCAAAGAGTGGTGGAAGGTAGGCTTTAATATATGTCAGAAGTGAGCATTTGTGAGCAGCACTACGGTTTCATGCCAAGAAAGAGTACTACAGATGCATTCTTAGCTATAAAAATACTGATGGAGAAGTACAGAGAGGGTCTGTAGATATAGAGAAAGCGTATGACGGGATGCCAAGAGAAGAGCTGTGGTTTTGCATGAGGCAGTCTGGAGTGGCAGAGAAGAAGTTAGCATGGTGGAGGAAATGTTTGAGAGCTGTGAGACAGCAGTGAGGTGTGTTGTAGGAGGGACAGAGGATTTCAAGGTGGAGGTGGGACTGCATCAAGGATCGTCTCTGAATCCCTTCTTGTTTGCTTTGGTGATGGACAGGCTGACAGATGAGGTTAGACAGGAGTCTCCATGGACTATGATGTTTCCGGATGAAGTAATCTGCCGTGACAGCAGGGTGGAGGAAAAGCTAGAGAGATGGAGGAGTGCTCTGAAAAAGGGAGGAATGAAGATTAGTTGCAGCAAGACAGAATACACGTGTGTAAATGAGAAAGACACAAGTGGAACGATGAAGTTACAGGGAGTGGAAGTGAAGAAAGTAGAGGACTTTAAGTACTTGGGGTCAATGGTACAAAGCAATGTAGAGTGTGGAAAAGAGGCGAAGGAGCGTGAGCAAGCTGGTTGGAATGGTTGGTGAAAAGTGTCAGGTGTGATAAGTGTTTCAGCAAGAATGAAGGGAAAGGTGTACAAGACCGTAGTGAGGCCAGCAATGTTGTACATTCTAGAGACAGTTCCAATGAGGAACAGACAAGAAGCAGAACTGGAGGTTGCAGAACTCAAGATGTTGGGATTTTCTTTGGGAGTGACGGGGATGGATAGGATCAGGAATGAGTCCATTAGAAGAACAGCTCATGTTAGACGTTTTGGAGATAAAGCCAAAGAGGCCAGACTGAGATGCTTTGGACATGTTCAGAGGAGAGGCGATGATTATATTGGTAGAACGATACTGAGGATGGAGCCACCAGGCAGGATGCAGAGAAGAAGACCAAAAATGAGATTCATGGATGTGTTGAAGGAGGACATGAAGTTAGTAGGTGGGAGGACAGAGGATGCAGAGGATAGGACTAAATGAAGACAGATGATTCACTGTGGCGACTCCTTAAGGGAAAAGCCCAAAGGGAAAGAAAAATGTAACGTTCACCGTAATGTTTTATTTTTTCCAATCTAGCGCCAGTCATGTTGAAACTACACTAAAATGTGTCATTTTTGTCCAATGAGGTCATTCCGACTAACATCTGAATAATATCACTAACCTAAATAATACTGAAAACTTTTGCCATTCGCAAATGTAGTTGTTTCACTTTCTGAGGCTGATGTGCTTGTCCTTTAGTTAAATATATGATTTCGCTGGAGGTTGAACTATCTGCCTTTTTAGTAGTAGAAAATTGTGTAGTTGTTTTTTTTGCCCTGTATGGCCATACGTTGGTGAGGTTGTCACCCAAACAAAAAATACTGCTTGCTTGCAAGGATTTAGGTATATACCGCCCCCTATTGCCAGGGAACTACACACTGTCACATTAAAGCAGCTTTGATGTCATAAACATGTCATAAACATTTCTTATTGTTCTCTGCTAACTATGCTAAAAATAGATGTATATTTGTAAGCTGGCGGTATATTTCAAACAATGGAGATGTTCCTTAGAAATTTGGACTATATTTTATTTAAACTTGAAAATACCTCCAATGAAGTGATCTGAGCAGATTCTATCTGGGCTTTGGTTTGTAGGATCAGTGTGGATTATCCAGTCCGACTCCATTGCCTTCAGTGTTTTTTATAATCTGGAAACCTACCCATCTATGAAATTTCACATTATCGTCCATCTTTTATCCATTTGTGCTACATGTGTTAACCACATTGACTAGATGTTATTTCAGCGTTATTTAGCGCTTCGTGTTGACAGCTGATGACAATGTTGGTCTTAACAATGCTGCCCTCCAGGGAGAATCAGGGGTCCGTTCCAGAAAGCAGGTTATGTGACATAACCGGATAAGTTCGAGGGTAGGTTTGTGGATAACGTCAACTTTCAGTTCCAAAAACAGATATCTTTCAACATATGTTACTAACCATAGCAATTTAATCTCTGAACATAACCTGCTCCGGACCAGGTGATGTTCCGGGTAAATATGTTCCAGAGAGGTTCTGCGCGTGGCGTGAACTTTTAAATGATGATCCTTTTGGACGTGAAAGCACAGATAAAAAAAAACTTTAATTTTGTCAACCAAAAACTCTAGGACAAAGTCCATTACATATTACAAACAACCAAAAACTATTTCACAAACATATTAGTAACAATTAGGAGTATTTCAAATACGTTTACAGAACACATTATATGCAGCTAAATAAAATAATCCCGTATTGTAAAATAATAAATACTGCTAAGTGCATTAAAAAGCCATTAACTGGCAACAATGATAGTTTATTAATTGGAATATATTAGTATATGTTGTAAACTTCCATTTAACAAAGTCACTGGAAAAAAAGACGATGTAGTGGAACGCCATCAAGGACTGGTCAACCTTTACAGAGACAACTCCTCAGCTGGGGGAGGGGAGATGGTGGTGGACCCCCCACCAGTTAGACGGGCCTCAACCTTCTTTTGATTAGTTACACGATAGGAAGAATGCAAAAAAAATACTAGATCTACATCTCTCCAATAGTTGTTTGATTTCAATCTTACCTTTTTGGAAAATCTTTTCATTTTGACTTGAGAAAGAGTTATTTTGGCTCCAGAAGGATGGCATCTAATTAAGTTAGAGGTCAATATATGTCACAATATTATTGTAATCTCGACAAATTGGTGGCAAAAGTAAGTAAACTTTGAATTAAAGTTTAAATTATACATTATATCTGCAGCACCATTTGACTTCAGCTGGGAATAAAGGCTAGAAAAATAAAAATGAAGATTGTTGAGAGTTAGTATATTTAAGCCTGATGTCTCCAATGAGTCAGTAAGAATGCTCTGTTATTCAAATTCGTGTGCAGTGTAACGTTTTAACCTGAGGAGGGCACTACACTGATGTTTATTTGCTAAAAAAATATTTTTTTTTACTAAAATGTACTAAAAAATAAAAATAATGAAGAGACATGTATACAGTACTATTAGACACTAGTTTATACAGTTTATTAGCAAAAAAAAAGCTGATTAGGTGTGAGTTTGTCTTTAAACTCACAGTTATTTTTTGTCAAACTAACGTTCTTTCTTTAAGTTTATTGCTATTTTTTCATAATAATTGGCTTGAATTCCTAATAGGTCAGCATTAGTTATTTCAACTCCGCTTCTTTGAGGTTTTCTGTCCTTTTTAACTCTTCAGTTTCCTTTGTGACTCTTGAATTCTGTGATCCATTGAGAGGGTCTTTCTGTATTCAGGGTTTACCAGGAGTAGGTTGATTAACCAGATTCTTATCAGGTGTTCTGGAACCAACATACTCTGGCTAAGCAGGTTTTGGGTTGATTAACCCAGACTTCAGGGTTAAGCACATGGTAAGTTAGCCAAGCTTTCTAGAACAGGCCCCAGATGTTCAGGGTTTGGATGCCACGTGTTGCGTGTAAACGTACGTTCCTGTAATAGGTAGAACAGATTGACCTTGCACCTTTTAGGTTTTTGGAAATGTTACCCATGAAGAAATCAGAAAATCGGCGATTGTCTGTCTGCTATTTCGTGTAAATGTTGTGAAACAACTAGGGATGATGATATTTGTGCATCATCGTAAAAATCTCCTTTTTTTAGTTCCTTCTATGTCGTTTGTGTTTGTGGAGGGGATTGCGGTCGAAAGGTTAAAGAAATGCGTTTAATCTATGTTATATTTCCCAAATATCAGCTGTGGGTTATATCAGCTATATTCCTATCAGTATCGGCCCAGATTTTGTAACTGGTGCATCCCTAGAATGAACCTATCGGAAGGCCTCATCATCTGGACTTTTCCAACATCTGGTCCTAAGGTATAGCTGACTTAGTGTATGTTAAGTTTTCTATTTTTAGAAAATATTAAGAACCACTCATTATTCTGTCACTTTGCAAAAGGAAATATAATTGTATTCCTAAATAGTTAAAAACAGGAAAGGTTTAGAGTGATTTATTGTCAGACTTTGAGAACTAAAAGGGACTCTCTGTACTCTGATGCTTCACTTTTCTTCCCCAGTCCATTATTTTTTTTTTTTTTTGTTCCTAACTGGTAACGCCGACTGGCTGCTTGTGGGAAGCTCTGGTCATGGCAGCCTCTGTTGCTATGCGACAGATGGAAACTGGCTTGAAGGACGGCACTCTCACCAGCAGCTGAAATAGTTTTAACCTCGGTTGGAGCTCACGCTGCCGCCGAACACGGCGATCTCTGCAGACGAGAGCAGAGAGCCAATCTCCCGAGGGACCCGCAGGAACGAGGGGAACGCGGCGATGACTCATGGACACGGGTTTAACGGTGGGCCCATGTGTGTGTGCAGATCAAATACGGAGGTTGTGACTCAGAAATTTGTAGGTTTGAATCATGTAAGGTTCAGATTAAGCTGGAACAATGTCATGGGTTCTGTAGGTGGCGTCCCACAGCACACTGGGCTGGATTGTGACGGGGCGGCAGAACGTCAGACCAGCTCACACACCTTTAATCAGCTTTCTTTCCCAGTTAAACCCAGCAGAACCTAATGACACCAAGCTCACACAGCAAACAGATTTTGATTAACACACAAAAATAACCACACCTCTTTAAACGTGATACTTTTTATGTGATAGAGCGACAAAAAGCTGCTAGTTTCTGGTGCAGCAGACGCAAACAAAGACCTCCTGAGGTTCTACGTCTTTTGCTGTGCCGTGGAATTCAGATAGGTCCGTCCTAGGAGGTGGACCAAGAAAGGAGATGGAAGATAGCCTTTGAAACATGTGAATAATTAACAAGAACTCCCCATAAGTCACTGAAACCCAGAACCGGTCTCGGTGAACTGTCGTCCCCCCTCCCAGAGCCGCTCTGGGTAAACTGCTGCTCACACTTCGTCCTCGCTGCTCAGTCAGCACTGCTGCTCCTGCTGGGCCAGGTGTGTGTATTTGTGTGTGTGTGCGTCTCAGCAACCTCCAAACAAGCTTGGACCCGGCCAGACTCTGCAGGGTTTGGTCTTTGTAGCCGTTCTTTCTCGTTAAAATGCAAATTCAGAAAGTTAAAACCGTCGCCAGAAGTATTGGATCAACTCTTTGAAATCATTAAATGCAGAAGTTCTGGCTTCTGTTATTTGTTTGCTTTCTGCACAAGTTTTATGACCAATTTCCCCGTTTCCCTCATTATTCTTTTTCAGTTGTTTCCAGAGAAAATCCATCTCTTTACTTATTCCGATGATTAATATCTATTTTTGGACTTCTTTGATATAACTACATACATGACATTATCTTGTTTCCATTCCTTATCTTTGTACCAGCACTTTAAAAACCAATATCTAGCAAACTTGCAATTGTAAAATAACATTCACACACCAGACTAATAACCCGTTTCATCACAGCTGTTGATGTCCACGTCTCCAAGATGTCTTCTCATGAATGCGCCTGACCTGCAGGATTCCCATCAGTGGCAGGTGAAAGCGTTTCTTCTTCAGGAGGCTCGATCGTTCAATGAACTCGTTCAGGAACAACACTGGCTGTCACGTTTGCACAGAAACCTGGGCCACGCTGCTAGCAACGCCCATGGCTTTTATAACGTAACCACCTCGTCCTCAGAAGCCAGAAAGGTTTTCAAAAACTGGGCTGGAAAAAGCTGCTGGCTCCAGCTCTGTAACTGGACTGGGCTTCAGTGTTTTAGGCTCAGTCTAACTCTGTCATCGGTGAGTAGCTGGTTAGATTTGGCTGGTGAACTGACCTGGTTTTTACACACACAACGCACAAACTAAAACAAATGTCAGAGCCATTAATATAATAAACTGTCCTAAAAAGTTTAAAAGATATAAAAAACTCGCATCAGGATAAGCCTTCAATTAAAAAAACGTAAATACTTATTTTAAATGACGCAATACGGTTAATTATGATGGTGGTCTTTGTTTTTTTTACCATAACTGAAAGTACAAAGTGCTTGAATGAGGGGCTGAATTTGATTCTTAAAGGAAAAGTCTAAAATAAAATAAATGAGTATAAATAAACTTGGTATGGTATACTGATCAAGATTTTATATAAACTTCTCCCAAGGGGCTCCAAACTTGTCTGGAGCCCCTTTAATATTAAAAAAAAAGATCCAGGTTGAAAATAGGCAAATGTTCCCTTTTAAAGAGCAGCATAAATGAGTTTAAAATATATTTTCTAAATATTTTGATGGTCAGTAATTATCAGTATGAATGTAAATTCTGATGTTCCGTGTTTGTCTTCACACTAGATATTGCAAGTTTAAAATGTGTTGTTATTCATTTGACACGAAAGAAAACCTGTTAAACTTTGAAGCATTTTTTAATTCAAATATATGCAGCTTTCCTTTAGTGCGACATTAAATGTGTAAATAAGTAACCCAGAGAGGAGAAATTTTGATATATGTAGCCTTTATTTTATTCATAATATCTTCATCATTACTTATGTTGTGAGGATTTTTGTGTTTGAAAACATTTCCTTTTGTACGTTTTTTTTACAATACATTTTCTTTCAGTGGCATTCTAAAGCTTTTGGAAGTTTTGGTGCAATTCATCTGTAAAGTAAGAATGCTCACCAGTAGTCATTTTAACATGTATAAAGGGGAAAAAAGAATACATCGCTATAGATACCGCATGTACTTTAGATTATAAGGCAGTGTAGATTTGAGGCGATATCGCCCAGCCCCACTTCCAGGTTTCGTTTTTCTCTCCTTCTGAAGCTTTCTAAATGACCTTTTTATCGTCTGCGATGAACCCTGATTGCGCTCCGTCGTTTCTTTAATCACCTGCTGCCGAGTTTAAACGCATCAGCTCCAAATCATCCCCGCCTTCTGACACCACTTGTCCCCTCCGGCTCCCTGTACTCGGCCTGTAGCTCCGTCCAATCAGGGCTGGGGGTTAGATGGCATCTCTCCTGTTGATGGATGGTGTGATGGTACAGCCTCTGACCCCCCTACCCCCACCCCCACGTCAGAGCGTCTGCCTGTTATATTTGGCAACATGGAAACGAGACATTCAGCCGGGATGATGGGGTGGCTGTGTTGTCACGGCAACAGCTCCTGACGACGACGAGGAGGAGGAGGAGGAGGAGGAGAGTGAAAGTGCTTTTATGGTTCGGTGACAGCGGGCTCGCTCGCCTTCCATCACACACACGGACCTCTGCGTGTTGGGATCCAGTCGCCGCTCGGGACGTTTAATCTGCTGCTGAAACCTTTAATCCCGGCTGGAATCTGGGTCGGGTCACCTCCAGAACCTGCTCCTATCTGGTTGGATTTGATCATCTTTGGAGGGTGAGGTCAGAGGTTTACATACAGCCGACAAAAAGGAGACACTCACGTTACTCCTCAACAGGAAGCGGGCAATATAATAGGTAGAAATGATAAAAATGTACCCAAAGGAAGGGGTTTTGAGGTTATGCATTTTGATGATGTCATCAATCTGCGCGTACATACTTTGTATCAGCGGAGAAATTCTAACGCCCCGCCCCAATACCCGCACCTGCACCCTTCTGCTCTTTAATTTCGCATTCCCGTTGAGGGGCGCAAGTGCATCCAGAGCGGAGAATCCGGCCCCTGGCCCCGCCTCTTCTGCACCCTTGCTCTGCACTTCGCTGAAGCCCGCATCGGTGCGGACTTACCCACAATCCATTGCTGTGCGTGGAATTCTGTGTCCAAAAGGCAAACAAATGGTTCCAGCTGCTTCTCCGACAAAACGTATTTTAAAGTGTATCATGGTTGTCAGTTTGTTCTTAAAATTGCCTGGGATAATAACCATAAACCAGAGTCAAGTTTGAAGATTGGTAGAGATGAAATATGAATTAGTGTGTTAGCTATGTTTTCATCTGATTGATGTTTCATTACAACATCCACTGCAGTGTGTTGACAGATTACAAAATCGTATCTCCGTTCAATTAATAAAAGTTGAAAGCCATAAGCTGCGTGTTTTGTATTGTTTTTCGAATGACTTAAAAACATCTTCAGCCTGCTGGCAAGGAAGAATAATTAAAATCTAAATCGTCACAAAAACAACGATGGACTGGCGATCCGTCTAGAGTTTCCCCGCCTGTCGCCCGTTGACAGCTGGAGATGGACGCCAGCCCCCAGCGATGGATGGATGGATAATGATCCGGTAACGCTGTGGATCAGCTGCACGCTTAATTACAAATACGTAAATTACATTTTACAGGCGTGGCCTAAAGTGTCGTTAATGCGACCGGTTTGTGGGTGAAAAGATCCAGCCTAAATTTCAACGTATTATTTAAATATGTGCCTATAGTGGAGCTTCCTGCGTTTCAATACTATTATCTGTAAATATTGATGAGGAAATGTCCAGGACAGCCCCGCCTATCGACGCCTCAAAATAAAGAATAATTTATCATTGTGTACATAAGTAATTACAGTAATTAGCTGTTGGATATATCAGTTTAAAAATATTGTTTTAATAATAGAATAAATAGCTAACGTAGCCAGCAGTGATGGCTAGGTTCAAGTTAGCTAGTTTCTGTTCTGAATGCTAGTTATTATGGCATGATGAGAAATGCTTAATGTGCTGTTAATACATGGAATGAAATCCTTTCTTTTCATGATCTTTATCCACTTCTGGCGAACACCTTTTTACTCTTGGCACTCTGGAAACCTATTTAAACCGTACACTCTACAACATGGACTGTCCTCGTTAAGGCAAACGTACCGTTTTTGCAAACTGGACCTTATTTTTAGCATTTTTTACATTCATTTACTCACCCAGACAAGTTTGAAGCCACTTTGAGTCCTTCTTAAGAAGTCATATCCATTAATGATCAGCGTATATCCATATATTGGGAGAAAATGGAGCAAGGGATGTGCAACCTCTAAATAAAAATAGGATAAATAATACATACTAAATAATAAAAAATAAGACATTATCTGCCACAAAACTCCTTCATTTTGCCAACGTTTGGTGATGAATCACTAGCACTATTCCCCTGTGAGTCCGGAGCGTCTCAGAGGTTCTTTGTTATTGTCCACAGGGATTTTACAGGCTTTATTCCAACCCAGCGACACACAAGGGAATTTATTAGGGGTGTAATAGTACACAGAAATCACAGTTCTGCACATTTTCTGTTCAGTTTAATCAATAAAAATAAATACAAATGTACATGATTTATTTTTTCCTTTTTTTTTTTACTTTGATCAGCATTACACAATTTATCTTATTTTCTGAATTCATTTAATTCAATTCCTTAATTTATATTATAAAGTTCTGTAACTTAAAAAATTGAAGTATAGAACTGACTTTAGACTTGATTTGGGTTTTTAAATAAAATAGTCCAAGATGACATAGCCAGAGTAGAAAGTAACATAACCACTTCAAAACAGTAAGTGTTAATTTTTAACAACGTTTAAATAATACTTAATAAAACATGCTTAAATCACTTAGGAGTTTTATTTCAATATAGTGATATTTCTACAGCCTATTCTCCCAGGTGTACTTGAACGCAGCATGGACAGCTGTGGGGAAATCCCTTCTTATTAACAGGGATTGATTTGATTAATTTCCAGCTTCTTTTTTTAACATTAACTGTTTGGAGATAAATTTACAAACACACACACATACATGCACACATATATATATAAATGTCTAATGCTTCACATCTCCGTCTGATGATGACATCTGAAGTAATAAATGTGCTGCATAACCCCAGAGGACTGTGGCAGTGGATGATGGGAAAGCAGCAGCCGGCGGCGGTCCCGTGCAGCGTGGTTCTGTGTGGACGGAGGTGATCCGGCGCGCTGCAGAAATGAGAGGCCGTGATCCAGAGAGGGTTTCCTGCTGCCCTCCCAGAATCCTCGGTGCTCTGCGGCTCTGGAGGGCGACAGACAGAGCAGGAGTGATGTGGGAGTGCGAAGTGGCGCCAATCAGCTGCAGAACATTCTGCTCTCTTTTCTGGATCGCATCTTCCCACATGCATTTCTCACTTTACGATAACTGTACATCCAACTGTGTTTTTTAGTCGCTCCAACTTAGAGATGTTCAGTTCATGGAGCCGCTTTAGGCGTTTCCAGATTTAACTTGACCTTCTGCAGAGTTCCAGCACGTCCAAAACACAGAAAATGATCAGCTAAACGTAATAATTTAGCTCTGACTGATGCAACTTTCTCATTTATTGCAGATAACTTTCCTCAGACTGAGACTAAAAGCAGGACTGGTGCTGTGTGGGTTTGTTGTTCCAGGCTCAATTTTATCAAAAGTGAAACTTCTAGACTCAACTGTGTCGACCAGAAACCAGATAAACTCAGATTGAGGGGGATTTAGATGGAAAAAGACGTTCAAAATGGCTAATTTACCTCATGTTGGTCCACAGTGGCTCCACACATCCACCCCTCCATCAATTTATTAAATTATCCGTATGTCTGTGCAGCCTTCTATTAATCCATCCATCACTCTATCCATCCTTCTACCCGTCTGTATAATCCATCCATCTATTCGTCCATTCATGGTTCTGTTCATCTGTCCATTCGTACATCCATCCATCAATTTATTTATCCATCCATCCATTGGTCCATCATTCTGTCCATATGTCCGTCCCCTCAGATATCTCTCCTGTTAGCTTTGTTGGCTAAAGATGTTCTCATAACTTTAGTTCTGGATCGGTCTGAACGGGTTAGTTTGTAATGACTTTGACCCAGAGAAGTATCTTTGAATCATACATTTTTTTCAGTGTGGGATATTTTATAATAAGACAGAATAGAATAATCCTCTAATTGTCCCACAAGAGGGAAATTTGGTCGTAACGGCAGCAGCAAAAAAAACACGTATTCAAACTGAATAGGACACAGAACAGAAACACAATTATAATGGAGGAAAAGTATTTCCATCATGTACAAAAGTAATAAAAACAGGATAAAGTGGTAACAGTGGGCAAACAGAGCATGAAGTGGAAGGTGTTTAAATAATTAGAATATTTAGAAAAGGTCAGATTGTGCATTGTACTGTGTATTAAAAAGTAAGCGTGTAAACTTCTGATAAGTTATTATATATAGTGTTTAAAAAGTGCGATTTACGGCGCTGATGTGAACATCCATGTTTGTCTGGAGCTGCTTAGATTGTACAATCTGAAAGCTGCAGGGAGGAAGTACCTGCATAAACGCTCCTTTATGCGTCTGGGATGCACTTTGACTTGCTTGTATTTCCCCCACCCCAAACATGAAGGAACCCACCCTGCGACCCGGTTTACCTCCGGGTTCTGGTGGAATGGTTATATTCGTTCAACCGGTCTCAGGTTTCCATTTTGTAATTTAAACAAGTTGGGTCAGGTCAAAGGAAATGGTGTGAGTAAAATTTTGGTTGATTTTGAGGTAAGTGTCTGAGCTAGGCTGCCATAACTAAAACGAAGGGAAGTCAATACAGAGACGTAATATGGGTGGAAATACTAATGTGTTTGTGTAGCCGCAGCAGCGTCGCAGGCTGCACTGTACGGCGCGCTCTGCACCTGCATGTGTCTGTGTTCTGTTTGCAGTGTGTGTGTGAGTGAGTATTCCCTCCTGTGTAAGTAAGAGTGTAGGAGAAGGGGAAAATAGGCTGGCTGATGTGAATAGAGGGGTGATGAATTAGCTCTCAGAGCCGGGCCGCAGCGCGAAAACCCATGGGTCCGGCTCAGCAGCTGCAGAAAACTGTGAGGTGGTGAGGTCGCAGCAGAGCTGTACAACCGAGGGAGGAAGGGGAAAAAAGCTGCCTCAGTGTATACCTGGATACCTGGAGGGTCAACGTGGAAAGAATCAGGACACCTGCTGCATCCTGTGTTTCATTTTTTAGATCTTTGATATCCACTTAGAGATATTCCACCCCAAAGTAAAAATGTGTCCACAGGCATAGTTTGATAATTGAGAAAAAAAGTTTTTTTTTTTTTTAACCAGTAATTCCCCTGATCTGCCAGCAGTCCGTTTGCTTTAGCATAAACCAATGTAAGTCAATGGTAACTACTAGCCCGCATACAAATGCATCGTCTGAGCCGTACCAAACTCAAGAACATGGATATTAGTAGGGATGCACCGATTCTCTTTTTGTTCAAACTGATACGGTACCAATACTTGGATCGGATACCGAGGACCTATGCCGATTCATCTACCACACACAAAAATGCAATAAATTGACAGTTTCATTTTCTTCTCTGCTTGTAACAAATAAATTACATATGAATACATATATATATATATTTTTTTTTAAGTATCGGGACATAAGAACGGTATCGGACCCAATACCAGGATGGGTATCGGTGCATCCCTAGATACCCCCTAACAGATATATATGCAACTATTAGGTGGATGGGGCCCTTTTCTGCGCAGCGCCCCCTAGGAGCATTAAAATAATTAGCAGTAAGCATTGTTATCATAAAAGAATGTGAAATTAGGGAAGTACATGTAGTTTGTAATGATTTGACAAAAACTCGTTTGAACCCAAGTCCAAGCCTCACTGGAAGTCAGCCATTTTGGATCCAAACGGCCATTTTGTTCTATTTTAATATGTGAAATGTGAACAAACTCTTCATTACTTACACAACTACAACTAACTGCGCATCGTCTTGAGCATTGGGGATTTTGTGTCATAGCATTTGGGCGTGGCTAAGGCTTCAGGTTTGGCTTTTTGCCACCTAAGTAGAAGATGTATTATCTTCCACATTAAAGGTCAGGGCTGTGATACTTCATGGCATCTCATCACATGCAACATATTTTTGGGCATGATCAGTCCAAAACATTTAGTTCCCTAGTTAACTAAATGTTTAGTTTGTCCAGTTTACCTTAGGAAGATATCCTAAGGTATTTTTCTTTAGATGAACAGATGGATGTTTGTCCTTAAGTCTTTATTAGGCTTTTAAAACGATCTGTGCCCTTTCTGCATTTTCTGTTTGCATCGACTCTCATTTAGTAGTGGAAAAAATACTACTATGCTACTTTTTCTTGAAAAACTGTTCTCTCCATTTCCTGTTTTTATTGTTTTCCATTGTATCCATTATTTCTACTTTGCATACATCAGACATGGACAAAAAAAATCTTTGTTTTTCATTCCCAAGTGGTTAAGAATAAAACAAATCAGTGTTTACCATGAATGGTGAGGAATAAAATGTATAAGGACATTAAGAATATAGAAAATAATGTTTTGATACATCTTTAACGTATAATGGAATATTAGGGCCATTGTAAAAAAAAAAAATATATATATATATATATATATATATATATATATATTGGAGTAAATAGTAAATAGACATAAACATTTCCGATATCTAAACTAAGATGTAATAAAATATATATATGCCTTAAAAAAATTTCCAGTTTTTTCTTGCAGATTTTCTGCTTTTCTACATCAGATATTAATTCCTTTTTTTTTCTAGAAAATATCTGAAATTTATCTCAAAACTTCTGTCTTTTAACTCGCAATTTTACGACTTTTGTGACAGAGAATTTCCGAGTTTTTTTCTGGAAAATATGTGCAATTAATTTCACAAATTCAGAGTTTTTACCCGTAATTTCGCTACTTTTTGATATCAGAGAATTTCCGAGTTTTCACTGGTAAATATGTGATTTTAATCTTGGAATTTCTGAGTGTTTTTTTTGGGTGGAGATTTACTCCAAAGTATTTATATTTTGTTTCCATTGGCCCTAATATTCCGTCCTATTAGCCGCACTTTCTGTTGTGATGTATAAAAGAGCACAAAATGAAGAAACGGAGGTGAGATGTGGGCGGTGGTTTTGTGAAAAATGGACGGAGGAAAGGTAAGAAGCTCAGGGAGTTTGTTTTTAAAGTGTAAGAGCAGAATGTCAGAAGCGTCTTCTCTGATTTTATTAAACGGCAGCGGGATTCACTCCTAAAATGACTCGCTCCGGTGTTATGTAAGCAGGAGAGAAGTGTTTACGGTGCTGTGGTGAAGCTGAGGGACATCAACCTCCACCCTGACGGGCAGCAGCTCCAGATCAAGCTGAGGTCATCGGGTTCAGCCGCAGCATTGGGTGGAAAACCTTATGTTTGGTGTGTGTGTGTGTGTGTGTGCTCGACAGTAAATCGACGGTTAGCAGGAGCCTGGGTGGATCTATTTTAAACACCTAAATGCAGCCCCTGTTACCGTGACAACACGTGTTACTTTTTTTTTTTTTTCATTTACAACGTTGCCCCTGACAACACGGTCGGCACGGCCTGGTTTCTGGAGCAGCAGGAGCTGCAGCGGGGATTTCTGCGGTGCAACTGCAGCCTTTCGTTTCTCACAAGGATTCTGAGGTTTGAGGACTGAACCTTAGGATGAAGACGGTAAAATCGGCGGGTCCCAAGCAGGAAGCAGTCGGTTTAACCTTCATCCGAAAGTAACATATCGAGTCTTTAATTTAGCAGCTCTCCTCACTTTAAAGCCGAGGCCACGGCCCTAACGTCATGTTTCCCAACCTGTGCTGATGGTTACCTAAACTTTTCAAATAGCTGTTCCTCTTAGGTGGTGATTTGCTTCTTCTACTTTAGTAATAATGATTTAAAGTAACACTTCTCGTTGTTGAGTACAATTCCTGGCTACTGCAAATTCAATTTCTCACTCGCCCTGAGAAATTTTTTGGTGCCGGTCGGAGCCGTTCAGAAGTTTTTATATCCACTTCCTCCATCCGTAGAACGAGAGTGGTAGGGGCAGGACAAATGCCGCTTGTAGTGAGATTTAAGCCTTCATTTTACCATATTTACATTCCACTAGGATTTACGAATAACCCGGACGTGCTTCTGTATTTTCTTCCAGCCCGATTTTGATGTAATACACATTTACGCGGCAGCAGGACTTCCAGTTTGTGTTTTACTGCGGCAGATTCTCCAGGCTTCACAGTCCTGCGGTGCCGTAAAAGTGTATTACGTCCAAATCTGCCCGGAAAAAAATTCCAAAGCACTTCTGGGTAGTTTGTAAGTACAAGTGGATAATAAACATGGTAAAATGAAGGCGTTTGGGGAGGATTAAACCTTATTACAAGCAGAATGTGAACTGCCCCCACCACTCCCGTTCTGCAGATGTACGCTGATGGAGGAAGTGGATATAAATACTTCTGAACGGCTCAGACTGGCTCTAAATGTCTCAGGGTGAGAAAAAAAACATAAAATTAGCTAAAATTAATCGATCAGTCATGTTTCAACCATCAAAAACAGGTTCACATTTTACACTAAAGTGAGGCGTCTTTTATTGTTCTACAGTTATTTTCCGTCCGCTCCGCCTGCTACACCATTTGCTGTGACCTAAATGAATATACACTCACTGGCCACTTTATTAGGCACACCTGTCCAACTGCTCCTTAACGCAAATTTCTAATCAGCCAATCACATGGCGGCAACTGAATGCGCCCATGCTGCATTCCATTTGACTCGGATACTCGGGCGTCCGAGTCGCTGTACAGTTGCGTTCCAGTTACACTTTGAGGGCGGCAGCTGTCGAGAGCAGAGGTGTAGAAGGCTTTTCAAAAGTGTGGGGGATGGATGTGTTTTTTTTTTTTCTTTTGTTAACAATAAAACCGATGAATACAAAGACTGGGATCCAGTAACAGCTGGGGTTGAACTCTCTGCTCCTCTTAACCGTTTCATGTTCCTCCTTTTCCTCTCTACCCTCACTCTGTTCATCTGGTCTGCCTTTTCCTCCATCTTCATCTCCGTCTTCCTCACTCCTGGCCACATCCTCAAACTCTAATCAGAATATTTGAAATGAAATAGCGATTTTGATATAAAAACACCAGACACATCTGTGTACCTGGGATGGAAATAAGCATCTCTCTTCCTTCATAGACATCTTAACTTCACTTACAGGATTCCTCTTGAAAAATGTGTAAATCTTTTCCTGCCCCTTTCTTTTTCTAAATCTTAATGATTCTGCATGATAAAAGAAAAGACAGAAACTTGATAGTAACACGGGTCTGACAGGACTGTGACTGCTAAATATTGCTTATTTGCACCTTGAAAAGGGGAGATATCAAGAAAAAACAAAAATGTTTTCTGTCTGGTGGAATAAGTAATGTAAAAATTACAGTTTTTAAACATTAAAATAACCAACGTTTTTCATTTTTTGCATACCTGTTGAAGAACTGTGGCATCATTTCTCAGTTTTTTCTCCTCAACATGGAGGTACAATAAAACAATACATAAGTATCCCCAAAAGTATTCAGCTAATCAACGAACAATCCTCAAAATATCCAATAAACCCATAAATAAACTGCTTATCAATAACAATTTGTCCCTCCTTGTCAGTTTCCTTTCCTACTGCATGCCGCATATACAACCACATTCATCCAACTGAGCTGCTGAACAATATTCCAGTTAGTCTAAAAACAGAAATATAATACAGAATACACTCGACTTATTAACAAAACATAAACAGAACATCTTCCCAAGCTTATTATATAAAGCTTATTTAAATACCTAAAAGATATAAAAACTCATTCAAAGTACCTGGTAAAGTGAAATGTTAAATCTGCCTCCTCTCCCCACCGTCTGACCGCCTGATGATTGGCTGTTCTGCCTTGACTCCCGACTCTTGCGGTGTGTTAGATTTTTCGGTCAGCTCGCGCCGAAGGGGCGGGAACTTATCAGCGGCCAGAGAAACGGGGGCGACTGCTGTAAGTAGTTTGTGGAAACCTGCAGAAAAAGTGTGGGGGTTAAAACAGCCACATCCCCCACGGGTGCGACGCCCCTGGTCGAGGGGCAGTCTAGTTATTGCTATTGTTGTTAGCGACGTAGCATCTTCAGCAGACCATAAATTGGTGACCGGATTAAAGCAGAATTGTAGTCAAGCGTGTAAGAGCATTCAAAAAACGACATTGAAATGACCAACAAAGACGCCTAGGGCGCCATCTAGTGAGCCAAATATGCCTGGAGAGAAAAAACTATTTTGTGTATTTTTTTCGACAGTTTTTGCCATCTCTATGTATATCAATACTTTGACATAAATATTTTGTGTATATAGTGTATTTATGTGAATCCCATTTTCCCATTTTACTGTATATAACTTTGCACAGTGTTTTATCTTAAGTGTGCACTTTTTGTTCTCAGATGTTGCACTACTGTTCAAGTTAAAAGTTTATTTTTTTGTATATTAATTATTGAACAGCTTTACTCTTTTGCACACGTTGTTATATTGTTATTGTGATACTATCATTATTTAAATAAATGTCCAATTCTTTGGACTTGTCTTTTTTTTTTCCTGGGCAAAGGGCGCCATCAGTCAAGCTCGCCAAACCTTCTCGTCGGAGTATTTCAGAAACTGCTGATCTACTGGGATTTTCACACACAACCATCTCTAGGTTTTACACAGAGTGGGTTGAAAAAGGGAAAATATCCAGTGAGCGGCAGTTCTGTGGGAGAAAATGCTGATAAAGCTGGTAAAAAGGCAACAGTAACTCAAATAGCCACTCATTACAGCCAAGGTATGCAGAAGAGCACCTCTGAACATTAGACTGTATATATAAATAGACAAACCCTCGTTGACGTCACCCAGAGGTTTCTGAAGAGCAAAAATGAGGCCAACTGGGCGGTTCCCACCGCCGCCATCTTGTCCGCGTCACTCGTCTCGTCACTCTCAGAAACTCCAAAAATGGGCAAAGAGGTGGAGGTGAGAGTGGCGCTGTGAGGCTGGGGGCGGAGGGTTAACGCTCCGAGCCGACGTAGCTACAAGCTAGTCAGAAGCTAGTCGTGAGATAACTGAAGCTAACGTAGGCTGCAGCCGGTTTCAGCCAGAAGACCGCGGTTAAGAGACTTTTACCCCGTTTTTAGACAACGATCACTTTAGAAGCAGAAACATCTTGAGTAGAGAAAACCTGTCGATATAAGACCCAAATGGGTCGGGTCAATGCGGCCAAATATGGTGTTATTTCCATTACCATCGGTGGAGGGTGAGGACATAGACGGGCTAATCTTAACACATCCAGCAAAAAGCAGTCACAAAGTCATCATGAAAAATCACATCCTCTCAAAAAAATAAAAGGCTTTTGACTCACCTCACATCTCATCCATTAGTTCATGCCTCCAGCTGTGCTCCTCACACCAGTACGGATCTGACCAGTAATCATCCAGCCTGTCTAGAGTCCAGCTCTGTAGTCTTCCAGCCTGATCTAGCTGACTCCTGCTCTTGAGTCTGCTCTACTTTGCTGCTCTGCTGCTCCAACTCGCGTGTAGAAAGACATAAAAGCTCCGACCAGAACAGCATTCCTCTCGGCCACCTGACAAAAATCCCCCCACAGCTGGTGAAGCATCAGCCGGTATGAAGCCTCCGCCCCAAAGCATAAACTTCTTGGATGGTCTGTTACTGTAATCAACATCACAGCAAGTCGTCTTTGTCCAATAATTCCAGATTAACATCCAAAACCGAATAAAAACTGCAGAGGCAACTGATAGTGGAGTTCAGAAACAGTCCCAGGCTGTGAAGAGCTCCGCAAGCAGACTACGGAGCAAGCTATTAGCTACAGTTAGCCACCATTAGCTACAGTTAGCTACCATTAGCTGCTATTAGCTATAGTTGGCTACCATTAGCTACAGTTAGCCACCATTAGCTACAGTTAGCCACCATTAGCCACCAGCGTTAGCCACTATTAGCTACAGTTAGCCACTATTAGCTACAGTTAGCCACCATTAGCTACAGTTAGCCACCATTAGCTACAGTTAGCGACCATTAGCCACCAGCGTTAGCCACTATTAGCTACAGTTAGCCACTATTAGCTACAGTTAGCCACCATTAGCTACAGTTAGCCACCATTAGCCACCAGCGTTAGCCTAGACGGATCTCTCAGTCAACAGGACACGCCCCTAATTATTCATAATTTCAAGATTAAATTACAAATAAACTGAGAAGTTGGAAAAACATTCATCCCACTCAGAGTTGTCATGATGGTAAACTTGAACTATCTAACCTAAAATGGCTGTAAACATGTTTATTTTTGCTGTAAAGTTGGCCTTTTTAACATGGGAGTCATTGGGAAGTTGCTCCTTTTGAAAAATAAATTTATATTCCTGTTTGCGCACTACTGAAGAATAGTATATCTAAATATCAGGTCAGGAGTTCTGAAGCGCACACCCCCCACCCCTGCGCAGCAGCGCACATCACATTAACCAATGCGATGTAAGACCATTCCGTCACCAAAACCTTCATGAAAGGAAGAAATAGCTGCATCATAAGTTTTAACTGTAGTTAAAGCTAAATTTCTGTCCATCAGCTGCTGGAGGAACGACAGCACGCAACTTAGCGGACATGAAACGGGATCTGCGCCTTTCTCTGCGCACCAGCGCTGGAAGGCTGTCCATTTTGAGGCGTATAGCGCCGTGGTGGACGCGGCTCGTGCGCCTTGAATCGCTCACACCACGTCCTGTGGGAGGCCGAGCCTCTCTAAGCGCTTCCGTATAAATAATGGGGAGAGCAGGCAAACGGCTCCCAAATAGCTGTTTTTCTTCAGCCCAGCCCAAATTAAAAATTTTTATTTTTTTGCAGTGATTTTTCTTTTTTCAGTAAAGTTAACAAAACACCAGCAACAACCCTCTTCAGTTTAGCATGAATATTTGTGTTGATTTAAACCTGTTATGTGTTCTGATAACACCAAAATAATTGTACTAGTAATGTAATGTAGTGCCTTGTGCAAAAGAAAAAAAAAATATTGGTAAAGCACACCCCTCTGCCTGATGCAGTTATTCTGGTTATTCTAATCTAAATATATACTTGAAACTAGTAGCATAGAAAAAGGTTTTCAAAACACGCACATTGTGGAATGGTTTTCTTTAATGCTCTATAAACCTACTGAATACTAAGGAGACCATGGTTTCTGTGTGAACTGATTATTTTGTAGACATCTTTTGAAAATTAAACAATTGCATGAGTTTGAGGAAGATAAAATTAACTTTTTATTTTTTTTAAAGTGCCCTTTATTTCACTTGAGCCCCTGCCCCTCAAAATGTCTGTGCACGTCCCTGTGTATATATATATATATATATATATATATATATATATATATATATATATATTACAGAACTTCAGCAATCAGGTACTTTCATGAATTAACAGGGTGGCATTTTGTAGTAGCAACAAATATATTTACTGAGATAATTTCTGATGTGTTTAGCATTTTACACCGTGGAAGACTTCTGTGTACTTTGTTGGAATCCTTGTTTGGATATCATTCAACACCAATCCATACATAACCCTGATAAAAACCTAAATCCTCCAAAAGAGAGCTGATAAAGTGTCTCGTAATTTGTGAAGAACAGAGCTAAGTTTGTATTTCTGAAGGAATTGTTTTTAGTTTTGAGTCAAGTATCTGTTAAGTAGAGATGTTCAAGTATCTCAGTGTCTTGTTAACGAGTGATGGTGGGATGTAACAGGAAATGGACCCGCAGAGGGGGAAAAAAAAAACTGTCAGCCAACGGATGATTGGTTTAATCTGAAGGTTTTGATCCATATACAGACCGGAGATTGGTGTGTACATTTATAAAGAACAGGCACACCTAGAGGGGCCACCATGGTGGAAGAACCCCAAGTTATAGAGTCGTTTACTGAAGTTTCATAGGAGTTATATTGCTGGCTCGAAGGAGGCTTCGTAGTTGTATCCTGCTACTGTCTAATATGATACGTGTTCTTGATTTGTAACTGATAGGCTACTGGTTTTTAGTGTCAAAGCTAGAAAACATACATTTTATCATAAAACCATACACTAAAAGCTATTTAAAAAAATTATTGTCATCAAGCATATCAAACTTAGCAAATCCTTATCTGGAGAATCTAAATGTATTTTGTAATCCTCATATCACCATTATAACAAGATTGTTGGACCCAAAGCCAAACACGAGTAATTTGACATTTTTGTTGTTTCCACTTCTCTGGTTATAATCCTGTCTCTGATCCTGATCCTACCCAGCCAAATAACTTGTACGAATAAATCAGGTTTAAACATCTGAACGAGCAGCATCCAATGAGGGAAGTGGCAGCGGTCAAACAACTAGTGAGCAATCCAGCGTTCAGAGATTGTGACGGTAGCAACTCTGCTGTTAAATAGAAAATTACTACTATTATATGTCCATCACACCCCCCCTCCCTCCCCTGACTCACTGTACAGTATACATGTACCGCTGTGATGCTAACCGCAAGTGCTAATGGCCGAGACTGACTGTATGCTAACCATAAGCTAACACCTGTGATTGTATGCTAATGTTAAGTGTTATTGCTGTCACAAAGTGTTTACCTCTTTACAGATTCTTTCTCTTTTAAACTTTTCTTCACTAAATGTTTCAGATCATCAAACAAATTTAGTAATGGGTAACTTTTGTTAAGCAGTTAGTTGGCAGTTTTCAGTTGAAGCATTTAAAGATATTTCTTTGCTAAAGAAAAAGGCTAGCCAAACCAACCTGGCACTAACAACATTTTTTGTTTCCGCTTAAATAGCTACACTCATGTCTGATTACTGCCAGACCTGTAGCATTAAAAAATGTCTTCAATAGAGTCTAGGCTACTGATGACGTGACCCAGGATAAATGTGGGCTGTTGTTTCTAAAGTTATACAAGCATTAGCAGCAATATTTTAAGTTATTTAGCCTGTCATAAAAGAAAAAAGTATTTTAATTTGGTCATGTTTTCATCCATGATTTGTTCTTTTATAAATGTCACATGTTAAAACTAAATATTTACTTTAAAATATTGGAACATTTTTTCAGCTAGCAAGCTAAACTGGACAGATAAATATAAAGCTAGCTAAATAAAAGCCTTTGGCAAGAACATTTGCATAATAACTAAATATTTAGCAACGAGAAATTATTAGTTTGAAGCTTAATAATTAGCTAGCAGGTTAAACTGGTTAGCTAAGTATGTAGTTTGATAAATATGTAATTCGACAAGTAAATTACCTTATTAGCTAAATGTTTAGTTTGTAAATTAAAAGATCATAAACCCCTTGGTGTGGCTGAATTAAAAAAATTTTGAAGAGGAGGCTAAAACTCTTCAAGTGCGATGTAAATAACCCATTACCGCAAATGTTTGATGGCCGTTCTTTAGATATAAATTTTATTTTTGGCTTGATATTAAAATTTGTTTCACGATCTGAAACATGCAAGTGTGAGATTAAAGAAAAAAATTCTTTAAAGAGGGTGAACATTTCTCCATAGCACTGCGTGAGTATATAAGGAGTATTTATTAAGCGTGATTGATAATGTGTGCTAAGGTAATGCTAACATGGTAAGGCATAGTGCGCTCACTATAAGCTAAGACTGTTTTAGCATAGCTAACTGTGTGCTAATGCTACGTGGCTGTTATTCTGTGTGCTAAGCTAATGCTTATAAATGAAGGTGTGCTTTTTGCTTGAACTTGTGTGCTGTTGCCGACAGCGTGCTAACCGTGCTAATGGTGTTTGTTTCTGTGCCTGTCTGTTCTTGTTCTTGTTGTCTACCTTTCTCTGTTTCTCTCTTGACTTTATTTTTCTCTCTTTTTTCTCCCTCTCTATCTTTCTCTCTCTCTTTCTATCCCTCTCTGTCAGGTCTTATTCCTCCTCCTCCACCTGTTCTACTACCACCACCTCTTGTCGTACCTCCAACAACCCTACTAGCATCCCCACTCCTTCCTCCACCTCCTCCTCCTCTCTCTACTCCTCCAGCCTACCTCCTAACAGCCACGCCACCTACCATCAGTACTGCTGTCCCGCGCGCCTCCGCTTGCCCAAGCCTCCCTGCGCCCTGCCCCCCGCCAAGCACCACGAGCAGGCAAGGTAAGGGCCAGAGTCCCTCCAACTCCCTCCTCCCCTCCTTTGACCTTCCTCCACCTTACCCAGCCTCACCCGCTCCTTCTTGCTCTGCGGCCCGGGCGGCTTCTTCCAGGCCACATCCAGGAGCAGAGGGGAAAGTGAGCTCATTTAGAGCGAATTTAACCTTTTCATAAACTAGATGTGGCCTCATATTCTATATATTGCAGCCATAAAGACAACAAGGTTTGTTAGAAGAAAAAAAAGCTTTTTGATTATCAAATATTACTGCCTCTCCAAATGTTTGCATTTGTTGCCTTTTCTTATCTTTTTTAGACAAATTTAAAAGTGGTCTTCTGCTTTTAGATTCACAACGATGCTGCACTTCAGCATGATTTATGTAGTTTTTTATATAATTTTCTGATTTAATTTTCAGTTTTTTGTCATTTATACATTTTAAGATGAATATGTATAATTTAGGTTTATACTCAATTTAGATTTTATTTTCTACATTACGTGTAAGTATAGAATGTTCTGGTTTTTATTAGGGATGCAAAGATACTGATATCGGGGCTGGTACCGTTTTAATCTACGTGAATCGGTATCAGTTAGTTAACCAATACATTAACCGATAACAATGTGGAAAATAATTCCACAGAAAATGTTTATTTTCACTTGAAATTTTGGTTTTATCGATATTTTCATGTTTTTTTGTTTTACTAATTCACCATCAAGAAAATAAAACCCATTTTCCAAATATTTGATTTTTTTTTTTTTGTGATAGAAGTCCGTACGTCCGTACGTCTTCCAAGTATCTGTATTATATCTGTTTGAAAAAAGTGGTTTCGTTGCTTTCCTTTTTTAACATCTTTATTCAAAACATTTTAATTGTATAGCGTCAATTCACAACACGTTATCGTAGTAAACTTTAAGGAAAAAAAAGTACATTTAATACAATCATACAGCCGTTTTAGTTTTTCGTAGCTATTAAACAATGCGGTTAAATTTTGTATATTATTTAAATTTATTGAAACAAGTGTTTGATCTAAGAAAACCCTGAAGATTTGATTAAGTTATTGACTTTGATTTTTATCACTATTTGGGTGAAATGTTTATCGTAGGTTTATTGTAGACTTTATGTAATATATCTGATTTTTAATACATTTTTTATTGGGGTTTTTTCAGATTTTTCTTTTTTTGTTTTTTTGTTTTTTTAGCATGAATTGTCCAATGTTTTTCTACATCTGGACAGTATCCTATTTTTGGAATGGCTTAGTTGCAGGTGGATTTAGGTATAATTTTAGGTGTTATAGGTTTGATATCAGTAGACTAATTTACAATTTCAGCTATTTTTCAAATCAGATTTAGTTTACGTCCCTTTGGCTCGCCCTTTTTATTGACGAAATGCCGGGATAATGTTAGACTTTAAGGTCAGGTTATGTTAATTGCACAAAGATTTTAAATTTCTGTCAATAAATTCGCTCCAAATGCATTCTCACTGTGATCCTCGCCTGCTCCTTCCCAAACCTTGCTCCCCTCCCTTCTTGTAGTATTAATAATAATGATAATCCGCATCAGTACTGACTCACACACACACACACACACACACACACACACACATTGCGGTAAAGGTGAAGCAGCCTCCTCATCCACCTTGTTCCTAAAAGCACCACCATCGTCATTATCTCTCTCTACCCGCCGTCATCTCCTCCTCATCCTCCATGCTGCTCTGAAAAGACCCATCATAAAGCTGACTAGTTAAAGAGTTTAACAATCATCTCAGCAAATGTGAACCCATCAGAACGCAAGAAAAGGCTAAAACATGCAATTATGATGGACGTTTTATGCAGAACCAAAAATCACAGATTCAAACCAAGACAAAAGCTACTTCAAGATTACTTCAATTTTCTGATAACGTCTTCAATACTTCAAACCGTATTTTATGGATCATCTTTGTCTTAAACTACTGCTAAATCATTACACGGTTCCAATAAAATTCTAAACAAAAGTAACTAAAAATAAAAATCGATCATGTCCATTGGAATATCGGTACAATATTGTGACAAAAAAAAAAAAAAATCCAACATATCGGCATATTGATGTTACATCTGTAGTTATCTGTATAAACCATCTGCAAACTGACTTTAAATATTATTTTTACTTTATGCTTTGAACATAGTCATTTGAAATTGACATGTTTTCCATGTATATTATTTTTAAACATTTTGACTAGAAGATGGCTCCCGTAACACAGGTTTCAGGAGTTTGCAGGATGTTTCAATATCAAAAACTGCCAGTCATGCTAGATTTTACACCATGTTATCACAACTACGTGTTAAAATTGGTTTCAGGACCTAATTAATGTTTAACCTTCTGTTTCATTTCTCTCATTGTCTAAAAATTTGCTGTTTTATTGGGATATTTTGTAGGGAAAAATGGTTTAAAAGGACAGAAAAATGCAAAAAGAAGAAAGTACGATCTTTTGATTTGACCACAGAAAACAAAGTTTAGAGTGAGACTTCTCTCACTTTAACAGTTTAGATATTTTGACTTTTTCTTGTCCACATTTTAGTTTTATTTTGAAGCTTAAAATTGAAGCGTTTGCGCCGTGGACCAGAAGAGGCGGGAGAAACCATAGCAACCATGGCTTTGGTATGAGGTTCTTACTCCGCCTAACTGAACCAATAGGATTTATGTTGTGTTTACCGTATGAAGCTTTATTGTTGCAAAAAAAAAAAAAAAGTATTTAAAATTATTAACAAGTATTGTAATTAATCATAATCGTTAATGTTAGTTAAATTGTCTTTATGCTGCTGTTAACTACTAACAATTCCGCAATTTTTGCTCAAAATACTATACAAAACATATATTGCAATTAAAATTAGAGCTGTTCTTTGACCATTTTGAATAGAAACCCGGCTGGGGTCTCTTTGGAAAGTAAATTATCTGAGTGCTACTGTTGCCAAGTGATATGATTTTTAATACACAGCAAAAGAAGACATTTTTGGTGAACCTATTTATTTCTTAAGAGTAAAATCTCAGAAATTGGTGACATAAAAACACTGGGTTTACCAACACCAAATCTGACGACAAAATAAGGAATATAACCAAAGGATTTCCCCAGTCTCAGACTAAACACTGGCAGTCTTCAGAGTCTCGGCGCGCTCCCGTTGTCTCGATCGTTAAATGTAAGGTGATAAACTGCAGCTGGCGACCTGATTTATGCCGGTCTTTCTATAGTCTTTTGAATCAAACAATGTGTGATATAAGTCCTAGTGTAGTCGTAGTGACGGTAAACAACCAATAAAGCCGTTCCCACAGAAGCAGAAGTACGAAGCTACAGAGCCCAGCAGGGGTTACAGGTGCAGAAATAATTTTAGAGGGGTAAGAATCCGTACCCCCAGTTTATTAAACAATGCATACGGAGTCGTAATCTGTTCCCTCAGTTTATTCAACTCTGTGTACTTAACTGCTATGACACAGTGGTTAATGTGCTGGACTACCGCTGTAATGACGGTAGTTTCAAATCCTGCTTATGACATTGTTTTGCAACTTGCCACATATCTTTTTTTTTTTTTGGTTCCTGCAGAAAAGTAGTCTATAAACATAAGTGTCATATTTATAAATAACAGTTTTGTAGCCACCTATGGAGCCTGGCAGGGTGTATACACAACAAATACAATATTGGTGTTGCATGGTTGAATAATGGCCTAGAAATGGGCCATAAATAACAAAGTGTCTGCCAACCTTGCCCCCTGGAAAACGGACACCAACCAGCACTATCTGTGCATCTGCATGAAGCAAGTGGTGCAACATAAACACCCTGCATTAAAAAGAAATATGAGTTAACCAGTTACTTGTCGATACAGTACTCACTTTGAATGCAAGTCTTTATTGGACGTATAAATCTCAGCAAAGAATGCTAGAACATTCACCCATAAAGAAACTGTATAATGATGAGCATAATGGCAGGAATTTGGCAGGAAGCTAAAATAGTCTAGGTGTGGTCTTGTAAATAGTGTCACATCAAGATTCAGTGTTTATAAAATCTTTAGTCTGAGACTAAAAAACTGTTAACTCAAGTCTTTAGATGTGAGCTGATAATCTTTTAGAGTCTTTTTTAAATCTTTTCAAAGTCTCGAGGTGTACAGAAAGCATTAAGGTCAAAAGGTGCCAGAAGTTTGCCAAAGCCGCTCTGATTTGGAAAAAACATCTCAAATTTAAAAGTGGAAGTTCTTTTTATGTTCAACCTGGACCTAATTTATAGCATGCATTACTTTAATTTACTCACTCAGACAAGTTCGGAGCCACTTGGAGTCCGTCGGGAAAAGTTTATATCCAGTATCAACGTACAGCCATATAATGGGAGTTAATGGGGCAGCTGTTGTGCAGCCTCTGAATAAGGCATTAACTGCCACATTAACCTGCGGGGTGCTTCACTGTCGTCTTTCAGGGTTTTTACAGCCGTTTATTTCAACTTATAACAAACTGCGATTTCAGTGGCATTACTGCAGTGCCTCATGGCAAATGCAGTCTGAGCAGGACTTTTATTCTGTGCTGTGGTCTTATTCCACTCGGTCATTTTGTCTGTGCAATTTGGAAACACACAAGTGCGGAACCATATTGATGCTTGCAGTGGCAAGTTCTGTCCAACCACCACAGAGCGCCGAGTGAAACAACTGTCATGGCGGACGGCAGCGACGTCATTGAGATTTGTTTTTAGTTGAATTCTTTTGGAAAAAACGTCTGTAAACACCCTGGAAAATAACAAAGAAGCACTTCTGAGAGGCTCCGAACTTACAGGGGAATAATTATAGCGATTTATTACAAAACATTTGTGAAATGACAACATTTTGTGGCAGATAATACCCATATTTAGAGGCTGAACTTTGGATGCCCCCATAACTCCCATCATATGGATATACACTGATCATGACTGGATCTAAACTTCTTCCTGAGGTCAAAGAAAAAAACAAAACAAATTTCCGCTGTAAACGTGCAAGTGAGTCGGACCCTAGGAAGGCTAACGGGTTAACCAGCTTTCATGAGCCATCTTCAGGACCAGTCTGGATTAAAATCCTCACAAACTCTCTCGATTTAATGATAAACGGATTTTCTGCTGCTTAAACATAAAACTGGCCCCAAGTTTATTAGTTCCTGATTTCTACCATCCAGAAATGTTTATTTAACCACTTCAACTTGGTTTCCTCCAACAAATGTGCTTAACCCAACGAACCAGCTGCATGCAAAGATTTGCTCAGGCAGCGTTCCGACTGGATCTGTACGGGAATGTGGAGGGATCGTGTTCTTGAGGGGACGCGTCGTCGGGAGATCTGGATGAATAAGCCGTGACCCCCGTTCCCCTTGGATTTAACCCAACGCAGCATTCCTGCAAACTTCACCACTAACGTAGAACCACTGCTGCTTTAACTTTTGCTCTAGCTTTTTATGAATCCTGCACTTGAAGTAGCGTAGATGCCTTTGTTTCCACATCAAACCCGCCCAATAATTTACTATATTCTGTCAAATTGTAGTTTAAACAGAATGTTTAATTTATGTAAAGTACTTCTATCTCTGATATCAGTGCACTTTGGGGTCTGAAAAATCCAACAACACAGAACTGTTCCCGAACATTGCATCTGATAAAGAAATATTTGTACCTCTGATAAACTGTTTATTAATCTGTGGCATAAAATCTCTAACAGTACGAAAAATATTTTTTATTTTATTTTTTGTTTATTTGAAAGCAGCTTTTTTGTAACGGGGTTGATTATTTCAGCTGGGGTTAGACCGATATCAGCTTAAAATGAAACTGAAAATAAAAATTGCCTTTGAAAAATATAACTGTAACAGAAAATCTTGAATCTGAAATGAATGTAGGGAAAATTTCGGTGTTGTAAGTGAAAAAAAAACTGGAAAAAAAAAAAAAATGAAACTCAACATATATGCATTAAAACAATTAACTCACGTACATTAAGACTACAAGGAAACGTCTAAAACCACTAGGCCACCATGAAATTCAGGCTTTGGATGCTCCTTTTTGTGTATTTAAACCCAAATAAAGGAAGCAAACTGTGATTCATTTGAAAGTTATATCAAAATAAACTTCACAGAAAGTTATGGCAGTGGATTTTTCTGTAATATGTGGACATTTTAGATTTAAAGATATACAAAAGAACTACAAGTGACCTTTATTTGTTGGGTTATAGAACGGGTATAAAACGGCCCGACTCACTGACAGCTGAAAGCTAGTAGCCTACATGCGGCTCTGAAGCCCCGCCCTTCATGCACGCGTACGGCATGAAATGAGTATCAGCTGGTTGTAGCTGAAAAGTGGCAACACCGAAAAAAGTTTGGCATTGAAAAAAAAGATCGTCATGGAAAAACAATGAAATTGAAAAAAATTGATTGTGAGTTAATGGTTTAAATGCCATTATTTTGAGTTCCATAAAAATAAAAAATTTAATTTTGGTTCACTTTCAATACAGAAATTTTCACTACATTTATTTCGGATTCAAAATGATAATTTTTCTAGTTACAGTTATATTTTTCAATGCCATTTTTTATTTTCACAGCCAATATTTTTTTTTTCAGTTTCATTTTAAGATGATATCGTCGTGATCCCTTAAAAGCCGTCCACATTAGCTTGTGTACTGCGCTGCATATAGCATGAGAAAAAAAAGTTACTGCATTTTTTTCTAGACAAATTATTAATATCCTTTTAGCATGTAACAGTGTTGAAATGTTGAGCTTGAATAAGTCAGTTTGACAATAAAAAAACCCCGATTAAATATAGGTGTGATAGTGTGCTGACACATACGTCCCATTACTTTATGAGCAGGAAAAAACTGATCCAATGACACGTCCTATGTGCTAAGGAAGTTTAGCTGAATTGTATTTTTTTTTAAGTGGGAGATTCGTATGTTAGGGGGTTGAACAAAACGAAGTAGTTTCATTCTATACATAGTTGTTTTTTATTTTATTTGGGCTAAAAAAAAAGACAGGCACATATTTTTATTAGCAGAAAAATAACTCTTAACTTCGATCCTCAAGGAGGTCTGTGGGATTCCTAACAAGGTTTAGATCCGCCTGATCTGGGTCTATATTCTCAATTTTAGTATTATGAGATAGTATTAATAGTGTTATTGAGATTTGTGTGTACGTGATGCGTTTAAATGCTGGTAGAATGCTTGGTGATCTGAGTGTAATTATAATTTTCCCTCTGAATGATATGCTACTGCATTATCGCATTAAAAAAGAAGCAAAGGAAAAACTTCCAAGTCATCCAGATACACTCAGGACTAAAAACAAACGATGAATGCATCACAACATCAAACTTACCGTCTTATTAATGCAAACACTGTCAGTCGTTTATGCCGCTTTCTGTCTCTGAGCTGAGGCTGCTGACATCCACACCTGTGTTGCATTCATGGCTGCATTGGAAATCCTATTGACTACCCATTTAAACACAGTTTAAAAGTAAATGATTTAATGATCAAGATAGAAAACTCTTTTAATTTTGTGATTGTAATTATAATTTCCAGTCTAATAGATTGGATTTTAAATTAAGGAAATTCAGATTAAGTTCTGAACAAACATTTATTCAAGTTGAGCATTTTTCTTTTGATTTAAATAATATAAAAACGACTCAAACGTCTTAAAATTAATCAATTTTCTTATGACACAAAGTTCCGCCCATACATGTATAGTTAAACAACTTTATAATTTTAAAAGGCGTCATTCTATGTATTAGAACTAAAATATCGTGATTTATTTATTTTTTCACTTCAGCAGCAGGTTTTGAGGGAAAGCAAAAATTAGTCATATGATCCAGCATTCTACCAGCATTTAAACAGCATAATTTACGCACAAATCTACTGTATCATTTTCCACAGACTGCTGTTCCACAGTTTGGATTAATTTACTCACCCTGGATCAAACCTAGTAAGGCAACAACAAGCAGCTGGAAATAAAAGAACTTTGTCTGCAGGAACTAACAGTATAAATTCTAGGGCTGGTGCTACCTTAAAACATGCCGAATGTTGCATGTGTGGAACTCAGAGCGCAGTTAAACGTTTCCTCAGGGCAACTTTTAAAAGTGACACCAGAACAAACTAGAAAACGAACTCCCAGCTATCGCTACACTCTGCTGTCTGGGAATATTAATGATTTCTCAGGCAGCAAAGGTAGAAAAAGAAAGATGGACCGAACCTTGTCAGCGAACGCATCTTTAAGCATGATTTTATTCTAGAGTTTGGTTGAAGTCCTGAACGCATCCTTGGTGAGGTGATCCGGGAACTTCCCACTGGGAGGAGACTCAGAGGAAAACCCAGTACGCACTGGAGGGACTATGTCTCTTGGCTGGTCTGGAAACACTTGGGATTCTTCCCAAGTGGCTGGGGGAGACGGAAGTCTGGGTCTCTCTGCTTAAGCTGCTACCCCTGCGACCCGACCCCGCATGAAGCGGAAGTAAATGCATGGATGGTTATGGGCAAGTTTTATTTCTAAACATAATTTTTAAAGGTTTATTTTTATTTCTGGTCAAAGTATTATTTAAAAATGACTAAACATTAACACTGACTGTTTTTCAAGTGTTTCTAGTGTTTTCTACTCTGGCTAAATCCGCTTGTACTATTTTTTTTTTTTTTTTTATGTAATTAAATGTCATTGATTTCAGGAATTGAATCAAATTAATTCATGGGGGCAGATTTTGTTCCTATAATGACAATTTAAAAAACATCATATGCACATTTATATTTAGTATCCTTGAATAAAGTGATCTGAAATGTACCGAACAGTCATTCTGTGAACCATTAAGTCCCTAATAAGGTCCCTTCTGTGTCGCTGGGTTTCACATTATGACAGCATATGTAGCTTTGCTTTAATATTATCTATTAAATATGCTAAAGAGAAGCACAGAGTGGGGAAAACTAGAGATTTTCTTGCAGATAAATATTTTTATAGAGGTAAAAGTACTTGGCAAATTTCTCAGCTCTGTAAATTAACTTTGGGACACTAAAGGTTGGCATAGATTTTTTTTAAGATTCTCCTCTTTTGCACTGCTGAAAAACAAGAAATAATCAAGTTCTTTTTTTCAAGCAGTTCACAAGTTCGGGGGTATTCCCGCTCCTTCCGGCTGGAAGCAACGGGTTGGGTAGGGGCATCACTGCCTTCAACAGAAGTGGGGAAAACTCCTGTGCCTGCTTGACAATTTTACTACTGATGGAAAATGTTTGCGGTTTTAATGCACCACTTTTTAAAACTTAAAGCATCTGTTTTCTTTCATCTCTTTAGTGATCATTGTAGACTCGTTTTCACTAGAAAAATGTTATGTTTGTTTACATAAGCTTTTATTTCTGGTGTCATTCTAAGACCTTTAGGGGGGTTTAGACAAAGTTCAATAGATAAACCATCCGATAATGATGCATATTTTAGTTATCTTTTATCAATGAATATAACATTCATATTAACTTTGCATAGATGATATATTCCAGGTGTTAATATCACTGGCTATGGCTTACAGCTGAAGAAAACACTCATTTTTGCTTTTCGGAAAAATTGTTAAACCAAAACTGAAGGAAAAACTATCTGGCGTCCACATGGCTACCAGTAGCATTCAGTCAGACCAAACTCCTGATTCTAATTAAAACACAAGTCAAAGGAATCCCTGTTGATGAGAAGAGGTTTTCCCAACTGCTGCCCATGCTGCATTCAAGTAAAGCTGGGAGACTAGGCTGTTGAAATTTCAAAACGACTCCGAAATGATTTAAGCATGTCTTAGTATTATTTAAACTATTTTATTTAAACTTAAATTATTTCAAAATTGTTTATATTGTTTTCTACTCTGGCTATGTCTCCTTGTACTACTTTATTTATTTTCAAAATCAAATCAAATCTCCAGTCAGTTCTAAAATTTCAAATGTTCAAGTTAAAGTATAGTATAGTATAGTGTCATAAAATACATTTCAGGAGTTTAATTTAAGGAATTCAGGAAAAGTCATTTAATTGATGCTGATCAAAGTAAAAATAAATAAATATCTACATTTGTATTTATTTTTCTTGATTGAAGTGAACCTAAGATGTACTGAACCACGATTTTTGTTTACTGTAACAGCCCTAATAAATTCCCTCCTGTGTGGTTGGATTTCACATTATTGAAGTATTGCTATCTCTCTTTAATAAAACATTCCTTTTTTTAATATTATGTATTACAATATGCTGAAGAGATGCACAGAGTTGGAAAACTATGGAATTTCCTGCTGATAAATATGTTAATGGGTAAGGTACTGTTATGGGAAAATTATTTCAAGATTAGTTCTGCTTAGTGATTAGTAATTAATAGTAAAAGGAAGCTGCAAAATATAGAATAATACTGGGGACTCTGTGAAGATTTATGGACATTTCACCTACTCCGGTTTAACTCAAGGACTCCTCTGTTATCGTTATGTCTGTAGAGTAGCTGATCTAATCCGATTTTTGGAAGCTTGCAGGGAGGCAGGGCAGACACAAAATGTTAAACGGAGAGAGTGTTGGCCCAAGACGGCTTCCTTTACCAACCAGCTAAGATAGCCACTATTAGAGATGTAAAAGCAAAGAAAACTCCACCAGGACAAAAAGTGTTCGCACCAGCACCCGGAACTGTAATCACCACAGCAGAATCAAGAAGAGACTTACAACACTTACCCCATTCACCTGGCTCACCCAGTTCACCTGGCTCCAAATGACTTCCCCTTTAGGACCCTCTCTGCAAAAAAAATGAGATCACGAATCATAGTTTGGACAGAACTAACACCAAAACTTTGACTAAATCAACTTCCTGGGACTAGTATCCTGTCCGTCTCTAAACTGGTAGTAACAGACATTTGATATCGAAGGGAACCGGACAGTAATTCTACTCCCATCGTCTCCCAGAAGTTACACGGCCCCCCTGAACAACATAGTACTACCCCAGTACTTATAAGTAGCAGAAAACAAAAAGCTAAATCCAAACATTTGCATACTAAACAAAATCTCAAGTCGATCCCCTGTCAGAAAGCTCAGTTACCCATCATCAAACCGCTTAAAATAGCTCAATTAAACATTAAGGTCTTTATCAAACAAGGCACTTCTAATCAATGACTTGATCACTGAGCACAATGTACATGATCTATTTTTATCAGAAACAGAATTTAGCTCCCCAAATTACAATGTCCTAAGCAACGGCAGGAAATACAGAAGAGGTGGTGGCATTGCCACAATGTTTCATGAATCAATAAATTTGAGAAAAGTGCTCCTGGGCACATTTGACTCTTTTGAATATCTAGCCATAAACGATCCTAACAAAGCTTTATTTCTAACATTAGATAAACCACTAAAAACTAACTCTAATTGTTTCAATGATTTTAATGACCTTCTGTCTGTAATATGTATCGAGTACGACCGATTAATCACTGTGGGTGTCTTCAATATCCGTATCGACTAGAGCTGTGTTGAAATAATCGAAAAATCGATTCTGAATCGATTCTTGTAGAAATCGAAACGATTTGATTCACCAGTTCAAAAATCGATTCTATTTTTTTGAACATTTTGCCTTTTTTAAAACTGAAATAGGAAGGAAAAGTCCAGACGGCCATTTTAAGTTTTGCGTCTGAAATAGTTAATACAGTTTTCCATGGTGAACTGTTACTTACCCATTGTTAAGTCATTGAATATCAGGCATATCATTAAAATAACAGCTTAAAAAAAAACATTTATTAGCACTGACCCATATCAACATCGAGCTGGATCAGATTGAATCGGATCGAATTGGATCAGATCGTGATAATCGATTCTAACTTTTGTGAATCGGAATCGAATCGATTCTTGAAATTTGGATCGATACCCAGCCCTAATATCGACAACCAACATGTCAAACAGCCAACACACAATCGAGGACACACATTTTAATTATTAGCAAAGGTTTAAATATCTCTAACATCTATGTGGTTGATACTGTGCTATCTGACCATCTTTGTGTGTTTTCTTTGAAAGCTTCATCTCTACCAAACGTTGGAGTCACAATGAGACCGCTGTAAAGATGCGTTTTCTGGGGGACAGTTCAGTTGAAGCTTTTAAAGAAATCTACTCTCCCACCACACCTCCCTCATCCACCAGTTCCCCCTCTGCAAAGAAGCTGGTGAAAAACTTCATAGCAAAAACCTCAGACATTATCAGTATCATTGCTACAACTAAAGTTTAAGTTGTTTCGGGTAAAAAGAAGTCTCCTTGGACCAGGGATCCACTGGTACGTAGTGAAAAAAGGGATAATCGAGAAGCTGAAAGAAAATGGCGGAAAACAATCTACAAAAACAGGCTGACCAGATACCCTTTAACTTTGACAGTAGGGATGTGAATCTTACGACTCACTATTCAATTTGATTCCCATTCGTGGAGTGAGGATTCAATTCAGAACAGGTTCTCGATTTACAATCGATTCACAATCAATACTATTCTTTAAAAGAAGGTGCCAATTTGTAGGGCTGAGTTGATATGCCTTTTCCCCAGATTTAATTATTCTGTGATTTATTTTTATTGAAAGTGTCGATTAAATTTTAATTGAGATTCTTCAATATTTCATATTTTTAATTCACTGTAGTATTGAAAAGATATATAATTTTTCTGAATGTTCTGCTTCCCACATCTTAAACCTTTACAACAGAATTAATTCAATTCAATTTTCAATTCAGTTTATTTATATAGCGCCATTTCACAACAGATGTCATCTCAAGGCACTTTACAAAAAGAGTTATTACAATACAATGTTTAGTGTAGAAATTACAGAACCACAGAAGATTGCGTCGTGGAATTCTCAGCAATCCCTCATACTGAGCAAGCATGCAGCGACAGTGGGAAGGAAAAACTCCCTTTTAACAGGAAGAAACCTCCGGCAGAACCAGGCTCAGCACAAGCGGTTATCTGCCGCGACCGTCTGTGGCTTGGAGAATACATAACAGAGACACAGAAAGAGCAATAGAACTGATGCAGAAGTTTGTTGCAGGACGTGGAGAATTTTCCGTCACTGCAATGCCATCTTAGTCAGGGTCGTCAAGCAGGGCTAATCCGGAGCACCTACTATAATAGAAAACAGGTTAGTGCTTGAATTGACAGCACATCATGCAGTTGGGGAGAAGTAGGAGAGAAAGTAGGAACAGACCCTAATAATGTCCTCCAACAGCCTAGCCTAAAGCAGCATAGCTACTAACATTAACCTGTCTCCTAGCTACTAGGAGACCTGGCTACCAACACTCTGTCTGAGTCCTCCTGACCCGTGGACGGTGTAGGGCCGGTAACGGCCCCCGTCATGCCGGGGTCTTCTCGGAGTCGGGTTGTTTGAGAATGCAGCCCAAAGTGGGTGGTAAACTCACTAATGAAAAGTAAAGACTTTAAAGTAAACTGCTACATACTTAAATATACTTCATAATAACGTGAACTTAAACTTTTTTCCAAGCCTGGGCAGCATGTAAAAAAAGAAAAAAACATTTTTTTTAAAACCGATTCTAGATTCTTATATGAATTGATTTTTTTTTTCACCCCTATTTGACAGATGCAAGGGAGTCGTTATTTTCTGAAATCATTACCAGAAATAATAATGTGCAGACTTTGTTTGCAACAGTTCAGAGACTAACTAATCTACCAATGACAGTAACTCCTGAACTAAACTCCACCAGGGCTTGCAATGAATTTTCCAGTTTAACCGAGAAGATTCTAATAATCAGACGTTCATTCTATGTTTCAGTACAAAGCCCACTACCAATGTCATCCCCAATCAACACCAACGTAGAGGAAACGTCTGTTTTCCATGAGTCACACCAAATAAACCTGGAGGAAATCATTAAGCAATTAAGCTCCTCCTCTTGCTGCCTTGATTTATTTACCCGAAGCCGGTGGCGGCTGGTGGAATTTTCTCCAGGGGGCGCTATGACGGTGGCTAAATATTTGGGTTGTCAAACGATAATTTTTTAAAACCTAATTAATAACAGGGTAGATTTTTAATTAATCCTGACTAATTAACATTCCTAAACATGACTAAAAAAAACTACGATTTTTAGTGTAAAGGGACAAATCCAATTGTCGTAGTTCTTTCCAAAATGCAAACAGTCAGCAGATAAACTATAAATTCATTAATCTAAACATTAGGAACATATGCTTTTATTGTGAAGTTGCGGTGTCTACATAGCTACTCCCGCTAATGATTCGCACTAATTTAAGTTTGAAAACATAACTTTAAGTGAATAATGTGCATTTTTTTAACGCAGCGATACCTTACTATGAAATGTACTCAAGCTATACAGTGACCAAACATGCATTATTCAATATGAATACGGCTCTTTTTACTCACGCTTTACTGCTGAATGGTCTGATATTTGAATGATCAGATATGAGCTATTTTACATCAAGCTTCTCCTGCTATGTTTTTTCTTTCAAACATCATTGTTTTTAGTGTTATAACTGAATTATTCTTTTTCTCTTTCTGCATTTTGCTTCTCTTTCCGTGCGTCTGCAACTCCCGCGGTTCGTTCTCTTTATCAGACGTCTGTCTTTCGGTTTGATTTCAGCCCCACAGCGGGAGGGGGACGATAGGTAAGCCCCGCCCCCTCATCTCTCCTGCTCCCCCTATCGTCCTATCTGTTGTATTGAAGAGGAGATACTGCGCACGTACAACTTATAACGAGAGTCTATGTGAGGCTTGGGGCAGAAATACGTCCTCAATCAGACAGCGGCGATGAGTCTCACCACAACTCAACTCCTCTTAAACTATAAAATATTTATCTAACACATCTGAAAGAAAACACACGTATATTTCAAAATATTTTATTTTATAAAAATTATTTTCCATGTTTTATTCAAGGTAATATGGCAAGTTGTAAGTGTTGGGGATGCGCCCTAGCGCCCTCTATTGGCCAGCCGCTACTGCCCACAGCTTTTCTACAAAAAAAAGTTTTCCCTGTCATTATGTCTGATCTGATTAAAATAGTTAACTCATTGCTCCTGTCAGGCGTCTTCCCCCAGGCCTTAAAAACAGCCAATCTCTGATCTTCCATTAAGCAAGATCATTGTAAAAGCTGTGTTCCAAGAATTCAATAGTTTCTTAACAATGACCAATCGCTTTGATAGTTATCAGTCTGGTTTCCGTGCTCATCACAGCACTGAGACTGTCCTAGTCAAAGTTTTCAGTGACGTCCGCATAAATACAGAATGTGGTAGAACTACAGTTCTGGTTCTGTTGGACCTCAGTGCTGCGTTTGACACATAAAATGTTAATGGAATGACTGGAGAGCTGGGTCAGACTCTCTGGTACAGTACTTCAATGGTTTGAGTCCTGCCTGAAGAAGTGCGATTTATTTGTTTCCGTAGGAAACTTTTAATCAAAACGAACAAAAATCACATCTGGGGTTCCCCAAGGCTCCATCCTGGGGCCTCTTCTACTTAATATCTACATCCTCCCACTAGCCCAGATTATAACAACCAATAAGATTAACTACCATAGTTATGCAGATGATACTCAGCTGTACATTACAATGTCACCAGGTGACTATGTACCGATCCAACCAGTAAGTAAATGCATTGAGCAAATCAATAGCTGAATGTCCTATAACTTTCTCCAGCTGAATAGAAACAAAACTGCAGTAATTATTTTTGGACATAAAGAGGAACGATGAAAAGTTTAGCACACAGCTTCAGCTAATAAAACTAAAAACTACTGATCAGGTTTTTATCTAGGTGTAATAATGGACTCAGAACTGAACCTCCAGGGTCACATAAAGGCAATAACAAGGTCAGCTTTCTGTCACCTGAGGAACATTTCTAGGATTAAAGGACTGATGACAGAAGGACTGTGAAAAACTGATCCATGCGTTTATCTTTAGTCGGATTGATTACTGTAACAGCGTCCTCACAGGTCTGCCTAAAAAGTAAATCAGAAAGCTGCAGCTGATCCAGAACGCTGCTGCTCGTGTTCTCACTAGAACCAGGAAAGTAGAACACATCACCCCAGTTCTTAAGTCCTTCCACTGACTCCCTTTAGCTCAGAAAATAGACTTTAAAATACTCCTACTAGTTTATAAATCATTGAACGGTTTAGCACCAAAGTATGTTGGAGATCTGCTGTCACTATAGCAACCCAGCAGACCAATCAGGTCCTCCAACTCTAGTTTACAAAACATCTTTAGAATTAGAACCAAACATGGAGAAGCAGCTTTCAGTTTTTATGCCCCACAAATCTGAAACAAACTTCCAGATGACTGTAAAGCTGCTGAATCATTAGTCTTTTAAATTAAAGATTAAAACTCTTCTCTTTAGAGCTTCCTTTGAGTGATGTTCTAATATAATTATTTTTTTGCTTTTTTCTAAATTGCCGTTTTTATTTATGTGTGGTTTGTTTCTTTCTTTACCGACCAAATCATGTACAGCACCTTGAATTGTTTTCTTTTATTGATTCTGTTTTATGCTTAATAAACCGTTTTTAATTGTATACCTTTACACTATTTTTTTTTCTTGCTCCTAATTGCTGTTTTTACTTCCTGTGCTTTTATCATATGGTTTATTTACCACGGAATCATGCAAAGCACCTTGAATTACGTTGTGTTGAATGTGTGTTATACAAATAAAATTGCCTAATAAAATATTTTAAAACGCCAGTGGAAACGATCATCCTGATCCTTATTTCCATCTCTATGTAATTCAGCCAAATCAGATACTTTGCAAATTTGTCAGTTCTATAAAGTAATCTTGGGACACTGAAGTATGATATTGATTTTTTTTTATAAAGTAGTTGTTGTTTTTTACGTTTTTTTCTATCTCATTATCGTACAACTGGGAGAATAGGCTATCAAAATATAAAACTACTCCAAAGTGATTTAAGCATGTTTTAGTAGGTTTTTTTGTTTAATTAACATTGTTTTTAAGCCTTTACATTGTTTTCTATTCTGGCTAGGTCCGCTTGTACTCTTTTGTTTTTTGGGTCAGTTCCATACAGCTTCTTAAAGTTATAGAACATAAAATAAAATTTGAGAAATTAAAAGGAAGGAGTTCAGGAAACAAGGTTCTCTAACAGAGATCAAAGTAAGAAAAAAATAAAAGTAATATGCAGTTTTGTATCTATTCATTTTAATAAAGAAAATGCTGCAGTATAAATAAACTGAAAATGCACCAAACTAGGATTTTTGGTCAGTTTTGCAGTAAACGGCTCACTATAAACATGACGAATCTGTTTTATTCAGCTGTGAAAAAAACAAAATAAAAGGCTTAAAAACTTGATCAGCTTCATGCAGAGATGATGATCCTGGAACCGACTGTAACGGAACATCAGGCGGGTTTTAATCCGTTTTAGTGGACGTCTTCAGCAAAGATCAGGCTGTAAGCTTTTAAAAAGACATTCGGCTAAAATGACGAGACATAATTCCCGTCTCTTTATCTCTCTTCCCTCGTCTCAGACTGCAGATCTCCTCGCTCGGCTGATTTACTATCTGTTGAAGTCGTTGGATTATTTAAATGAGACAAGGGAAGTTAAAACTGCTGAATGGGTTCAAAGTGATGGATTACAGCCCTGTTTAAAAATCACAACCGCCTTGATTATTGCTCCAATTTGCACTTTTATGCATTACATTTGCATTAATGTGAATTAGTGGTCCTGAAATAGCTCTGTTTTCCCTTCGCCTCTCTCCATCGTTATCCATTCATCCTTCCCTCTCTGTCCTCTCTGTTCTCTCCTTCAGCGGGAAACTTTCAGGGCCAGGAGTGAGTTTGTTCACCTCTGGCTCGGTTCGTTTCCGTTCTACTGACTCATTGCGGCCCCTGGGCGATGACGGGACGCTGCTTCACCTCTGCCTACAGTCACAGATAAGCAGACAGAGACATCTGGTGGCTGGCTGCGGTACTGCGAGCCCAAATAGGGGTTTTGAATTTGCTCTTTTTACTCTATCCTCCTGCTGTCTTCCTCTTTTCCTCCCTGTCTTTCTCTCAGAGAGGAGGAAGACGACGACATCGCCCATCAGTTCTGTTGCCCCGCCTCAGAGTGCAGTAGCCCGTCCTCTAGGTAACCAGGGGCGAGCGTGAGACCCTTCCCTGCCGGTATATCGAGAGATGAATATGAATCCCTGTCCTCCCTCCATCTTGGTATTCTCCATCTCCTCTCTGACCTTTGCTCACGGAACAACAAGGCAACTTTTGAGCACGATAAACATCTCTGAAGTTTTAAAAAAAAAAAGGAGAAAATTTGTGGCTTTAAAAGATTGTCTGGTTAGAAAAGCTGAAGCTATAAGAGACAACATGGAGCAAACGAGGAGGCCGGCTTTGTAACCCTGCTGCTAATCTGATTTAGATCTTAAAAACCTGGAGATAAGTTCAGATAAAGATAAACCTGCTGCACGCTGAAGAGGACTGTGGACGTTAGTTTGCAGCTTTACAGCAGAAGCACACATCCTCACCAGAGACGTCTCAACGGACGCTCCCAGAACAAACTTAGAGCCCGTCTACCCATCTGGGACCCGAACTGTTCCTCCCCCCGTCCGAGCATGAAGCCATGACCCCGCTGTGTCCAGCGACCCTCAGAGCGCCGTCTCCTGATGGTCCCGCCTCTGCCCAGCTGCACAGCCAACCTTAAAAGAACCACAGACTCTGAGGTGTGATGGACTCGAGTCCTGTTGGCGAGTTCATGGACAGTCAGGTCACCGCCGCCAGGTAACCATCCATCATTTAGTTCATCTGGAAACTCAACCCGCTCAGCTGCGGGGAACCACGACGTCGATGGTTCTCTCCTTCTCGACGGCAACCCGGGTTCTCCTTAGAACTGTGTTTTATTTTAGGACTCTGCTGAACAACGCAGCTCAGTCAAAGCTTCAGTCCAACATTTCACGGTTTTTAAACAAATGAGTGCCTCAGCTGGTTGTAGACAGAGCAACAAGAACGGATTAAGTTCAGAGGAACAAACATCCAGAATAGGTTGACACTGTGTTCTGATGGAACGCCATACCCGTCAGAACGGCATACCTTTTGGTTGTGCGCAAGGATCATTTCAGTACTAAGTTTTGGTGTATTTTTTTTTGCAAATTCTACCTATGTTACCTAGTTACATGCCTTGTACAACCACAAGAAATGTTAAACAACATTTTTTTATATATTTGACGTTTGTTACGTCGTGTTAAATCAGGTGTTTTAAAGCCGTTGTAGATAAAAGAGAAAAAAATTAAGTACATTTCTGACAAGACCTGAAAATTTTGGGATTTGAAAATATTTTAGAAACATTTCTTTTGCCAATTCTCCAATAAATGTAATGATTAAAGGCATAATTTTTTAAATATTTAAACTAAGGCTGGGTAAAAATATCGATTCATCAACGCATTGCAATTATTTGTTTCTAAATTCAATATCGATTCATCAAATCCTATGAAACTATTCAGTCCACCGGCCAGTGGCAGCGCTGTGGGCAACACTCTAGTGACAGTTTGTCCTGCTAAATAAACTGACAGGAAATATGAAAGGAAACATGCTAGGGTCAATTTGTTCTTAAACATTGGTACTACTACACACATTATTAAAAAAATATACTAACATACTTAATTATTTGTGTATTTATTTATTAGTGAATCGATATCAAAGCTAATAAATCAATATCAAAGTGAATCGAAATCGTTTCGAATCGAGGCCCCAAGAATCGAAATTGAATCCAATTGTCAAATTTTTAACAATACCAAGCCCTAATTTAAACGAAGATGTTTTTCTGACATTGTGAAGTCCGAAAGAAAAGGAGAGAAAGCTTGAAATTGTAAATCAGTTATGGCCAACAGAAAAGGTCAGTCCTATAAGATTTAAATGTTAGGTTTACATGATGCACATCTGGATCATTTTAAAAGCCCAGACTTGCCACAAATGCCTCGAGAAAAACGGAATACCTCTTTTATAAACTGTATTTTCAAAACAGTGGTTACCATAGATTAGGCTAAACTGACAGGCAGCGCTACGAATACCAACTTCCAGTATGCTGTTCTGAGAGGGTAAGCTGCATCGATGCAGAGCCGCTTTTTAGTCCATGTCACCTTCAGGACGAGCAGCATCAGATTTTTAGAAAAACATGAACGCCCCCCCCCCCACGTTTGCAGTTTTAGGGAGAACCCAACATGTACAGCACACACACAGAAAGCAGCCGCCGTCCCCTCCGTCACATCTGGATCAGAGTGTTTACATGCACAGGACTGCACTGTCATTAAATCACCTAGCAACCGAAACAAATCCATTTAAAAACGAGCAGAGATTTATAGACCGAGACGTGCAGACAAAGCAACTGTTCCTGCCCAGGAACCCGGGAAGGTTTGTGTAGGTTCATGGGTCATTTCTGAGCTATATCAAGTCTGAGAAGTTAATGTTCCATACAAGTATGAGAATGACAGAAAAGAGCAAAACAAGACCTCCATCTCAGACTGTGTGGGGGCGTTTGGGATGGGTTACAAACAAGCCTTAGTGGGGGTTACAGTAGCATTTCCCCAACCAATCACAATGGGCATCAGAATATGTAACCATGCCAAAAAGTTTATTTTCTAAGCCTAAAGGTCACAGGAGAACAAACAACATTGATTTTATACCTAAACCTAAAATTACAGACTATATTGTTGGGAATTTTGAATGTTGGCCTTATGTTTAAACGATGTTAATCTGTCAAAAAATATTACAATATCTTGTTTTAAAATATCGGTTGAGACGGGATGTGAAGTTACAACTCAGGAGTGAATAAGAAGAAGGAGGTGCTTCTGTTTTTGAAGGAGGCTGTTCCCGTTTAAAAACCAGAATGCCCCTTTTAGCTGCAGGTCTGATGATATTGGACTCTACACACCTCAGTTAGCAGGATGTAAAAAATGTAGGCATTACATCACCAATAGAGTCCAAATCCGGCCTTTCTGTCTACTGAATGGCTCTGACTCCAGTATCCGCCATGTTTGTTAGTGTTTTTGCCTCCTGCTGCGCAGATTAATACCAGTGCCGTACAGGACTGATTAAATGCGACAAGACCATTAAAAAACGTCAGATTTGTACTGGATTTAGTGCCACATTTGAAAGTGACATCGATCAGATTTGAAAAGACTCGGACTGGTGCTGTTCATGGCCTGCCCGCACGTAGCCGGGTACAGATCACAAAACGGAGACATTTTTCTACAGTTTGGCCGGTTATCTACTAGAAAACGATTTTTTCAACAACAAAATAACTCCTGCCAAAGTGAAGATCCGCATTTTCTCCGTTGTAAGATGTAACCGGAGTTTTAGGTGTCGCAAATTCACTGGCCGTGACAAAAAAAGGCATGTCAATGAATGTGCTCTAATTCGCTCTTACATGGCCTTAGACTGTCCGTAAAAGATGGATTTGATGCCTTTTTGTCTGCGGGGTGAACAGGCTGTAGTCCTACTTTCCGCCAAACGCGTATTTTAAAATATTTCTGCGACACGTTACACACAGCTGATAGCCTCCCTTAAAGTTGGTGGATCTGTTTCCAGCTGGCTAAAGAAAAGTGTGAATCGGATGCGTCCCAGAAGCATTGTGTCGCAGCACTTTCCTAAATTATGCGTCAATATCATCAAGGAAGCAGTGCAAAAAATCTGGAAAATTTCAAAAAAAAAGACCCAAGAGCAAAACAAAGCATCGTTATCTGAGACACCATTTGAAATCGTTGGTCCGTGGGTCTAATTTGTTGCTTTTTATCTTTGACGATGACAGTTTAATCCCTAAAGTGGATAATCACCTAGTTTATGATTTTTTTCCTACCACACCATTAAAAAAGAGAAAGGTATGGACAGAAATATCTGCAGTTCTGGGAGTGGATGGAGGGTTTATTCTACTTATTAACATATAAGCCAGCTTACTAGTAAAACATGTCTATTACGTTACACACCGCTTACGTGTTTGGTGGAAAGCAGGGCTTATGGCAATGCGGGACCAAACTGAATCATAAGACCTCTGGAGCAAGCTCCTTTGGGCACGTTACCAAAGCGGAGATGCTTGTCCACAATTCACAACTCTTACCAGATCTGATTTAATATGAAATTGGATTGTTTAATTCGCATCCTAGAAGCAGTTTTCAAGCCTTGAAGGTACAACCCAATACTTTCCAGGATCTCCTGCAGTCGGATGAAGAGTCGTACCAGTTACAATCCTCTGTTACCTTTCATTAACTAGGATTTTTGGTTGATTAAGAATATGTTGGAGAGAAAGAATTCAGGAATGTGAGGCTTGGTCTGCATGCAGGACCGGGAAAAATTCATTTTATGTGACAGTATTGCCTTGACGGCTGTGCACGCAAACACACTCTGAAAGTGAGGAAGCTGATGAGAGATCATGACGAAGGAAGCAACAGAAGAGCCTTTGGTCTTTTCCCATCCTAACGATTCATGTTTCCATAAACGATAGTTTGTCTTGTTGTTGTTTAACTGTTTAACACTTTCTTCTCATCGTTCCTCTTTTAAATGAACCAAACTATGCCTCTGTTCTGGATCATGTAAAGTTGAAATAGTTGTAAAGTTGAAAGTCGAAATAACGAAAAGGCAGAATTTGTATTAATTGCAAAGTCAGTTATGCATTATGCACAACTATCAGTTCTTTTTAATGTAGCCATACAAGCTTTACTGAGTTTTTATTATCTTAGATTTCCAACTGTACAGAATTATATTTTGGTGTTGTTCCGCAATCTAATCAAATAATCTTAGTATTCTAGTTTTTTTATTTAAAAAAAAATAATTAAAAACTCTAATCCTTTTTTAATCTGCTCATTGCTTAGTTTAAGCGATCATGAACACTACTATTCTCATCTTCATGCATTTATAAATCCATTAAGTGGCTTGAAACAGACCTGACAATCCCTGCTTTATTTTTTATTTTATTTATTTAAGCTATATTCCAACCCAACACGTTAGATAAAAAAATGAACTCTGATTTACAACTGTGTATTTCCTCCTTTTTGGCAGGACCTTCAAGTAAAAGATGGATGGAAAGTTTTCATTAAATCTATTGATACTTTGCATAGTACATTTTGAAATTGTAAATTGTTACCTCTTTATGACTTGCTCTATACTTGTGACACATACATAAATATGACTAAATATCAAATATTACAGGTAATTGTAATTTTATACTACTGCCTTTGTGCTGTTGTTAACATTTAGCATTGTTTGCTAGTTTAGTTTGTTCTTGTTAATTGTAGCAAAGTATTTATTATATTTTGAATATATGTTAGACAGTTTCATATTTTGTGGCTGTAGTCAAAAGATATTCAAATTCAAGTTCCCGTAGTATCAGTACAACTAGCCTAGCATTTCATTCTTTGAGGTACTGCTTTGTATTAGTATTTACAAGTTAACAAGTTTACTTTGTTGTACTCGTTAAAATTATTCTTATGGCGTAGATTACTTTGTATTGGCAAAGTATTCTGAGGTTATTTAATTTGTTAAGTATATGTGTTGATGCCAATAAGTTAGATGTTTATGCAATACTTTATGAATTGTGTGGAATTAGCATCAGAATAATTAGCTAACATGTTCTGCTTTCAGCTACTTCTGCTGTTATTTATTAGCATTTAGCCTTGTTAGCAAATTCATTTTATTTTTGTTGTTAATTTGTAATGGCCTTAGGCGTCGTTGTGCATACATAGATGTGAAAGTACCAATGTCTGTTTTTATTCTATATTTATGGATGAAATATTTTCAGTTAGTTTGGGAAACCTAGTTAGCAAAATTAGAATTTCACGTTTTAGGTTTCTGTTGTGTCGACATTTAGCATTAGATTTGTTTTAAGCAAATAAAGCAAAGTATTTATGACATACTGTTGATTGACCAATAGTTTAGTGTAAGAACAGTAGACAATGTCCACAATACATTTTTTGGGAATAATAGCTTTTTCCATAAAGATGTCCACCATTAGCATCAAGGCTTCTTGTTTTCTCCTCTAGCTACTCATGCTTCAATTAGCATTTTTGCAACCTAACATATGTGTGTGTGTGTAAATGTAGGCTTACACTATTGTTTAAGAGTTGAAACTGTCATATTTACTTGTATGTGATAAGTGAAATGACTGGTTAGCAACAGGGCTGTAAGGCTAGCTCGTCACTCTTTGAGCTAGGTTTAGAATTATAGCTAATCAACATAACTGTTGCTACATTTTTGTAGTATACTTTAACAAAATTTAATGTTTATCTTCAAGATTTTCTTTGCTGTTAGCAATAGTACCATTAGTTGAGCATCTCTGCTTCACTGAATATCCTCTGCTGTCTATTCACATTTAGCAGTGTTTGCAAACTAGCATAGATTGATTATTGTTGATTTATAGTGGCAAACATGACATTAAAAAAGAATTTTGCATAATTTAACATAGAAGAGAAAACCATTATTTGAGTATTTTTGAAAGTAACTCCTATCTTCTGCAATAATGAGTGAAATGTTAGCTGCCAGGATTAGCGCTGTTAAGCTAGCGTAAAATGCTATGACCCACTTCTGCTGTTGTGTTTTAGCATTGTTTCCAAGTGGTTTTTCCTGCTGTTTTTTGCCGTTTTGATTATGCTAGTTTGAAAGATGGCTTCGTTTTCCAAATATTAGTAATGATATCCAAACATCTGGTCTTGAGGGACTTGTTTGGGGTCAGGATTTATTAGTCTCAATTTTTTTGTCTTGTGCTTCTTGACTTGCCACCTTTTACCATTCAGAATATTTTTACTTTGTATTGACATTTTCGTATCATGAGGCACCATTTAAAAATCCTAGTTGAAATTGTCCGTAGACATCTAAAGTTGTTCTTCAATCTGGTAACATTTATTTTTCATGTTGTTTTTAGACAACGGTCCAAAGTGCTCTGTTCATTCAGTTTGGTATAGAAAGTAGCAAAATTCCTGTTCTGAATACATGGATATTCAAATAAAGGAAAACTGACACAGCTAATTCAAAAACTTCACAAAAAAGAAGTGATAACTAAAATCTTTCGTTTAAAAAAACACTTTCCATTTAACTTGGTTTAAGATCTGTCACTACTAGAACAAATTGAGTAGTTTTAATTTCATTATACTAGGACAGAGCAGTGAACAAAATGATTTAAATTCCAGTCTTTGTGAATAAACAAGATCAGATCAGTTTGGTCAAGACATTGTGGATGTAGAAAAGACGTCCTCGGTAAAACATCTGATGTTAAATGTGTTTGAGAATGATCAGCGGGTCTAACAAAGCCTTTAAAAGTCTCTGTTTAGGCTACATTTTGATGAGAATCCTGGATTAAAAAAGATGAGTACCACCAATTTCTGCAAGTTTATAAGCGATGGCAACTCATTGCCATTTGAGTTGGTGGACATTTTCCACTTGTAGATATGCTGATTAATTAATACAGAAATGACTGCAGAGGGAGTGTATTTTTATTATATAATGGCTTGGAAAATCCTTTAGTCACCAAAAGGCATGATGAGAGGAAGCGCATAATCCAACACTGAAACGTTTCAATTCTTAAGTATTAGCTCCTTGGCGCTTTCGTACTTCCTATGCAACATCTTCTGCAAATCAAAATTCTAGTACGCTCTATCCATAAAAGTTTTCTCCTCTTCAAGCACTTTTAACTGGTATTTAACAGATAAACATGTTTGTGTCTGTCGTTAGAGCAATCATAAATGTATGCAAGCAGGTCACTGTACATGACAGTCCAATCATTGAAGTGCTTGCCTCTTGGAAAGGACATGGTCAGGTTCTCTGGGCCGTTGTTTAACAAGCGAGCATAGAGTTGAGACTAAGCGGTGGACCTTACTGTATGTCGATTGTTTGGACTGAATTCAGATTCGGCTTTAGTTCCCAAGGTGTCTTAGTTGCAGATGTTGAGCTACAGTTTTTGTTGTTAGTCGTTTTGACTGAATGTTAAAAAAGAAATCGGGTCATCTATTCTTACCAATTGATTAAGAAAAAAAGAATAATTCAATTTTCAGTATTTTCATTTTCATTCATACTGAAGTTATCAGAATACTGTAGGAGGAACATGGATGGATGGATGGATGGATGGGTCGGCGGGCTGTAAGTCATGCTGGACCTCTGCAGGGATGTTATTGGTGGGTTTTTATGTTGTCATTCACCGTTTTGAAGAAAAATTGTCAACTTTTCTGCAAATGGATCCTCTTGTTTTAAGTTTAGAACATATTTGAAAGGATTTAAAAGACCAAATATGGAAACAAAAATTTGTAAAATAATCAGGAATCGGAAACCGTATCCAAAACTCTTTATTTTATTTAAAATCACAGGTGCATATGAGGGTTTATCAACATGAAAATAATCTTATTTGCCACGTATAAAACTGCAGTGCAGCAGCACAAAGGCTCTTCTGTTGGCTCTCCTTTCTTACTTTTCAGATGCTTCTTCCTCGTCTCCTCTTCCTCCTTACAGGTGTCTTCTATTGATTCCCAATCACAAGCTGTTTTCTTCTCTATTATCTCTATTTCTGTGTGTCCCATCATGTAAATATACAGATCATCCATTCTTTAGTCTGTTGACTTTATTCTTATGTAAATTATTTAAAAAAAGAGATGACAATGGATGAAATATATTCTAAAAGTTTGAAATTATGAAAACTGAAAACGCAGAGAATGTACGTGATGATGATTGTTTCTGCGATGATGATGATGTCATATCAGTGGTTGCTGCGTTGGTCAAAGATGAGGATGGTGATGGTGCTGACTGGTGAATAAGATTAAAATCTGATTCTAAATAAATTTACTGTGAAGTGTGATTTATTGTGAAGTTGCTGTCAGTCAGGTTTAGAGAACACGATGGCTCCATCAACCAAAATTTTATGACCATGTTTCCAATAGTTGCTGCTTTAGGCGCATCATGGTAGACGTCCAGTCTTACGGTCATACATTGTAATTACTTTATAAGCTCAAAATTCCTTAAAAAATGTTTTAAGACAAATTAGCACACTATTCAACTCATTTAACTTTGAAGTTGGAACTCTAAGCTCTGTTCTGGCCGAGTAAATGTTACAGTTAACATAGAAGATAATTGTTTAAGCACCAGCCAATGAGCGTAGTCCTGCCCACCAACCCTGATTGGCTGATCAAGTTATAGAAAGAATTAAAGGTGTTTCTCAATGTCAAGGCGCCTCGCCCACCAATGCCTCGGTAGGCGAGGCGCCGTGCTTACGAGGACAGTGTTCTTCCTTGGTCAAAGAAAACCGATATATAGAACAGACTTACCTCACATGAACGCGGCTGCCCGCTTTCGCGCTCTGTTTACTTCCCGCCCGTTGTAGTGGTATAATATCGTAGTAACATTACTTCAGCCATGGAGCTGGAAATGTATAATGAGCTTTTTACTTTTTTTAACTGTGTATATGTTGGTTAAATCAAATGTGTTTGCGAATTAGTGCCTTATAGCCACCGAAGCTACAACTACTAAGCAACTAACCATTCATATATATATATATCTACTTTGGAAAACAAAAATAAAACAATATAATATATATATAAGCCCGATAGCTACAGTAGTTGACTCACATTTAAACTGGAAATTTACCCCCGAAGTAGGTGCTGCCGGCTCCTACCGCGCTGTATTCTGGGAAATATTGGACCGAGAGAAGCCATCAAGGCACCTCTGATGTATCCTTGGTCAGTTAGCTAAACGGCTAACAAACGGAGGACAGATTCCTCGGTAGCACATGAACATTGGAAAACGTCATGGGTGTCCCCAATGACGTATCTCCTAGGCAACCGGGTGGGACCAATTCATCAAGGCGAGGTTCCTTGGCATTGAAGAACACCCTAAGCCACTTGGTAAAACACCATGAGGAGCCTAAGTCCCACCCTTCTATTTCAGGTCCATGGGTCCTCTACTGCCAAAAAAAACCAAAACAAAGACCCCATGGATTGAACACATGACACATTTTAATGCAGAGAAAGCGCAACGGCAAAACTTACCTTAGTTTTTGTGTAAAAACACTTAGCGGACTACAACTGCAGAAGAAGAAGGAGAAGACAAATGGCCAAATAGCCTTCAAAATGACGAAAGAAGCATTAAAATGTGAACAAAAACGTCTATAAATCTGCCCATGGAGAAAGTAGCAGCTATGCTGGGGGAGAAAAAGTCGGTGGAGTGAGAGCCAGCATGGAGGAGAAGCTCTACAAGATCTCTGTGAGTATTTCTAATGCTAACTAGCGTTAGCTCAGTGATGTCATACATGCGAAATCAGATTCATAGGTATTTTAATTGTGAATTTTCACAATCAAATCCCAAACACTTGAAAAACATAGTCGAAATGCACATCATTGGTTATTTAAACTGAGGTAAAACCAGGGGTCGCGTTACAGAATGTTCTCCGTATTTGACCGTTTTTTTAGAACGGAAAAATCTGAAGGCTCTCCGTCATTTTTACAGATTGATATGTACACCTCCCTCTGAGAGCTGTGATACGCAGATTTTTTATTTTATTTTTTTACTGTATGCACTGTCTGGAATCCAGGTAAATAAATTCCATCCATTATTTATCCTGCTTCTCCTTGAACTTTGTTCTGAGAGTCTTTGACTTATGGTCGCTACAATGGGAGAAATGTTTTCCTCATATTAAACCTTTTGTCTCAAGTGTCTCAACGTAATTGCAGTCTCCAGTGTCCAATGGAGTGAAGCACAGGTTCTGCCTGCAGATGCAAAAGCTATGATTACCCATGGGAGTCATCTTTCCAAGAAAAAAAATAAATCCAAAACCTCATCTCAATAACTTCTGCAACAATCCGACCATTAGATTATGAAAAAAGAAATAAAAGTGACAATTTCCGTTCCATTCTGTGCAGGAACCGAATCAGGTATTCTAATAATAGCGCCAGCTTTTTATTTCACTTTAATGTGTAGTTCTCTGGTCAGGTTGTTTTGAATAATTACTACTTAACAGATATTATTGAATAGGTATTAACTCAAACGATTGCTGGAGAACATGTGTTTACGGATAAAAATAGATTGTGAGCGGATTTTTTTTACCCTGCCGGTCAAAGGGACAGACAAACAAATGTCTAGCACAACGTGTGGGTACAACATATGTGTGATTCAGGACATGAGACAAAGCGGACAAGAAATTACATTTTATCGTCCGTTGACATCTATTCATTTTTTACTTTATTTTTTTTCAGCCAGGGGATCCGTTGGTCGACAGGAAGAGGAGGAGTCTTACGCTCCCCATAATGAAATATTAGCCTACCTTGGGGACAAAATACTTTTTGGAATAAAAACTGATGATATCAAATTAAAATGGCTAAAAATAATATCTGGTATTAAAAAAATACATATAATTAAATAATGTTTTTTTTTAATATTAAATGTATTTTTAAAGCAAAATGGAATATATACTCATGAGCTAAATTAAATGAATTGAGTTTTTCCCAATTTCATTGTCATACTATATATATATATATATATTATACACACACTGTGGGGATCGAAAATTTGGGCCCCCAGGTAAACATTTGTATTAATGTGCATAAAGGAGCCAAGGAAAGATGGAAACGTCCCCAAAAGGCATTAAATTACAGATTAGACATCCTTATAATGTGTCAAATAAGTCATATTTTATTTTAATAATTTTACACGTTCAAAATAACAGAAAACAAAATAATGGCGTGTGCAAAAGTTTGGGCATAGTGATTACATTATAAGTGAAACATCACAAATTAGGTTTAAAATGAATTAGAAGGGGCATGTGGAGTAGATTTATGCACACATTTACATTTACCTCACTTTATAAGACAACAAGTTGTCATACTTGATCAATTTGAAAAATATCCCATGAGCCTTTGCTGCCGCACAGGATTTGATCAAACTACTTCCAAGTGAGTAGGCTACCATGCGTGCTGCTAGCTGAAACAGCTACTATCTAGATGGAGCGTGGTACAACATCATCAGTGGTACACAGAAGAATATTTTTGTTCTCTGACATCAATGCTTAAAAAAAATCAATCAAAAAAAGAAAGTTAAAATACGTTTCAAACTTATAAATATTACTTATTTGTTGTTTTTTGAATGGCAATTACAGAGAAAGCAATCTTAATAACTATAATAAATAAAATTACTTTACTATTCTTTAATATTGGTATTTTTATTTTGAGTAGAATATTACATTTGGCCTTTGGCCCTGTAAGAGATTTTAATTTTGGCCCTCTGTGGGGCAAAAAGTTTGGGCGAGGTCAGATTATTCTGTGCCTTTAAAGCCTTTCAGATTGACATCACCTGGTCTTTGCAAACGATGATTGTGAACCATCCATACCACTGTCAGGTGTTTTTGACACATTATAAGAATGTCTCATCTGTAATTTAATGTTTTTTGGAGACTTTTTTTTTGTCCATTATTAATTCATGTAGACCTTTTACTTCACAAGGTTTTATTTATTTAACTTTGAGCGTAAATGAGCGGCCATATTGAATAGATAGATAGATAGATAGATAGATAAATAGATAAACTTTATTAATCCCTCGGGCGGGTTCCTCTGGGAAATTCAGTTTCCAGTAGCACAGCACCGACAAGTTACAGAAAGTACACATGTATAAATACAAGACATGTATAAATAAAATATACCAAAGGGATAGATAGAATAATAAAAATAAAATAAAAAATACAAGGAAATTGCACTTAAATTACACATAGATATTGACGTCTATTGCACCGTTGACACATAGATATTGACGTCTATTGCACCGTTGACTATTAACAAAAAGAAAAAGAATTGCCAGGAATTATTACAAAGGAGTTCTTAAGTCTGTTGGTTCTTATCTTGGGGAGAAGCAACCGGTCACTGAACAGACTCCTCTGCTTGTTTATGGCCGTGTGCAGAGGATGCCCAGCATCGTCCATAACGTCCAGCAATTTCTTTAGTGTCCTTTTCTCTGCCACTGTCGCCAGAGTGTCCAGCTTCATGCCGACCACAGAGCTAGCCTTTCTGATCAGTTTTTCCAGCCTGGATGAGTGTCAGAGTTGAAGCAAGAAAAAAAATCTGACTTTCCAAGTGGGAAATCCGACTTTGTGGGGATGTTTCTGTTGGGTTTTTCCAATCTGAAGTCGGGATTTTCAAGATCCGACAACAAATGCAACGCACCATAAGAAGGTTGTTGTGATTATACCAAGACAATTATCCTTTATATTTGAAGAAAACCACAGAAATATGTTTATAATATAGATTTATTTGTTATATAGGTCCATGTATTTTCAGATGGACCAAAGCTTCAACTGCTATTTAACCACTATTGAATCTGAAGCCAGGTTAAGATTTGTGTTGCTGGATGAGACCTATTATACTCAGACCAGCTTACAGTTACACCGGAAACATTTGGTACTCAACCAAGGTACCAAATGTCACACTTCAACTCGATTAAAAAAAAAGAAGACTTCAGACTTGTTCTCAAAGCCAAATTTAATCTGATATAACAAATAGTGAAAGGAAGCTGGCGGGAGATGGCAGCTGTTGCATCTTTTACCGTGAAAGAATGAGACTGAATGACTTTGGTGGGTAATTATAGGCTTTTAATGGTTTATGGTAATGTGTTTGTGTTAGCTATAGCGTCACACGAATGTCTCCCCAAATGAATGCTATAGAATGACTTTGCATCATTTCAGAACAAAATAAATGGATTTATTCCAACATTCTTATGCTGCCAAGCTAGTGGAAGCATAACGAGGATGCTTCCTGTTGGAAGTATCAAAATAAAAGCCCTTCCTGTTCTGTTCATTTGAAGGTTTAGTTATTTACTTCATCTGGTGTGTTGTTGCCTGAATTTGATCATCTCTACTATTTAGAAATGAGAACAAATGTTTTAAATGGATTTAGAAAATGGTTTTAAATATCGTTAACACTTCTGCAGCTCAGAGTGAAAAGAACAAACTCCTCGGAAACAAATGTTGTGCTTTAATGAAGGAGTTGATAATATGAAGATGGGGATAAACAGCTATTATCTTAGTCATTACAAATACAAAAAAAGCTCTTTATTTTTCAAATAGGATAAATACCCATTTATATTTATAACGGATAAATGTTACTTTTTATTTTGTTTAATAAGTATAGCAGCATTTAGCAGATTGTTTGCATGCTGAATTAAACATCGCAAGAGTAAAAGATAACTTTCACCATACATTTAGGGATCATTTTAAAATGTTCATGTAATAATTGAGACCTAATTTTGCGTTCACACCGCCACAAACGTCAAAGTCAAGTGTGGCACGATGTTCCTGCGTTTCAAGTGGCAAACCAGTCGCTTTGTGAGCGTTGTTTGACGCTGACAAAGCGTGTGCGCTGTGAACGCACCATTAGGACAAATATGGAGTTATTGCTGATTTGATGACAAAATGTGTTTTGGTGGTTAGAGACTTAATTACTTGACTCTGAATTGAATTGAATCGAAGGTTTGATACTTTGAAAAGTTGATGCGTACATCTCTGTCCCCCGCTTTGTGAAAACCATCAGAAAAACCTTAAATTTAAGTGTATTTTGATAGTTTACAAGCATCTCGAAGTTAAAGCAAATCAGAGGTTTGTGCTGTTGCTCAATATAAAGGTTGCTGCGTAAGGGGGGTAATAATCTCCTGGCAGATTTTTGTTTGCTGTGAAATTATTGATTTTGTGTGGACTTTCAAATACTTTTGAAACAGTGACGTTTTAATAAGAGGTGTATATGAGATTCCTGCTCCCATTTAGAGGCTTCTGCTGAGTGCATCTGAGGTCAAGAGGAGGTAGTATGAGCAAGCAGACGAGGGATAATTCAATTAAAGACTTAGTGAGGGGTAAGGAGGAGGTGACAGGAGGTGCTCTGCTATCAGCCAGAGAAGGAAGACAAGACGGTGCTCTGATATGCTCAAAGAGACGGATCTAACTCATTCATTCACTGTAGAAGTTGTTTTACCTTCTCACTGGATTCGTACGGATTTTCAACCAATGTTTTGGACTTCCTTGATGTTCAAACGGAGCTCTTGAAGACTGCTGAGGAACAAACGAGGGGTATTCACTAAAGGAAGTGGCATCATCAGCAGAGGCCCAGCTTTTTACCTCAACACATCCATGAATGACTCCTTACATGACTAACTTGTCATATCTGGAGACAATTTTTGCTTCCACATTGACTTTGCTGACTCACTTTGCCAACAAAGGCCCAATGGGTTCCTGATTACTGCATTAGTCAGTGACGGCTGAAGCTGAGGGGGATATATGTCCTTTACTGTAGATACACTAATGGTATTTAGCTTTTTTTTACCACCCATACCTTCTAGATGCCCCATCCTTACCGTCTGTGAAGTAAGAAGCTATGAAGACTAGCTTTGACCTGCTAACAACACAGCTAATCTGTAGCCTTGAGCTAATGAGATGAACAGATGAGGTGGAAATAGTTTCTCTCTGCCTTATTTAGCTCATTCTGAGAACCAGAATCTGTTTAAACCGCCCATATTTAAGTGAAATCAGTTTTTCTGCTAGCAGAGCTAACGAAGCTAATCTGAAGCTAGTAGCTAGCGTACGGTCACCTTTCACGCGGATTAAAAGATCTCTCGAGGAACACGGCTTCATAACCGAAGCTGTGGGCAGAGGGTAGTGTGGTAATTACCATGTTTTCTTTTCTTTCTCTTTAAGCTGTTTTTACAATTCCTTATATTTTAAAAGGTAAAAAAAGAGTCTGAAAACTCTATGATAACATCAGGAATCGCTGGTACATTCTCCTGTTTGCCCTGCTTTTTATTTTAGCTTTTTCCAAAATCAACATCCCTGAAATGATTTTTCATACGTGAATGTTTAAGTCATTAAATCCAAACCATTCTTTCATGATAGTAAAATGTTGTTAAGAAGCAACTGCAAGCTTGGCAATAATTAGCTGGATATTGTTGCATTATAATAGCTAGATACAAAGGTAGCTAAAATCTAATTGCTACTTTGACGTAACAACTACGTATTATTAGTTGTGACTATCCAACATAAAGTTGGTACAAAACATGCGGGTCTCTACTGCTGATGTAAGAAAATATAAAAACACTATCTTTGTACTTATTTGTATGAAAAATACACATTTCTTGAACTGTTTTGATTTAAAAGTTAAGTCAAAACAGTCACAATCTAGTTAAACATTTATCACTGTTCATTATTAATCTGAGTATTCCCCAAACTTTGATACAATCATCATAACAAAATCTGTTGATTTAATCACAAACATATTATACTTGAAGGTGTATTTTTTCTTTTTTTCTTTTTACTTGAGGCACTTATATTTTAACGAACTACAAAAAACATACATAAAAACAGCATAATATAACTACATTATTTTATTGTAAAAGTGAAAAAAAGAGTAGCTCTGACAAATTAAACTGAAAATAAAAGCTGCATTTCGACTCGTTTTATAAACCTTACTGAGCGATTAATAAGATATTATCAAATAATCACAAATCTTTATTTATATTCTTAATAATTTGAAACAAACAAAGGAGTTTAAATATAGATACTAATTATATCAACACAAGTGGTGTTATTTGAGTGTTGACCACTTAAATGGCTCGACCCATATTTTCAAACAAGAAAAAACGTAGGTTTTAAACCTGCACACAGCAGCAGAGGGAATCATTTTAAGGATCATTATCACACCATGTAGAGTTAATTATATCGTTACCTGAAGATATTTTCTGAAGGTGGCTCATCTCATTTGGTGTCACTGTAATTACAGTTAATCTGTTCAAGCAGGGAGGCAATTTGTCCTTCTTTTTAAATACTCTAAAGCATTTTTTTTTTCCCCCATTGGTCGAACATATAAAAGATATTGTGAGGAATGCATGATGGTTTATTTAAACATTAAACGATTATTAGTAAATGATCTAAGCTTTAGGAAAGGGATGGGAAGAGAGCAAATATTTTAATTCATTCATAATAAAGTCATTTTATGCAGGCTGTGTAGTTGCATTTAAAATTTCTCTGAGTGGTTATATTCATGTTTTAGTCATTTATTGGTATGTTGTCCTCAAACAGGAATAGATTCCACTATTTCTTTTTAAAACAAGAAGTCAAAATCTTCAAATTTTCTGTCTGTAAGGTACGGTTCTCTCACAGAAATTTGATCTGCCAAATCTTCTTTAGAGTCCTAAAATAGGATAGTTTGCTTCCTGAGTTACCTGAATGTTTCAGTTTGTTTTCCTCCCACCTTCATTAGTCTCTTTGACTGACTCGTGCCTACCTGTGTGACTGACGAACCAACTGAACCTGACGGCATTTTTTCAGCAGATAACACGGTTTGCATTTGGAGTCTGGCAGGTGCCTGACACTTTTTACTGCACCTCAAAGCCACCGAGCCTCCGCAATTCGGAAAAACAGCACCGACTTTATTTTTTATTGCTCCTCTGAGGACACGCAGGGGAAAGATGAAACATTGGCGCTCCTCAATCATCACCTCCAAGGAAACCATGGAAACCAGTTAATTTAAAGAGGGCAAACTGCGCTCCCCAAAAGAAGGCTTCATCAAAGCGTGATCTGTCTGCTGCCGCTTGAAAAATCTGCATAATATTTTAGAAATAAACTGTTGGTGTCGGCTCAAGATAAATAAACATGTTTACACTAACAGGTGGAACCTTTTCAGAAGAAGAAAGACTGTTCTCTGTGAAATAGAGTCCTTCAAGATGGCTGAGTTTTTGCATATCGGGGGTAGAGAAAGTGGAGAGGAAACAATCAAAAACCTCAGACTGTCGAAATGAAAAGAGGCAGGTGTGTGTCAGTAAAATCTGAGGAAAAGCCTTCAGGCATCCGTTACTATCACATGGCAACTCCTCGGACTCCCAGAAAAAATAAGGCGCGTAGAAAAATAGCCGGGATGTTCGCTGTCCGAGATGTCTGCGATCTTTGCCCTTTGTTCTGCCTGCGCTCATCTGGGACCTGGCTGGCTCTAAGCAGGTAGGAGCACCTTCTGGTTCACCTTAAACTACCATAAACTTTAAGCAACATATGTAAGGATACCTTTTTTATTTATAGAAAAGGAGAGGTTCTTTATTTTGGGGATGAAAGACGGTGGTCTTGAAACCGTTTTTTAAAAACTTTTTATGTTCTGGTCCAAAGGAAGCAGAAAAGAAAGACAACGTTTCTCACTCTAGTTTTGGAAAAAATGAAGTATACTTTTATTTTTCACATGGTCTTTTGATTTAATCCATCTGAGTTATACGATGAGCTGAGCATTGTCTGCATAGGAATAAGCATATTTGCCAAGCAGATGCTTTTACCTCACAATATGAAGCTAAGTAAACTGTTCCAAGCACATGTCCCTGAGGAATGCCATGATATACTTTGATTTGTAAGGAATAGTCATTCATTTGTAGTTACTACCTTTTTCTTTTCACAGACATATTGTCAAAAAAATCATATCCGGTTCAGTGTTCGCTTCGGTTAATTTTCGGTACAAAAAAAAAATACATACTTAATCCTTATGTTGAAAAACTTCTAGTGTACAATATAATTATTTTATAAAATGAATAAAAGCAACCTATTTCGGGTGACATCTTGAATAAATAGCACTCTATAATGAAATAGACATTATGTGACATTTTAAAATAATAAAAAAAATACTGTAACTACTAGTTACGACCTGAAAACTTTTAACACAGAAGCTTCAGCTTGAATATCAACAAGCTAACTATTCAAGTTTGACGTTTTTTGGCAAAAAATGATGAACCTTTCGCCTGATCCGGACTACTTTACAGGGTTGTTTAAACGCTGGTGTTAATGCTAGTTGCACAAGGCTGCTTTTGTTGTCTGCAGAAGTGATATTAACATTCACACTGTGTTAACATGTTCGATGGGTCTCCTGCCGCATACCTGATCCCTGTGGAACAATGTTGGCGTACAGCTTTCCCAAAAAGGACACCGTATTGAAGCCCTCGCTTCTCTTTCGCTGCTGCCATGATGCTGCTTGTGTATTTACTTCAATGTGCTCGTGCAGCTCCACTGTGCGTCACTCAATACAGCGTCTGTGCGGAAACTCGCCTGGGTACTTTGTTCCGCCGCACTTAAAATTACGCTAACAATACATTTGCATTATTTAATGGGGGAAAAAATACACTGAAACGGTACGAAAGTGGACCGAACTAAACGGGACGAACCGGGCGGTTCAACACATCCCCGTGAACCGTTACACCCCTACTGTTTTGTTGTGGTTCAGGAAACCTTAAAGTCACACTAGTTCATGTGTTCCCTCATGTTTTGTGTGTCTAACAAAGGATTTAGAGTAGGGCTGCAGCGATCGATTCTTTTTGTAATCGTATAATGTATACTCTATCGATTCGATTAATCAGATAATTTTTTTACGTTTTTAAACTCACCAGAACAAATCATGCATAACGAAAATGTGGTAAAATGATCGAGAATTTGCCTTTTATCTCTCAAAAAAACAGAGAACTCCAACTCCCAACATCTGGCTCCAAAACTAAGCCCATTTACAGTATTTATTTATTTATTCATTTGACAAAATAAGAGCCAACAGCAGTAATGTAAGTTAATAAACACAACAATCCATCCACTTTTTTGTGAAAAGATGCAATGCTTTTCTGATTTTATTTTTTGTTTTTCACCGATCACTTAAATGGTATGAAAAGCAAGCAGAGTTTGAGGCTACATGGTCACATAAACCAAAACAAAATTAACTTTAAATGTCGTTTTAACTGTTAAAAACTGTAAAATGTGAGCAGCTCAGATTGGGTCCCCACTAGAACATTTCTGCTTTTACTTTGGTGCTACAGTCCCAGACCCACCCTGGGCCCCTTTTTGCCCTTCTTTATGAACCTCCTGGTTACGCCCCTGCTCAGTAGCACTGAACGTTTAGGAATAATCAATTATTCATTATTCTAAACACTCATAGGAGTCTCTGTGTCAGGTGGAGTTTAGCAGGTGCTTTTAGCCAGATAACCGCAGTTCAGCGACTTTGCTCCCACTCTGCCCTTAAGGTAGATTCAATGCTTTTGTAAATCATGATGCCTTGTTGGTCCATAAATTTCACCAAAACTAGTGAATGAGGGGTCAACTGTAATTTTGGTCCCTTCCGGTGTCTGCATCCTAATCGGCCAGCGGAGTTTTTCCCCTCGCTCTCTCTATCTGGATGCTGACAGCGTGTTGAGGAGTTACAGAGGCTTTGAAGCTGTTTCTGCACCGGGCACAGACGTCTGTAACAGATTGCTGCAGCTTCACCAGTTAGAAAAGCCATCACTCACAAAGTCTTGTTGTATTCTGAACTCTTCAGTCGGAGAAACGTTCCCTGATTTCGGCTGAAGTGGCGCTCTTAAGTCCAGTCTCCAGAGTGCGGATTCATCGTCTATGCGGCGCGTTTGGGCCAAAGCAGGTGTAATGTTTACAATTAAAGGTTGGATATGGAGCATGAACACGATAGCAACATCTAGTGTATCTAGGTTGTAGTTGCAACAATAAAAACACGATTCCAGCTTTTGGGTTGCCAAGTTTGCTGCTGATACGCCCAGTGACCAACCTGAACCATTAGCGAGTTAGCAAGTGAGTTAGCTTACCGATCCAGGAGGAAAGTCGCCGTATAAATGTTTTATGTGGGTCCATCTAGTGTAGGCTTCACCTAAAACTGCTCTAGCTTCTACTCTTCTGCGTTCACTCCTCTCCTGAGATGGATAACGATATCTCTGGGGCTCTGAAGCAGCTGCTGGACTTGCTGATTCCACCATTCTTCCCAGTACCAGCCGAGCTGTGCCGACCATATAGTTGGAATCTAGACACCGTATCTGTCGACCCGCGATGGGACCGTTCCTGGCTGGTAGATATAAGCATAACGTCGTTTTCATGCCCATTAAAATGTACATTATATTTATAATCTTTTTATGGAATATTGTACTTTCATTCACCACCCCTGTAAAACGCCCCGAAGAAGTATTATTTTTGTCAGGAGGTTATTTATACGATACATGATATTCAGCCAACGATACGATAAACTCAGATAATTTTCTGGAAGATTCAAAGTGGGACGGAGTGATTTTGGTGACATCTTGTGAATTTAATTGGATTAAAATAATTGAACTGAAAACTAAAAACATCCATTATATATATGTATCTGACTGGACAGAGTCTACAGCTTTCAAATGTTGGACAAAATGAAGCAAAAATGTGTTGAGAAAATGAGACATAGTATGTATAGATAGATAGATAGATAGATGACTTTATTCGTCCCCAAGGGGCTAAACAGTTTAGAATTAAAAATTGTACTACAGCAAACAAACAATGAATGACAGCTTTGTACAGACACAACACACAAACTTACAATTTTTACATGACCCAAGTCATGCAGTGACAGTGGTTACTAGCGTGGAATGAGATTGCAATTAAAAAAAAACTTAATTTAACTGTAGAAAAACTGTAAAAGGCAAGGCGATTTTATTTATATAGCACACTTTCAACACAAGGCAATTCAAGGTGTTGAAACAGAAATAAAAAGAGAAAGCAGAAACGAATATTTATGGTAAAGAAACGGATAAAGCACAATAATCGTTTAGCAACACCAGTAATTAAAAGAAAATAAAACATTTAGTGATTAGAGCATAAGATAGCATTTATCTGAAATTATGAAAATTAAAAACAGAAAACATTTAGCGATTGACAAAAGTGATAACAGTAAATAAAAAGAATGAAGGAAAAGTCGTATCAGTAAAGCATTAAAGCACTCCAACCTTTTTCATACTTAACATAAATCCCGTTTTATTACTAGATCCAGTTGATTAACTGGAACGAAGAAGGTGAAAACAGCCACCAAGTACTGGGTCTTACTTTAAAGTTTATTAAAAACAAGATAATGTCATCGTTAATGGTTCATTCAAATTCTTAAAATAACAAAAATGTTGGTTTTGAATATAAATACGATATTAAGAATTAAAATACCGCAATATGTTGCTGTATTGATATTTTCCTACATCCCTAATTCCTAATATGACCATCAGGATGTCACTATGCCCTAAAACACGGCGGGGGCTGCATTGTGCTGTGGGGATGCTTTTCTTTAGCGGGGACAGGGAAGCTGTCCAGTCAAACCTCACGCGTAAAATCGTGTGGTTATGTCAAAATGAGGTATGAATTAAATATATCTGTTGGTTCCGGAATAAAACAGAAAGAGGGGGGAAAAGAGGCAACAGGAAGGAGAAAGAGAACGATTTGGGCGACGAGCGGGAGGAAGTGGAGGACAAAAGGTTGGAGGGAAGCGGACAGAAGAGGTTCTGCAGAACCTGAATGGGCCGCAGCGTTAATAGAGTGCAGTCTCACCACAGAGGCAACGCAAATGAAAAAGTAACTCCCAGCCACACCTGTCACTGGTTCGCTCTCTGCACACATCCGTCCTGGGCATCAGGCATGAAGCAGATCCTGTTACTGCGCTTCCAGAGGGGAGACGCTCGCTAAAACGTGTCCGCAGGCGGAGGGGAGGCGTTTGTGTGTGTGTGTGTGCAGATAAATGATAACGGGGGGGGGGCGTGCTGCTGGGATGAATGGCTGAGTGCGCACCGATGCAGTGTGTGTGCGCGCTGGAGACACGTGGAGGAGAGAGGCTGTCATGCATCTCCGTGGAGGATCCACCCAGAGAGGAAGGAAAGGAGGACAGGGGTTAGACTGAGAGGAGGGGGGGGGGGCTGATGCAGGAGGAGGAGGAGCCGGGGGAGTGGCTGGGCGAGGGAGGCAGACAAAGCAAAGCAGGAGGGGAGAGAGAGAGAGAGAGAGGAAAGTGTTTCATTCTCCCTGCTGTCAATGAATAGAAGGCGTCTCCATTGTCTTCAGAACGGTAAGAAGCTACGCTCGTTGTGTGTGTGTGTGTGTGTGTGTGTGTGTGTGTGAGAGACAACTTCATCATGTATGGCGTTCCTGGAAGCCGGTGTGTGTGACCGTCGCATCAGAGGATCATGTAGATGTGTGTGTGTGTCGGAGCATCTCAGAACAAAGACCCGGTCTAAGGTTAGGGTGACGACCCGCTTCGTTTGCTTTGCTGCTGGTAGGACCGGTCTGGGTCACGGTGCGTGGTTCCGGTTCTGTGGAGGGCAAAACACGTTTTGGGGGGTCGACTCCGAGTCAGAGCCGAGGACGATGAAGTCCTCTACTGACCCAAGGACTCTGCCAACGACCGGCCGTTCCAGCCTTAGCTCGGACCGTAGCTGTTAGTGAGCCTCCAGGGAGGGTTTGGCTCCTCTCTCCTTTGCAGAATCGTTTCATTTCAAGCCTGACTGGTCCGCTTTTGGTCATTCCGCGTTATTTTGTTTGGAATGAGGTCCAAACTTTGACTAGGCCGCCTCAAACCCAGTTAGCACTGGTGTATTTGAGCTTAAAGGTCATGGAAGTGATGGCCAGACGTCGTTACCCTTCAGGATTTCCTGGTTTCTTGAATCGCTGCCAGTTGACCAAGTTCTGCAGAAGCAAAGCAGCCCCAGGCCATCATACTACCTCCACCATGTTAGACTGTGTGTGTGCAAAAGGTCCACTTTTGCCTCATCAGTCCCTGGAGTTTTGTCCCAGAAGTTCTGGATGTTTCTGGTCTTTGTGTTCTTCTGGGTCAGCAATGGGTTTAGGTCCCTCTCTTTCAAATATTTCTGTCATGAATTCTGACCTTAACGGAGCCAAATGTTCTGGTTTCTTCTCTTGGTTGCGTCGTTGATGACCTCTTGGAGAAGTTGTGGAAGGTTCTCACTGTACTGGAGACCCAAAGACGTAGAAATAGCTTATGAATACTATATAACACCAATCATATTATCATATATACGTCTATCGCAGACGTTGAAAGCCGGTAAAATACCATGATATAGGCCCTTTTAAAATGTATTAATATGATCTAATCCGATTCAGTCTGATCCAGTTCGATATTGATATGGGTCAGTGCTATTAAAAATTTATTTTTTTTGCTGTTATATTAATAATATTCCTGTAATTCAATGACTTAACACTGTATCAACCCTTTTAGACACAAAACTTTTCCTTCCTATTTTAGCTGTAAAAACGGCAAACTACACTAAAAAATAAAATCGATTTTCGAACTTGCGAAATCGATTCGATTCCTATAAGAAATGATTCAGAATCGATTTCCCGATATTTTGTTTCTGGTTTTTTTCCACACAGCACTAATGTCAATCATCCGCCCCCACCCTCACATCCACACTCTCAGCTCCAACTCTTTGCCCATTTTTTTTTTGGTTTTTCTTGGGTTGACGTGGACAAAACGGCGGTGATTGGAACCGCCCATTTGGTTTTAGTTCAGCTCTTCGGAAACCTACAGGTGATAACACGGATGCACATACAGTCTATGGGTTGCAATTTAATTTACAATGGGTGTTATGATCTGTCTTGGTGACACCTGATGCCTGAATGGGTGAGCAGGGCCCCCCGAGGCCCACCCAGTAGCGCCGGGCGTGGTGACGTATGAAATTAAACGAGACGCGGTGCATCTTTGCTGAAAGCCCACAGCAGGATGCTCCAACATTCAAACCGTACACTTGGCTTGGTGGTTTTTGGGGGGATGAGTGGAACGATTCTTCTTCCAAACACGAACAGAAACTTCAGCTTTGTGACGCTCGTCTTTACTGTTTGAGCGCATTGCTAATTATTCTGATGGGGAGAAACGAAATGTGGCATTTCCAGGTCTTTCTGAAGCTCTCTGTGACTGTTCTTGGCACTTTTACGACTCTTTTTTTTTTTTGGCTGCTTTGACATAAATCTTATAGGTGGGGGAGACCCGTGGGTGACAGGTTTTAGGTGAGATTATCTTCTTTTAATGTTCTGATCCAATGGAGTTCATTGGAACCTTCAGAAGTTTAGAAAAGCAGCTAACCGTACCACTGTGCAGAACTTTAATAATGATTACACAAGCATTTAAGTGAATTTCACACGACTATACTGTTAGATATTTCATTGGGTTTGTTACAGAAACTTCATTTTACAGTACTGAAACAGTTACTGTAAAAAGCACATCATACAGTACTGTGTTGTACTCATCTTTTTCTTTGTTCGTCTTTTAATATCAATTAAAAATAATATTAAATATTTTCTTGATGTTTAGTTGTTTTATAGTTATATTTTTATAATTTGATTCAAACAATTGTACTAAATTCAATGATACGCAGCTGTTACAAAACCTGGAAATCTTTATTTGAAACACTACAAACTGAAAACAAGTAGAGGGTGTATGTAGAAAATATTAAAATTTTTCAAATGCAATTCAACTCAACTTATTATTTAAAAAAATAAAACATTTTACTGTATACAAAAGCCCAGAAAGTGCATTCAGATGAATACTGGAGAAATAAAATGCTGCCGTGTTACGTCTTGCCCGTGTCCATCCATCCATCATCTACTGCGTGACAAAAATAGGTTCCTTTACCTGTTTAAAGTAAGAGCATTTGGAAGAGTGGCGGTTATCCGTCTTGAATGAGTCGGATAACCACTAAACTGTCCTTTAACTACTGTAACTTACATTAATAAACTGTAAATTTGGAACCACATGACCTAAGTCTGTGCTGATGCAATAAAAATTACAGTTGCTTACTGTAAAAACTATTTTTACAGCTTCGTACTGATAGATTACACTAAAAGCATCAAAATAACTAACAGTTCACAATAGCTTACTGTAATTTTCAAAGATACAGTAGAAAACCGTAAACAAATTGCCACGTGATTTTAAAACTCCCATGATGCAATGGAAATTACAGTTGTCAATAGTAAAAAATAGTTTTACAGCTCAGCACTGTACGTCTAACAGTGTAGGAAAATGCTTTCTAAACACTGGTTTGGTTTCTTGGCTCTTTTCCTTTTAGCAACATTCTCTTTCCATGGCTACATTTTTTCTTACAATTTTCTGACTTTACAATGTCAGACATATCTAGTTTAGATATCGAAAGCCTTCAATCATGTAATTTATTTATCTTTTTCGCAATTTGTTTTACTTTTCTACATCATAAAAATTTCTGTCTTCTAACTTGTGATTTTATGACTTTTGTGACGGCGAATTTTTTATTTTTTCTGGAAAATATGTGCAATTAATCTGAGAAATTCATAGTTTTTACTACTTATCTACATCAGAGAATTTCAGATTTGTTTTTAGAAAAATATGTGACTTTAATTGCGGAATTAAACTATTTTACCTGCATCAGTCTGAGGACGACTGCAGCAGAGCTTTGTTGGTAAAAAGAGAGATCATTCAGGTATGAAGGTGAGCAGCTGCACGATTTTTCTGGTTAGAATCTGCTCCAACGCAGCTGCTTTAAACGGCTAAAATCATCGCCTGGCTGGCAGATCCTTCAGCTCAGCAGAAAGCCTGAGGAGGAGCCATCAATCAGAGTCTGGTGTGTTGATTCAGAGAAACACCTAAAACATGCAGAGTGGAGACGGTTCGCTGAAGGAAGCCATTTTTTAACAAATGAAGGCAGAGAATTGAAACCGTCTAATGGAGGGGTCATTTTCAACAAACCTTCAGTGTGTAGATTTAAAAAATATAATCTTGGCTCTGTGATGAACTCATAGAAAAAGTGGTTGCAGTTTATGGTGTATTAATTTAGGATGTCCTATTGGTGCATCCCGTTAACATATGTGGGAGGGATTATCTGTTCCTCATTTTTCAGGAGTAATTTAAATCTATTTCCTTCACGTTCTGCTCCCGATGTCCTGCATCTGCACCAATCACCTCTGATTTTAGCACTCGGAGGCACGGAAGGCACTTCTTTCATCCCTTTTATTCAGGTCTCTACCCTCATTGTGTCCTTTAACATCGGCATCGGTATTTTGTAGAATAGGCAGCTGTTGTGTTTTCTTCAAAAGAATGTGGAGCGAAGCTGTAACCGAAGACGTGCTGTTGTTCTGGTTTCCGAGAGCCAAAAGAAAATTTGCTCCCAGTCTGGACGGATAGTTCGCTTTGTTTGGGAATCTTCTTGGTTAAAAATGAATGTAGGATGAATTTAGCAATTTTAACTGATCATTTTCCAATTCTTGATAAATACAGCAAAAAATAAATGTTTTAATATTTTGTCATCTCATTCCACAAGGTCAAAGAATAAAAAGTGTAACTAATTTGAAGGAGAAAGCTTTTTTTTAATATTGACGAGGTTGTGACTATTATTTTTCATCAATATTATTATCCGACTCGAACATTTTCTGGTTTTAGTTCTAGACTGATCACTGAGATAAAAACGCTGTACTGTAATGAGCGAGAAAGTGCCATTTGATAACTTTTGGGCTTTTCTGTTTTTGTTCTGTGATTTACTAAATACTGTATATAGATTACAAACCCAAATTTGGTGTTTTATTTCGCAAATATCAATAAATCTTTAAAAAAACAAATCCAGACTAAAAATTGGTAGGAACTCTGGTTCTGGTGTCTAATTGGGAAAACTCCATCTGGATTTTTTCTGAATATGTCCCAAATGAGACACAGGCTATAGCGTGTTGGACCAAAACAGGTTAGGCATCTCCTAGGAAGAGCTGCTGATTGAGTTTACCTCCCTAAATGTTACGTCTGTTCCTCCAGCTGAGAGGCCCTGTTTTTAAAATTAAACAGTCAAAAATTAACACCAATAATTTGGGTTATCTAGTTTGCAATATGGACGTTCATTTTTCAAAGTTCTATTCACATCCAGTATAGGTTATTCCATTATAAAACTTTCATACCAAATATTTAACTAGCCAGTTTAGCTTGCTAGCTAAATATATAACTTCAAAAGCTAAATACTTAGCTAGCAAGCTAAATTGGCTAGCTAAATGTATGGTTTTGAAGTTTATACTTAACTCAGAGCTCAATGTTTAGCCAATATGCTAATTCATTAGCTAATAACTTGAACTGGACTGTCAAAAGTTGAGTCTTGCTAACCTCTATATAAACTGTTGCTGCAGGTTCGGTCAGTCGCGATAAATCCATCAGTAAATGTCCGTTTTGATTTTTTAAATATGATTGTCCACTTTTTGCTTATTAGCAAGTACATGTGCATATTAAACTTTTAGCTCGGAGATAAGTCTTTAGTTTGAAGTTAAATATTTTGCTAGCCTGTTTAGCTCACTAGCTGAATATTTAGCTAGCTAGTGTTACATGGTGGTTGGTGTGGTCGCTCCGTGGGCCTTGGTCTTGGTCCATCCGCTGGTCTTCCCCCCACTTTTATTTGCATTTCTACATGCTTTCCACTTTATAATAAGGGCCACTAGTGCCGCAAAATCTTAATATATACACATATATATATATATATACCATTAGTAAACATTTGTTTACGCGTTTTACTGTGATATTGTGATGGTCAACTTTTCACTAATTGTGAACTAACTTGCATATTACGTTTAGCTCTTAGCTATATTTTTAATTTGAAGCTAGCTAAGTGTTTAACTTTAAAAGCTAAATATTTAGCTTCAAAAGCTAATTATTTAGCTTGCAAGCTAAACTGGCAAGCTAAATATCTAGCTTTGAAGTATATATTTAACTTACAGCTAAACGTTTAGCTAGTGTGCTAATCCACTTGTCGAGAAGCTGAAGTGGATTATGAAAATAAAAGTAGAGTCTTGCAAACCCCTATAAAAACTGTTGATGCTGATGGGACAGGTTGTTGTTTTGTTTTTTTTGTTTTTTTTTTACTGTAATAGTCCCCTTTTTGCTTATTGACAAGTAAATTTGCGTGTTACATATTTAGTTCCGAGCTAAAATTTTAGTTTGAAGCCAAATAGTTTGCTAGCTAAATGTTTAGGTCCAAAACTACATATTTACCCTGGTAAGTGTTGAGTTTGAAATTCTGATATTTTTAAAGGTATAAATAACATGGATGCAAATGTGACTTTGCAAAATGAGCCCGTGTATTTATCTTATGACAGGCTAAATAACAGACTAATCTAATGGATGTTGCGTTTGGATTGGATTTATTCTGGAGGGGGTGGAAATTGTTCAAGTTTCTGTCAAATATATAAGAAATCTAGAATTTAGCTGTAAATTGTGTAGAAACTGAAGCTGATTCCCAGGTCTAGATGGGAATACGTTTGGTTTTAGGCTGGGATTATTGTGCAAATGTGATGGCTTGTTTGCCAACAGGCTTCTTAGAAGTAACGAGTGCTCACCCTCCCATTCCTCCTTATCAAGCAGCTCCGTGTGAAGCACCAGTGGCTGAATAAATTTGCAACTCGTTTTAAATCAAACATGAATTCTTGTTGGATGTCGCACACAAACACGCTCTGCTTCTTTTCCTTTTCATGCCGAGGAGGAGGGTTGAGTTGGATCGAGCTGAAGCTGCTGCTGGGAGCAGACCAGTAAAACCAGCCAGAAACAAACAGGGGGGGGTCACTTGGTCCCAGCATCCAGCTGGAAGTGGTTCATTCAACATGTTTTCTAGTGAAGGAATTGGAGATCAATAGAAATACAAGAGGACCAGTAGGAACTGGTCCATCCCAACGTCCCACTGGTTCTTCTTAGGGCTGTAATTCCACATTTATTCATATTTTTCTGTACGGCCCGGTCAGTTCGGTATAAATTTAGCTGGGGTTGTTTTACCTCCAATCAGATCAAACTGCTTGATTTTTTTTATTTAAAAAATAAAAAAATTTAAAAAAAATGTAAAAAATTTTAATTAAAAAATTAAAAATGTATAAAAGATTTGATTAAAGATTTTCCCAACAACTGCCCATGCTGCATTCAAGTTCAGCTGGGAGACTAGGCTGTTGAAATATCAAAACAACTCCAGTTATTTAAGTATGTTTTACTCTCAAATATGTGCAAAGTATTAAAACATTTATAAACATTAACACTGTTTTCAATCAGTTCAATTCTGTTTATTTTTATAGTGCCAATTCACAACAGATGTCGTCTCAAGGAACTTTACAAGAAAAGTAATTTCAAACATTTCAATCAGTTAAAAGTTTTATGTTTAAGGAATCCCAGCAGATTGCTTGAGTCATAGACATAAGGTTATATTGTTGTCTACTCTGGCTGTGTATGCTTGTACTATTTTATAAAAAAAAAATTTTTTTTTTTTTTAAATACAATCAAATCTCCAGTCAGTTCTTAACTTTTACTTTTTTAAGTGATAGAAAATAATAAAAACAATTTCAGGAATGGACAGTAAGGAATTCAGGAAAAAGGTTGTTTAATGCTAATCAAGGTAAAATAAAAAAAACAAGTCCTCATATGTTTTTTGTATTGATTTATCTTGATTAAAATTTAATCAAAACATACAGAACCGGGACTTTTGGGTATTGTTACACCCTTACATTTAATCCAAGTGGGGAAAATTATATCCCCACATTATATGGACTCATGTTTAGCACAAGTATTGGCACCTTTGATGGTAACGCATATCGGTAGAACCCACAACTTTCAGATTGTATGACAACTTTTCTTCCCCCAATGCAGCTCAACAACGAGCACGGTGGTCAGTCTTCTCCTTTGAAACATAAAGTGGAATGTTTTAGGTTCTGCAATAAAAATGTGCGTTTTTTTTAAATTATTAATTTTAAATTATTTTGAAGTCAAGCTTTCCTTCTCCTCTGCTGCTGTCCTGCTAGCAGCCGAGGCTAGCAAACATCCCGGCCGCTTGCTCACTAAATAATTGAGCGTTAGTGCATCAGAGTGCCTTAACACTTCACTTCACCAGTTTCCAGATGGGACTAGCTTTTTATTTCAGGCTGCAGCTTCCTCTAAACCAACATCCTTCATCACTCCTTAACTACCAAACCTCTACAGGGAGCACCTAGTCGAAGCTAAAGAAGACAGACGACTGATTTGTGCCGTTTCTCCGATGGTCGAGGCAACATGTAGGAGGAAAAGCAAAGAAATAACCCAAATGTCTTTTTCTTAAAATACAGAACAGTAAGCAGAGATCATGATTAGACTTCATGTTTGTAAAAACTTTCCCGGTGTGTTTTTTTTTTTTTTTTTAGTTGAATTTTCCGAACAATTAGGTCAACGTATGAATTTTTCATCAGTTCTGCTGGTGTAGGCAGAAGCTAAATGAATGAAGGTAAAAAACACTACAGGTGCTGGCCAGTAAATTAGAATATCATCAAAAAGTTGAATTATTTCAATAATTCCATTCAAAACGTGAAACTTGTACATTATATTCATGCAATGCACACAGACCAATGTATTTCCAATGTTTATTTCTTTTAATTTTGATATTTATAAGTGACAACTAATGAAAACTCCAAATTTGGTATCTCAAAAAATTAGAATATTTTAAAGGCCAATGAAAAAAAATGTTTTTTTTTAAATGTTGGCCAACTGAAAAGAATGAACATGAAAAGAATGTGCATGTATAGCACTCAATACTTAGTCGGGGCTCCTTTTGCCTCCATCACTGCAGTAATGCGGCGTGGCATGGACTCGATCAGTCTGTGGCACTGCTCAGGTGTTATGAGAGCCCAGGTTGCTCTGATAGTCGTCTTCAGCTCCTCTGCATTGTTGGGTCTAGCGTATTGCATCTTCCGCTTCACAATACCCCATAGATTTTCTATGGGGTTAAGGTCAGGCGAGTTTGCTGGCCAATCAAGGACAGGGATACCATGGTCCTTGAACCAGGTACTGGTGGTTTTGGCACTGTGTGCAGGTGCCAAGTCCTGTTGAAAAGTGAAGTCTGCATCCCCATAAAGTTGGTCAGCAGCAGGAAGCATGAAGTGCTCTAAAACTTCCTGGTAGACGGCTGCATTGACCTTGGACCTCAGGAAACAGAGTGGGCCAACACCGGCAGATGACATGGCACCCCACACCATCACTGACGGTGGAAACTTTACACTGGACCTCATGCAACGTGGATTCTGTGCTTCTCCGCTCTTCCTCCAGACTCTGGGTCCTTGATTTCCAAAGGAAATGCAAAAATTGCTTTCATCAGAAAACATAACTTTGGACCACTCAGCAGCAGTCCAGTCCTTTTTGTCCTTGGCCCAGGCGAGACGCTTCTTACGCTGTTTCTTGTTCAAGAGTGGCTTGACACACGGAATGCGACAGCTGAATCCCATGTCTTTCATGAGTCTCTTCGTGGTGGTTCTTGAAGCGCTGACTCCAGCTGCAGTCCACTCTTTGTGGATCTCCCCCACATTTTTGAATGGGTTTGTCGTCACAATTCTCTGCAGGGTGCGGTTATCCCTAGAGCTTGTACACTTTTTTCTACCACATTTTTTCCGTCCCTTCGCCTGTCTGTTAATGTGCTTGGACACAGAGCTCTGCGAACAGCCAGCTTCTTTAGCAATCACCTTTTGTGTCTTGCCCTCCTTGTACAAGGTGTCAATGGTCGTCTTTTGGACAGCTGTTAAGTCAGAAGTCTTCCCCATGATTGTGGAGCCTTCAGAACAAGACTGAGGGACCTTTTAAAGGCCTTTGCAGGTGTTTTGAGTTAATCAGCTGATTAGAGTGGCACCAGGTGTCTTCTATATTGAGCCTTTTCAGAATATTCTAATTTTCTGAGATACTGAATTTGGTGTTTTCATTAGCTGTCAGTTGTAATAATAAAAATGAAAATTAATAAACACTTGAAATATATCACTATTTGTGGAAGGAAAGTATACAGTATACAAGTTTCACGTTTTGAATGGAATTACTGAAATAATTAAACTTTTTGATGATATTCTAATTTACTGGCCAGCACCTGTAATACTGTGTTTAAAGGATATCAGCAGTTTTCTTAATGAAACTCTCCGTACCACTCAAACTGATTCTAGACCTGATCCATAGTTTTTTCATGGCATTTCTGAGTTGGACTTGAAAGGCAAATTTTATATTATTCTCAGTTGTGATCCTGAACACAATGATGCAAATCAGCAACACCCCGGAGCTGATTGAGTGCGGCCTGTTTGATTTACAGAGTCAGGGGGAAGATCAGCAAATGACAAGAAAACGAACCAGAAAGGTCTCTGCTTTGAATAAAACAGACTAAAATCCTCATGGGTTCTAGCTTGGAGCATTTAGCTGCTTTCCACCGAATTAAACGAAACAAAATCAGCTGAAAGGAGGATCATGTTGGCAACCAAACTTTGCAGGAAAGAGAAGCTTCAATGAAATCTGTTAATGGCATTCAGCTACCTTCACCAGGACTATTCACCAATGGATATCTGGAAACATGTTTGGAGAAAATCTGTTGGTGCAAATTAATAACTTTCCAAAAGGCTTCCTCCCTCTATAGATGTCATTTGAATATGAAACAGGGTTGAGTACATTTTCAGTTCTCTTTAATCAAGATAAAGTACATACAGTATTACTTTTTTTTTTTTGATCAATTTCATTTCATGTTCTATAACTTGAAGAATATAATGAATAAAACTGACTAGATGGAAATCTGATTTTAGTTTTTGTAATGAATAATAAAATGGTACAAGTGGACATAGCCAGAGTAGAAAACAATAGAACCACTTGAAAAGTGTTAATATTTAGAAACATCAGTCCATATCCATATAATGTGGGGACATTATTTATATTTATTTATAGAACTGACTGGAGATTTCATTGCATTGTTTTTAAAATAAATAGATAACATTGAGGAAGCAAATTTCAAGTTAAAAATGTACAATTTCTGTGAAATTATTGCAGTTTCCACATTTTAAGTATCGTTTCATGGTATCGGTTAACTTTAACCGATATGAGTACATTAGACAGTATCGGGGGCCGATACCATATACCAGTATCGGTGCATCCTTAGATAAAATAGTACAAGTGGACATAGCCAGAGTAGAAAACAATATAGTCCTTTGAAAACAGTCAGTGTTAATGTTTAGAAATGTTTGAATAATACTTTGCCCATTTCTGAGAATAAAACATGCTTAAATCCCTGATTTGTTTTGGTGTCACTCTTGAAAGTTACCCCAGGAAACGTTGCATTGCGCTCTGAGTTCCTTACAGTAACATTTCTGTGTGTGTTCAGGTAGAAAACTGCTTATTTTGTAACAAACCGACAGAAATCTGAATATATGTAGTGTGATACGCCTAATTAAATGTATGGAAAGTAAAGGTGCGATCTCTCTGACAGTTATATGAGATTCTTTGCTGCTGTAATAAGATTAATTTATTTTTTCTTCACTTTGTAAACATCCTCACCAGCTGACCCCTTAAAACCATCCTGACTCTGTTCTCCCTGTCGAGGCTTTTAGCTGCCCACTCTGCGACGGCGTCTCAGTCGGTTGGACAGCTACTCTTTGAACTGAGTCGTTATGTCAAGGTCGGGTTTTATTTCCTGTAGCCGGTAACAGTGACGGGAATGTTAATGAGTCGGGCCTCGACACGAGGCGGTGCTGTAACAGTCCGAGGGAAGAATGCTGAGCTCTGTAGTCCTGACACTGCAGTGTTGGCTCCCTCCCTCACACACACACACACACACACACACACACACACACACACACCATCAGACCTCGGATATAAAGCCTGACACTGCATAACTGTCTGCTGTCTGGGAAATGGTAGGCGAAGAAGACGCATCTAATGTCAGAGAGTAAGCAGAGGACAGCAGCTGCATCAGGGAAGGAAATACAGGGAGGGGAAAAAAAGAAACAATACGTGAAAAATACACAATCTAATCTAGAATGAACCTTATGTTGGGTATTTAAAAGTAAAAATGAAACTTTGCAAAATAGAAGGTTCTCAAATAGAGGTAGGACACTGGATAAATTAGAATAGACCATTATTTTAAAAATGTAAAAAAGTGGAAAATTATATCGGCGAAATATATTTTAAAAATTGAAAAAATGTGCAAATGTCAGTGGAATTATAAAGACTTACACAGTTTGTTGGGAACAGAGATGGCTCTGGAGTCTAACAGCTGCGGTGGGGAAGGAGCTACGATAGCATTTGTTCATGTTCCTGTACGATGCAGCAGCTTACTTTCCAACAGCGCTGCCATTTTAGCCAGAGTCGTCCTGCTTCAGGTCGAGGGGTCATCCTGGGGCCTTCCTGACCAGCTTATCTAACCGTTTCCTCTCAGTTGTTGATTAGCTGCTGCTCCAAGTAGCACAGCCGACTCGTGGAAGGGTGTTTCCATAGTCTTGAATGAAATGCAGTTTGGGAAGCTGAAATAGTGGGCTGCTAGATAAGCTATAGACCCTGTGCACGTTAGCAAATGCTACTTCCTGTAGAGAAGCTGTGGCTTGTATCGGCATTTCCTGTTGTCACCACAGTGCTGTCAAAATGGATGGAGCCTGCAGCAAATGTTAATTTTTAAGATGCTGTGGAAATTTTCAGAGAATTTAAGTGGACGAAGTTCATCGCATTATCAATGCCTTTTCATCTGCTCCACAAAGTAAACGCGATAAGGGATTCGAATTGGGACATATAACATTTGAACACCAAATACACACTCCTTTGTGTGCATTTATCTGTACTGAGGCATATTTGGAGTTGGAACTATTCAGTTAGGCAGTTAAGAGCATCTGTATGTAAAGCCTGTAATATTCACAGAATTCAGCCGTTGTACCTGCAGGTCGACTTTACTCACAAATGAGGTCAATGTTAGTTAATGGGGAGCCTAATGCTGCATTCAGACGGCAGGCTTCATCAGCGTCAGGCAAAGCTCACAAAGCATCTAGTTTGACGGTTCTATGTTGAAGCTTGCAGAGTCTGCCACTTCTGAGCAAAAAACAACGCGTGGGCGGGGCTTCTTCTGTCGCTGTACGTTCTGAACTATGGCGGATAGTATCGAGAGAGTGGCTTGGCTTTATTTGCTAAATAAAGCTAGACAGCGTCGACTTCGGCAACATAAGCGCCGTTTCTGGATACACCCTATTCTACGGATGCGTTCTGAGTTCGGGGAGTTTAACCATTTGCTCCAGGAGCTGCTTATGGATGAGGTTCACTTTCAGTGCTACTTCCGTCTGGCCCGCACCCAATTTTACGACCTCCTGGGCCGCATCGGAGCTCAAATCTCCTACCAGGACACCAACTACAGGTTCTCTGCTCCTCCTGAGGTGCGCCTGTCCATCTGTCTTCGGTAAGTGTTATTTATGATTTTTTAAATGTGCGTTTTCTAGACTTAAATGTAGGTTTTTCCTGCCGCAGAGACCGTGACGCTCCTCCAACGGCCTCCACCGTAGAATTAAAATGTAATCTTGACGTTGCTGACGCTGACAAAGCCCTTGGTCTGAATGCAGCCTAAGTCACGCCCTTCTGTTTCCTGTCCATGCGTCCCCAAATGCAACAAAAAAATTTAATGAATGAGAGTCAATGGAGCGATAAAAGTTATTTTCTGATCCGTACATCCAACATATGATCTCCGAGAATTTTAAAAACTAATTTTGATGCAGAGAAAACGCTGATTTTTCAACGGCGACAAAAGTTACTTTAGGTTTTGTGCGAAAACACTAAGTGGACTACAACTGCAGAAGAAGAAGGAGAGCTAGGGTTGTAGCCTCCAGGATGAAGAAAGCAGCATTAAACACGGAGAAAACCTCTATAAATCTGACCATGTGGAAAGTAGCAGCTATGTCGGGGGTAAAGCAGCCGGTGGAGTGAGAGCCAGCATGGAGGAGAAGCTCTACAAGCTCTAGGTGAGTGTGTTACGTGCTATAGCTAGTGCCAACTCCCGTTAACAAAATTACGTCATATATGCGACTTCTGACTTCTGATTTGTAGGGATTTTAAATCCGAATTTTAACAATCAAATAAATCCCAAATCACTTGACAAACACAGTCGAAACGTATATCGTTAGTTATCATTTAAATCGAATTACCCCACATGTGTGATTCAGAACGTAAGACAAAGCGGACCAGAAAATCACTTTTATTGCTTCATTGACTTCCACGGGCCGACAGGAAGGGGAGGAGACTTATGCTCCCCATTTATACCTGAAGCTAAGGTTCCTTTACAGAAAAAATGATAGACTGGAAACTAATGTGGTATTGATTATTTTCCCGTTACATAAAATGACAAACAGAGGTGGGTAGAGTACACAGAAATCATACTAAGGTAAGAGTTGCACCATTTTAATATATTTTATCTGAAGTAAAAACTAGTCAGAAAATAACAACTCAAGTAAGAGTAGAAGAGTAATTTGTAAAAGGAATACTTAAAGATTGGATGAACACGATATCAACATCTAGTTTATCTTGGTTATAGTTTCAACAATAAAAAACATCATTCTGTGGGTTGCCAGGTCTGCTGCCGATACGCCCAGTGACCAACCTGTACTCTGTCAAGTGAGGAATGTATCCTAGAGGAGTTTAACTGACCGCTAACGTTAGCAAATGAGTTAGCTTACCGATCCAGGAGGAAAGTCGTAGTTTCCACGTATGTTTGATGCCGTAGAAATGTTTTATGTGGGTCCATCTAGTGTAGGCTTCACCTAAAACTACTCTAGCTTCTGTTCTTCTGTGTTCAGTCCTCTCCTGAGACGGATCATTATATCTGCGGGGCTCTGAAGCAGCTGCTGGACTTGCTGACTCCAGAATTCTTCTGAGTACCAGCCGAGCTTTAGATGTAAACCTAACGTCATTGCGATGCCCATCAAAATTTATATTTTATTTTAATCCGAAAATGATATTTTTATGGAAATTTTGGACTTTCTTTCTGCACCCCTCTAAACACCCCATGGAGGTATTATATATATATTGTGTGTAACTTTTTATGACATTGTTCCATATTCAGCATTTACGTACTGAGTAACTGATGATGACGTCTGATGGAGAAAAAAAATTTCTTGTGCGAATTCGAGTATTTTCAAGAGTAAAATTACTTAAAGTTCTCCTTCACTGGTGTCTTTTTTTATAATTCTTCAGTTTATACCAGTTCTATGTGGGAACGTGGAAACCCAACAAGGTGTGGGGGGGCTTTGCTCAGTAAGATTAATGGCATGCTCGTTTCTATCACTGAATGTCCTGACGTGTTGAAAGATTGAGCCGGAGAGTCTACCAACTTCGCCGTGAAGAACTGTTTACTGATATGGTGTAGATAATAGTATCTATAAACGGTCTGTGTCAGTCGGGGGAGGCAGGTTCAGCTGTTGCGAATATACTGTAATACTGTTCCTCCTTGCTTGATCGAGCAAGTCCTATTAAACATCCATGAACTGAAGGAATCTTACTCATCATTTTTATTTAAAATGTTGTTTTTCTCTGATGACAATCTGTTTTCCAATTCATTGCATTTTTTTCATGTGGTAGAAGTATCAGCATTGGTACTCGGTATCGGCGAGTACTCAGATTCGAGTATCTGTATCGTATTGGTGCGGAAACAAAGTGGTATTGTTGCATCCCTGGTAAAATCTGTTTTCCAATTCCATATTTTTTCCCCCTTTTAAAACTTTTATTTAAAGCAGGTAACGTGTGCGTATAGACAGAGCAACTGCTGGTTTGTTTTCTGGGGTCTGGAGCATTTTTAGTGACGTGTTTGCTTATTCATTCAGTGAATTCACTCAGTGGATAGAGTATTTATTAAAGTAAGATTCTTTATAGAATTACTCAGGTAAAATTAAAAACCACGCTGTAGTAAAACTACTACTAAATGTAGATTTTTAAAAATATCACTACCACCTACTGACCCCAAACGAGCTGCATTTGTCTGTGAGGTTAGAGCTTGAATCTGGGAATGATATGAAAGTGTTCAACTGTCGGATATGGAATATTTGCACATGTAAAAGGCGCCTTTACTACACATTTCACATCATTGCGTTCATCTGAGCTCTTCTTGTTGAGATGTCTCCTCCTCCCCAGTCCGCCGCGTCGTAATAAGCACGCAAAGAAACAGATCCTGATGGTTTGGAAGTGAAAATATGGAGGTAAGACGGGAGCAAGGTACTAACAGAGTCTGATTGAGTTGTAGATGAAATGATGGGGAGGAGATGCGGGTAAAAACCCCAGGAGGAGTACAACATAAAGCAGCAGCGAACGGGGGCAAGACGAGGTCTCCTGTCAGCTCAGAACCTCTGGGATTCACACCAAGGAGGTAACTAAAGGCAGAGGTGTAAAAATACAGCTGGATGGATGGGAATATCAGTAATGGGGGTATGGGAATGGAAAAATGTAAATGCATGAAGAGTAAATGCCACCAAAAAATGGATGGAAAACAAAAAACAGGAGGGAATTGAAGAAAGAAGGTGGAAGAGTGTGAAGGGAAGAAATGTTAGGAGGAAATATAAAGAAATAAACTTGTTGATGATCAAATTAAAAACAGTAAACTGCAGATGAACATACAACTGCTCTTGTTGGGAACATGATTTATTCGTAAGAAAGTGTGCGAGATATTAAGTTAAAATTATGTATGGAGAAAGTAATTTTATTGAGTTTTCAGCTCAGGTTAATATCATTTGGTGTTCCACAGGGAGCCGTGTTAGAACCAGTATCATCTGATAGATGGTTTGATGCATAAAATATTTTTTAAACATTATTTCAAAAACGAAAATATTTCATGGAGTTTAAGCAAATTCTGTTAAAAATCCTTAAGGTAATTAGAAGCAAGATGGAGCAAATAAAAACTAAATTCAAAAATCTTTTGTTCATTCCAACTGGAATCTAAATGTTGTAGCTGACGTAACCCAAGATGCTGTGGACAGGAAGGATCTCCAGTAGCAGTCGGTCTTCTCTTCAGGCCTCTGACTGAAGACTGTTGCTGTACAACAGCCTCATGAACATCATAACATGCTAAAAGCACCAAGTAGAGTCCACATTCCAACGTAAGGTATCCTGAATGACTCCATCGGCTGTTCGCAAAAACTGCTAATCAGCCTGATTTGCTCTTGCCGCTCCTCTTTAAAGGAAAAATGTTTTCGTTTTTTTTTTTTCGACCTGGACTTTATTTATAGCATACATTACGTTAATCTACGCATTAGACAACTTTGGAGTCACCTGGAGTCCTTCTGGGGAAGTTTATATGATATGATATGCCAATATATCACGGTATATTATGTCACAATAGTATATCGATATTCAATAGTAAACAATCGATTTTAAAAAGTTTTAGAATTTTAATGACATTCTGACAGACCACAACCACTTTGGCAGTAAAACTGAAAATAGGACTGGTCGTTCCAGTGGATCAACTAGAACTAGTAATAAAACTGGATAAGTTATGGATGAAGCAGGTTGGCGTGTTTAGCATGCTGCGACAGGTTACAGTTAAATTCAGTTTCGAAAACTGTGATATCGCTTCATTTCCTCTGTTTCGTGATACATATATCGTATCGTCAAATCAGCAATAGCAGTATTTATCGATTGATAGACGTGTGGTGCGATAGAAAAAAAGGGCTCGATAAAAAAGTTCTATATCCTTACCGAATATGTGGAAATATACTTACTGATGTTACTCAGGTCTCTTGATTTGTTTCTGTGTATTACAAACTTAGTTATGATAAAAAGAAGTGTTGTTGTTTAATTCTTCTATCTATATCGATTAATACAACTATTCCTTTATCGATATGCTCTTTTTCTATATCGTCCAGCCGTACGCCAAATTCTTGCCACTTACACAGCCCTAAGTCGCGATCATAAATAAGGCATAAAACTAATTTATTTATCGCATATTTTTCGGGACGTCTCAGAAGCGCTTTTTTGTGTTCTTCCGGTGTTTTTGCAGGCATTTATTCCAACTCACCAAAAGCTGCCATTTTAGTGACATTACTGCAGTGCCTCATGGCAGTTGCATTAGACCCAAACGGAACCAACACTCTTTAGGATTTCCAGAAAGATTTACTTCAGCAGCAGTTTGGCCGTGATTGAGCTGAATTTAGAGCGGAACGGTGTTTGCATTTTCTCTCAGATCAGATTAGAATTTGCTTGATGCCACATTTCTTGGGTAGTTGTCCAGGAATCATGCAAAACTTTATGTAAACTCATAAAACATCCTGCAGGAGGGGGAGGTTAGCTCCAACACTCATAAATCTGAATAATTACATCTGTTTCTGTCCATTCCGTACCATCAGTCCTGCAGAAGGTGGCGCTGTCTCACATCGGTACTCTAGGTGTAATAATGGACTCAGACCTGAACCTCCAGGGTCACATAAAGGCAATAACAAGGTCAGCTTTCTAACACCTGAGGAACATTTCTAGGATTAAAGGACTGATGACACAGAAGGACCGTGAAAAACTGATCCATGCGTTTATCTTTAGTCGGATTGATTACTGCAACAACGTCTTCACAGGTCTACCTAAAAAAATCAATCAGAAAGCTGCAGCTGATCCAGAACGCTGCTGCTCGTGTTCTCACTAGAACCAGGAAAGTAGAACACATCACCCCAGTTCTAAAGTCCTTACAGTGGCTCCCTGTAGCTCAGAGAATAGACTTTAAAATACTCCTACTAGTTTATAAATCACTGAACGGTTTAGCACCAAAGTATGTTGGAGATCTGCTGTCACTATAGCAGCCCAGCAGACCAATCAGGTCCTCCAACTCTAGCTTACTAAACATTCCTAGAATTAGAACTAAACAGGGAGAGGAAGCTTTCAGCTTCTATGCTCCACAAATCTGGAACAAACTTCCAGAAGAATAAAAAAACGCTGAATCGTTTGGCTCTTTTAAATCAAAGATAAAAACTCTACTATTCAGAGCTGCATTTGCGCCCTAAAATACGCTTTCTGATCACTATTTGATTCTTGTGGTTTAATTTTTATTCTTATTTTCTTTTTTAATTCATTTTTAATCTATTGTTTTATCTGTTTTTATTCTATATTGCATAAATTTGTTCCTTACATCATCTTTTCTTATTGATTGATGGTTTCTATCTGTTAAACCCATATGTTTCTGTTTCTCTAATCATGCTTTTGGTATCATTATCACTGAATCATGTAGAGCGCCTTGAATTGCCCTGTGTTGAAAGTGTGCAATAGAAATAACATTCCCTTGCCTTATTTTATACGTTTCAATCATCCACACGTTTCGAAGGTTTAGGGCATCTTACGCGTTAGCAGATTAGCCCAAAGCTTCCCTGATTGTCTGATTTCTGTGAAACATGACAGAGCCTTTCATTATTCTCTATTAGCAGACAGACTTGCATGTTGGAGTGTCAGAAAGACAGCGTGACCTTCCATCCTCCACCACAGCTTCGAGCTCAGAGAGAAACGCCACTTCTCTGTATTTTATTCTTTTTCTCGTATAAATCCGACCCCAGCAGGGCCTGTGAGACATCTCCCGCCGCGTTCGAGGCCCGTCGGATCTACGAACGTTTGGAAATTGAATGCTTCCCCTCCCATGGGGCGGGATGTCAGAGCTGCAGTGGCTCTTTGGGCTTAAATGCGTCTTCGTGGGATGCCGCGGGAACCAGCGGCTGACTGAGCCGAACCGTGTTCTCCACTCCACAGGAACACCGGGTGCTGTCGTCGTGTTTCCAGAGACTTCTGAGGCTGCAGCAGATGCACGCTGCGGTAACGAGACGCACTCCTGCGGCAGAGGGGTCCACAGGACTGCTGTTTTAGAGAGGTGCAAACTTCGACACCCAAAGCCATATCCAGAGTTTCTACCGAGGTCAGGGCTGGGACCAAAAGGTGGCCCTGGCATTTTCGTCCATAGTGTCCCACCATAATCATTTACAAAATGTGCAGAGCATAAGGCTCACAAGAGGATTTTGAGCATGTTGTATTGTCTTAAAAATCATATTTTTAAAAGGAGCCGATTGGTTGATTGTAAAAGAATGGCCACAGTTAAAGGAAAATACACCTTCTGCGGTGTAAATGTATATTAAATCCAAATCGCCAGGAAGAGAATAAAGAAGCACTTCTGAGGCGTCCGTAAGTCCAAGGGGAATAAAAAACATGGTAAAATTACTGCTTTATGGACAGATTAAACCTGATTACAAGCCGAATTTGTCCTGCCCCAGCACTCCCGTTCTACGGACGTACGCTGATGGAGGAAGTGAGTATAAATACTGCTGAACGGCTCAGACTGGCTCCAAAACTCTCAGGGTGAGTAAGAAAAAAATAAAATAAGTTAAAAATAAGGTCCGGATTGAAGAAAACTAATAATTCCCCTTTAAGGTGCGTTCACGCCGCCCCAAACATGAACATCAAGAGCGGCAAGATTACATGTAAAGTCTGTGGTTGAGGGGGCGTCAAGAGTCTCTGCGGCGCTTTAGGTGCTTTAGCCGCGTCAATTTTTTTACATTTTCTGCGTTTCATGCTTCAAAGCGCCTGAAGCCTGCAACGCAGAAGTTCACCCAGTTCATCCTGAGGCAAAGCTTCAATGTATAGACGTCCCCCGACACTAAGATTGTCTAGCCAGCAACGGCAGAGAAAGCCCCGCCAACCGTGCTTTGCAAACTTGTCAGCGTCAAACTATTCGGTTTGTGAGCGTTGACGCTGACGGTGTGAACACAGCATTAGGGCTGGGCGACATAGCCTCAAATTTATATTTGCTATAATCTAAAACATGTGCGGTAATAATATGTAATGCAATATACGTCCTTCTTTTTTCTTCATATTTATATTAAAATAACGAAACACAAAAATTCTCACAAAATAAATATATTTTAAATAAAAGCTAAATGTTCAAAAATTGTTACTTTTTTGTTAATTTATTATGGCACAAACGAAAACCTGAAGTTTTCTTTTTCAATAAATGAAAAATGTTGCAATATATAGTGTAAAGAAAATCATTTAACATCAGTATTTGTCTTCCTTGCTAACTTGAAACATGGTATGTACGTAATCATCTCTGCCTTTGGCTACATTTATACCATTTTCAGTGTCACATTTCCCATCTTGAAGTGAGACTGGATGTCAAAAACACCGATGAAGATGTCTTTTCAAATCGAGTCGAGGATTTGGAGAATCGTGACACCCCTAGCTGCAAGTAGTCACGGGTAGTGAAAAAAATGCTGACATACCAATACATTTACCTTCATAGCATTGGGATTCATATGAACGTTGGGAAAATGACTACAATTACTGAACATTCTAAATGCCACAAATAATGAAAGGCTGCATTAACTAAAAGGGAAAGTTCAATAACTTGCAGAATGTTCAGTCTTTAATCATTTAATTGGTAACTCTGCATTGACAGAAAAATGCCATATTACTGTGTGATTGCCTAGAAGTCTGAACAAACAGGCTAGCAGAGGCAAAAAAAAAACTTGTATAGAGTTAAACAATCATGGCTACAGACATAAAATCAAGAAATCAGAAGGACTTAAGCAGGTTCTGCTGGAACACCTCTAAAAAATCCCCCTGGATTTATTTGACCATCAGGCGCTCAGCAAACCTTTACTGAAATGAATGCTCATGCATCTGCAGGGCTGTATGTTAATTTTTATCTCAAACATCTTTTTGGCATTTATCCCCTATCACTTTATCGTTGGTGCAACAGAGTTTGCTGATTTGTGGCGTACACAAAAAAAGTTGTAGCTTCGACACAAAATAATCTCTGAAAACCTTGTCTTCAACAAGAGACCATTACATTATTTTGCTGAAAATAAACTGTTGAGAGAAGGGGAACTGGTACAAAATGTACAAGATATGAAATTACAACCGGACGTCGAAGGCATCTTAAAGAAAATGTCTTACGTCTGAGGCGGACTGATCGCATTACGGCATAATCTGTTTGTTTTTTAAATGACGGTGTGGAATAATTCTAAATTCTAGTTTTGCTATATTTACTATCTAAAAATATCTGGTTTGAAGGGAGATGGCTGAAGGTTCTTTGCATGAAACGAATTATGAACAAAAGTGTCAGAATGGCTGATTCTGAGGGCTACCTATTAAAACATAGACAAGATCTATTTTATAGTGGGAATGAGATTAATTCTAAAATATATGTGAAAGCTGCTTATACCTACCTGGTTTCTCCCAGCTATGGATCTCTTTTCCTCAGCGACCTCTAACGTCTGTGAAGACCCTGAATCATCCCTAATGCTGACGTCTGGTCTCATGTCTCCCCTGTAACTCTGATCTTTACTATTGTGGCATTAAAGAGAAATTAAAATGTGGAAAGTATTTTGTTATATAGAATTGGGACGAGTAGTAGTGACTTTACTGTGGAAATGAACCTCAAAGTCTCTCTTAAACCATAGAAATCTTGTTTTAGCCACTTATAGTCTTTTTCCAACTGTGCAGACCAGGCCTGGACGGTATTCCGGTTCTTACTGGAAACCGATGTTTATTTTCGTTATATGAATTTTTAATATATACCGTTATATAGCTAAGACAACTTCGGGAACGTTTAATGTGTGGACGTGTTTCAGCGGTGGCCAATTTCACTGCTAGACGCTCTTCACCACAGTGTGAAAATTAACGTTTTTAACTCAGTACAGCTGCTGGCAGGAGCTACCGGAGCGAAGCACACAATGCTGAGGAAGTAATTCCAAAAAGAGAAGTCACTTCTGTAGTTAATAAGTTTATCGGCTTTAAAAATTTAGACGAGAACAGAACAGCAAATCTTTTATAAGCGCTATTGCGAGTAACCAGTAGGGGGAAGTGTCGAGCGCTATTTGACCGTCTGTAGGTAAACGCGGTCAACAGCGGCAAAACCAGTAGGAAAGAAATCAAACATAAGTAAATATGTTCAATATACCATCGACAATACTTCTTCCGTCTTTTTTTATGTTGTTATGTGAATATTAACCAGCAAATGACTCTTATGTTTTATTTTACTTCTTCTTTGGCAAAATCCGGTGTGAGTCTGTACTCTGCCCCCTAGCAGGATTCTTCAGTACTACATGCAAAGCCAGTAAAAGAAGCAATTTGCTGCTTGCGTCAACGTGAGGTTAAAAAACAACCATAGAACATCAAGAATGTTTATTAGAATCATAATTATTTTAATTATTTTATATTCTTCCCCTGTGCCTGGAAAAAAGCATGATAGAGTCCATATGACAGTAAAATTGACTCTTTAAAGCACATTTTTATATTCTTCATTCTTATAAGATAATATGGATATGAACGGTCTTGTATGGAAAAAGATACCGGTAAATATCGTAATACAGATAGGCTTTTTTAAAATACCGTGATATGAAAATTTTGCCATACCACCCAGCCCTAATGCAGACTCTCCCTGACCTGCTCTGTTTTTTTGTGCAAAACAAAGATTTCTTTCGAATATGTGGAAAGTAGTAAAGTTCTGCAAAGAAGGAGTTACATCGCTAACATTAGTATTGTTAACCAGCTTAACATGATATTATGACTTGTGTTAACTAGGCCTTTTTTAGTTAATACACACTTCCTGACTGGTTTTGGACTGAAATCTGCATGCAACAGCATTACTCAACTTACTTTCTGCTTGAAAAACTGGGTGACGTATTTTGCCTTTTACAGCCTCTGGCTGGTGGATTGCTGGACATGCTGTCTAACTTCTGTAGTTCTAACTTTTTAACCTCCGATGGGATTTCTTTGTTGTCTACCCAGTTCTGTTTGCAGCTGGGAGGGACGGCTGCGCCATACTAAGCCGACTGTGAGTGCTTTGAGACAGGTTGGACCTCCCTGAGAGGAGCAGGTAGGGTTTAACTCTAGAAAAGAGTTGAAGATGTTTCGTTGAGGAGCTCAGTTCAGCTTCTAGTTAATGTTTTCTACATTGTTGGACTCTAACAAGTTAGTTATTGTTCTGTATTCCGTCACCAACTGTACCAAAAATAAATTTAAATGAAGCTTGATTGAACAACCAAAGAAAAAGCAACGGTTGGTTTTAAGTAGGGCTGAGGAGTATAAACCGAAAACCGGTGTTTTTTTCCGTTTTGATATGAATTTTTAATATACCCCTATACCGCTGAATACCTCGGACAACTTCCGGAACGTTTAATGAGGGGACGTGTTTCAGCCAGGACCGATTTCACTGCTACACGCTCTTCAACACAGTGTAGAAAATATCGTTTTTAACTAAGTGCAGCTGCTGGCAGGAGGGAAGTACACAGTTCTGATGAAGCATTTCCAAAAAGAGGAGCCTCGTCTACAGTTTTAAAAGTTTATCGGCTTTAAAATGTCAAACAAGAGCATACCTTTTACAAACTCTATTGAGAATAACCAGTAGGGGGAAGTGATGAGCGCTATTTGACCGTCTGTAGGTAAACGCGGTCAACGGCGGCAAAACCAGTAGGAAAGAAATCCAAAATAGCGGTAAATATGTTTTTCATACCATCTACGATACTTCTGCCGTCTTTTTTTCTGTTGTTATCTGAATATAACCATCTAATAATCACCCACGGTCGCCATGTTTATTTTACTTCTTCGGCAAAATCCGATCTAAGTATGTACTCTGCCCCCTAGCAGGATTCTTCAGTACTACATGCAAAGCAGTTAGAAGATGTAATTTGTTGCTTGCGCCAATGTGAGGTTTTAAAAAAATTATACATCCAGCCTTAGAACAGAAGAATGCCCACTAGAATCACAATTATTTTCATTATTTTCATATCATTCACCTGTGTCTGCAAAAAACTATCTGATGCAGTCCATATGGCAGTAAAATGGGCTATTTAAAGCACATTTTATATTCTTCATTCTTATAAGATAATGTGGATATAAACAGTCTTGTATGGCAAAAAAATACCGTAATACCGATATGTTTTTTAAAAATACCGTGATATGAACATTTTGGCATACCGCCCACCCCTAGTATTAAGGAAACTGAAATCCTCCCATTTCTCAGCTCCTTAGCAGTAAAACAGCAGCATTTATTCAGCCTTGCGTGTGACTGATGATCCGACTCAGTTCCCGTCTCCGCTCTGCACTCTCAGCTCAGATTTACCGAGCAGTCAGTCTGCATCCTGCTGTTTTCACGCTTGATGACCGTCAGAAAGATGCTTGAGGGCCGATCGCAGAGTAGGTCAATCATCCTCCACCTAACGTGGAAGAAGGACGGACGGCTTTGTTGGGCTCCTGAAAATCCCTCGGCTCTTTGCCACGGCTGCCGGAAGCGTGGCGCTCCAAAAAGGAGTTGAACTGTAAGATGAAGGAAAGCCTGCTTGAGTGAAACGAGCTGTTCGTATCTGCTGCCAGCAGGTGGCGCTCCGTCTTTGTCATCACTTTGCTTCGCAGCAGCAGGAGTATTTCAGATCCGGTGCCTTTTTTTCCTCTCTCTCTATCTGAAATCCTCCCTGTTTCCATCTGGTTTTTCAGATTTTTATTTGAACTTGGGGAGTGAAAAAAATCAGCTGAAACGTGACAATTTTCTAAACGATCAAATTAAATCTAGGAGAATTACTGACTGGGAATCAGTGGGATGTCCTCAGAAGTGCTGCAGGAGTGTGTGTGTTTCCTCTCCATATGCCTCCGAACCAGAGCTCCTCCCACTCCAGGCTAAAGTCGGCACACACACGACTAGCGACAGCATGAAACCTGCGTTGCCGTGGCAACACTTCACTTGACTTCTGTGACCACCTTCGTGCCCCTCCCTTCCCAGCCGTCTCCAAGGCAACGGCCTCCTCCTCCCACCCTTCCTCTTCCTCCTCGCTGGAGCTGAGTTTATCATCTGAACGAAGGATGGAGGAGGGTAGAAACTCTAGGAGCAGCTCCTGTACATTTTTATTTTATTATTTTTTTTGTTTAAAACTTTTTTCCTTTGCTCCAAGATGTTTTATGAAGCCACCATCAGGGTTCTAATAGTTTTAAAACTGTCACAGTTTTTATTCCGTTTTGACTCGAGATTTTGAATTCTATTTTAGTTTAAATTAGTTTTTACCTTTTGTAATGTAGTTTAATTTAGTTTTAGTTTTTTTTTTTAAATGATTAGTTTCAGTTTCAGCTTTGGTCTGTTCGTTAAACAAGTTGTGTACCAGGTTAAGAAAAGAAAAAAAAAGAAGAAATGTAACAAAATCTCAGAAAATGATTTTTTTTTAATGTATTGACATGGGGATTAACAACGACACAAATCAGGCAAGTATAAAATATATATGGCAGAGTAGTTCTGTAAACACAACAACACTTTTGGATTAAAAAGCCCAACAATTAATGCAGATGCTATCGGTGTGTAAAAACACTGAGTGGCTACACAACAAAACAAAAGTCAGGAGTGCTATGATGCTTTTGATCATTTTACACATATTCTAGTAGTAAATAATCCCAAATTGGACTCTGGCACTTTCCCTCTGTTATAGAAAATTTTATTGCAGAATAAGTTTTTTTTTATTTAGTTACTCACAGTGCCAAGATAAAACATTGCTTAGTTTTTGCTGAGTTATGCTGCCCTGTGACACATCCTGTTTGACTGCTAAAAGTGTCCTTTCTCTAAGCAATTTCTTATCTGCAACCATGCAAGCTGATTAACGAACCGGTCAGCAACAGATCCGATACGCTGTGGTTAAATCAGTAATATATACTTGTGACTTTGTAAAGAACCTCAGAGCTCCCTATGGACTCTCCATGCGCATGTAAAATAGGGCAAAATTAAAAGCGGTTTGTGCGTTATTTATTGGAATTTTATGTTGAAGTTGTCATTTCAGAAACACGGCGTGAAAAGGACAAACAGAAAGTGGGAATAAAAAAAAGAGCAAACGGAGGAGAAAGATGAAGTCATCGGTGAATAATGGATGTGAAGAAAGTGGGGAGTGAATAAAGGGAGGAAGAGCTGCTGTTTGCATTATTAATCACATTTTCTTCCTCTTGCTATCTGTCCTCCATTTATTTTGTTTTATTAATCTATTTTTCTTTCTTCACGCTGATGTTCCTCTCATCCTGTAGGAGATTATGTTTTAAAGTGCAGATCGGAAGTTTTCCATCCTCCTCACGTCTGTCGGTTTCGTTGATTATGCAGAATTGTTGCATCATGATATTATCAGGATTAGGGATGCAACGATGCCACTTAATTTGAAACCGATATGTTGATCTGTGTACTACCAATGCTGATACAAAAAAATTCAATGCGTTGGACGACAGGCTTTATTTCATTTTCTGCTTGCTACAACAAATGTTGAATTGCATAAACATATGAACAAAAATTACCACAAAACGGAAATTTTAAGTGAAAAAGAAACATTTTCTATTAAACGTTTGCAGATTTTCCACATTTTAAGTATCGTTAACTTGAACGAGTATTAGAACGGTTTTGTCCCGATACCTGCTTCCAGTATTGGTGCATCCCTTATTAGGATCAGATGTTTTCCTATTAAAAGGTTTTATATTTGTTTCTTTTTTTCCTTTTTAAAGATTTTTGCATTTTGCTCATGTTTTAATATGAAATATTCAAAAAAGTCCAAACACGATCGTGGAAAAACTTTCTAAACATCCCCTCTGTTACTTATTTATGGATAGCACATGTCAAAACTTAACCGCAATAATGTGGGTTTTTTAATCTGTCGTATTGGAAAAATATATATATATATATATATATATATATATCATTTTTCTAAGTTATATTTGCATCCATTTTGTTTATTCATGTATAAATTTGAGTTTTTAGCAAAATATTTAGTTTGAAGCTAAATGCTAAGCTAATATAATATGTAAATTTACCCCCAAATAAAACTAATAATAGCATTATTTATTTTCCTCCTGACATCTTCAACATTTCAGCTCTGTAAAATAATATTTAGCATTCTAATTAAATATTTACTGAGAAAATGTGACATTTATGAATGAATAACTGGATGCAAATATAATTTTGAAAAATGAAGCCCCGTTTATTTCTCTTATGACAGGCTAAATAACCCATATTACAAACAGCAGCCTCTACACGTGTATTATTATCGTTTTAGGAAAACTCATGCTGCCGCTTTGTGCAGGTTTCTCTCCTCATCTTCATCAAGTTGCAAACCTGAGAGATGAAAGAGGAGCGATGGAGGAGGAGGAGGAGGAGGAGGAGGAGGGTAGCTGCTTACGACAACTAACGATGAATTATAGAAGCCTGTCCCCGGGCTGAAGAGTCACTGTGGGGGAGGATGGATGGATGGATGGATGGATGGATGGACGGATGGATGGATGGATGGGAGGACCATCAATGCCGATAGAGAGAAGTGGAGCGAAGGAAGATGAGTGGAGGATGAAAAGATGAAGTGGCAGGAGGAAGAGAAGAATGTGTGGGTCATTTTGTCACCAAGCACTAAAAAAAACAAAAAAAAAGAAGAAGATGCAAACCCCCTGACTCCCGTTACCACGGAAACCAAAGGGAAGCGCTTTTATGTTTCACACTTTGTTGCCCACGGTAACTGTCCTGAGATTGTAGTATGGGAGGAGAGAGTGAGAGGAATCTGTGAGGGAGAACAGAGTTAGGACAGACGAGCCGGTTTCGGTTCTGTTCGGTCCGAATGCATCCTCTGATCCCGGGCAGGAATGTCCCCAAACTTCCGGTCCTCTGCCATGAATACGCAACAAACACGCGTGCCGCTACGCTCCGAATCCGGGTTCAGTTGGACGAAATTTGACCCTTTTCCACTTTGCCAACATTGGACATGCTCTATTTGCAGCTTCGCAGCATGATACCACCACCACCATGCTTGTTAGCGCTAGACCGAGGCCTGTTGGTTTGATCGGTGGGGACATCTATGGAGGAAAACTGTAGATTTATTCAAGTCGAGTGCGTTTCTAGATGACCACAGTTTCCAATCGTACCTCAGTAGAAGATATTTAGATGAAAGATAACCAAACTGTCTTAATCAGAGGAAAGCTAGTTGAGACCCAGAAAACTTGGAGTGAGAGGGCTTCTGATTAGGAAGACGCTGCAGAGCCTGCAGGTAGCATGGTGGTGGCAGCATCATGCTCTGGGATGGGTTGACTGCTATTGGTACAAGTCCATTCACCAATCAAGATGGAAAGAGAAGAGAAAAATGTGGGCTATGAGAGCTGGCCAAAAGGAAAGGTGGACTGGGCGGCCACCCAGGGCGCCACCTGCTGGAAGGGTACATTGCAAGAGAGTCAACCCCTATGGTGGTGATGGGGGGGCAAAAAACAATCTCGCCTAGGGAATTAAAATCATTAGGTTTGGCTCTGTGGACTATCTCCAGATTCTTTATACAAACCTCAAAACAACAGCTTGATAGTGAAAAGTTTGGATTTTTTGGAAGTTCCAGCTGAAAAATGATGCTAGACATGAATCAGAACCGGTTCTGGACTCAATAATGGTCCAACGTTCAGCTCCTGGAAGGGTTGAGAGCTGCACCCTGTTGAAAGCGAGCTGACTGTAACCAAAGGCACCAGTCTTTTGGCTGGAAGCACCCCACCCCCCCGCCGGATCGGCCAGACATCATGATGGTTTGCTCCAGAAACAATCCGGTTCTGGTCCAGCCCGATTCTGGCTGGGTTTTATTACACGTTTTAGCCTTTGTGTGTAATTTACACCAATCCAGTAAATGTTTGTGGACAAATTGGTGCATCAACGCCACCTTGTGGTGACTTTCTTGGCAGAATGTTACTGTTATAAAAATGATCACATTTCGAGCCTTCTGTATTGTGTGCAGCTCTTTATGCTGGATTTGTTCGATTGTTCTCAAGAATTTATCAAATGTAAGGAGGAAATTTGAGGAACCAGTTTCTGCTCAGATATAGGTAGATATGAGTCTATTTTCTCAATAATTAGTAGTAAAACACATCAAATGAGCAGCATTCAGAGCGAAGCTCCTGATAGAGGAGAAGCCTTTGTGTTGTATTTCTGTCCACACGTGTGGGAGTTGGCCACTTTATTAGCAGCTAAACAGCCTCCAGACTGAGAGGATTGTTGCTTAGAGATTTCATTTTGATTAATTTCATTTTGATTAATCCAACCCACATTCCCTGCATTAGCCACAGAAAGCAAACAGATGGCAAAACGAGCCAGAAAAAGCCAGTCCCTTCTACGTCACTGAGAGATTTAGCATTCATGGTCTTACCGCCCTGGCTTGCCACTGCCCACAGTTGGGCTGTACACATTCAGAGAGTAGAGGCATCTCTGCTAAGAAAAGCTAACTGTTAGTAAAGAAGCTAACTTTTAGCAACAAAAGTAACTTTTAGCACTTAAGGTAAATTTTGGCAACAAAACTAACCATTAGCATTGACGGTAACTGTTAGCAAAAAAAGGTAACAGTTGGGAATGAAGCTAACTCTTAGCAACAAAGCTAACTGCTAGCAGTGAATCTAACTGTTAGTAACAAAGGTAATTGTTAGCACTGAAGGTAACTGTTGGCAACGGAGCTATCTGCTAGCAATAAAGCTAATGCTTAGCAACAAAGCTAACATTCAGCAATATAAGTAACTATTGGCAACAAAGCTAACCATTAGCAATGAAGCTAATTGTCAGCAATAAAGGTAACTGTTAGCAACAGAGGTAACTGTTGGTAATGAAGGTAACTTTAAGCCACGAAAGTAACTGTGGGAAATGAAGCTAATTTTCAGCAATAAAGGTAACTGTTGGGAATGAAGCTAACTCTTGGCAACAAAGCTAACACTTAGCAATGAAGGTCACTGTTTGCAATGAAGCTAACTGTTGCCAATGAAGCTAATGCTTAGCAACAAAGCTAACATTTAGCAAAATAAGTAACTATTGACAACGAAGCTAACTGTTAGCAACAAATAGAAAAGTTGGCAAATGAAGGTAACTGTTGGCATTGAATGGTCACACTGCTGTTCGCCAATAAGAGACGAGATGTTTGCGTATCCTGAATAATAATGTTAGATGTGTGTTTAATTTGTTAGAGAGGTGCTTCTACTGACTCATACATCTGTGGTTCATCTTCTGTTACCTGTGTGCTTCCTGAGAGGTACATCTGTTTGAATATTGAGTTTTTTTCACCCCTGGTGTTTTGCCCCCTCACGGCCTTCCGCCCTGAGGCCAATGCGCCCTCGGCGTTCAGACGCCCGCCAGCTGTCGCTCATCACCCGGCTGCTGTCAGCTCCCTGTCCGACCGCCGAGCTCCTCTCTGCATCCTCGTCGTCACACCAACAAGAGCTCAGCCCCCTGCTCTGCTTCAACATCTACATTTCCTTCCTAACTATCTGAAAACAGCAACAGATTATATCTACCTTAAATCTGCTGCATTTAAAAAATATGAAGCTGAAAGAGGACAGATTCAGAGTGCAAATGATTGGTTAAATGTAGGGATGTTCGATATTGGCTTTTTTACCGATATCCGACTTACCAATATAGCCTAACTCATAATTTCCGATACCGATAATGTGGGAACCCTCCCTCATAAAAAACCAAAAACTACTAAACCCTTTTAGGTAACCAAAATGCATTATCTTGTATCATGCATACTTGAGCTTTAAAAATTTAGAAAATGTAATAATTTAAGAATTTTAGTTAGGCAATTTAAAAAGTTGCCATTTTTATTTTGTCTTCAAAAGTAGCTGGAACATTTTCTCACACAGAGAATACTGACAAAGGCCCACCACTCAGGACACATTTTTAATTAAAAAAATGTAAACAACATTATACCTTTATAGCAGTGAGGTAAAGTGGAACCAACTGAAACAAGAATAAAAAATAAAAAACCAGCAAACATTTAAGCAGGGCCAATAATTAACCTACCTTTTGATATTTTGAAAGTTGTATCAAACAAATAATATCTCAAAAACTAAACCTCAAATCTGTCATGTTTTTACATTCTGGGAGAGAAAAGAAGTAGCTGAAGAGTTTGATATATAATATGTGTATGGTGTGAAAAACTCATCTTATTAAAAAAATAAAAACATATACCGATAATTTCCGATATAACATTTTAATGCCAATATCGGCCGATAATATCGGACATCCCTAGTTAAATGTAGGTATATTCATACATACATTTGGGAAATTAGACATTACTGGTAGATAGTGGCAGAATCCTTGGTATGTGGAAAAATGCAATGCCTGGCTGGACTGGAAGCAGTTTGAGGCAAAATTGCTACAATAGTCCAAAAGGGATTAACCTGGTTTATCCACAGTTGGAAGTTTGTCGGATTATTGCCCAGTTGGAGTTCCAGACTGTGTCCACGTCTACATCTAGCCGTTGGTTAGAGGTGAAGAGGTTGTGAACCATCTGTAACAGGCATCAATGGCCGAGCTACGGCAGCCCCACACTTGAGGATGTATTTAAAGGCAACACGTCAGACATGCTGCTTCTAAGCTTTTAACAATACATATATCCGCATTTGAATTTTTCAGTACAGCACAGAGATGTAAAAAGCTTCAGCGCTTAAGCGTAACTGCGTCGCACTTTATCCAGCAACAGATGTCACCGGAACACATATAAGCTAACCTAGCAGAAGGTGAACCAGCGACTCTTAATTACCGGAACATTTCCAGAAAAAGCTACATTTTAAAAAATACATCCACAGGGCTTTGAAGGGAAATTCCTGGGGGGGTTCAACTTTGACCTTATTTTTTTAGCAGTTTGTATGTTTTTTCACTCACCCTGAGAAGTTTGGAGCCAATTTGAGCCGTTCAGAAGTATTTATACATCCAGTCTTGATCGGCGTACATCCGTAGAACGGGAGCGCTCGGGGTGGTAAAAATACCGCTTGTAATAAGGTTTAATCTTCCCCGAACACTTTACTTTTACCTTGTATATATTCTGCTTGGATTTACAAACGCCTAGGAAGTGCTTCTGTATTTTCTTTCAGGCCGATTTTTCGGTTTAACAGTAAAACAGTAATAAAAAGCTGACGAACCTGCCGGCAGGACTGTTAAGCCTGGCGAATCTGCCGCGGTAAAACACAGAATGGCATTCCTGCTGTGGCGTAATTGTGTATTACGTCCAAATCGACCCGGAAGATAATACAGAAGATCTTTCTGAGGCATTCGTAAGTCCAAGAGGATAATAAATGCTAACTTTACTAATGTTAGCTATCAGCTAAACTCCTCACTGGACACAGTTCAGGTTGGTCACTGGGTGTATTAGCAGCAAACCAGGAAACCCAACAGCTGGGATTTTTTTTAATAAGCTAGACACCGTAGATGTCGCTATCGTATTCATGTTCCATATGCAACCGTAGAGAGGTGGTGCATGAGCGACTGCTATCGTTGTCACAGCCTCTACTTTGGGTAACATCCCAGTGTTACAAAACAACAGGTTTTCATGCTAGCCCGTCACCAACCTCCATTAGCCTCATTTGCTGTTAGCTACCATAGACGTTAATGAGCTGAAGGACCCCGCTTAGCTGCCCTCGTTGGTGCCGCTCTTTGAATGTAACAGTAAAGTTTTTGCAAACCGGACGACTGATTGTAATAATTTGTGTTAGAAATGTTTCTCCAAGGAATTAGTAGGTGACGTTTGCGTTGTTTCACAGCAGCAGCTGGAATCTGAACAGAAGGAGCACCGGCCCCATTACGGAGTCTCAAATTAACACTAAGATAAATGTATTTGTTTAATATCATTCTTTGTTTTCACGCATACAAAAAGGTATAAAAGATCAAACAGCAGCACATGAAACTAAGAGAAACTCGGGGGTTAGAAACGACGGCTCCTCTGCAGTGGTAATTAAACCATTAGATTAGCAGTCCGCTGTAGTCCCTCCCACCTCACCTGTAGAACTGATGCAACACCCTGTCAGTTGACTCAGGTACAGCGTAACCCCATTGACTTGTTACCACTGCCGACATAGACAGAATGGCCGTCTGAAATATTAATGTGATATTCCCGTTTGCCTTGACTTTGATAGAAAACCAAAGGACTGATGATGCATTTTCCTAAAAAGAATTTATTTAAACTCAGATTTAATTCTATACATTTTTTATGTCTACATACAATAATTTGTTGGAAAATTTACTACAAGTACAGTTTTATTTTAAATGTTGCTACACCCAAAATGGGGCCCCTGGGCCAAAGTTGGCCCCCCAAGCTTTTTATATTGGCACACCAGGTGATGCCCTATAGCTCATATCTAAAGCTACTTTGATCAGATCTTAAACTTAATATGGATCATTATTATTCTTGCACTGCGGAGTCAACTTTTGATAAATGGGCCAATAAAATATATATATTGTTGATTTATTTAGTCCTCACTCATGGTGCTTAGATTATATTTTAAATACAAAACAGGTTTAAATTTGAAAGACAAGTAAATATAAGGGACATGTGGAGTAGATTTTTGCACGCCTTTACAATTCCGCACTTTATAAGAACACAAATATTAATATTTTATTCAAGTTACAAAATGTCTCATGAGACTTTTCTGCCAAATCAGACTGGCCCTACGTCTAAATCTACGGTTCATCACCAAGACGGCTGCTGCCTTTAGCAGATTTGATTAACAAACTATGTTTTTAAAAATGCTGAGAAAGACATTTTTTAAAATAAAATACTGAAGTTTAGTCTTCTAAATGGCTATATATGACTTTTTCCTACTTTGTTTAATGTTATTTACAGTACAATGAAGGCTTAACTGTTTAATAGAGTACTTAACTATTTGTATTTGGGGTTTTTTGTGTAAAGAAAACTTCTATATTTTGCCTGGGCTCTCTGATATATTTTCATTTTGGCCCTCTGAGAGAAAAAGTTGGGGCACGCCTGCGCAACAATAAAACAAATTTTTTTTTCATGTAACTTTATTCCATGACTGTACCGAAAATTGAATGAACCGAGATTTGTTTGGCGTACGGTTACATCCTGACCTGTTTTCCTGTGTGATATGAGAAAATCCACAAATATCTGTCAAAATATCAGGAAAGAGATCCACGGGCCTCCATAAGTAATCCTACCTGTACTATATGGGAAGGTTGAGCCATCATACGGTTCCGGAAGGAGATGGCTTCTGGTTCCCCTTAGATGAACAGGTTCCGATGTGAAAAGTTCCAATAAAGACGCTGCTAAAGCTGGTAAGAGAGTCTTATTATTCACAGTAAAATTAGTTCTGTTTCAACCTGAGCTGAAAGGCCCCTCAGAGGAGGAGAAGACATTACTCCAAAATTTACATGAAGCAACAAGATTGTAGTTTGGAAATACAGTTGGGGACAAGGACTTTTATTTTTGGAAGAGACGGCTTTCAAATTTGAGAAAATCCTCCGAAATGTGACATTTAGGGGTGGCAGCATCATGCTGTGTGGATGTTTCGTTGTTGCTGTTCCTCAAAGCACGAGCAGCATCATCATGCGGAAAGAACATTATGTGAAAAAAATGAAGCAACATCTCTAAACATCAGTCCTGGACACAAATGGACAAATACTAAACAAGTAATTGTAAATAAGTACACGAATACACAAATAATAAAAGGACTGAACCTATAGTACGTTCTTTTTACGGCGCGAGTCGTAACTCAGAGCTGAGTTTGATAGATTGTAGTCAGATAAGTCGGGATTCCAATATGGCGACACCTAGGTAGCCATAGTACTTCTTACAAACATTATTTTAAGCTGTTTTTACCAGATGCAAACACTCCTTTTATTTAGAGGCTCTACATGTCAGATGGATTTTAGACACATTCTGTCTACTGTGTCTTGTAAAATAAACATGTTTCCACCACAGCTGCTGTTGTTGATGTGCGGAACGGCCAAAATGAAAGTCGAAGTCAGAGCAAAAAAACCCCCCCAAAAATCTGACTTTCCAAGTGGGAAGTCTGACTTTGGAGAGCGTTCCGGTTGCTTTTCCCCAGTTGGAAGTAGGAATTTCCGAGTTCTGTCTTTGAATGGAACGCTCCATTAGACCAACCAAGCTTTAGCCTTTAGCCTGCTGCATTTTGTAGGATTATATTCTGTTTTTTACGTACATTTTTCATTATTTCCATGCCGGAACTAGGGCTGGGCGGTATGGCACAATTTTCATATCACAGTATTTTTTAAAAACATTACGGTATTTAACAGTATTTTTTTTTCATACAAGACCGTTCATATCCACATAATCTTATAAGCATGAATAATATAACAATGTGCTTTAAATATCCCATTTTACATCATACGGACTACATCATGTTTTTTTCCAAAAACAGGTTCATTATATGAAAAGAATTAAAATAATTATGATTCTACTAGACATTCTTGATATTCTAAGGCTGAATGTATAATTTTTTTTAAACCTCACGTTGGCGCAAGCAACAAATTGCATCTTCTAAATGCTTTGCATGTAATACTGAAGAATCCCGCTGGGGGGCAGAGTATAAACTCAGATTGGATATTTCTAAAGAAGTAAAATAAACATGGCGACCGTAGGTGATTATTTGCTGGTTAATGTTCAGATAACAACAGAAAAAAAGACGTCAGAAGAATCGTAGATGGTGTATAAAACTTATGTACCGCTTTTTTATTTCTTTCCTACTGGTTTTGCTGCCGTTGACCGCGTTTACCTACAGACGGTCAAATAGCGCTCAACACTTCACTACTGGTTACTCGCAATAGTGTTTGTAAAAGGTATGCCGTTCGGTTCTCGTCTGACATTTTAAAGCCGATAAACTTCAAAAATTTAGATGTAAGTATGTTTTTGGACTTACTTCCTCTTCAGCATTGTGTGCTTTTCTCTGGTAGCTCCTGCCGCCAGCAGCTGTACTTAGTTAAAAATTGGTGAAAAGCGTGTAGAAGTGAAATCAGTCCCCTCTGAAACACATTAAACGTTCCGGAAGTTGTCTGAGCTATTCACCGGCATAGCGGTATATTAAAAATTCATTTCATAATGAAAATAAACACCGGTTTTAGGTATTAACCGGTATACTGCCCAGGCCTAGCCAGAAGATTAGCCTGCTATGCAAGCCGGGCCAAACATACCCATAATTCTTTGCGTTCGCAAGTTGGTCGCATGTCTTAGTGATCTCTATTGGTTTGACCCAAGGCACTTTTTTTTCAAACTTTTTTTAATTTATCTGTCTTTAATTTAGCAAACAGGAATAATGTTGGGAATGCAACTAACCTGGTTTAATGCGGTAATATTTGGGAAATAAGGTTGTATGAGTTAACTAACAAAACATATTCAATGACAACCAGTTTGGCTGAATATAAAATATCTATTATATAAACATTTAAATGTAGACTAAAAAATATAGAAAATTACCAAAACTATAAAATCAACCAGCTTTTTAGACTGGATTTTTTTATTAAATAAAATGTGAATCTATTCTAGAGTTTATTTGTTTGGACTGTGGGCCCCCGTACCGCCAGGAATCTCAGCACCGCCTCTGCTGATGATGCTGCTCTAGAAGAGGAGGAGGAGGAGGAGGAGGAGGGGGGGGAGGCAGAGCTCGGAGGAAGGAGGACTCAGAGCAGCAGAGGCAGCGCTGCACCGCGGCTCCATCACCGCTCGGCCCGCCGCCTCGCCTCGCCTCAGCTCGGCTCGGCTCGGTTCAGTCTCCGTCCTCCCGGTTCGTGTCGTGGCCGATCCGCAGCAGAAGCAACAATGTGGTGCATCAACTGCGCCTCGGACAAAACCCCCGCAATCCTGAACAACAAGCTGCTCTACTGGTAAGAAAACAACGGGGGAGGGGAGGTGGGGTGTTTATCACATCCATCCTCTGTAACTGCGCATTTTCCGCCCGTCCTGACGCTCCGCTGTGTGCTGATTGCGCGCAGCTGCGGGTTGTAGCTCCTAATGAAATGCGACACAAGCTGCCCCGGGATGTTTGGCGCTGATTTAGCGCCACCAGAGGCTGGGACGCCGCTGTGGAGACTTAACGGGACGCTATTCTGCGCTCTGGGGGCGATTTGGCCGCTAATCACGTTTTTAACGCTGTTTCTCTGCACCTGTCTCAGTCGCAGGTCCTCCTCAGTGGGTCTGCCTGCTGCAGCTGTAACTTCAAAGGTGGAGAAATCTAGACATCTAAAAAGTTTTCCTGGGTTTCCCTGCAGAGTGCAGCGGTGGTGTCTAGCTGGCGTTGTGTTTTGCACCAACGTCTGTTTCTGCTGCTGCTGGATAGTTAGAAGAATCTCCCTGGTTCCTCCTGCAGCAACAGCAGCTTCACATTGTCCTGAGCTGGATCTGTCCTCCTGCAGGAATGCTGTGGTCGTTTTGCAGCCTCCGACTTGTCTTGTTTATTTTAGCCCCATCCCTGGAGGCGATAATAAACTTCCATGTCAGAAGTTAACAGCAGTCATTTGCTGCCTGACATGAGGGAATTCATCAAGGGTTCATCTTTTGAAGGCAAATAAGCGTCCATCTCAGCTTTGCTTCAGTCCTCCATCTGTTTCTGCGCAGGTGTCTGATTATCTCACCTAACCAGAGGTCTGTACTTTGACTAGGCCGCTGACACCCTGGTCCTTTTCAGCTTTTCTGTTGTAGATCTGCTGCTGATCTGGTTGATGATCCAGAAATCCTCATGTTAGACCCTAGAATGCTTATATCATTTATATTAAATCATATCGAATGGGCGGTATTTTCAGAACCGCTTTTAACAACATTATCTTCAAATAAGAGTGAAATTGTTACACTAGATCAACTTTAAACAGACAGTTTTACCATCATATAGACTCTATCATGATGCTTTTGTGATGTTAAGACAGAAAAATGTTCCCGACTAGAATTAAAATGATGATTGCTGTCAAAATGAAATACTTCTGTTTAACAAAATCAGCAATGTTATAGTTGACAAATTTTAAAATAAACTAGTTCAGTTCATAATTAATAATTCACATTTTTTAAAACTTAATTCAGTTTTAAAAACGAACTAGTTCACAGTTCTTTTTTTTAGAGAACTGTGCTAACTGAGAGCTATTTCCCTCAGATTCCTGGCATCTTCCAGTTGTTTCCATCCATTCAGTCAACACTTGTACCCAGCTGCAGATTTTACCCCATACAACAACAAAAAAAAGTGTTTACTTTTTGTTTTTTAAGGAAATATTAAACACCCTGAGGTAGAAATCATGCTAGGGTAGGAAACTAATGTATTGCAATATTCAGAGTGCAAAACATATAAACGTTAATAAACTTTAGTTACTTTTATATGTATGTAAATGTATTTGTTGGCTGGTTAGCCTAAAGAAAAATGATGGAAGTTGAGTTATAAAGTGCAACAATGAACCCAAATCACTAAGTAAGTTTTAAAGGCTGCAGGTCTCCTACATTATACTGTAATATCAGGTTATTCAGCTGTAGCTGGGAGATGCGAGTTGCTGCTACTCTACCACATTATCTGGTTTCGAGTGATGCAGGAATTTAGTGTGGAACATCGTTGCAGTGTCTTTTAATATGTTTTTGTAACTTGCACATACACCAAAAGGCTGGCCAGCCGGTTGCTTTTTGTTTCACGTTTGCTGTTGACGTTGTTGAGGTGCGGAGTAGGTTCTTTAGACCCGGCAGCGAAGTTTATACAAAAATGTTAGAGTTTTCCCACCCGGATAATCACTAACCTTTTAAAAAGATATTAAAGATGCTGCTTACTTTTTTGATGCCAAATTGCTGCTGCAATCAGCGGAGTTTGCCTGCATACTTTATAGTTTGACACCAGAAGCATAAGCGGTGCGACTCGATGACTAGGGTTGCCAGATTTGATCTTTTCCCCCGTTTTAACCACTGTGGCTTTAGCTGGACTTTTGTCAGAAATGCTCGAATGAAATCTGGCATCACTTGGAAAGAAAAAAAAAGACCTGTTGTGAGAGAACGCCGTCCACAAACGGCAGAATGAGTCCGTCCGTAACAACGTTTGTCATCAGAAAAAAAATCTTTTTAAATAAAGAGATGAGAGAGATTTCTTCAGATTTATGGAGGTTTTAATACAAACTTGGATGATCAAGCAAGGAGGAGCAGCATTACGTGGAACCGTGCAAAAACTGACCGGCTTCCCAACAACTAACAGAGCCTTTTATAGATTCAGTCAACCTTACTACATCAGACCCAAAGTAAGAGCTCAGTTCACGTTCACAAAATAAGAAAGAACAAATTCATGAACGTTCGTTAATGAACAACACTGATACTCAGTGCTGTTAACCATCTTTATCTTTTTACATCCTATTAGCTACTTCAACTGGCAGTAAGTGACTCTTTCCTTCTGCAAACCAACACACGATTGTTAATCCTGAAAAGTTTAAATTAGGCTGCACAAAATCTAAACAACTGAAATTGATCGTGTTCATCGTCTCGACCCAGCCTTTAAAGGCACAGTGTGTAATTTTCGGCCTCTAGGGGGCAGTACATACCTAAATCATCACAAGCATGCGGTATCTGTGTCTTCGAGTAAGAAACTCAACAACGGAGGTCCAGCTAGTGCTGTTTTCAAACGCTCAATTCCCTGAGAATGATCTATTAGCAGCAACATGACGAGCACATCAGTCTCTCTTTCATCGCTTAGAACTAGCGAAAAGGTAAAAATTTATTTATGGCGAAACTTTTTTGCATTTTGAGGGGAAATCAATGTTTTAATAGCGGGCGTGTTCCGTGCACTTTGTCCATCCGGGCTCTTGTAGAAGTAAAGACGTCATCTAATATGGCTTTCCCCTGAATAGAGGACCCACCCCTATGTATTTTAAAACTAATTTTTAAAGTCATATTTTACAATATAGCCAATATTTTACAATTAATGTGCTTTAAGTAATTATTTCTACATATTTTAATGGCTATTTTCAAAGATGTACTGCAAAAACTACACACTGTCACTTTAAAGGAACGCAGATTTAGCTGTGAATGTGGAAGGTGTGGATCTCGGTTTGAGGCATAATTGGTACTCTTAAGACCTTTTTCGGGTATCGTTGTGAAACCAATGGCCGCTGGCTGCTCTGCTTTGTGACCGCATACCCTGGAGGCCGCCATTGCTCCTCCCTTGCTGTAGTACCTCCATATGGCCGCCTCCCCCCATTGAAAAGCATTGGACTTTAGACACGTTAAAAACAACTTTAATGCCTGGTGCCCATTGTTTTAAACTTTCTATGGCTACATATTCCTCCTGAGATAACGCTGGGCTCATAAAAAGCCTGGGCACCGGGCTGGTTTTTGTAAGATAATTTTTTGAAATCTTGCATAATTAATGAAGGGGCCGAGCCAAGTTTAGCATCAGAGCTAACGACGCGGGAGCAGAATGGGCGCGATTACGACCGAACTACACGCCCATACACGCCCCGCGATGGCAGAGTCTACAGTGAAGATCCCGCCCCTATGTCCTTTTTAGGAACATGCTTCGTCAGAGCTGGGGAGGAGGAGTCTGTGAATCCGCCATGAAAGTCATTCTGGTAAACGGGGAGGAGTGAGGAGGCGCTGTCTGTTCTTTTTTACAGTCTATGGGTGAAACGGTTGATGGTGTTTACCGCTTTTTCTCGACTGGATTTGCAAAATATCGCCGTCCGGCCCACGTTGGACCTTTCGGAGCTGAGGAAGCTCTAAACTAAAGTCGTGGGTCCTGTTGTTGGTCTGGGAAAGCTTCCGCCACCCGGCGTTCTCGGTTCAAACTCTTACGTTGTCACACGGCGTTGGTGTGTAGCAGTGAAATCGGTCCCAGCTGAAACACTTTCCCACTGCGAATGTAGGTTTGGAGTTTTCCGGGACGATGTGGGAGGACTGAATCCAGCTGCCTGGACAGACGCCGGCGTTTCTGCTCAGCTTGCTTTCCCCGCTCACCGTCTCGGATCAACGCTCGGTGGTCCAGGTGGGATTTCTGCCCCCTTCTCCCAGCAGCGTGGCTCTTCATTAGCTCCCTGCTCTGCCGGTGGGAGCGCCGAGGAAGAAAAGACGGAGACTGAGTCATGCAGGCTGCTCGCTGCTGTAGGAGTTGACTCAGCGGCATTGTTGCTTTAATCCCACGGGAGCAAAGCCGTTGCCTGGAAACCTCTGAGCAGATTCAGACCAGACTTCATGCTCTCTCTTACTGAGATGCATTCAGGTTTCCTGCAGGACATAATCCATCAGAATGCAGATAGAAGCACTAACTAGAGAAACTTACAGATCTTGTTTAAGTTGAACCTTATAGCATAGCAAGGGAGATGAAAGATAATTATAACGATCTAGAAAACTCACATTGTATAATTTTTTAATTGTTTATTTTACTAATAATTGCTCCATCTGTTGATATTTTCTAAGTAAGATGCTTGCCTGTTGTAGATGCGCTTATGCAGATGTACAATCTTTTCCTGGTGTCCTGGCACAGCTCTCTGGTACTTGCCAAGGTTGGAGTCTGACACTTTGAAGGTGTGTGTCTTTAATTTAGATAGTGAGTTTAAACGGTTGCCATTAATACATGTAACTAATGGAGGATAGAGGAGCTTCTTCAAGTAGTAATAACAGGTATGTGTGGGCAAGAATTCTTGCTTACTTGCAGGGACTAAATACTTATTTCCTGCACGATCATACAAATACATTATTAGAAAATCATACCACGAAATTCTCTTTTTTTTTTTACATACTGTCTCTCATAGTGGAAATGTACCTATAATGAAAAGTAGAAACCTCTCCTCTTTTTAAGTGGGAAACGTTGCATGATTGGTCATTGACTAAATATTTTTTTGTCCCACTGTAAGAGATACTGGTTGTAAAGATACACAGTTGAATGGAAATCTGGGGTTAATTTGCCTGGTTTGTTGTATATCTAGCAAGCTAATAGTTAGCTAGCTAAATATTAACTTTATTTTTTTAGAGAACTAGTATATAAATATTAAGCTAACAAGCTCATTATTTAGTTTGCAAGCTGAATATTTATTTTATTTTTTAGAGAAGTAATTAGTGTATAAATATTGAGCTAACAAGCTCATTATTTAGCAAGCAAGCTAAATATTTATTTTGTAAAATAAATATTTAGATAACAGCTACATTTTTAGTCTGTAAACCAAATATATATATATATATCTAACAAACTAATTTATTTAGCAAGCTAAATATTTGTAAATTAAGTATTTAGTTAACAATCTCAATATTTAGCTAGCAAGCTAAATATTTACTTTTAATTTTTTACAGAATTAGTGTATAAATATTGAGCTAACAAGCTCGTTATTTAGTAAGCAAGCTAAATATTTATTTTGTAAAATAAATATTTCGATAACAGCTACATTTTTAGTCTGTAAACCAAATATATATCTAACACACTAATTTATTTAACAAGCTAAATATTTTTAAACTAAGTATTTAGTTAACAATCTCATTATTTATTTAGCAAGCTTAATATTTATTTTTAATTTTTTAGAGAATTAGTTTATAAATATTGAGCTAACAAGCTCATTATTTAGTAAGCAAGCTAAATATTTATTTTGTAAAATAAATATTTAGATAACAGCTACATTTTTAGTCTGTAAACCAAATATATATATCTAACAAACTAATTTATTTAGCAAGCTAAATATTTGTAAATTAAGTATTTAGTTAACAATCTCATTATTTAGTTAGCCAGGTAAATATTTATTTTGTAAGGTAAATATTTAGATAACAGCTACATTTTTAGTTTTGTAAACCAAATATATATCTAACAGGCTAATTTATTTAACAAGCTAAATATTTTAAAACTAAATATTTAGTTAACAATCTCATTATTTAGTTAGCCAGGTAAATATTTATTTTGTAAGGTAAATATTTAGATAACAGCTGCATTTTTAGTTTTGTAAACCAAATATATATCTAGCAAGCTAATTTGTTTAGCAAGCTAAATAATTGTAAACTAAGTATTTAGTAAACAAGCTCATTATTTAGTTAGCTAGCTAAATATTAACTTTATTTTTTTAGAGAACTAGTATATAAATATTAAGCTAACAAGCTCATTATTTAGTTTGCAAACTGAATATTTATTTTGCAAGGTAAATATTTAGATAACAGCATAAATGTTTAGTTTCTAAACCAAATATATATCTAACAAGCTAATTAAGTTAGCAAGCTTAATCATTGTAAACAAAATATTTAGCTAACAAACTAATTATTTAATTTGTAAGCTAAGTATTTAGATAAGTAAACTATTAACTTGGTGAATCTATCTATCTATCTGAGCCCCTATGTTTTCTCCTATTACTAAATAAATAACCCTAATTATTTCTGTTTTTAGACTGTAAAACTTTAAAAAAGCACTTCATAACCTTAAATCTTCAGATTGTGGTTAGTTTCACTCTTTAATCACCAAAAATATAATAAATAAGTTTTGGGCTACATAAATAACTCCACCACCCTGTGGAGCTCCATATCTGATTATGACCGAGCATGGCAGCTCTGAGCTGAACTGTTTTGCATCTCCTCCGACCTTCCAGCCGGCTAACAGCACCGGTCAGCAGATTTCCTGTTTATCATTGGATGTTTTCTCAGTCGCCTCCTACAGGAAGGGAGGCTCTAATGTCCCTGCGTTTCCGTACATCAGCAGATTCCCAACCGCGCTCCGTCCTCCCGTCCCTTCAACCCCATCATAGAGAATACTGACTACATCCGTCTCACTTTTACTGGGAGGTAGAAACGTCTCCAGATGGAACAGGTGAACATATTGGCTTGAGCAAGTCTCCATGACAACAGTTAGATGCCATCAACATGCCAACTGGTTGTTTAGAAGGAATACACTCACTGGCCAGAGTATTAGGTACACCTTGCTAGTACCGTGCTGGACCCGTTTTGCTATCAGAACTGCCTTAATCCTTCGTGTCATAGAGTCAACAAGTTACTGGAAACATTCCTGGGAGATTTTGGTCCATATTGATTTGATATAATCACACAGCTGCTCCAGATTTGTTGGCTGCACATCCACATCCCAAAATTGCTCTATTGGATTGAGATCTGATAACCATTATCCTGCTTGAGGTAGCTCTCAGCAGATGGGTAAACTGTGGTCATATAGGGATGGAGATGGTCAGCAACAATACTCAGGTAGGCTGTGGCGTTGCAGTAATCATCAGGTGGTACTAAGGGGCCCAAAGTGTGCCAAGAAAATGTCCCGCACACCATTACACCACCACCGCCAGCCTGAACCGTTGAAACAAGGCAGGATAGATCCATGCTTTCATGTTGTTGAGGCCAAATTCTGACCCAACCATCCGAATGTTGCAGCAGAAATCCAGACTCATCAGACCAGGCAACATTTTTCCATCTTCTGTTGTCTAGTGTTGGTGAGTCTGTGTGAGTTGTAGCCTCAGTTTCCTGTTCTTAGCTGACAGGAGTGGCAGCCGGTGTGGTTTTCTGCTGCTGTAGCCCATCTGCCTCAAGGTTTGACGTTTTCTCCATTCAGAGATGCTCTTCTGCACTCTTTGATTGTAACCGATATCAACAAGGCATTTTCGCCCACAGAACTGCCGCTCACTGGATATTTCTCCTTTTTTTTGGACCATTCTCTGTAAACCCTGGAGATGGTTGTTGGTGAAAATCCCAGTAGATCAGCAGTTTCTGAAATCCTCAGACCAGCCCATCTGGCACCGACCACCATGCCACGTTCAAAGTCTCTTAAATCAACTTTCTTCCCCATTCTGATGCTCAGTTTGACCTGCAGCAGATCATCTTCACCATGTCTACATACCTAAATGTATTGAGCTGCCGCCATGTGATTGGCCGATTAGAAATTTGTGTTAATTAGCAGTTGGACAGGTGTGCCTAATAAACTGGCCTGTGATTGTACCAAGAAAAAAAGCCTTTTATTTCCTACCATCACAAACATAAACATCCTCTGCTGCAACAGGAAAGTGTGCATGGATGGAAAATTGAATTTCAGGTGCAACATAATGATGGCAATATAGACTATGAGGTTCATCAGAGTTTTTCTTTAGTGTTCTGATTTAAAAAAAAAAAAAAAAAAAACTCTTTGTGGCGGTGAAACACAAACACCTTTTTTATGATGGGCTTCTTCAAGACACCAGTTACATCAAGAAGTGCTTATTTCTTATCATGAAACTGTCACAGTAGCTGCAGTTAATCATATTTTTACTGAAGAAAATAGAAGAAACAATCCCAACAAACCTGTCAACTTTTGAGGGTTCCTGAAATCACCCGTCGAAATTTATCGTCACCAGAAATCAAAAACTCTAAGAAATGTAATGATAAACCTTATGATAGAAGGATCTTTCTGGAAGGATCATTCAGTAGTTTTGATGAAGCTCCTGACGGAAGAGACCGTTTTGTTACTTAATAACTGCAACATTAACAGTGGTGATGGTAATTTAACTTCGCTTAGCAGACGTTATGTATCTGCTGTATCTCTAATGTTTTATTTTTTTATATAGTTCATAACCGTTAAATGAGCCGTCATCTTAAAAATTGCTATTTTAGATACTAAATAACACTTGGATGTAACACACAAATACTAGAACAGCTGTTCCTGCAATAACATGCACTCTACCCATGATCCGATTAGTCGACTAATCGGCAAAATAATTAGTGATTAATTGATTATCAAATATTCGTTTGTGATAGCCTATATATATATATATATATATTATATTTTATGACACAATACTTTATCGATACCTAAAAGCATTGCATCGATTTTATTATTATTTTTATTTTTTTTATTCGAATTTGAATGGAGCCATTAATGATGACAGTAATTTTTTTTGTGTAAAATTAATGTAAGTATGACTGGTAGTTTGGGGCTGCTTTCACCTTTTTTTATTCACGCTATATCCAGTAATAAAACTGCATGTGTTAGGTATGATACAGCTTCGAGTGTTTAGAATGCTGTAAGAGTTTTTCTACTGTTAAATTATGTTTTCAAAAAATCACTATATATATATATATATATATATATATATATTAGGGGTGTGAGGAAAAATCGTTTCAAGTCTGAATCTCGATTCCTATTTAACAAGATTCAGAATCGATCAGAAATGTTTGAGAATCGATTCTCAAAAAATATGTTTTCTGAACCTTTTTACATTTTCGCTTCGCGTAGTTTTTGTCATGCAACGGCCACCGTCGCATTGACAGGTCTGATGCGCCGTTGGCTAGCTAGCTGCTAGCTAGCTGTAGCCGCTAGGCTAAAGCTTCAGCATGAAAGACGAAATAGAAATCCAGCCCGCCCCGTCTTTGCTGAAGGTAAAATGTTTGGGCCGTCTAAAAGGTCTTCTCCATGCTAATGACACCCTTGGCTAAAGTTTTTTTTTTCTTTAAATAAATCTGCAAGTATATAAGAGCGATCTTTCTTTATAAGCTACACATAAACATCCAGCAGCGCTGCACACCTGTGGCGCTTTCAAGGAAGTCCGAAATATATGCTGAGTTCAATAACGTTAGGACTTTTAAAATTTCTAACAAAAACAATGAAAATAATAACATAAGCCATACATTTGTGTTTAATGATGGTTGATAAGCAACATTTGGTGGATACTAAATATTTTCAATGTATTTTCTACTACGTACCAAAGAACAAACAAAATACATATTATTATTATTTTTTTTCTTCTTAAAATATATCAGCATTTTTTTTCCAAGACTAGAAATTTTGTTTAAAAGGTCTTGGATGTCCAGTTGCAATTTCATGTCTTGTTACTTTTGAACCAGTTCCCTTCTCTCAACATAGATTGTAAAATCCATTTTGTGTTGATGCCCTGTTACATTCATGGCTGACTTTATCACACACACTTGGCAGATCAAGTTGTGTTTATTACAAACACAAATGATGAATGAAAGAGTATTGATTAAGAAAAAAAATTGATTTGAATCAAGAATCGCTTCTGAATCGAATCGTCACCCCAAGAATCGGAATCGAATTGAATAGTGAGATGTTGTAAGATTCCCATCCCTAATATATATATATATATATATATATATATAGTCTCACTTATTGAGATATATTGCGATATATTGTATTTTCTCTCCTGTATTGTGATACATATTGTATCACCAGATCCTTGCCAATACAAATCCCTGGAATCCAGGGTTCATAGCCCGTTAATTAGTTTGTGGCCAGGTCGATGGTCTTTTCCAAAGTTTTCTACTAATGCGGCATAAAAACCCTCTTCGAATCCCTCCCATATTCCCGTGATGGCAGTAAGTTTGCCCTAAAAACATGTTAAAATGTTCTTGGGGAGACGTAAGCCTAGTTTATACTTCTCCGTTAAAAAGTTTGCACCCGTACGCAGAAATATTGACGTAGACGTTTTCTGTTTATAGTTCTCAGTTTGTGTATAAGTGCTGCAAAGCAATTCCCCACTAGGACAGCAGGGGGTGGTAACTACTCTGTTGGGTCTGCCTACCATTGCAGTGTTGTTTTTGGTTGACTAGAGTACACAGTACTGTCAGTATGTAAGGATACACCGAACAGATCATTCTTAATATAAAGTTTCCCATAACAGCACAAACCTTCGTGACCGTAGCTTAGCATAGAGCTTCATTGGTTCCTAAAGCAGGAAAGTGATCCAAAACATCAACGCTGCGATGTTCTTGAATCCCCAATCAGCTGGAGATGTTCTAGAAGAAGACTGAGCAATGTCCTGTGTAAAGGCAGTTGAGGAAGCGTTACCAGAGGAGCCAGTAGTTGGCGCACTAGTCATTACCCATGAATTAAATCAAAGCCTGGATCTGTTCTGGAAGATTTGAGTTCTGAGAAAATGTACCCGTCATCTGCAGGAGGCCCAAGCCTCCGTCTCCTGGTGCATGATGCAGCAAAACGATTCTGTGCTGCCTCTGTACCGTATCTGGGAGGTTCTGTGGCTGCATGATGGGAGCTTATGATGTCTGCAGGGCTGAGATTTCTGTAAACCTTTCCTGCATAAAACAGGCTCCAATAAACAGCCTCGCGAAAGATTAATCAGTATTTTGTGCTCTGCCGCATTTCGTGGGCTTCAAACACCCCCAGAAGGTGCTCAGATGTGTGTGTGTGAGTGTTAAAGTGTTCAGAAAATAATTGGCCGAGAAGGACGGCAGCAGTCCGCCTCCCGTGGCTGGAAATTAACAGGCGCCAACCCTCCGACTGCGGGTAAGAGTGAACTCAGTCGGTCATCAGGAAGCAGGGCTGCAGTGTTCCTCGTTCTGCTTCAATGCTGCAGCTCTGCAGCACTGAAATCACTCAAATACTCACGATGCTCATGATATCCACATATCGTCTGCCAGCCAGGACTAAGTATAATCATGAAACCTTTATATAAAAAAAGAGCTGAAGCTTACTAGGAAAATAGCTGCAGAAGTTAGAAAACATTCGGTTCTCTAAAAAAAAACATGACCGGCTGCAGAAATGATGCACGAGATCTTGAAGCAAAATGACGGAGAATAAATGCTGACGGCTGGACAAGATGGCAACGCAGTAAAAAATCTGAAAAATTACTTAAAACCCAGAAGTAATACTAATAACTGAGATACATTTGTGTCCAAAAGTAGAAAAAAAAAGATAATAAATGGAGGAATCCTGGAAAAACACTTATCAGCCAATCATATGGTAGGAACTACCATAAATACGGCTGATTTTTCTTGAGTTTTTCATATTTTTTTTTGCTTCAGATTGTCAGTAATTGTCAATATCAGGAGATGATTACCTGAACGCTCCAAACCAATCATCAGCCCCAAAACCTGACAACTGATTGTGCCTCAGCCTTCTGATTGGATTGGCGTGGCCACCACCTAGAGAGTTTATTCGTGCTCCTGATTAATTAAAACAATAAACATGTGTCTCATCGTACGTAATAGCAGTGCAGTACGGTGCAGAGTGCTGAGATGAGTCCTGATGGCTGCACATCCTCTCGTAAATGTGTAATTTTGGGTCACCAGTGGTCCTGGTCATGGATCTCCCTCATGGAGGCCATCTTTGCCCAGTCTCTCTTTCTCTAATTGTTGAGTCTGACCTTAGCTGAGGCAGTGAGGCCTGCAGAGCTTTAGATGTTGTTCTGGACCTTCTGGATGAGTCGTTGGTGAACTTCTGGAGTAATTCTGGTTGACCAGCCTCTCCTGGGAAGGTCTTTCACTGTTCCATGTGCTCTACAAGGTTCTCAGTGAGGTTTTCTGAATGTCCAGTTCCTTGTAAAACTCATGGATATGAGTGTTTTGATCGGAGCCTGAGGTTTTCTGTCAGCCTACTTCCTGTCGTCAGGCTGGTTCTACCCAAGTGCTTTCTTGATTCTACGGGTCTGGCGGTAATCAGACTCTGCTGTGTCTGCTGAAATTCTGGTTAGCTTGTTAATTTATTGTTTACTATGGTGAAGGATCATATTTTCACACCGGGGTGGATTGGTTTGGACAGATTTTTTCCATTGAATAAATCATCATTTGTTTGAATATTTTAAGATCTTGCAGGTTTAAAAGGTTCTCTGAACGTTCCTCTCGGTGTCTGTGTGTTTCTGTTTAATCATATGATGTATAACTGATTATATGTTGACTTATTGAACTGGGTACGAAACCTCTTAGATATCATTTACTTATAAAACAGCAGTTTATGCTATTCTAGTAACTGTAAAAAGAAAACGACAGCAATGATTTAGTTTTTTTAGCCTGCATTAAGAAAACAAATAAGGCTTCATTTTTAAAAATCAATTTTGCGTCTTTTATTTATCCATTTATAATTATTCCAAACTAAATATTAGCATGCAGAACAGCCTAGCTAAATATTTAGCTTTAAACTAAATATTTAGTTAGGAATCTAAGCCACCTAGCTAAATATTTAGCTTTAACAAAATATTTAGTTGGTCGGCTAAACTGGTTAGCCAAATATTTAGTTAGCAACCTAAACTAGTTAATAAATATTTAGCTTAAACTAAATATTTAGTTAACAACCTTAATTGGCTAGCTAAATATTTAGCTTTGAACTAAATATTTAGTTAGCAACATAAACTGGCTAGCTAAATATTTATATTCAACTAAATGTTTAGTTGGCAGCATAAACTGGCTAGCTAACTTTTTAGTTAGCAACCTAAACTGGTTGATTAAATATTTAGCTTTGAACTAAATATTTAGTTATTAACCTAAACTGGCCAGAAAAAATATTTAGCAGTGAGCTAAATATTTAGTAGGCAGCAGAAACTGGCTAACTATTTATTTAGCAACCCTAACTGGTTACCTAAATATTTTGTCCGCAACTAAATAGTGTGAAGCTAAATGTTTTGTTTGAAGCTTAATTAGTTTGCCAGCTTTGCTTGCTAGCTAATTATTTAGTGTCAAATTAATGTTTTTTTTTTGCTAACTAAATCGTTTATGAGAGGCTAAATAATTCAAATCATTGTTGTTAATGTTTGACTGTGTAACTTTACTCCGTTGGTTCTTTTTCGGGGTATAAATAGATTATATGAAACTTTAGCAGCCTGGGAGCACATTGTTAGCATTGAACTTTCTGAATTAACTAGGCAGTCTGTCGTTGGGCTGGTGTTTTATTAAAATGTCAGCCCGACTTCTGAAATTGTCGGCTACATCAGACCAGAGCAAACGAAAGCGGCTGAAATCTAAAGCAAGCTCTAATGTGTGCAGAGACGGTGGTTAATTCAACAGTTGAGAACCTACAGTGTGTCCGCCTGCGGCGGCTGAACAGCATGGTTTCTGCAGCCCAAATGTTTGCACTCCTCCTCACTTTGTTTGACTAATAAACAGGTGCAAGAAACCCGAGCAGGTGGCGCCGTTTGTTGCTTTCTGCCAGCAGTGGCTTCAGGAATCCTTCATATTTAACAGTTTAGTCAAACTTCTAGACCAAAGTTAGAAAAAAGGAAGAAGTATGCTGATTCAAGCAGTGTTTTCCACATAATGAATTCAATCTCATAATTGCCAGAATATTCCATGACCCAGTTTCTAGCTTGGTAGTACCTTCCAGGAGCTCCACCAGGATCTGTTGGACGGACCTTCAAACGACAGACAGGTAGCTCAGAGAGATAAAGTAGGTCAGAATCAGCAGCTGTTGTTCGCAAAATTGGAGGCTGGAAATAATGTATAATAATCAGAGACTCGTTATAGATTTATTATTGAGAAGGTGTTAAGGGCGGCAGCTCCTGCCCTGAGATCTGCTTCGGTTTGACCTTCTTTAAGCTCTAAAGGAACTTGATGCTGTCTAATATAAGCTGTGAGTCCTGATTCTAAACGGGGTCTGTGAAATTTAAAAACTATTCCCGTTTGATGTTTAAGCTGTTAACACAAACAGAACCTTTTAGTAACTTCTCACTTTCATGATTTCAAAGCAGCAGACTGAATTTATTGCAAATCTGTGTTGCTATTCATGATGAGCATCTGGACACTTTCTGTTTGGATGATTATTCCGTCTGGTTCTAGATCCTGTTCAGCTAGAATGATCTTTGTTCATGTTTTTTTTTTTCTTAATTCCAAGATTTGTTCTGATGTGTAACCATGGCAACAAAGCATTGTTTTTAGGACTCAAATAACACCTGAACTACAACCCCAAATCCCAGAGGAGCTGAAAGGAGGCACCGTAGATTCAAAGCACAGAGAGAAGGAAGTTCAAACCATCTCTTCCATCCTTCATGAAGAACAAGGATCATATCCCCTACTCCAGCATCTCTGACTGCACAGAGAGACTAAAGCAAATGAGGTGGATTAGCAGCGTTTACCAGTAACTGATGGCGTTACCCCGGACATGTTACCAGGGATCCAACAATACCACTTTTTTCAAACCGATACAATACCGATACTTAGATCTGAGTACCTGCCGATACCGAGTACCAATGCTGATACTTCTACCACACACAAAAAATGCAATGAATAAGCAATTTCACTATTTCGTTGCGCGCAATGCATTCTGAGGTTTTGGACCACAAACTAAGAGAAGCGAACATACATATGGATAGGGAAAGCTGCAAAATTGATTTCTCTGAACGGTGGAAAGTCGACAAACTTAAAACATATACTTGCCGTAAAGAGCTGTCTGTGTCCGTGAAATGTAAGAAAGAACTATGTGCACCAGCGCGTGCAGCTACAGTGTAGAAACTGCTGATTGTTTCTGACGAAAGAAGAGGAAAGTGGCGTATTTAAGGCTGGTTACACGGGCAGGTAGAAATTCCATGGAGTGACAATCCCGGACCGACAAACGCTCTTAAATGTTTGGGATGAAGGGAATGTTGTCATGCAGAAGTTGTCTCAGCTACTTTTCATCCCAGAGCTCATGGAGTCAAGATGTTCTGGATCATTGTATCGCAGGTATTTCTTGCTTGTTAAATATACGCGCTATGGCTAGCAGTTAGCACGTAGCCTATTAGCTTCCATCGTGGTTTTAAACTCTTGCAATTTTTATTCATGAATGGGATTTTTATTTCTTATTAGCAGTAAGAGCCCGGATAAGGCAGAGATGCTGTAAACATTAATCCTTCACATCGCCTTCCAGCAGTAGGCTGTGCGAATCCTGTGTGCTAATGACTATGCTACCAAAACTAAAACCGTTAGATCTAGGCGATCAACAGAAAATTAATTTTTTTGAAGATCGTCTAGATCTAACTTTTCTGTTGATAAATCCTACATTTCTTACCTTGTTTATCCACCTCGCACGTCCATTCAGATCCTTCTTTTCTGTATGTAATGTATATAAAATAAATGGTGGTTCATTACATCTGTTGTTACATCAGTAAAAAGCTCAGATGCAGATTTACTTTTGTTGAAGCAGAGGAGAAATATAGGAAGTCTGGTTGGTACAGTGATTACCGCCATTTTTTGGAGGGGGTAGGAGCCCACAGCATCACTATTTTCAACACCAAGAGAGAACAAAGTAAGAAATGAAGTCTCAATATCAATCATGGACTGACATTGTTCCACTGGAATAAAGGACAGGTTGAAGACAACAAAATTGACTGATGGAGGTAAATAAGCAAACCAAACCGGCGAGTGCAGAACTTTGCAGCTCCAGAAGGTGGGTTAAAAACTGTTTTCTTCACAGGAAAATACATAAAGTTTTCCTCAGAGCTTTAATCACAGTTTATGATCATTATGACCGCCTTCTAGAACGCTTCTTCCAGTTCTCGGGACCTCTTCTGATCAAAAGTCAAAGTATTTCTGATTGAGTCATATTTTTTTCTCATATTTAAGTGCAATATTTACAAAGCAAAGAGCAAATAAAGATTTAACCCTAGTTCAGTTTATGAACCGGGCTATTAAACTATTTTCAACCCTCAGAAAGCCCAGGTGGAGAACCTGGATAAAACTACATTAAAATTATGTTACAAGAATCAGTAAGTTGAGTAATTTGAGGGAGCAGTGAGGAAATGATGCAGCAGCAGTTTTCTGTTCCCCCAGCTTGTGAACCAAAGATAGAAGCATCTGATGAAGTGTCAGATTTACAGAGCAGGAGTCTGAAAAGCTACTTTCTCACCTGAAACACACCAGACTCCTCAAAAATAGAGCTGAGAACAACGCACATCTCTTTTTAATATACAGGATGCAATGGGGGTTTTAGGTGTGTGAACAGCGACCTGATTTAACCGCTTCTTGCAGCTAGACTCCATCAGCCAATCACATGAATCTTCTTATCTCCTGACGGCTCCGTCAGAGAAAGCTGACCCCCCAAAACGAATGAATCCATGATTTCCGTTCTAAGGTACTTAAACTCACAGGTGTTTGATTCAAAGACAGAATCACAGAATGAAAGTAAATGAAAAGCAGATGGTCCTTTAAGGTCCAAGAGTTTAAGTTCGTTAAAAACTGGCCTCGTTCGTCACAGTAAATGACTTTATCTGCGCCTCGGGTCTTTAATCGTACCGTTTATCTGAGACAGTAATGCTTAATCAGTAGGGATGCCAGAAAAAAATGGATTCACGTCCGAATCTCGATTCCCATTTAGCAAGATTCTGGAATCGATCCAAAATCTTTCAGCTTCGCTTCTTAAAAATATGTTTTCTAAACATTTACAGCCTATTTATTTTTTTGTATATAGTGTTTTCTCAGACAATGGCTCCATGGTGTGTCGTTCCAGCAAGGGGCGGGTCTGACGTGCTACCAACGTGTTAGCTAACTAGCTGTAGCTGCTAGCGCTAACTAGCTGTAGCTGCTAGCCAGATGCTACAACATGGAGGACAAAAGAGAAATGCAGTCTGCCCCTTCTTTGCTGAAGGCAAATGTTTGGGCCATCTGAGAGCACTTTTCCATGCTAGTTACCACACTTAGCTACTTTATTACTTTTTTAGGAATCTTCAAGTATAAAAAAAGCGATAATTCTTTTATAAGCCACACACAAACATCCCACAGACCCGCACACCTGTGGCACATTCAAGGAACGACGGAAATATTTTTTTGTTTTCAGAACTAGAAATCTGGTTTCAAAGGTCTTTGATTCCCAGTTGCAATTTGATTTCTTGTAATTTTTGAACCAGTTCGCTTCTCTCAACAGTATATTTCGGGCACGATAATACAACACGTTCCACAATCTCTTCTTGAAGACAAGAAGGTAAGGTTTTAAGAAATCGTAAAAGTCATTTTGTGTTGATGGTACAACTTTTTTGTCTGTACTACAAAACCAACAACCTCTGTAGCACCAGTTCTGTACGCTGAAAACCTTAACGTACAGCCGTGTTTATTACATTCACGTCTCACACCAACACAGACACCTGGCAGATCGAAGTTGTGTGTTTCACAAACCGACCCTTGGGGCCATACCGTGTATTTTAGACCCACTTTTTTATTTATACTTTGCGAGGCCGCAAATATTTTCAATGATGGGGCATCATTTTATTCATCGTCAACAATATTTCTATGGATATTTCCATAGATTAATGGTGAAAATAAGTACACACAGTCACAAAAATCTAGTGTGCAAACTATTGGCATAATATTTAGTTAACAGTTTAAAATATTCAGTTAAAAACCAAAATATTTACTTAAGAATATTTTTAATTAGGAAGCTAAACATTTAGTTAAGAACCTAAATATTTATTTAAAAGCTTAAATATTAGGAAGCTAAATATTTATTTAAGAAGTTAAATATTTAGTAAGGAAGCTAAATATTTATTTAAGAAGCAAAATATTCAGTTAGGAAGTTAAATATTTAGTTGAGAACTTAAATATTTACTTAAGAACTAAAACATTTAATTAGGAATCTAAATGTTTATTTTAGAACCTAAATATGTATTTTAAAACCTAAATTTTAGGAAGCTAAATATTTATTTGAGAAGCTAAATATTTATTTAAGAAGTTCAATATTTAGTTAAGAACCTGAATATTTAAAAACCTAATTATTAGGAAGCTAAATATGTATTTAATAATGTAAATATTCAGTTAGGAAGCTATGTAAATATTTAGTTAAGAACATAAATATTAACTTAAGAAGTGAAATATTTAGCTAGGAAGCTAAATATTTAGTCAATAAAATATTTAGTTTGGAAGTTGACAGCTGTTATGGGAAAATTATTTCAACATCAGTTCTGAATGGTAATTATTAGTAAAGGCATGTGGGGAATATGGCATAATGCTTGGGACTCAATGTAGATACTGGGGTTACAGGAGATTGATGAACATTTCACCTACTCTGTATCAACTGAAGGACTCCTTTTATTGTTGTTATGTTTGTTGTTATGTCTGTAGAGTAGCTGTTATGATATAATTTCTGGAAGCTTTCAGGGAGCCAGGCAGAGAAAAACCCCAATAGAGACTAAATAACCTTATCTCCATCTCTATGGAATTCTGCCCGATCTTAACCTAAATATTTACTTTGTTTTTGATCATACTAGAAAAAAACACACCATAAAATTTGGAATTTATGACACTGAATTTAAAATGTTATCTGCAACTATCAGGTATTTTGTCATAAAGTTTATTTTAAAGCAAAATTAGTTGTAGTATTTTTCGAACAAATAAAGCAAATAAAAACTAGGCGGGGACCCTCTGGCTCCACATTATCGTCTCACGTCGCACTGCCAGCCTTTCCTGCTGGTTGCTGCGTGGCTGAAAACCTGATTTGGTGTTAGATGTCAGAGGAAGGTGGACCAGAGGAAGTTCCTGTTGGTGTTGGAGGAGACTGGAGGTGGACAGCAGCAGGAACAAGTCCAGAAACCTGTGAGCTGTCCGAGGAGCTTGCTGCAGCCCATGAGGATGGGCTCAGCTTAGAAGCTCTGCTGCTTTCAGGCTCTGTCGTTTTTTTTGCCTCCTGCAGCCGCAGCATCAGCAGCGTGTTCGGCCGGCGACCTGCAGAGACGAGCTCCACGGTTGGCCAGTCGGCCGGCCGGCTCTGCTGCAGGTTCTCAGGTTGTTATTTTGGCTCTGGCGCAGCTTTATGACAGTAGACAGAGGGAGTCATTATTTTTAGCACCGCCAGGAATCTGTCGACAAAGCAGCCAAATGATACTGAGAGAAAGTCGAACACAAAAACGTCACGTTAACAGGTTGTCCTAACTGTCCTCTTAGAGGATTATGTCTTTTTTTGCAAGTTGGACAAAAAATAAAAAAATAAAATGATGGTAGATAGTAGGCGTGGGGGGGAAATCGATTCACATAAGAATCTAGATTCTTTGCTTAATAATTTTGAATCGATTTAAAAAATATAAAAGAATCGATTTTCAAAATAAATGGGCGTTTTTTTATGTCCAGGCTTGGAAAACAAAGTTTTAGTTCACTTTATTACGAAGTATGTAGCAGTTTACTTTAGAAAGTCTTTACTTTTCATTCATTCTGTTGTAAAGGTTTAAGATGTGGGAATATTGAAGAATCTCAATTTAAATTTAATCGACACTTACAAAACAAAAATCATAAAATAATTGAATCTGGAGAAAAGCATATTGTCTCGGCCCTACAAATTGGCAGCTTTTTTTTAAATAATAGTATTGATTGTGTATCGATTCTGAATCGAGAATCAGTTCTGAATCGAATCGTCACTCCAGGAATCGGAATCGAATTAAATCGTGAGCTGTTGTAAGATTCACTTCCCTAGTAGATAGTATGTAGATGTGTGCTCCTACTTTTGGAGCTCAAAATTTCCGACCCAATGGGGGCGTGTCTCGGTAAAATGACGCGAGACAACTGCGTGATTTCCTTTCCTCCAGTAAGGAAATGTGAGCCGATTCTGTCATTGGACCTGATCCCAGGATCTGGATGGATCCAACTATAGACGTCTGCGCATTTCATCAGCTAGAAACCTATGAAATATTATAACTTTCCTTTATTCCTTTTACATGTTGTTGGAGTTAAAATGTTATATTAAAGTGTTCCTCTATTGTGGATTAACTCAAAAACTGTCAATTAGCTCCGTTCACGGTTTGAGAATCCATCTGTCCTGAGCAGGGTCGAAACAGTGGTATTTCTGTTCCAGGAATAAAGCAAAAAAAAACAACAACACAGATTTGTTTGTTATAAGACGCACCTGCAGGTCGGGCTCACGAATGTGCGCCCTGGTTAAACAGGGTTCATCTATTTTATTGAACACATAGAAACAAGAATCACATGACATGGCCACCCCCAGTACATAAACATTCATTGTGTGCCAAAGTATCATACACTCCCCGAGTCTGGTTCTCCCCGAAAATGATTTACAGACAGCCGCTTTAATAGGGGTCTTGACCTAAACTATCTTTCTTCCAATTTCTTGCAATTTATCAGTTCCTAGTCTAGACAAAGCTTGGTATTTATGACTGTTGTAAAAGCCTGGTACAAATGTAAGATTGTTCTTTACTTCAATGTGCAGCCTACAGCGCACGATTCTGTCTCAAACGCTCAATTCCCTGAGAATGATCTATTTGCAGCAACATGACGAGCACATCTGTCTCTCTTTCATCGCTTGGAACTAGCGAAGATGTAAAAATGTATTTATGGCAAAACTTTTTTGCATTTTGAGGGGAAATCAATGTTTTAATAGCGGCCGTGTTCCGTGCGCTTTGTCCTTCCGGGCTCTTGTAGAAGTAAAGAGGTCATCTAATACGGCTTTCCCCTGAAAAGAGGACCCGCACCTATGTATTTTAAAACTGATTCTTAAAGTCATACTTTACAATATCGCCAATATTTTGCAATTAATGTACTCTACGTAATTAATATTACATAACATTTTAATGGCTATTTTCAGAGATGTACTGCAAAAATTACAGTGTCACTTTAAGTGTAAAAATCTTGTTTAAATAAATTACAGAAATGATTAATAACAGAGGGTGGCTGCCATCTAGTGACTTTTTTTAGTTACTGCAGCGCAGCAGCTCTCAGCTCCGGCTGGCTCAGAGAAACCAGCTAATATGCAGCTAACAGCGGTCCTTTAGTTTACAATGAGAATGTCAATTTAACTCACGGGGAACTCAACATTTCCTCACTGGTGATTTGAGAGTACAAGGAGCAGCTTTAGCTCCGCTCCCACTGCTTCTTTATCTGTCCCAGCCGTGGTTTAACTGTAGCTTAGCTGATAGCTACTTATTAGCGTTAGCTAATGTGCTCTGTAGAGGTGAGCTGTGTTTCTCTAGTTGTGTTACAGTAGTTAATAATGTTACCAGGTGTTGTTGTGAGCTGTCTGAGAACCAGTGACAGTTTCTCGTTAGGGAAAATGCAATGTGTGGTTCCTTGTGATGAGGAAATCTGAGTTAATAGATGGTTGCTTGGTAACTGTTGCTATGAAATCCAGTGGGACCCTAGTGACGCTACAGTATATAAACATGGGAGGACGGGATCGCGATCGTCTTTTAGATTTCGATGCGCAGGGCCGTGGCGTAATTTCGATCGATTTAGATGAAAATCAAGATCAAGTGATTGTTTTGGGTTTTTAAAATCTTGTAGCTTGCTTCATTTTGTCTCAAATTCTGGTCTTCAGTGATCAGGCCTGGCTGTAGTTTTCTGTATCAAAAGACTTTTATTCATAATTCCAACAAAAACAAAAAAATCACTTTTCAGTTAGCATTCAGTAAACTTTTATCGGGTAAAATGTAATAGAAATATGCATTTTTTTTTTTACTTTGATCGGTATTAAACGATTAACCTTTTCCCTGAATTCCTTCCTTTCAATTCCTGAAATTAATTAGATTTGATTTTATTATGTTATACTTAAAAAAGTTGAAAGTATAAAACTCCGGTATCAGTGATGTTCCCAATTTGCTTGACATTGTTTTAGGTGAGTCATTCAACTCAGCGCGGAGATGTAAAAAGAGCTGTAATATGGCTTGTACCAGATTATAGCTAAGAACTCATTTCAATCTGTAGTCCCTGGGCAGGTGAGAAGAATAAGATAACAATATAAGGATAAGAATTACAGGTATGAACACACGTACATAGACACTCACACACATTTAATTAAGAATATACAGAATAATCATTTATGCGGACACTGATTACTTCAAATCCATTTCTTATTTATGTTACACACTTTATTACATGCTGTTGAAACATGTTCTTGTTCGGTCCATGCGTGCGTTCGGTACAAATCCAAAACTGGATTTGTACCGAACCGACTGGGTTGTACCAAAAAAATACGAATACATATCCTGCTGCACCTCTATAAACTACCAATAGGAAAGACATAATTTCACCAAGGCTGAGGTTGTTTTGGACAGCTGAAAACATCATACAAAACAACATTTGTATTACAAAACATTTATTTGATCTGAAATATTTAAGTGTGACAAAATGAAGGAATCGATTTGTAAAGTTAACAGAGATTGAAGCTTTGTTCATGCTTCCAACTTTACCACTCTATTAACGCTGTACAATTGTTGACAATCTGAAGCAGAAACTTTCTGTTTTCAGGAAAGTTTTGGTTTAGTCTTCTGGATGCTGCAGACTCACCTTCATAGACGAGGGGTCGTCCTGTTTCTGGGGGTTCTGGTGGGTCGATGGGGAACCGACATGAGCAGTCAATTGGTTCGGCCGCCTCGTCATTCAAATTAATGACGCCTGGTGTAATTTGGTTTAGATATGGATTATTTCTATCTTGCTGCTTTCTTATGGATTAATGGAGTTAAATGAGATCAGTGTCATGTGGATGGAAGGGATTAAATCTCCTGACCCGAAACAGAATGAAAGAGGTCGGACCTCATTCGCGTTTTTGAACGAAACCCAGAAACCAACATCAATGCGGCGTTATGCGGGTTGCAGGCTTCACTCTGCTTCATTTGGGCAGGTTTGTCGAACCTAGCGTAGCTTTGTCTCTGACAGAAGTGTGATTGTTTCTGTGGAGCCTTGGAAGAAGGAAAGCCTCTCTGCTGCTGAATTATTTTTAGACTCACTAGCAGCATGGCTCGAGGGATGGCAGTGCCAGTCCGACTTAAAACCAGCAGTAATTATTGGATGGATTCTCTCTTAAGGAGGCTGCGATAAACAATTAATTCCCTGGAAATCTATTATTTAACTATTTATAATGTCAGGAAACGGCGAAAGATAAAGTGAACCAGCCAGAACGTATGAATGTTGAGTGTTTCGGTCAGAAATGATCAAAAATTGAAGTTATTGAAGTTCAGCTTACTCGACTTCTCCAGGATCATCAAACCAAAATGTCTCAATTCCAAACATTTATTCTTCAATATCTCATATAACCTGTGCATTTAATAAAAATGTAATTTAGTGTTAAAGTTGAATGTTTTTGTCCCTCTTTTTAAAAACTGAAACCAATATGTTCTATATATTAACTAAACAGAGTCAAATATTTTAAGGTTTCATTTCTAGTAATTTTGATTGTTCTTGATTACTGATAAGCCTGAAGTTCAGTATTCAGGCTAGGCCCGGCACCAATATCCAATGGTCCTTCAGGTATCAGCTGACCAAGAGATAATACAACCCCTAAATAAATTAAGTTGCAACCATGCAATGCATTGACCCAAGACATTTGCTAAGATTATTCACACTCCATGCCAGTTGGTGGCAGTGATGAATTAATTTGTTGTTTGCCAACCGCCGATAAACCTTACAAAGAAGATAGTCAGTTAAAGTAAATTCAGAAGTTATCAAAAAACGGTCAGAAAGAACCAGGTTGTGTGGGAGGACTGTTATTTCCTCACACTAAATCCCGTGTCTCAGTGTAAGGTCCAAGGTGTGTTGACCCAAGTGGGCGGGTCCCTGTACTTTTTGAGGCTAAGATGGCACCAAAGTCTGCATTTAGGCTCACTTTCAGTATCCACATGAATATTGAATTCCCCCAATAAAATGACCTTAAGGCTGCACAACAGGTAGCCCTGTTGCATCGCAGCAAGAAGCTCTGGGTTTGAATCCCAGCCTGGTGTCTTCTGCATGGAGTTTGATTGTTTTCTCTGTGCATGTATGGTTTTCCCTCTGGGTACTCCAGCTTGATCCCACAGTCCAAAAACATAGCCGTTAGGTTAATTGGTACTTGATATTGCAATGTTCATAGTAGTTACGATGAAAGCATTGTAAGAAATACAGTCAAGGAAGGAGATTACGACGGTGTCAGCTGCATACGTAAAACTTGTGGAACAGCAATTTTATTTGAGTACAATAGTTGGACAGTAGTGGTTGAAATAAATGATTCTTTTGTTCAAGATGGCTCTGGTTTGCCAATGATATATGGTTTTGGTAAAATGCACACCACCTGTTTGTGGTTTTGTGTATATATATATATATATATATATATATATATATATATATAGGCTTTGTAAATAATTTATCCCGATTAATTGCATTTTAAAAGTAACATTTTTGCCCATGAAAACATGATTATTTAAATATGAAAGCTTAACAAAAGGATTTCAATCAAACCTCAGGAGGGAAAATGCCGTTAAATGCATGTCAATTCAAAAGAGTAGTAAAAGAAATTATATATCCTTGGCCTAAACTGAACAGACCTAAAACCAAGGTGTCATTTTAAGTATACTTTCAGAAAGTCTTTAAAAAAAAAAGATTTGTGTTTTAGGGTGACCATATTTTATTGTTTAACGGACATTTGGCTTTTTCTGTGGACACTTTGGCCAGTCCTGAAACACTTTCCTGGAACCCTTTCAGGACTGGACTTTTGATTTGATCATTTTAAAGCATGAATTCTCTGTGGTTAGTAAGAATAGTTAAATAACACAATTTCTAAAAGGCTTTTATGAGTATAAGTATTATAATAATATACAAAATGACTCTCCTAAATTGGAAATTGATCAGAACCAGTGATAGTTTACTTTTTTATTTTACAAAAATGAAACGAAAAAAGTAAAATAATATTCTGAGAAGTATTTTCTATTCACTATAATAAAAGTAAAAAGCAGAAGTCTTAAAAAGACGATAAAACAGTTTTAACTCTCGCTTTGCACAGCATTCTTAAAGTTTCTGTGTCCATATGACCTGTGGGTTCTTTGCAGGTTCTTTGTCACAAACAGAAACACCAGATTAGTGCCAGATATATTAATGATGCTCTTTGCTCGTTTGTTGCAGCTAGACTGTTTATCTTATGCGATTCGCACAACGAGCGCAAGCGAAACTCATATCGACGTAACGGGGCAGCACCTGCGGTCTATTGAGTCTATGAACGAATCAGAACCAGGCATTAAGCAGCTGCTCATGGAGGAAGTCGGATGAGAAAAAGGACGTCGTCCTGCATACATCGCACCGGTCAGTTTAAGTATGGTCCCCCGATAAACAAGGAAAACCCCTCGCAACCCGAGAGCGCTGGAAAAATGGATCGTCATCCGTTATATTCACAGCCTCACCTTAGAGCCTCACGTGTGCATCATTGTAATCCGCGTCCCAGGAAATCATGCACAGACAAATGTTCCGCATTGATTGGAATTAAAACTGAGATTAAAAGCTTTAATTTAAAAAAACGTTACAATTCTTATTTAATGAATAAATCGGAATTAACGGGACAGACAGACAGACGCAATAGTAATGGCGAACCAACCGGACATTGTGGTGGTTGACAAAGAGCCGAGGAAAGCCGTTGTGGTGGATGTGGCAACACCAAGTGATGGTAACATCAAGAAGAGGGAACATGAGGAACTTGAGAAATACCAAGGTCTCAGAGAGGAGCTAGAGAAGGCTTGGAAGGTGAAGGTGACAGTAGTACCCGTGTTAATCGGAGCACTTGGGGCAGTGACCCATAGACTAAAAAAGAATAGACATCGCCTCCTCACTCCTCCCCGTTTACCAGAATGACTTTCATGGGGGAATTCATGGCGGATTCACAGACTCCTCCTCCCCAGCTCTGACGAAGCATGTTCCTAAAAAGGGCGTGGGGGGGGGGGATCTTCACTGTAGACTCTGCCATCGCGGGGCGTGTATGGGCGTGTAGTTCGGTCGTAATCACGCCCATTCTGCTCCCACGTCTTTAGCTCTGATGCTAAACTTGGCTCGGCCCCCTCATTAATTATGCAAGATTTCAAAAAATTATCTTACAAAAACCAGCCTGGTGCCCAGGCTTTTTATGAGCCGCCAAATGGAGGTACTACAGGAATGGAGGAGCAATGGCGGCCTCCATGGCATGCGGACAAAAAGCAGAGCGGCCATTGCAGTGACCCCCAAACTGGAGGAATGGCTCCAGCAGATCCTTGAAGAACCTCAGACATCTCAGTCCATAAAAGTGCAGAACTTGGAACAGCAAATATACTGAGGAGGACCCTTAAGCCCTCTTATATTAACATATAAAGGGTGTTGCAAAAATGGCAGATTTGACCCAGAAGTATGTGACGTAATAACAATTAAAGCTTAGATAATTTAGCATAAAAAAACAGAACATCTGGTGAGGTTTGCTGTGATGCTAAAGGGTAACTAGCTGCTGGTGGTTCATGCAAATGACTCCTCAGATTTGTGGGTGCTATTTCATTATTAATGTTCTCTTTCAGCAGTAAACAAATTCAGTCACTAAAGTATCTGCGTGAGTTCTGCTGTTTGTGGAAAGATGGTTATGGATGAATAATATCAGCGACAATAAAATTTAGCTGTTTGTTCGAGGATTTACTTATCTGCTGCAATGTAAACGTTCCAAATCTGGAGGGATTTAACTAAGCTATCGAGCCTAAACTGTTTATTTGGCATGTTTGTCTGCAGTGGAGCTCTGTTTTTCTGTGAGACGATAAAATATTGATACTTTGTTTGCAGAAAGTTGAACTGCAGAGAAAAAAAACAAACTTGTTTCAATTTAAAATAAACTATGTGCGGGGGCAGATTCATTAATCACTGCAGGAGGAAATGTTCTTTACTGGTAGTGTACAAAACTCTGGTTTAGACATTTTCACATCTAAAATCTCAAAACTGTTCTGAACACCATTATGCACGGATCTTCTTTATACGCATATTAAAGTGATATAACTCTCCATATGACTTGTTGAATGGCGTTTTATTTGAAAGATAAAATCTGTCTCCAAGTCTGCTTCACATCTCCAGGAGTCCATCCATTTACAGCCAGCAGATTATCTCCAACATGCTGAATGTTGCGGATAGTTCAGCAGCTTTTCAGTACTTTAAAACAGATGACGGATATTTTCTTGATGTTGAAGCTTAAATTCGTCCTCTGCCAGCCGGCACCCTTCAGAGCAGCAGGGCATCTCCTCTCAGCGCCTGTGTAGATGCTGTAATCCACAAGATGAAAGTAACACAGAGAAAAATCTAGGCCTGTAACCTATAATTTTACAACATAAACTAAGAGCAGAGCTTCTAAGAGGAACTGCTGACATTTTTCATGCAGGAAAAACTACAATGAGCCATGGAGAAACCACATGATCACTTCTGCGATATACCTTCATAGTCGGGTTCATAGGCGTCATTTTAACCGGGGACGCCGGGGATATTTCCCCAGCACTAGCGCTGTCACGATTTTGATTTTTTTTTTAACCGAAATCTATCGGTATTACGTTACAACCTTGCGCATCGAAACCCAAGAGGATCGCGATCACCTCCTCCTCCTATGTTTACTGTTCGTCCCACTCAGGCTCCGTAGCAACAGTTAGCAGACAACCGTCTATTCACATAGAACCACACATTACATTTTCCCTAACAAGTAACCCTCACCAGTTCTCCATTTTAACTTCCTGTATCACATCCCCAGTGAACAGAATACATGTGTACAGAGCACATTAGCTGACGCTAACAAGTAGCTAATAGCTAAGCTACAGCTCGACCACGGCTAGGATAGATGAAGCAGCGGGAGCAGAGCTAAAGCCGCTCCTTCTACTAGTGAGGACAGTTTGAGTTCCCCTTGAATTAAGTCCATAATTGCATTGTAAACAAGAAGATCGCTATTAGCTGCATTTTGCTCTGTCCTATGAGATATCTGGGGCTTCGTGTCTGCAGCTGCTCTGCAGTAACTATAAAGAGTCACTAGATGGCAGCCACTCTCTGTTACTAATCAATTGTTATGTTAACAAGACTGTTACACTTTTATTGTAAATAAATTATTTCAATTTGACCATTAAGGCCTAATGTGATACATTACACAATAATAGGCAAGGCAAGTTTATTTGTAGAGCACAATTCATACACAAGACAATTCAAAGTTTTTCACAGTTGCATAAATTAAGAAAACAGATAAACAGAAAAAAAATCAACTTAAAAAATAATTAATTACAATAAAAAACAAGAGTGCAGATAAAATCATTTCAATTGTCATATGCACGGGTAAAAAGAACAGTTTTCAGCCTGGATTTAAACATTGTTAGAGTTGAGGCTTGTCTCACATCCTCATAAAGACTGTTCCAGATTTTAGCTGCCTGAAACTGAAATGCAGCCTCACTGTGTTTATTGTTGACTCTGGGAACCACCAGGAGACCCCTCCCTGAAGTTCTCAGGGCCCGACATATTTCATATGTCTCTAACATGTCAGAGATGTACTTTGGTGCCAAACCATGAAAAGACTTGTACACAAGCAGAGCTGTTTTAAATTCTATTCTCTGAGTGACAGGAAGCCAGTGCAGCAACCGGAGCACTGGACTAATATGGTCGTATTTCCTGGTTCTTGTCAGGACTCGAGCAGCAGCGTTCTAGATGTACTGCAGCTGTCTAACAGCTCGTTTAGAGAGGCCAATGAGCAGGCCGTTACAGGAGTCTAACCTGCTGGAGACAAATGCATGGATAAGTCTCTCTAAGTCTGTAAGTCCAGTGTCCCCAATGATGATTCCGAACCCATTATATTATCCCAATTTCACCCAGCCTTTGTTCCAAACTTGCTGAGTTTTAACCATTTTCATTTACAGAATAGTAATTGTCTTTGGGTTTGTATGATGTTGCACTAAAAAAATGTCAAAAGAATGCCCTCATTTTGAATATAGATGTTCAAGTTTAACTATTTTTGCACTTTCTACCATAAAAAGATGTTATAAGTTACCAGCGAGGATATGTCAACCTTTCATTTTCTGTCACATTTAGGTGTCCCAGTTTTAAGTTTTGAAAATCTGGTAACCCTACCTCTGTGACAACCAGATATTTGTGTCAGTTTACATAGCATTATTTTAGCAATCATTATAAGAAATATTTACATTTGTATGCGATTAAACATAATTTTGTATTACCCAGCAGTTCGTTTAGTTCGTTCGATTGTTGCGGGTTAAACCAGCTACCTTATGCTAATGTTTATAGTTTTTCTTGTGTTGTTCGGTGACCGATTACATAACTTTTGTCTCATTGTACCTCGTATATTGTTATTTAATATTTTTTTAGCTTAGTCACTAGTGCGACTGCCTTAACTATTGACACAAAGGTTAAACAAAAACTATGCCACATGTTTTCACTACTTTTGGGTTATTGTTTTTTATGCAAATTAAACTAGCCACCAATACTAACAGTATTTTTTGAAGCATTATGTTGTTTTATCTCCTGGATCTTTCTCTGTTTACGTTGTATTTGTAAAATAAATCACTATATATTATGTTGTCTTATTAATAAATTTATGTAAGAAAAGAAAAGTTTATCCTAAGTTATAGGAAAATGAATGTTGCTATATATTTTCATCACAAGTTAAGGCAGCTGTTAATGGCACTAAAGTAGATGCTAAAATATCTAAATGTGCTAATAACCTTAGCTGCTAATTTTAGTCCTTATTTCACCCCTTTTTAAATGTTTTTTCTTCATTTTCTTATATATTTTAAAATAATTATTATATTTAACGCCTCTGTTGATTTATATAATTTCCCTTTTCATGTTAGTACCCTTATAAACATTTTTTTTTAATGTTTTTGTTAAATTTATTTTGGACATAATTTATAATTCATAGAAAAACAGCACCATTAAAAGCGGTGGTAATCTTAGGTTGCACTAAGAACAATGGCCTAAAAACTGTAAAAAGTACTTCATCATTTTAGTTCTAACTTTATTAAAGTTATAGGAATATAATTTAGATTGGTTAAATAAAAAAGCATAGTTAAAGACCTTTATAAAAACTGTTTAATAACAAAGAAATAGTCATGACAAAATAATTTAGTGTTATCTTTTTCTGAGTCTCTACATTATTGCCTAATTTATATGTCCCACAGACAGCTAAGCCATATTACTGTTAACTGTACATTAGACATCAAAGCTATAAAAAAAAAACCTGCAGCTTTGGTAAATGTTGAGATGTCCTCAAACACAGTTAACAAATTATGAAGTTTTACATAAATATGCAAATACCTCTTACAGTGTTTGCCTTTGAGCTGCCCACACATATACCCAGATGTATCATGTGTCATCCGTTCACCCTTTACACCCAATCACATTGCTGCCCACTCAGGACTAACTGTCAGTTTTCAATAGCAGAACCCTACAGACGGAGGGATGACAAACCAGCTGTAACGTCCGAGTGTATTCTTGTACCCGTCTCAAGTCATTGCAGCCATATTCGTTTTTATGCTATTCTGCTGACCGGCATAATTTGACATGACTCGGTGGGTTAGAGATGGAGGGATGTGCCAGATACCTGATGAGAAAAATAACAACGCGTCGAAGGATGGGGAACAGAAGGACGTCGGGATGTGTTTGGCTCGTTTTGGAGCCAGAATCAGTCAGCACCAATAAAATCAAAACTCAGAGGTTTGTGCCGAGCCCCTCTGGCCATCTGAGAGTGAGTTTAGAGAGAGCAGGCTTTAAAAGAGTAGGAAGCACCTTAAATTAGATCAGCCGGGAAGGAGAGAACATGTTGGCTGAGCCTGATTCTGTCTGTGGGGACACAGCAGACAATTAACGGAGTTAAAACTGGACGATTAAAAGATTTATTTAAAGTTTAAAATCCGGTTTTGTTTTTGATCTCCTAATCTAAGCTGGTAATTGTTCTTTCCAGCATCATTGGTTCTCTGTACTTAGCTAACCTGCTGTCTGAGTTGTGATGTTCGGTGTATTATGTTGCTTTTCATTTTATCGTCTCTGCAGAACAGCTGGATGTTCTGTCAGTTCCTTAACTGGACTGGGTCTAGTTTCTGGGAGTTTCTACCTGTTGTTACTCTGCTACTCTGATACTTTATTTGGCATCATGTTCAAATTCAGTGTGAAGATTTGTCCTCACAGCGAATATTAATGTCCTCAGGATGTAGTTTTCTTTCCTGATTAATGTCTTCTTCATCGTAGTTGTAAAATAGAATGACTAAAATAATGACAAACATCCAGGAAGTGACACTCGCATTATATTAGAGTTTTCCCAAGACCAAGATTTATGTACAATGCCTGGTACATTTCTTGGCAGTCTTTCTAGTTAAAATTTTAAAGATTAATCCATTTTACTGGGAAAAATATTCTGCATCCTGCAGTAGCTTTTAGCCATGAACTAGCTTCTTGTAGTGTCGCAAACTTCTGGTAAATCTCTGGAGACTTTTTAAATACAAGTAAAAAATATTTTGTAGTATGTTTCCACCCAAAAAAAACTGAGAAATGTTGTGATTAATGTTACATATTCTCCAGAAAAAAGAAAAAAAAATTCTGATTCAGAAAAATTATAAAATTTTCAAGTTAAAACACGTAAATTTCAACGATTAGCGGCATAAATTTATGATATGTAAACCAAGATATTTTCTGTCGTAATGTCAGATAATTCCAAAAAAAAAACAACTTCCTATATCTATCAGAAAAAAAAGAAGAAATTTCTACGTTTTAACTTGCAGACTTTTGTACTTTTTTTGTTTTTTGGGGGGAAGATATGTAAAATTAATCCTAAATAAAGTGTTTTGGGTCCACAATGGCTCTAATTCTCTGTTGTATAGAAATCAAACAAAAACATGATGAGGGATACAGATTGTTTTATGCAACGTAAATATCTTGTATAAAATATTAACCCTAACACCATTAGCATATAGTTAGCAGCAACTGACCTACTTTTCAAAACATTCTAGCATTCATATGAATCTAATTTAAGCGGGGTAATTGAGGTCTTCAGCGATCTTGATCCTCGTTAGCTGTAGTTTCTGCAGCGTTTCTTCATGAACGCATGGAAAAGAAGCAACGCTGGCCCATCTGTGGGGAGAACAAGCTATTTAAACAGAGAGGTAGAGATGGCATGTAGTGGTTGTGGGAAGCAGATCGATGCCTCTGGGTTTGGTGCCATTTGGTGCTGCTCACACACCAACCCATCGATACAGGAAACGTTATTTACACGCTCATGTAGGCTGAGGCTGGGATGGGTTGTGTTTCACTAACCCACATTCACCCGAGAAGCTCTGTTGTGTGCTAATGTGGAGCCCTGCGTGCCTACAGGGCAGATGAGCAGTGGGGTTGCTGGTTCCATTCAGAAGCAATATGGCTTTGAAATGAATTGTGGGTATTGAATCAATATTACCCCTTCAGATTACGACTCCAGCTAGCAGGATTGGTAAAGGTGAATCAAAGGTTCAGCTCATTTTGAGCATGCATGTCATAATTTTTAACCATCAGTGATTCATTGGAATCTTCTGAGAAGCAGCTGCAATCTTTTATCTGACTTTTTAGGTCAAAATAACAAAATATTTAGACAATCTGGAGTTATGTTTCTATGAAAGTGGCTGCTTTTTACCTTCCATTCCGTTTTATTTTGCAGATGAAGGAGGTGAGACGATGATTCTCGTCTCGTTCAGGCTTTAATTAGCTGTCATCAAAATATACTCTTCGGGCTGGGGCTGAACTCTCTCGAGTTCGGGTCGGGCCCAACTTTTAAGGCCCGATTACAGCTCTAGTTGCAAGCTATGTCGTATCTTAATTATTGGAAAAAAACTGCTGTTCAATAGTTGGGATTTAAGTTGGTTAAAAATAGTCTTCGCATTGGTGGCTAGTTTAATTTGCTGTGAAAACAATAATCCCAAGCCAGTAAAAGCATGTATTGTGGTTTTTGGTTGAACTTTAAATGTATGATGTGAAATTAGACAAAATTGATGTAAGCAGAGAACCGGAAAAACACAACAAAGGCATCAACAACAAAGTCATCATCGGCATGTGGCTTAGCGTGCAGCAATCGAAGGACCAAGAGCGTGGTGTGTTGTACACAAATAAGTTTATTTAAATTTGTAAATACATTTCTGATTGTTAAAATAATGCTACATATACTGAGACAAAAAAAGCGAGTGTCATACAGGGGACTGAAAAACAAAAGAAACATTAGCACTGTTACCGTTAGCGGCTAGCATAACTCGCTGTTTGTACATTGAGCATATTTTGCTCTGATTTTCTAACAATTGTCCTTTTACCTAACAATGAATAGAATTACAATATAAAGTTGAAGGAAGGAATGAATTTATAGCAACATTTGTGTACTATTAAAATTGTGTGGCATGTTTTTTTATATTCAAAATATTTGAAAAGTTAATTAAGACTAAAATATTTTGATCAGGCATTAGGAGGGCACCACACAGAAAATCAGTGTTTTTAGCCCATTTTTGATGGTTCTGAAGCACACCTAAACAGAATCCTGGTTCCCCTAAAAATTGAGTGTTTCTATTTATTGATTTTACGGTATGTGGGATTTTTTTTTTAAACAATATATGAAAAACCATACACAATTTAGTTTAAACATTTTTGACAACTAAAAATACGGCAAACTTCCCCTGCCAAAAAAAGTGTCCCACTCACCTTAAACAGACTGGGCTCTGAGAGCGCTGAGTGTTCGATATGCAGTAGTGGTGGAAAACGCTGCTTTAAACCAGGATATAACTTTTTATTCTACCACTCAATACCAGCACATCATTATCATTAATAGTCTTCATGTCGTGGTGGAAGTGAATTTTACAGAGGTGTAAAAAAGGTCTGAAGCATTTCACCTTACATCACTATATATGTTTTTGGTTCGCTGAGGTTTTTCCAACTTTTAATCTGCGGTGTTATATCATAAAACCTTCTCCTGCACCCTTTCAATTATATTTTCATTAAAAAAATATATGCTTCTTTAAATCCAAAACTTTATATTGTCAGAAGTAGTCCATACTGTCAACTTAATGTTTTCCGAAGCTTCAGTCTAAATCTAATTTTTAAAGCCTCTAAAGTTACATTTCAGTTTTACAGTAGGTCCTGGAGAATAAAGAACTACTTTTTAAATGATGCTCTGACCGCACCAGATTAATGCATTTTAGTTTACAATGTTTTCCATGTGGCATGCCCAGCCTTCTCTACAGTCTTCTCTAGATGTTAGCAGACAATCTTATACTCTCAGTTTTCTAGGAACATTTTTGATCAGGAGCTCTTTATCCCATCAGCACAAACTGATCCAGTGTATGTTTTTGTACATCAACTGTGTGGACTTTTTTAGTTATGCATAATTGACCTCACACCTGTTGGCCACCCTCCTATTTTCCCTGACCACTTCATGGCCACCTCTAAAAAAATCTCTGCACCGTCCCTGAGTATGTTGAGCAATAACCGACGAGTTAAGTGAAAAAACTCTGTTAGCATTGACCACAATCTTTAATTCCGGGTTAAGAAAATCATTTAAAGAAACATTTAAAGGTTAAATGTTGCTTTTTCCTATATTATAAATGTATATAAAAAACAGTATTTCACATGGTTCAAATAGGGACTTAAGAACACAGTGTATAATTATTTAAATAAATTAAAACCCAATTTAAAGAAACAGACCAAAATGATTTCAAAAAATAAAATAATATCAACACTAATTATGGGTTATGTAATTTAATATACAAATGTTGATTTAAATTTGAATTCACTGAGCAGGTCTCAGAAATGAATATCTTTGTGTTGTTCGGGATTCTCATTTCAGATTTGAAAACGTCAAATTTGCATCATTTTGATATATTTTTTTAACAATTTAAAGCTTTGGACTGATTGTCCATAGCTGAGAAATAAACTATTGAATATTGAACGTTCTTGTCCCGCCTCCCAGGACGTAGTTTGGTTGCAGCCTGTTTTTTTATTATTTTTCCCCAGCTTTGCTCGGTTTCTAGGGCTAATTAAACGGCCGCTGATTTATGAGGCTACAACATGCAGGCGCAGAGTGTGTGCAGGTGTCGTCCTGATGTGCGTCTGTAATTACTGAGCTCAACGTTAATCACAGGACATTATTAATTACAGAAGACTGACACACTGACCTTGTGCGAGCGACTTTGACAAGACTGTAGGTGTGTGTTGTGATGTGTGGGTGGGTGAATTCCCGTGTGAGGGTGTAAATCTGAGAAAAACGCCTCTCACTCAGTTCAGCTTATAAAGCACAGCAGTCTGCAGTGTAATGGCTCCAGGCAACGGAGGCCCACAAGGGACATCTGCGTCAGAGGAGGGACGGCAGCTGAATCAAATCCCCTTTTCAAGACAAACTACTATTACTACTGAAACACCCATACTCTTTGGCAGCCTTTTGGCTTCTTTTCATGTCTATGTACCGTTTTAGAGGAATAGTTTTCTATAATTAGCTCCTAACTTCCTTATTTACGTTAATTCACTGCAAAAAACCGCCTCTTTAATACTAGATAAATATACCTGTTTGTAGTGAATACTTACTAGAAATAAGTAAAAGTACCTGCCAGTGCAGTAAGTGAAAATTTTCTATCTAAGATTTCTTGAAATAAGAATGATTACTAGATCTAAATTCAGTGAAAGATAAGTGTTTTACACTTATTCCAACCAACAAATAGACAATAAATCTTAAAATACGCCTTATACCACTTATTCTAAGCAACCAATAGAGGAAATAAAATCTAAAGACAGCATAAAACACTTATTGGAAGGAACAAATCCAGGCAAATCATCTAAAAACTACTACATTAAATCATTTTAAAGATATTTCTTCTTCTTAAATTAAGCTAATAAATTCTAAAACTAGAAAACCTACATGATTATACGTCATATTACCCAGTCAATTTTAAATATAGTGTCTATGATATTACAAAATATAACCTTGAAGATGTCATTGCTTTAGAAACTTAAAATGAATATAATGAAATGGGGTTGACTTTCTTATTTCAACAAGAAAAGTGAATGTTTGTTATTTTGAGAAAGATTTGTGTTTTTAACTTAAATAACTATTGCTTGAGATTAAGGTAAAATAGTTAAAATAAGAAAAAAAGTCATATTTACTCCAAGCAAGTCTGATCATCTAAAGCAGCGGTGTCCAAAGTGCGGCCTGGGGGCCTTTTGTGGCCCCTGGACTGATTAAATGTGGCCCCTGGACTGATTAAATGTGGCCCCTGACTTTAAGAATAATACCATTATACCCCTCCAGCATAGGTGGCTAATCCAGATGGATACTTGATTTCTAATTAATGCAAAATTATTCCAGAGAAATTAATATCTACTTGCAACAGAGCATGAAACAACCAATGTTTCCTCTATGGTGTTTTTGGAGCGGCGGCTCCGAATTTTCTGCCGCCGCTGTATCAAAATACGGGGCAGACGCATAAAAGTTGGGGTTGCCTTTTAAATGACATTGCAATTTAACAATTAGAATTATTCAGAGGTTATTGGGGCTGTCCAGTTTAACTCCATATAGCCTTTTGTTGTTTTTATGTAGCTTTTTGTCAAAACGTTAGCTTTCTAGTCAACTATTAAACTTAACAGCTTTACCAAAAACGTCACCACGGTGGGTCCGTTTTAATTGGACAACGTTCAACTTGTCAGCTCACACGTCCTGATATCCAAGCATCTGGAAACTACAGTAAGTGAGTCACTAATATACAGACATGAAAATCAGTCGCCTTTTTGCGATAATCGCCGTTTTGAAACCAAAATAAGTGACCCATGTGAATTGTGTTGATTCGATAAGAAAAAAGTTTGGGGGGCAGATATGACCGTTAATTTAATGGGGAGCTTAAGTCACGCCCTCCTACTTCAGGTCCATGGGTCCCCTAATGCCAAAAAAAAAAGAATGAGAGTCAATGGAACGATAAGTTATTTTCTGATCCAGTATGAAATGCGCCGTGGATCGAACATATGATATCCGTGAATTTAAAAAAACCTAATTTTGATGTAGAGAAAACGTTGATTATTGACCGGCGGCAAAAGTCACTTTAGGTTTTGTGTGCAAAAACGTTTAGCGGACTACAACTGCAGAAGAAGAAGGAGAGCGATGGTCGTTACCTCCAGGACGAAGAAAGGAGCATTAAACACGGAGAAAACCTGTATAAATCTGACCATGTGGAAAGTAGCAGCTTTGTTGGGGGTAAAGCAGTCGGTGGAGTGAGAGCCAGCATGGAGGAGAAGCTCTACAAGCTCTAGGTGAGTGTTTTACGTGCTATAGCTAGTGCTAGCTTGCGCTAGCTGCGTGGCGTCATATATGCGACTTCTGACTTGTAGGCAATTTAAATGCAAATTTTTTACATTCAAATGAATCCCAAATCACTGGACAAACACAGTCGAAACGTACATCATTAGTTATGATTTAAATCGAAGTAAAACATATGTGTGATTCAGGACGTAAGACAAAGCGGACCAGAAAATAACTTTTACCGCTCCATTGACTTCCACTCGGTTTGGGGGCCCAGGGGCCGACAGGAAGGGGAGGAGATTTAGGCTCCCCATTACTACTTTACATCAGGAGATGGCAGACATCTGTAGCATTAAAATAAGCCACAGTTTTGGGTGTGTTACCATGGAAACCTATGGAGTAAATCAGCTTTTTATGCAGCTCTGCCAGTGGGGGAGGCAGCGTGCAGTGCGTCACATCATAGAGAGAGCAGGTTTTAGAAAGATAAAACTTATGATGCCGAGACGTCTGAGTTCCCCGCCGTAAAGTATTGGCTAATTTAGATTGTGAAGAGGAATATTTAGCCTCTGAGCAAGATGTTTAATTGTCTTGGGAGAAAGAGAGTGAGACCCGCAGCAGCAGCCGGTCCCGTTCACCATGACTCTCAACATGCAGCAACAGGTGCGATCCTGTTCGTCACGTTCTCCCGCTGAGAGAAAGGTATGTTATCGGGTAACAGGGATGGTCATAACGACGCTAATCGTGACAAAAGAAGCAGGACTGTAAAAGTCCGAGGAAATAGCAGCAGACGCGGTGGAATACACGAGAGAAAACAGACTGCTAATAAGCTGGAAAACAGCAGTAAAGTTCACTTTTCTGCTGCAGATGATGATGACAGCGAGGTTTGATGACGAGTATCAACAGTGCATCAAACTATTTGATGAGCCTGTTGGTTATTTTGGGGACGGATCTGTGAAACTCTGAGCCCAATAATTTCCTTTCTGTTGTTTTATGTAGTGAATCGACTGATGGAGCCTCATAACGAAGGAAATAAACAGATATGTCCACCTTTTCTTGAAAACAATGCCAATAAATACTTATGTAGAAAATACATATACAGACAAATAAAACATATAAAGATTCAATTTATATTTAAAACTTAAATTTAAAAAAGAAACATCTGTAAAATTATACCAAATATTCCACACCAATATTGCCACAAACTTTTAATCATACTGAACATTTCTCGTTTACAGTATACGTTTCTCATTAACCATATTAAAGCTACAATATTTTGAACTATGATATCAAAATTGAATATTTTATAGAAAATTCGCGGGCGCCTAAAGAGTTAAAATCATAGTCAAAATATTCTTCTAGGGGAGCGTGCCCCTAGATGGTTAATATCCTTCTCATCTTTTTCCCCCCTGACCCGTTTCATGTCTGAATATAATACCAATTGGAAATAGTCTATATTAGTTTGCATTAGGCTACACAGAAAAGTTTAGGTTTTAATGACTCAGGCTACGGACAAAGGCTGCATGACCGAAACTTTGTTATACCCTGCTGCTAAATGTGAAAATTAATTAGCAAAAAGAAACGATTGTGAAGTGCGATGAATTAGTCTCCAGAATGCTTAGCCTATCTGTCAAGACGAAATCAAGCAGACAGTGTAGCCTACACGTGAGTGTCCTATCCTAATCTATAGCCAAGGATAATCTAGCTGACAATTTACAATAAGTTGTTAACGTTACGTATTTGGCAGTAGCCTAGCCTATTTATACTATTTAGAACATATTTTATGAGTGGAAGGGTCTCTTTAAGTAGCCTAACCTTGTTTCTTTAGTTGAAATAGGATGAAAATATGTACAATATTACATTAGCTATTAGACAATAGACAAAAAGTTTCTGTTTTATAACAAATAGCACCCTGATAACGCTATTATTAATTACATTATTTTCAGATGAGTTTGTTCAAATGAAGATAATTCAGATTACCTAAATTGTGTTTAAAGGCCCAGTTTGTAACAAATGCGGCTTTTTATTAATAACAATCAAGTACTGCCTTCATTTGTCTTCAAAAAATATTTTACCGAGGTCTAATCACAATCGCATTATCCTGAAAGCGTTCCTGTGTCTGAGAATACGTTGTTTATAGATACAAAGGGTGCCATGTTGCATCGCCATCTCTGAATACGTTAGCCGAAAGGGGCTAAACTTTTTGGCTTTACGCGTTTTAGCCAGTGACGTCGGGGGGAGGGGGAGATAAGAAACGTTATCAGGTAAGTTAATTACATGAAACAATGAAGTTTATGTTAGAGTTATGTTTCACACAGGACAGGTTAGTCTGGCAAATATTTTAATCTGTTTAACTCGGACAGTTTACTCCGCGGCTTCCGTAGTACTAATGACGTGTTGTAACGGCGAGTTGCTTGCATTAACTGAGCGAACCACTAGGTGGAGGTAATTCTTACACACTGGGGCTTTAATGGAAAGAGCTTATGCTATATTACCCATTTAGACTATAGCCTACGTGTGCACCTGAGGGTAGCGCTGCACTTCAAAGTGTTTTGTTTTCCCTATTAACAATTTATGTTGTAGATTCTCCACAAATACAGTTCAATCACGACAAAACGCCTCGATGTATGTGAATAGAGGTGAATAAATGTATATCTGTGTTTGCAGCGAAGTGTCATTTCCGTTTTTTACTAGGGGGGACGTGACCGGGCGGGGGGTGGTACCGGGGGGTGGGTTGGTTCGTTTACGGGGGTGTTTGCCCTCGGCAGGCCTGCCCCTACTGCTAAAAAAAATCCTAGAAGAAACACCAATTATTTGTCTTTAAATAACCGCAATTTTAGCCATCCCCTGCAAAGACATTTGTCCTTTAATTTTTACTCAAAATCAGACTTTGATGCAGCCAAAATCTGCTTAAAATGAATTTAAGAAACTCACCTAAACACAGCAATTGTTTTCAGAGAAAGAGTGACCTAATACCTGATTTTTATTGGTTCCATTTTTCTTTTATTTATTTTTTCTAATTGAGACCTAAAAGAATTTGCAAAATTTATTCCAATGAGGCAAACCTGCTAAACCCTTTTAGTTTTGCATCTCAAATAATTTACACAACCCGTTACAACAAGAAATATGACTTCTTTAATTAATGCAATTAATTAAAGTATTGTGTAATTAACTTATTGTTGAGTATATAAAAAAACAAAACAAAAAAATTTTTTCCGGCCCTTGAGTCTTTTTGACTCGACTTTATTTTCCCATGTAACTAAAAGTTTGGACACCCCTGATCTAAAGCATGTAACTGAAGACTAGGTTATAACGTCAAACCAAGATGGAGAAGATAATTTGACTTGATAAATCATGTTAAGCTACAAATAAATTTACATCATATTTAGTTGTCAAATTCCAAAATTCCTTATTCATCTCCAAAGGAAATTGAATTCTTTAAAGTGACAGTGTGTAGTTTTTTCCAGTACATCTTTGAAAATAGCCATCAAAATATTATGTAATAATAATTACATAAAGTACAAAATATGACTTTAAATATCAGTTTTAAAATACATAGGCATGGGTCCTCTTTTCAGGGGAAAGCCATATTAGATGACGTCTTTACTTCTACAAGAGCCCGGAAGGACAAAGCGCACGGAACAAGCCCGCTATTAAAACATTGATTTCCCCTCAAAATGCAAAAAAGTTTGGCCATAAATAAATTTTTACCTCTTTGCTAGTTCCAAGCGATGAAAGAGAGACTGATGTGCTCGTCATGTTGCTGCAGATAGATCATTCTCAGGGAATTGAGCGTTTGAAAACAGCACTAGTTGGACCTCCGTTGTTGAGTTTCTTACTCAAAGACACAGATACCGCAAGCTCAATTTCCAGGCAGCAGAGAACATACTCCACAGTAACATGTCCTGGATGACATGATGACTCTTAATTCCTTTCATTTGCCATTTATTTTTTCATTTAGGACCCTTATTAACCATAGATATAATCCAGTGTGGGTTTCCATCAGTAAAAGCTCCATTAGAACTTCCTGCTCCTTCCAAACTTAAGCAGATCATTAAAAACTCTCTCAGGTTCAGGTTTCTGTCGTCGTCCAGTTCTTTAAATATGAATATGAGAAATTAGGGCTGTATATCCGGCTTAGTGAACGGTATTATGTTGTCAGTGAATGAATTCTTGGAAACATTCAGCAGAAACCTTCTCTGCTCTGACCTTGTCGCTGCCCACAGAGGAACTCCTGCAGAGAGCAGAGAGGGCTGAAAGGATGGCTGTGGAAGCCGAGGTGGAGGCGGTGTCGGTGGAAAGCTTGACGAGCAGCAGGCGACCCCGTACGTCTGCCGGACTGGAGGCTTGAATACAGACCTGACGGCTGCTGGGTGAATGAAGATTTACTTCAATTGTTCTCAGTCAGCATGAAAAAAAATAAAACGGAGGATTCGGTTTACAGCAACTTGTTGCTCCTAACTTATTCTTTTACGCTCGGTTATTGACAACATGCCCCAATCACCTAATCAGAAACTGTTGTTTTCAGACTTACTGAATCGGAAACACTTTAGATGCACATCGGATGCTAACATGATCTTCAGTGACTACCCAACATTCCTCTCGTCTGTTTACTCTTCCTAATCAGGCTTTCGTAATGGCTTTCAGTTTTCCATGCGTTTTGGTTTGATAGAACGCTCCCACACTCAGGGGATAAACCAGTTTTCCAAAGACGTGTCCAGTGATTAGAACAGAACAAGGATCTGGTTCTGAGATGGTCTAAAATCTGACCTCAAGTGGATGGATATAAAGATGCTGTCAATGTTTGGGAAACGTGTGAAATGTTATAATACGGGTGGATAGTGTAATAAAAAAGAGTAATGATGCTTTTATGGTAAACATAGATCGCCACCAATGAGCTGTTTTTCCATCTACTGCGGAAATAAACTCAATACTTCCATATAAACAGCAAAGTTATTGACTCTTCCTACCAATCTTTCTGATGGATGGATGGATGGATGGATGGATGGATGGATGGACAGATGATGGATGGACAGATGGATACATGAACGGTTGGATGGTTTGTTGGTTGGTTAGATGAACGAACAGGAGGATGAAGTGATGGATTGATGTTATATTAACGGCTGGATGGATGAAATAGTTGATGGATGGATGTATGGGTGGATGGATGTTAGATTAATGGATGGATGGATGGATGTTAGATTAATGGATGGATGGATGGACTAGTGGATGGATGTTGGATGGATGGATGGACTAGTGGATGGATGGATGTTAGATGGATGAACTAGTTGATGGATGGATGAATAAATGGAGGTTAATTTTTCTAAGTTATATTTGAATCCATTTTGTTTATTCATGTTTAAATTTGAGTTTTTAGCAAAATATTTAGTTTGAAGCTAAATGTTAAGCTAATATAATATGTAAATTTACCCCCAAATAAAACTAATCATAGCATTATTTATTTTCTTCCTGACATCTTCAACATTTCAGCTCTGTAAAATAATATTTAGCATTCTAATTAAATATTTACTGAGAAATTGTGACATTTATGAATGAATAACTGGATGCAAACATAATTTTGAAAAATGAAGCCCTGTTTATTTCTCTTATGACAGGCTAAATAACCCAAATTACAAATGGCAGCCTCTACACGTGTTCTATTATCGTTTTAGGAAAGCTCATGCTGCCGCTTTGTGCAGGTTTCTCTCCTCATCTTCATCAAGTTGCAAACCTGAGAGATGAAAGAGGAGCGATGGAGGAGGAGGAGGAGGGTAGCTGCTTATGACAACTAACGATGAATTATAGAAGCCTGTCCCCGGGCTGAAGAGTGACTGTGGGGGAGGATGGATGGATGGATGGATGGATGGATGGACGGACGGATGGATGGATGGATGTTAGATTAATGGATGGATGGATAGATGGATTGACTAGTTGATGAATGGATGGATGGATGGATGGATGGATTAGTGGATGGATGGATGGATGTTAGATGGATGGATGGATGGACTAGTGGATGGATGGATGGATGGACTAGTTGATGGATCGATGGATGGATGGACTAGTTGATGGATGGATGGATGGATGGATGGACTAGTTGATGGATGGATGGATGGATGGATGGATGGACGGACGGATGATGGATGGACAGATGGATACATGAACGGTTGGATGGTTTGTTGGTTGGTTAGATGAACGAACAGGAGGATGAAGTGATGGATTGATGTTATATTAACGGCTGGATGGATGAAATAGTTGATGGATGGATGTATGGGTGGATGGATGTTAGATTAATGGATGGATGGATGGATGTTAGATTAATGGATGGATGGATGGATGGATGTTAGATTAATGGATGGATGGATGGACTAGTGGATGGATGTTGGATGGATGGATGGACTAGTGGATGGATGGATGTTAGATGGATGAACTAGTTGATGGATGGATGAATAAATGGAGGTTAATTTTTCTAAGTTATATTTGAATCCATTTTGTTTATTCATGTTTAAATTTGAGTTTTTAGCAAAATATTTAGTTTGAAGCTAAATGTTAAGCTAATATAATATGTAAATTTACCCCCAAATAAAACTAATAATAGCATTATTTATTTTCCTCCTGACATCTTCAACATTTCAGCTCTGTAAAATAATATTTAGCATTCTAATTAAATATTTACTGAGAAATTGTGACATTTATGAATGAATAATAGGATTAGTTGATGGATGGATGGATGGATGTTGGATGGATGGATGTTAGATAGATGGATGGATGGACTAGTGGATGGATGGATGGATGGACTAGTTGATGGATGGATGGTGGATTGATGGATGGAACGGATTGACTAGTTGATGAATGGATGGATGGATGGATGGATGGATGGACTAGTTGATGGATGGATGGATGGATGGACTAGTTGATGGATCGATGGATGGATGGATGGACTAGTTGATGGATGGATGGATGGATGGATGGATGGATGGATGGACTGGTTGATGGATGGATGGATGGATGGATGGATGTTAGATAGATGGATGGATGGACTAGTGTATGGATGGATGGATGGATGGACTGGTTGATGGATGGATGGATGGATGGATGGATGTTAGATAGATGGATGGATGGACTAGTGTATGGATGGATGGATGGATGGACTAGTTGATGGATGGATGGATTGACTAGTCGATGGATGGATGGATGGACTAGTTGATGGATGGATGGATGGATGGACTAGTTGATGGATGGACTAGTTGATGGATGGATGGATGGACTAGTTGATGGATGGATGGACTGGTTGATGGATGGATGGATGGATGTTTACGGCCTTTTCTCTGGTTAAACCTGGACTTCCTCTCCTGAAGGTCAGCAGCTCTCCTCTCTGGGGGACAATGTTTTTTAGATAGATTGGAAATGACCTTTGAACCCTTCCCAGATTGATGAGCAGCAGCAGTTGCATCTCTACAGACATTGCTGATGTCTTCCCATCCTGGATGCGCCAGAGCAGCTAGTTGATAAAACCTCCTCAGCGGAGAGCAACATATTCAGTGTTGGGGGTTTTATATCTAACTTGATTTATGGTCACATTAATGCCCTTCATACTGTGGCTCCCCGTCCCTCTGGTGGGCACAAAGAACGATAAATTAGTCAACAGTGAACACTGGCTGAAGGCTCACGTCATTAATAACAGAAATGCACATTAAAAAGGAAACAGCAGAATGGATTCTGAGTGCTGCTGAGCGCTAAAACTTTTAGGGAGTGAAGTTTGAAAGCTGCAGTCTGGCAACGATGTGATGGATATCCAACCTGGAGGTCACCTGAAGTTTACCAACTGACCTCCATGTGCAGCAGCCAGCCAGAGGAGGCGGCGGCGGGAGCTCCAGCACTCGGCCAGGGCATAAATCAAACGCACCTCACCTCGGCTAAACCCTGCAGCTGGCTCAGCTTCAGCTGCCTGGAGGAGAGGAGAGGATGTTTTATAAAGATATGAGAGAGGAGGAGGAGAGGAGCTGGACAGCCAAGCTAATGTGTAATTACTCAGAGGCGCTTTCTCTCAGTTTCTGCTCCAAGTTGTTCGGGGATTTACTACCTCCTTTGCTTCTCTGAGCTCGCTTTTCTTGCACTACTTTGATCAGGATTTCATGTTTCTGCAAAGAGCGCTTTTCAGAAGCGTCCAGCAGTCTGCTCACTCATCAGGAGAGCTTCCAGCGTGAGGAGATGACTTTTCTTCACGATGCCGGTCGTTCAGTAGCAACAGCTGGCCTTATTCGTCACACACAGCTGGACTGCAGCGGATGCTGTTTAGGCGCAACCAATAACGCAAAAAGAGAACAATACAGAGTTAGATTATTAATGACTGTAGCAACAGTAAGATTACATTACATTACTGACACAGAGAAATATAGAAATGAACATTGAGCATGTGCAGTCAACCTGGTGGTAAACGCGACACATTTACGGCGTAATATTGGAGCCAGAATTAAGACTAAATCCTGAAGCAACTGATCTTGTAAATTATACCCCCCATACTTTTGCAAAATCTAATTCTTAAAGACCGACTTTGTTGAAAACTGTTTCATTGCAGCTATGCCTACTATCGCAGCTTCGTTTCAGTTTTTTTCTTCAGTCTGTGAACGCATTTCCCCCTTTAAGGAGCAATGAACGACAGCTTGTCACTAGAAGTGCAGCTCATACAATGCTCTAAAAACACATGGAAACAAACACAGCAGCCTTTTTTGTTGTTTTCCTACACCTTCTTGTGTTCAAAATCTCCCGAAGACCAGATTTAATAAATGATAATTCCAAAATACAGCATGTAAGGCCCAAACGCTGCATTAACTACTGATTACAGCGACTACAGAGCCCCGTTCTGGTGAAACGATCTCTGGCTTTTGCTGAACTGACCAATCACAGGCCTACGCTCTCCGTCGATGAAGACGGATAGTTAGAAAATGGACCTCTACTCCATCCGTACTTGCGTAGGTGACGGAGAGCGCTTGCTTCGACGGATAATGGAGCTGCGTCAGTCTGTCTCCGTCAAAACGGAGAAGCATAAACTAGGCTTAAGAGTGTGTGCTGCCCCCAACATCTAGACACAATAATAGATAAGACCTACGTCATCCAACTACATCAGTGCAGGCGAACTGTCCCTGACCTTTAACAAGAATGTTCATGATTCTGCATCATTCTGGAATATCCCTATTCTGCTATTACATATAATTACGATTCACAGTAAAGTACTAATCTTGAAATAATTCTTCGACTAAACAGCATACACTGAAACGCTGTCTAAAACAGACTGGATTTGTGACATAGCTACACCACCGGGCGGGGCCACTGCCCGCTCACGATCTGTAGCGGGTAGCTTACACACTGAATGCTATAGGAACGACCAAAAAGCTCCACACGCCTCTAGCTGGTCGCGTGCACATTCGCACCTTGAAGCGTGTCTGAAACGAACCGGTCGCGCTTTAAAATAGGGCATTTTTACGCGCGTGAAGCGGAATTACGTAATTTGTGGGAGGACCCTGACCAGGACCGCTCTGCTGGCCTCCTCCTCCCTCCCTCCCTCCTTATCCCGAACTGACGGGGGACTGACCGGCTCCTCGCCCAGTTTGTGCCGCGAACGTCCAAGTTTTGCCCGCCGACGCACCAACTACTAAGCTGAGCGGCTGTCCATCTGTCTGCAGTTAGTAAAAGTTAATAATATAATATGTGAGCGGCGTGGGACGTGCTGTGGTGGAGCCATCAGGCCTGGGTGTCCGGGTGAGGAAGCTGTTCATGGCTCACTGCTCGACGGAGAGAGCCGGGCCTTTTGCGGCCACAACGGCTCGTTTAAGAGCCACCCACAACCTTCTTAAGAGCATTCCTGTCTAATAGTTCTTTATAATGTTACATTTTTTTATTCTCTGTTTAGAAAACAGCTGGAGGTGATTAGCCTCGGCGTTTATCAGTGTCCTGCTGATGCTGTGAGTCAATTTACTCACAGACATCCGTCAGCTGATTGGTTGTTGCGGCTGTGGTAATTCTGAATAAGGTTTGAACTTTTATCATTCAGAAGGTAAAAGACTGTTTATAAAGTTTGCATGGTTAAGGATCTGACACTATTGTTTATGCAGGAAAGCTTTTAAGTCATAAAACTCTGGGGTGAGTTTAAATTGCAAAGCTGTAAAAGCAGGATGTTTAGATAAGAAACTGGGAGAAAAGTTTTAGAGAAGCAGATAGCCATTTAACCATAAATCTTTATAATGAACCTTTGACCCAGAACAGAGACGACCCATCTTCGGACTGCATAATTCTCTGACAGCAAATCATGGCTAAGAGACTGTTTGGAAATGATCTGATTGGAGTAAGATTGGAGAGATTAGAAACGCCTAGAGGCCCGGTTGTCTATAAAGCTGTGAAATAAAGATCAGTTAATTGTTCAGATTTCTTTAAGTCTGGACCACAGAGGAACTAGGGCAACTTTCTCTGTAAACTGCAATTTGTTAATCTGTTCAAAATAAATGTTAAACTGGAAATTGGCTCCATTTTGTCTCTGCTTGAACATGCATTGAATTACTTATGATAATTATTTAATTCAACACGGCGCAACTTGAAGCTGGAGTTCAGATTTTCCCAACTTGAGCGGCAGACGTGATGAGCGCGAATGCACAAAATGCCCCACATTAAATGCAGCTCATATTTTCGGTCACGCCTGAAACGCACCAACCACGCTTGTTGGTTGCGCAAATCAGGCAGAAGAGCTTCTTCGCGACGCAAATCTGCCCCTGATTTATCGCGGGATCCCCGGTCACGTTTCATCGTGCTCCGCCATTGACTTTACATGTAAACCGCAATCTATGGTCATGTCTAACTTCTATGGACTCATGCATGATTTATATCGTTAGACAGCTAAGCGTATTGTGATTCTAATATATGCAAATCATGGATACAATTATAACTGTAGACACTGCAAGCATTGTTGACAATAAAGACACACACACACCTCTGAAGGAGATAAAATGTGGAACTGTTCAATAAACTGACACAACCGATCCACCTCAAACAAAAACTGTCTTTTTACGTCCGTAACAGTCCGATTAAAGTCCTCCGATAAAATGGTTTCTCCAAGACGACAATAAGGCCCATCAAAAAGTAATGAACAGCGAAAATAAATCTTTAAAATTTTTAATCCTCTTCTTTCGATATCATTCCTGCTCCGTTACCAAAGACGTCACAATACAGTTCTGATGCATCCACTTGTGTACGACTATATCTATGTACGTTTTCGTGTTCCTCGTCCGAGCTGGCATCTGGCTCAAAACCGTACGGCTGGATAGCTTTGATCTTGCTCACAATGTAGAGTCGAAACCATGTAACCACAATAGCCTACTTCACTTTTTAAAAAAATATTCTCGATTTCTGAGCGGTACTTGTGTTTTACTTTATTTTTTAATATTATCTGTGTGTTTCTGCACAATTTAGGGAGAACAACCGTCCACTTTTCACGTGCCGTACGTGGCGTCCAGATTTAATTGGGTTTTAGGGGGACTACTAAGTGTAGTTTGCTTAATCTAACTGGTGCGATGAATGCAATACGACACCTTTTGTCTCATCTGACGTCCTCACCGAGCTGCTGCCTAGTGGATGGTTCTGATCTGTTCATTGACAGCTGTCTGTGTTGCGCTGCGCGGCCTTGTGACTTTTTAGAGGATGTCAGAGTGTCAGTGTAGCTTTGCAGGCGAACAGAGCTGGCATATGTGTTTTATCAGATCCAGAAGGATCTATGAATTGATTGACTTGCTGGCATTATTGTCTTTTCAAGACTTTACTTTTTATTTTTATTTTGTTTAACCTTTTTTTTTATCCTAGTAAACTGTTTGAAAACCACTTATCATTTAGAAACATGACCTTTATCATTAAGTTGGAAAGAATAACTTTAAAGTATGACTTTAAAAGGGAACTGTTATTGTTACAGGCAACTGTTCCAATTTGGAAGATTAATTATTCTATAATAATAACTGATCACTACCCATAATATTCTATTATTCTATTCTCTTATTAATTTCCAGAGATTTTAAAGTTATAAAGCCGATCTGAAGTGTATTATTTAACGGTTTGTTCTACCCACACAGAGAATACACTCTTTACATTTGTTCAAATCAAACGTCTCGGCTGAATGTCCTTCTTTTTTGAAAATCAATTACTTAAACTTCTTAAAGTGAGTTAGTGAAACTTCTTTGGCTGAACTAATTGCTTATTGACTAATTAGGGAGCACACTTAACATCACAATAAAAGCTAAAACGGGTTTGTGTCGAGCCAGTTAAGATGGCTGAAGGTCCGGAACCTTAAAGCGGTTCTTTCAGAGGCGGTTCCACAATCATGCCCCTCTCCAACACACTGGAGCACACTGAACACCCACTTTGATTTACACTGTACACACACACACACACACACACACACTGCTGCGGCTGCTATGAGTCAGCCTCATGTGACTCTGTGTGTGTGTTAGCCCGGCGGTGCCCACGTCAGCCTCCCTGCCAGCTTCTTGGATGTCTTTGACTAACACAGAAGAGCCTCTCTGACGATGAAACAACCAAAGTAAAGATGGCCACCACGCATATTCCTCCTCCTTCTCAGTGAATCATCAATAAACTGATTGATCATCGATCAGTCCTACAGTTTCTGCCAGCAGGAATCATTGTGCTTGTAGATGGATCACCTGATCCTGAACCACTCAGATCCACCAGCTCTAGTCTGCAAATCACCCCTAGAATCAGAAACAAACATGGAGAAGCAGCTTTCGGTTTCTATGCTCCTCTTATCTGGAGCAAACCTCCTAATGACTGCAGAGCTGCTCAAACGCTGAGGGCCTGATTTATCAAGATTGCTAATAATGACTGCAAAATTGCGTGCCGCATTAAAGATTTGCAACAGTGGTTGTGTCATTTGCAGGTGATCTACTGACGTTAGGTGAACAATTCATAACAGGCGCAAGGAGCAGTATTTAAATGATTCATTATGCGTATTTGACAAAATAAAGGGGGAAAAGCAACATACATATCAAGTGTTTGGCTGTTACAGAGTTAATTACCATTACGCTAAAATGTTGTGAATTGCTCGTTTTTCAGTAACAAATTTATTCCAGAGCAAAACTCATTAAAGCTGCAGCATGTCAAGAACGAGGTAACTAAGATGTTCATGTAAAACCAATGTACCACACTTTATCAGAGCCTCTATTTAATGTCAGGTTGCAGTAGAAAAATGTTTTTTCCTGAAAATGTATGAATTTGGTTTTTTTATGATGTCATATCTGTAGCCTAATTGTCATTTTGATAATGTGCATACTTGCTACATTTCATAAACTGGAACCCAGGGAGATTATGACTGCTCCGATGGAAACTAATGAGGATCACAACTCACTGCGCGCTCAGGGCGTCTTCAGTAGGTGGAGGCTCGCTTAGAGTGCAGTGAGTTATGATGCGTCTTTGGAAAAACTGGTAGATATCAACATAACTGTCAGATTTATGGCCATTAGCCTGATCATTACTGTTAGGTTATGTTGTTTGTGAATTACATTTTTGGTTTGTCAGTAAATAACATATGTTGAATGTGGTGCATAGTTAAGACATGTCTTTCAGAAGAGGTAAAAATAGACGCTAAAAAAAGCGGCGGCGTTTAGTAATTCACACTGCGCCTGGAACGCCTGCTGGTTTGCCTGTTCATATTTATTAATGTAACAGTATCTTAACCTAAAAAAATCAATCAAACAGCTGCAGCTGATCCAGAACGCTGCTGCTCGTGTTCTCACTAGAATAGGGCTGAACGATTAATTGCATATGCAATGAAATCGCGATTTGGTAAAATGCAATTTCCTAATCGCAAAGGCTGCGATTTGACTTGATGTAAACATGTCTGCTAAAGTCACGTGACTTGCAAACAATGCAGGGGGAGAAGGAAACGCTGCACTTTAACCAGTTATAAAATGACCTAAACTTTAACAGAATCCAACGCTGCACAATATTTGGTACCAAAGAGGAAAAGTACATCAGTTGTGACAAATTATATCAGCTATGAAAACAATGCTGCGGAAGGCCAGGTAATGCAGACCCCGCCTTGCTGCCTCACGAGATACACTACTAACCTTTATCAACACCTAAAAACGTCACACCACCATATATGAGAGTTGCACGGCTAAACTGACCGCCACCAGTGTTTCAATTTCCAGTAAACAAACTTCGAGGCGACAGGGATCGCTGACCGAGCTGTTTGAAAGAATCGCTCCTTACGAACATAAAAAAACGGCACACTGAAATAATTCGTGCTATAACGGGTTTTATAGCCAAAAGTATGCTTTGTTAACCATGATGAATAAGCTAGGATTCAATCTCACAAAAAATGCAGACAGAAAGTTAAAGCCGCACCGAAAACAGCGGAGTATTTTGCAACAACTGACCTGAGATCAAACCGCTCTACGGAGCCATACCAGAGTCTGAAAGTGCATTAGATCGATGGAGAATTAAAAATCAGAGCTTGTTCCTTCAAGCATCCTACTTCCTGGATAACCACACGGAGGAAAACACTGCAGCCGGAGGGAATTAGTAGCTGGGATCAAAAGGAAGAAAACCGTGATTGCAGAACGACACCGATGACCATCGAGTGTGATGATTAAAAGTAGATAAAGTTGTTAATATTTGCCTTTGTCTTAAAATAATAAATAATCTTATGGAATAGAATAAATTATGTATAAAAATCTCTTTAAAATACACAATATTTTTGCTGCATTAATTAAAAAATGCATGACAAAAGCCCCACAAAAAAATTGCACATTAAATCGCAATCGCAATATTGAAGAAAAAAAAATCGCAATTAGATTATTTTCCAAAATCCTTCAGCCCTACACTAGAACCAAGAAAGTAGAACACATCACCCCAGTTCTAAACTCCTTTCTCTGGCTCCCTGTAGCTCAGAGAATAGACTTCAAAGAGCTTTTACTAGTTTATAAATCATTGAGTACATTAGAGATCTGCTATCATGGTACAAACCACTCAGGTCCTCCAGCTCTAGTTTACTGATCGTCCCTAGAACCAGAACCAAACATGGAGAAGCAGCTTTTACTTTCTATGCTCCCCACATCTGCAACAAACTGCCAAATGCAAAGCTGCAGAGACGCTGACCTCTTTTAAAACTAAAATAAAAATGTATTTAGACATGCCTACAAGTAAATGTTTCTATCCTAAATTATTGTTTTTAATCAAATACCAATGTCTGATTTGTAAATGGTCATTTATGCTTTTTTTTAAAATTGGTTTTATGTTTTCATTTTCACATTTCTGTAATCATGTAAACCACCTTGAATTGCCTTGTCTATACAAATAAAATTGCCTTGCCTTGCCTCTCAATATTTCGCGTCTTCTGACAGAAAACACCAAACTGCATATTCAGCATGGGGAAAAGCGTAAAATGGATTGTGTACGTCTTGCTCTGGGTCTAACATACGCAGTGTTCTCCGCGTCATGTTAGTAAATCAGCTACCGACTGTTTTGGGACGATTTTTAACAAAAAACATTGATAAATCAGGGCCTGAGCTTCTTTGAATCAAATCAATAATAGTTGGGAGTTTTTTTTGTGGTTTTATGTCTCCAATATAGAATTTTACACATTTATTGTTGTTCTCCCCAAAGCACCCTGATTTGCCCTTATTGTTCAAATTGTGCTATGCCGATAACGTTGTCGTGTTTCTGACGGTTACACTCCAAAGAGCGAAGCTGAGATCAGAACCAGGCTCGGTTCTGACACGGCTAAATGCAGATCAGCTATTTTAGTTTAACGGGACTGGTTTAGTTGATTGTTATCCAGAGTTTTTCTCGTTTGGTTTACTTCAGAGAGCTTTGGGAAAAAGTAGGTTTTGGTATGGTCAAACTCTAGCCTTGCAGCTCGAAGGTCCCGGGTTCAAATCCCACCCTCGCTGCATAAAATCGAAATTTTCTCCCTGTGCATGTGTGGGTTCTCTCTGGGTACTCCTTCATCCAGCAGCTCAAAAACACGACTGTTAGCTAAATGAGTCTCTCTAAACGGCCGTTAGTTATCGACACTCTTTTTTTAAAATCTTTTTTTATTTTATTCCACTTAAAAAATTTAAATGTTTTCTTCAAATAACTAAAAACAGAATAATATATGGACACCTTTCCAAGTTCGGTTTTCTGGTGGAGTTTTGTTTGTTCTCTTTCTTCTCCTTTTCTCCTTCCTTTCCCATCAGGATGGTTAATTTTTTCCACCTGGTTTTAACTGGTTTGCAACCATTTCAGCATTTCCTGTGGCTCGCCACGCTGGATCCGGTTTCTATCAAGGTTTCAGATGACTCCGTAGTAATGGGTAGATGAGACCTCATGTACTGTTTCAACACATTGCCCTAAATGTATCGATACTGTGTCGATACGGAGTTGTTCTACCCACACCTGCTGGATCTTAATATTATTGCACGTAACCTATTTGGAAAAATTAAGTAAACTATGGATTTAATGGCCATATGTTACATTTATTTATGTAATAATTTAATATATATATATATATATATATATATATAATCTATATAACATAATTTAATATCTTAATCAAAATCGAAACCTGTTATATTGAAAATATATCATTAGACATAATGTTAATGTGCGTCACATCTTGTAAAAAATGTATGTTGATTATAGTTTGTATTTCAGGCATACTTTTTAAAACATCTATTTTATTTTAAAAATTAGATACTCCGAGCTTTTTGCAATAATTTTTTTTTTTTTTAAAGCAATTTCTCCAGATTTAGAAAAACAAATACTTGCGAGGGACAGATGCACGATAACTTTCTGGTTGGTAAAATATATGATGGTTCAAGCATCTGAAACCGTTCCCTGGATCCCTCACATTCAGCGATGCTGAGAGGTTTGCAGTCCTTAAATGCCTGGTCCAACTCATGCTTCCTGGTAGCTTGATATTCAAAGAAAGAAATAATAAAATAACATTTATTCACTATGAATAAAGTGACCACGAAGAAGTTTTATAATGTCAGTATATCTGCATTTATCCTAGTTGCATTTCTGACCTCCTGATGTTCATGTTTGGCTCTGTGATGTCTCAGCATAGAAAACGTGCTTTTATTAATATATGCCAGTGCAGTAGAACAAATGTGGCATTTAAACTGCAGAAAATAATAGGAATGATTTTAACTAAGTTATTTTAAAACTGATTAAAATTTGGATAGACTAAACAGAAACTGAGGGGGACGAAGAAAGGAAATAAAAGCAAATACTTTATTTGCTGGTAGGGGATCAAACTGATACCAAACGTCAGAAACCGTTTTCTTTCTGGCTCCATGATTTTGGTTTCTGGGAAACATTCTGGTGTAAAAAATAACGTTTTGGCACCGAATCATCCAGTTGAAAGCTGCAGACGCTCCTGCTTTTAAACACAGTTCAGTGCTTCAGTGAAAGATGACGCAGGAGCTGTATCGCTCACGTGACTATTTCTTAAAGCGATACACGCACCGATGCGGGGTTTTGCTCTATGAACTTGATACATGCGCCGACGCTTCGGTGCTGCTCTACCCATCACTAGAATCAGTTTCACATTGTTCCAGTTTACTTTTGCTCCTCACTAGAGGAGCAAACTTGACCCAATTTGCTGGGATTCCTTAAAGGTGAATTCCTGTTTTTGTTTGTTTTTTTCAATCTCTGTTTTTCTTACTCACCCTGAGTATTTTGGAGCCAGTCTGAGCCGTTCAGGAGTTTTTATACTCACTTCCTCCATTAGCAGACATCCTTAGAACGGGAAAGCTCGGGGCAGGACAAACGCCACTTGTAATAAGGTTTAATCTGCCCAAACACAGTAATTTACCATGTTTATATTCCCCTTGGACTTGCAAACGCCATGGAAGTGCTTCTTGATTATCTTCCAGGCCGATTTGGACGTAATATACACTACCGTTCAAAAGTTTGGGGTCACATTGAAATGTCCTTATTTTTGAAGGAAAAGCACTGTACTTTTCAATGAAGATAACTTTAAACTAGTCTTAACTTTAAAGAAACACACGCTATACATTGCTAATGTGGTAAATGACTATTCTAGCTGCAAATGTCTGGTTTTTGGTGCAATATCTACATAGGTGTATAGAGGCCCATTTCCAGCAACTATCACTCCAGTGTTCTAATGGTACAATGTGTTTGCTCATTGGCTCAGAAGGCTAATTGATGATTAGAAAACCCTTGTGCAATCATGTTCACACATCTGAAAACAGTTTAGCTCGGTACAGAAGCTACAAAACTGACCTTCCTTTGAGCAGATTGAGTTTCTGGAGCATCACATTTGTGGGGTCAATTAAACGCTCAAAATGGCCAGAAAAAGAGAACTTTCATCTGAAACTCGACAGTCTATTCTTGTTCTTAGAAATGAAGGCTATTCCATGCGAGAAATTGCTAAGAAATTGAAGATTTCCTACAACGGTGTGTACTACTCCCTTCAGAGGACAGCACAAACAGGCTCTAACCAGAGTAGAAAAAGAAGTGGGAGGCCGCGTTGCACAACTGAGCAAGAAGATAAGTACATTAGAGTCTCTAGTTTGAGAAACAGACGCCTCACAGGTCCCCAACTGGCATCTTCATTAAATAGTACCCGCAAAACACCAGTGTCAACATCTACAGTGAAGAGGCGGCTGCGGGATTCTGGGCTTCAGGGCAGAGTGGCAAAGAAAAAGCCATATCTGAGACTGGCCAATAAAAGAAAAAGATTAAGATGGGCAAAAGAACACAGACATTGGACAGAGGAAGACTGGAAAAAAGTGCTGTGGACGGATGAATCCAAGTTTGAGGTGTTTGGATCACAAAGAAGAACGTTTGTGAGACGCAGAACAACTGAAAAGATGCTGGAAGAATGCCTGACGCCATCTGTTAAGCATGGTGGAGGTAATGTGATGGTCTGGGGTTGCTTTGGTGCTGGTAAGGTGGGAGATTTGTACAGGGTAAAAGGGATTCTGAATAAGGAAGGCTATCACTCCATTTTGCAACGCCATGCCATACCCAGTGGACAGCGCTTGATTGGAGCCAATTTCATCCTACAACAGGACAATGACCCAAAACACACCTCGAAATTGTGCAAGAACTATTTAGAGAAGAAGCAGGCAGCTGGTATTCTATCGGTAATGGAGTGGCCAGCGCAGTCACCAGATTTGAACCCCGTTGAGCTGTTGTGGGAGCAGCTTGACCGTATGGTACGCAAGAAGTGCCCATCCAACCAATCCAAATTGTGGGAGCTGCTTCTAGAAGCGTGGGGTGCAATTTCTCCAGATTACCTCAACAAATTAACAGCTAGAATGCCAAAGGTCTGCAATGCTGTAATTGCTGCAAATGGAGGATTCTTTGATGAAAGCAAAGTTTGATGTAAAAACAATCTTATTTCAAATAAAAATCATTATTTCTAACCTTGTCAATGTCTTGACTCTATTTTTTATTCATTTCACAACGTATGGTGGTGAATAAGTGTGACTTTTCATGGAAAACACAAAATTGTTTGGGTGACCCCAAACTTTCGAACGGTAGGGTACATTTTGGCCTAAGCAGGAAAAGCATTTTTTTGTCCTGCCCCGAGCACTCCTGCTCTACGGATGTCCGCTAATGGAGGAATGAACAGCTCAGACTGGCTCCAAAATTCTCAGGGTGAATAAGAAAACATAAAATGAGCTAAAAATCAGGTCCAGATTGAAAAGAAAAACGGGATTCCCCTTTTAAATAGAAGACTTTTCTGATGGATTTGAATGTTTGTATAATTATTTACTGAAATAACTGTTCTTGTAACCTTGAGATGACATCTGTTGCTTAACTGGACTTAACTATTTCATGTTGCCTATTTAACCGGCCTGCTTGTGTGGGTCCAGTTTGCTCCGTTGTGTCCTGGTAAACAGTTTGGTCCAGAGCAGTTCTGAACTAACAGTCTCTGCTTCTGTCTCCCCGTCAGCGTGGAGGGTGACCCCCAGTGTCCGGAGACGCTCACCTTCCCAGACTCCTCGTTCGGGCATCCTCCTCCCTTCCATCGCTATAGCAACAGCCCCCTCTCCAGCCCCTGTGACCCCTACGGTCCCGCCTCCTGCACCGGGCCCCTGGGAGCCTCTCACTCGCAGACACAGGTACTGAAGCACGATATGTTCAGGTGTTGTGGTTTTAGTTGCACAAAGCAGTACATACACCTCTGCCTGTCTCCTCCGTCACCAGGGCGGCTCCCCCATATCTCCCCCCACCCCAGCGAGCCTCGCCTGGGCTCAGCGCAGCAGACACCAGCCGGCCAGCCTGGCGCTCCGCAAGCAAGAGGAGGAGGAGAGCAAACGCTGCAAGGCGCTATCCGACAGCTATGAGCTCTCTACAGACCTCCAGGACAAGAAGGTGCAAGGACCAGGAGTCTGTAGCTCTGTAGGGAATTAAAACGTTTTTTACTGCGTCCTCTCTGACCGGCGGTCCGTCTCGTCCCCTGGTAGGTGGAGATGTTGGAGAGGAAGTACGGGGGCCAGTTCGTGTCCCGGCGGGCGGCGAGGACGATCCAGGCGGCGTTCAGACGGTACCGCATGAACAAGAAGTTCGAGAGGCTCCGCAGCTCGGCCTCAGAGAGCAGGATGACCCGCCGCATCATCCTGTCCAACATGCGGCTGCAGGTAGGAGCTCATCACCCCGCGAACAGCAGCTTAAATTGTCCGATCTGGCTGGTGACCGACTGGGTTTTTCTCTGAGCGCAGTACTCGTTCGATGAGCGGCAGCCGCAGGGTCAGGGATCACCGGGTCAGCAGGGTTCTGAGGACGCTGGAGACGTAGACGACTCCTTCTCCAAACAGGTGACCGCATGGTTCTTTTACTTTTAAAACCCTGTTCTCCATTAATTAACGACGGATACATTAGAACCGTGTGGTTTAAATCCTGCATTTATAAACTTAAATACAATAAGAGGTCATCTGCATAAGGTGAACTTAAAAAAAAAACAAATTTAATGTTTAAAAGGTGTATAGAAAAACTTTTAATGTCTTTATGGAGACTGAAGATGCTGACAGGTTCTTACAATCCTTACAATAAGCAAACTAAGCGGTGGCTTAGGGCCCCCCAAAGCGAGCCAGGCCCCCCATAAAATGCTGAAATTGAACAGAAACCACAAATGTTAAAATGTATGAAAATGTGAATAAATCTCAATGCGATTTAGTTTTGCTTCAGTGTAGATTATTTCAAAGAAATCCAATTGTTCACATTTTTGTGTAGTAACTAGGCATGTTAGTTTGTATGTAATCATTTTGTTAATTGTTTTTACTAAAATTCAGGGTTTTTTTTTAAATGTTGCAAAAATATTTAAATTAAGTACTTTAATTTAAATGAATAAAAATATATATACTATACCTCTTAATTTAGAAAAGAATGCTAATCACGTTTATAAATCTTAATTAAATACAAATTTAAAATTAGTTTTTAATATTCATTATTTGATTGTGTTATTCTTGTTAGCATCTGATGATTTGATGACTGCTTTCTGAGCCTTTCATTTTGCTCCTCTGAAGGAAAAAGTTAGGGCATCCGTGCTCTAGAGCAAACCTAGCATAAGCTAATACCTCACCAGTCTTAGAGAAGCAAGTGCAACCTTGAGATTTTGGGCCACACTCCTTGCCACTAGGTGGCAGTAATGTGCCACTGTAAGACTTGTTGTGGATTAGATATTTTTTAGAATTCATTATTTGGACCATTGTGGACTAAAAAATACACCTTTTGTTTGAGATGACTTGGACAATTTTTCATTTTCTGAGTTTTGACAAAAGCCTATCCTGTGTCCAAATCATGGTAAAAAAAATGGTAAAATCATTAGAATACCAAGGGTCTTAGGCTACGTTCACACTGCAGGCAACAGCACTGCAAATCCGACTTTTTTACCGCTATGCGAACTGATATTTGATCTTTTTTTTGACAGTCTGAACGGCACAAATACCCATTTTTTCAAATGTGACCCAGGTCAGTTGCTTCTGTGTTACTACATCTGATAGATATCTGAAGTTTTTGAAAGTGACCTCAGTCTGAACGGTCACGTCCCATTAGATCCGCCCTTTACTAGAGCTCAGAACTTCGATATTCTAATATAATTCGATTATTTTACAAATTAAAGATATTTGAACGTATTTTAGGGAGCTCTTAATATTCAAACCTGTTTGGGCATTATTTTTTCTAAAAGCGTTTGGTTTTAAAAGTTGTTTTCAATTCAGATTCTGAGCAAACGAGCGAGTAGTAGGTATGAAATCGGACATACAGCTCCACCATTTTCCGGATGTTACCTTTGATCGCCTGTGGTCCCATTATACTTTCAATTTACAATAAACTTAATAAAGTCTCTTGGATAAAGTTAATTCAATTACTGTTACAAATTAAAGCAATTTAATTAAGTCGGATTCCCTATTCTCTTTTTTAAGTGAATGTTAAAGGTTTTATTTTCTAAATGTCCTTTTAATTTGAATCATTTATTGAATATGGAATTCTTTGGAAATAACGCTTCGTTTTCACACTATAACTATTGCTTTTTAGCAAGTTTAGAATTTCTGCAAATTTCTGAAGATGAATTTTTTAGGTGGAAATTATTAGAGGCATTTTTTTTTTTTTTTGTAATTATTTTTTCAGAATTTCCGCTAATTATTTAAAGCAAATTGTTGAAAGGGAAATCTTTCAGGATATTTTTTCCAAACACATTTTTGAATCTCTGTAATTTCTGAAGGTACATTTTGAGAGGGTAAATATTTAAGTTGTTTTTTTCCCAGACAAATTTTTTTAATTTATGAAAAAGGCCATTTTTAAAGCATTTTTTTCAATGAGAAATGTGAGAATATCCATACATTTATGAAGTGTAGTTTTTTTTCATAGACAAATTTAATAATTTCTGCGAATTTTTGAGAGGGATTTTTTTTATGGTATTTTTTGCAGACAAATTGTAGAATTCCTGATAATATTTTAACACAAATTTTGAAAGAGAAATTTGAAATACACCCCGTTATTTATATTAATTATTATTTTCACTTATTATTGAAGTACTTGCCCGTATAACTCTAACTAATCTGCAATCTTGTTAAAACAAGAAACTAGAAACATGCTCAGCTAGTATTTATTTTTTGATCATTTTTCGGAGCAGATTTCCTGCTGAAATCGCCTCTCGATGAATTCTAGTCGCTGCATCTCTACGTCTGTGAACATATTCTCTCTCGTCCTGCAGGTGAAATCTCTCGCCGACTCCATGGACGACTCGCTCACCTGCCAGTCCGGCCGGGAAGACTCCCAGGACGTCGGCGGAGAAGGAGAGGAGGACGAGGACGAGGAGGAGGGGGACGAGGAGGAGGAGGAGGAGGAAGACGAGGAGGAAGACGAGGAGGTGGATTACAGACAGTGCGGGTGGCACAACACGAACACGGCTTCCCGGCGCGTCCCCGGCAGGGTGGAGGTGGGCAGGGGAGGCGGCGTGGCCATGCACGAGGACAGCACCGCCACCTCCTTCAGCGACGTCACGCTCTACATGGACGAAGGCTGCCTTCCGTCTTCGCCGCTGTCCCGTCCCGCCTCCAGCTCCGACACGGACTACTGGGGGGGAGGAGGAGGCGTAGGGGGGAGGGAGGACAGCAGAGAGACGGAGGGAGGCAGCAGCGCCAGCCGGAGGAGCAGCACCCCCTGCACAGAGTGTCGGGGAGAGTACAGAGGAAGAGGAGGAGGAGGAGGAGGAGGAGGACACCTTCCTGTCCTCACTATTGAACCACCGAGTGACAGTTCAGTGGATATGAGCGACAGGTCAGACCTCAAACGTATCTCTAATAAAAGTACCCACTGTAGATTTCATCAGCTTTCACTCTTAAACTGAGAAAAACCAGAAAGCTTCTAAATGATGAAGCTGACCATATAAGGAGAAGTAATCACCGCCTCAGATTAATAACTGGCTGTCGCCTTTTTTTTTTTACCCTCCTCTGCTTTACAGGACGGCTTTAATTTGATCACATGAAATGATTTTCCAGGATAAACCAAACTGCTACATTACTACCAGAGCCGGCCCAAGAAAATAAGAGAAATAAACGGTTGCTTAGGGCCCCGCAAACCCATCCGGTAATATTGAGTTAGCAAGCTATATATTTAGATTTTAGGCTATACATTTAGCTCCAAGCAAATATTTTTGGTAACTAGCTGAATATTTGGTTTGTAGCTAAATATTTAGCTTAAAAAAAATTTTTATTAACATGCTCAACTGGCTAGCTAAATATTTAGCTACAAGCAAATGTTTAGGTAACAATATAATATTTGGTTAACAAGCTAAATATTTAGTTTTTGGTTAAATATTCAGCTTAAAACTATATATTTAGCTAACATGCTACACTAGCTAGCTAAATATTTAGCTTTGAATTAAATATTAAACAAACACTTAAATTATTTAGCAGCAAGCTACTATTTAGTTTATGAGCTAAATATTTAGCTCCACACTAAATGTTTAGCTAATGAGATACATATTTAGTTTGGAAGCTAAATATTTAGTTTCCAAGTTACATTTTTAGCTCAAAGCAAAAAAATTAACGTAACTTGGTAAATATTTAGCTTCCACTTAAGAATGTATCTGATAAGCTAAAATATTTAGTAAGCAAGCTAAATTGGCTAGCTAAACATTTAGCTTTAAGTTACATATTTTTAGCTAAAGAGTTAAATATTTCTTTTCAAGCTAAATATTAAGTTTACAAGAGAGCTCCAAGCAAAATTTTAAAGTAATCATCTAAATCTTTATATTGAAGTTATATATTAGCTAGGAAGCAAAACCGGTTGCTAAATATTTAGTTAACTAATTAAATAGCTTCGTTTAGTTAGCATGGTAAATGTTTACCTTGAAGCTAAATATTTAGCAAGCAAGCTAAACTTGTTTCCTTCCAACTAAATATTTAGGTAGTTACCTACATATTTAACTAAAAACTAAGTTGCTCTAGAACCACTGCCTCATCTTGTGGAAATCGACCCATAAATCCTCGTTATCTGAGTACCTTTTTATCCTGTTTATGACTGTTTCGACAGGATCTATATTCAGGTTGGTTCATGTCTCTTCAGGTCGGAGCGTGGGTCTATCGGGCGTTTGGTGTACGAGCAGGAGTCTTCAGGAGGGGAGCGAGGAGGAAGCGAGACGGGCAGAGGAGGAGGGGAAGGTGAAAGCGGAGAGGAAGAGCTCGGAGGAGGAAGCAGTGAAGCCGAATCTCCACAGGGAACCATCAAACACAAGCCTAATGGCCGCTCGGTCGCCATGGCGCAGGGACAGACCCGCAGCCCTGCTAACGTCCCCCTGCCGATGCCATCGGCGCGGACGCTGCCATCTCACCCGCTCCAACACCCCCACCCCCACCCTCACCCTCACCCCTCAGCCATCCCCCACCTTCCCACTATCCTCCACCACCACCCTCAGTACGGCCAGCCGCACATCATGCACATGCACCACGGCGGCGGCGGCCCCTACATGCAGCATCCGCACCACTTCGCCCAGCACCACTACCACCATCTGCACCACCAACACCACCACCTGCCCCACTCCTACCCAGAACCCCCTGCGTCTCCGCTGCCCTCCCCAGTTCCCCCTCTCACGCCTTTGTCCCCGCTGCCACCGCCTCTCACGCCCTCCCCGATGTCCTCCTCCTCTTCCTCTGCCCTCCAGAACCTGGAGGCGCAGCAGCACCTCGCCCACCACCCTCACCTCCTCCACCACCACCAACACCACCTGCTCTGCTCGGACGGGGACAACGAGAGCGTCAACTCCACCACCACCAACTCCAACGACGACACCACCGTCAACAACTGCAGCTCGGGCTCCTCCTCCAGGGACAGCCTGCGGGAGCCGATGGGAGGCGGAGCCACGCTGGGGAAGCAGACCTACCAGAGGGAGAGCCGCCACAGCTGGGACTCTCCGGCCTTCAACAACGACGTGGTGCAGCGGCGGCAGTACCGCATCGGACTCAACCTGTTCAACAAGTGGGTCCGACATCAGAGCATCCATTTTTATGAACTAGAAATGTTTCACATCACACGTTACACAGATTCAAATGTAAGCAGCATCAAGTTTCGTCACATCCTGCTCTGAATAGTGCATGTATGTCGGGATGTAGGGTGTGGAAATCCGTTTTTACTTACGTCGGGAGTAAAAACATTTAAGCATAATCTAATTAATTAACTATAATCTAGATAATTTCTTTTCCTTTTGGCGTTAACGTTACTGAGGATTTAAAGTGACATTTTACTACAATGTAGTTGAATAAAACGCAGCGGTGTCAGACTTTCTGACGACCACACTTCAGCTGCAGAGTGAGAGCAGGTGTCTGTGGCGACGGCGTAGCAAATACGATGATGATTTACTGGGTGGGCGGAGACCCTGAGTGATCTCGCTTTCTCACTGCACGCCGGAAAGACGACACCAGCGATCTACTAACAAAGTAACCCCAAAGTATTGATAAATTGTTGCTCGGCACATGGGGAACATGACACACCGATATGTGATTTTTTTCTTCAGTCTTTTCCAGTTCTTGTGATTAGGTGACACCAAAACAGTCTTGAAATGTCTTATATCTAGGCCTGGGCAGTATACCGGTTCGTACCGAAAAACTGGTGTTTATTTTCGTTACGATATAAAGTTTTAATATACCGATGAATACTTCAGAAAACTTCCAGAATGTTTCATGTGTGGAAGTGTTTCACTGGGGGCCAATTTCACTGCTACACGCTCTGCACCACAGTGTGAAAAGTAACGTTTTTAACTAAGTACAGCTGCTGGCAGGAGCTACCAGAGCGAAGCACACAATGCTGAGGGAGTAATTCCAAAAAGAGAAGTCATGTCTGTTTTTTAGAAGTTTATCGGCTTTAAAAGGTCAGACGAGAACAGAATAGCAAATCTTTTACAAGCGCTATTGCGAGTAACCAGTAGGGGGAAGTGTTGAGCGCTATTTGACCGTCTGTAGGTAAACGCGGTCAAAGGCGGCAAAACCAGTTGGAAAGAAATCAAAAATAGCGGTAACTATGTTTAACATACCATCTACGATACTTCTGCAGTCTTTTTTTCTGTTGTTATCTGAATATTAACCAGATAATAATCACCTACGGTCGCCATTTGTATTTGACTACTTCTTTGGCACTATCCAGTCTGAGTCTGTACTCTGCCTCCTAGCGGTATTGTTCAGTACTGCATGCAAAGCCAGTACAAGATGCAATTTGCTCCTTGCGCCAACGTGAGGTAAAAAAAAAAAGTATACTTTCAGCCTTAGAACATCAAGAATGTTTATTAGAATCATAATCATTGTAATTATTTTCATATCATTTACCTGTGTCTGTAAAAAACAGCATGATGCAGTCCATATGGTAGTAAAATGGGCTATTTAAAGCACATTTTTATATTATACATTCTTATAGGATAATGTGGATATGAACGGTCTTGTATGGAAAGAAATACTGTTAAATACCGTAATACCGATATGTTTTTAAAAAATACAGTGATATGAAAATTTTGTCATACCGCCTAGCCCTACTTGCATGTAAAGAACCAGAAACGACCATTTATTTCACATTTGAATGAATAGAATATTTTACATTTATATTTTATTGTAGTATTTCAACAGTTTCCAGGTTATGTGACCAGTTGATAGCAAATTAAATGTAACATTTATGACTAAAACCAGTTGGATAGTGCTCTGTTTACTGTGCAATATTGCAGATACAGAGATTTGCACAGATTTTCCTTTGTTTCTTTTTAAACGCGGCTGTCTGTCTTAGTTTTGCACTTATGTTGTTCCTTTACTCACTTTTTGTATATTGTTATTATTCTGCATACCACTTCAATCTTATTGAGTCGAATGCCAAATCTTCTACAATACTATATAATATGGAACACCAAAACTGACATTAATCAAAAATAAAAGCAGAAATAAATATATTTTGTTTTGCCTTTTCTTTATTAAGTCCATTTTTGTGTAGAAATGTATATATTTAGTTCATACTTTTCTTCATAAAGTGCATTTCTTGTTTTTACATTCCCTCGTCTCCTCCTTTTGCTTTACTTTATGCATTTCTGCATCATTATGCAAATGAGGAGGGCGGCCCTTCTTTGTCCAACTCCTCTACTATTGGTCCATAAACAGGAAGTAGCAGGATCCATGTGCATCTCTGCGCTTTTGGCCATTTCAGGAGAACACCTTATAGGAAGTGAAGTCCTTCCAGGGATGTCTCACACTATTCCAGAAGAATTGTTACTATCTAGGCTGAAAGTAATACAGTCAGTGATGACTAATTTTTGTTTCACTTTCACTTTTTGTTTAATTCACAAAGGCTACTCCGTTTAGCTACAAGCATGAATAGCAGGAAAGCATAAGGTAAAGTAAAAAGAGGAGACAAGGGAATGTAAAAACAAGGAATCCAGATATAAGGAAAAGGAAAAGTATTAATTTTTGCTTTAAATTCACATAACATGGAAAAGGAAAAACAATACGAATTTGCTTTCTTGATGAAAATGTATGTAATAAGGAAAAAGAAAAGCAAAACATTTACATTTTCTCGCAAAAATGTATGTATAAGAAATTGAAAGACAGAACAAATACACAATTCTGTTTTTATTTTTAATCATGTCAGTTTTGGTCCTCCATAATATATGACACTTTTTAATTAGTCATTCAGTTATTTAAAAAAAAAAATCACATTATAGATATAGAATGTAACTACATTGTAGAACATTTGCTGAGTAACCAGTTACTTTTACAGTGTCGTAACTGAGTTACTAACTCAGTTACTTTTTGTAAAAACTAATTTGTAACTATAGTTTAAGTGACAGTGTGTAGTTTTTGCAGTACATCTTTGAAATTAGCCTTTAAAATATCATATAATAATAATTACGAAAAGCACATTAATTGCAAAATATTGCCGATTTTGTAAAATATGACTTTAAGAATCAGTTTTAAAATACATAGGGGCGGGTCCTCTTTTCAGGGGAAAGCCATATTAGATGACGTCTTTACTTCTACAAGAGCCCGGATGGACAAAGTGCACGGAACAAGCCCGCTATTAAAACATTGATTTCCCCTCAAAATGCAAAAAAGTTTCGCCATAAATACGTTTTTACCTCTTCACTAGTTCCAAGCGATGAAAGAGAGACTGATGTGCTCGTCATGTTGCTGCAAAGAGATCATTCTCAGTTGTTGAGTTTCTTACTCCAAGACACAGATACTGCATGCTTGTGATAATTTGGGTATGCACGAAAATTACACACTGTGCCTTTAATTAATTTTTTCATGTAAGATGTCTAACACTGATCTGGACGCGTACATTTCCAAAAAAAGAAATCTTACCCAGCGATCAGGTTGTGGATGCGGCTGAGACAAAAAGTATAGTGAGGTGATGCTGGACAGTCATGTCATCTTACACCAGTAAAACACAACACTGATGTGCTACGGTGTGACGGATGCACAACAACAAAAGTAAAATTCCTTTTCGCCTCTGGTCCACAGGAAGCCGGAGAAGGGCATCCAGTACCTGATCGAGAAGGGCTTCGTGTCGGACACACCGGTGGGCATCGCCAGGTTCATCCTGGAGCGGAAAGGACTGAGCAGGCAGATGATCGGGGAGTTCCTGGGCAGCCGGCAGCAGTTCAACAAGGACGTCCTCGAGTGAGCGCCACCTCCCATCACTGCTGCTTTTCTGCATCATTAAAAATATATTTACAGCTGGAGTTGAATTTCTGACTGAAGGTTTAAAGGTGAAGGGTACGAGATATTTAGATATGCTCCAAAAAAAGAACAATAAAACCAAATAGGGAAGAGTCTGCTGTGCTGCTTTGGCTGTACGTCATTTACCGTATTCAGACAGGAAAAGCTCACAACAAAAATAAAATCTTAGTAAAATTAAACTTTAATTCTATTTACTTCTGTTAGATTTTTAGATCTTTAGTTTCCCTTGAGTGCAGAAACACATCTACACTCTTTAACTTCCTGTTACTAAAATGTATTTCCGCTCTGAATTTAGTTTTAAAGTTTCTAATTAGAATTAAATTGTAAGGAGAATGCAGGTCCAAGTTAAATAAATAGCTTTACTCTGTTACAAGTTATTGATTCAAGTTAATCAAGCTGAATTAATTTACATTTGTTTAGCTTGACAACTTCTTAAACTTAATAAAGTAGCTTTAATAAAGTTCATTAAATTACTGTAACGAATTAAAGCAATTGATTTAAGTTGGATTCCATATTCTCTTTTTTCGGTGTATGTTAAAGGTTTTATTTTCTAAAAGTCCTTTTAATTCGAATCATTTATTGAATATGACCCTTAAGGTTCAGGAATGATTTGCTTATAACGCATAATTTTCACACTATAACTATTGCTTTTTAGTAAGTTTAGAATTGCCGCAAATTTCTGAAGGTGAATTTTGTAAAAGGAAGTTATTTAAGGCATTTTTTCCTTTTTTTTTTTGTATTTCTGCAAATTATTTAAGGCAAATTGTTGAAGGGGAAATCTTTTAGGGCATTTTTTCAGACACGTTTTTGAATCTGTCATTTTTGAAAAGTACATTTTGAGAGGGTAAATATTTTAGTTTTTTTTTTCTGACAAATTGTTTTTGAGTTCCAGTTCATTTCTGAAAATGGCCATTTTTAGGTCATTTTTTCACTGAGAAATGTGAGAATATCCATACAATTACGAAGTGGAATTTAATGTAAGGCATTTTTTTTAACAGAAAATTATTAAAAGTTTTAAAGCATTTTTTCACAGAATTATAATTTCTGCAAATGTTTGAAGGTGACTTTTTGAGCCAAATTGTAGAATGCATGCTATTTTTTTTAACACACATTTTGAAAGGGAAATTGGAAAGGATTTTTCTGGCGGAACATTTTTTGAATTCCAAAAATTTATGGAGGTGAACTTTTAAAAGTGAGATGTAAAGTAATAAAAAAAAAGCATAATTGCACAGGACAAATAATTGTGTTAAAAATTAAATGTCTAAAAAATACATTCTTTGGCTATTTGAAATGGAAAAAAATGCATCAAGGTTCTTCTTTTCGATTTTTTTATATTAAAAATTATTTTTTTATGCTGTTGACTTTTTTGTTTTACTGAAATGTTGGCCCCCAAGCAAAAAAAATAAAATTACATAAAAATAACTGAAAGTCCATAGAAGTGAGACTGAATCTGACATCGTTTAAGGCGTCAGTAACACATTGAAATATGAAGATGATGGAAAAATGTCCATAAATAGAGTTTTACACAGAAAACCTATTTCATTTTTGATTTAAATTGTGGAATAAAAGTTTGTTGAGGTTTCCTACCTTTCATGACGAGTTCGTCGGCTCTCTCTGTCTAGCTGCGTCCTGGATGAGATGGACTTCTCTGGAATGGATCTGGACGAAGCTCTGAGGAAGTTCCAGGCGCAGATCAAAGTTCAGGGTGAAGCCCAGCGGGTGGAGCGGCTGGTGGAGGCCTTCAGGTACCAGCCTGTTCTGAGGTTAAGCTGACCAGCGGAGGTGTTTCAGATCTTCCACATCTTTGTTTGTCTTTCTGTCTGTCTGCAGTCAGAGATACTGCGTCTGCAACCCGGTGCTGATCCGGCAGTTCCAGAACCCAGACACCATCTTTATCCTGGCCTTCGCCATCATCCTCCTCAACACGGACATGTACAGCCCCAACGTGAAGCCTGAAAGAAAGATGAAGCTGGAGGACTTCATCAAGAACCTGAGGGGTGAGTTGGTCCATTTCCTCCTGATCTACAAGAAGCTCAGCAGCAGAACGGCTGGTTTCATCCATCCATCTGTTCATCCATCCATCTAAACCTCCATCCACCTGTTCATCCATCTGTTCATCCATCCATCTAAACATCCATCCATCTAAACCTCCATCCACCTGTTCATCCATCTGTTCATCCATCCATCTAAACCTCCATCCACCTGTTCATCCATCCATCTAAACTTCCATCCACCTGTTCATCCATCTAAACATCCATCCATCTAAACATCCATCCATCTGTTCATCCATCCATCTAAACATCCATCCATCTGTTCATCCATCTAAACATCCATCCACCTGTTCATCCATCTGTTCATCCATCCATCTAAACCTCCATCCACCTGTTCATCCATCTGTTCATCCATCCATCTAAACATCCATCCATCTGTTCATCCATCTAAACATCCATCCATCTGTTCGTCCATCTAAACATCCATCCACCTGTTCATCCATCCATCTAAACATCCATCCATCTGTTCATCCATCTAAACATCCATCCATCCATCTGTTCATCCATCCATCTAAACATCCATCCATCTGTTCATCCATCTAAACATCCATCCATCTGTTCGTCCATCTAAACATCCATCCATCTAAACCTCCATCCATCTGTTCATCCATCCATCTAAACATCCATCCATCTGTTCATCCATCTGTTCATCCATCCATCTAAACCTCCATCCACCTGTTCATCCATCTGTTCATCCATCCATCTAAACATCCATCCATCTGTTCATCCATCCATCTAAACATCCATCCATCTGTTCATCCATCTAAACATCCATCCATCCATCTGTTCATCCATCTAAACATCCATCCATCCATCTGTTCATCCATCCATCTAAACATCCATCCATCTGTTCATCCATCTAAACATCCATCATCTGTTCTCATCTAAACATCCATCCATCTGTTCGTCATCTAAACATCCATCCTTGTTTCCATCTAAACATCCATCCATTGTTCTCCATCTAAACATCCATCTCATCTAACATCCATCCATCTGTTCATCCATCTAAACATCCATCCATCTGTTCATCCATCTAAACATCCATCCATCTGTTCATCCATCTAAACATCCATCCATCTGTTCGTCCATCTAAACATCCATCCATCTGTTCGTCCATCTAAACATCCATCCATCTGTTCGTCCATCTAAACATCCATCCATCTGTTCGTCCATCTAAACATCCATCCATCTGTTCGTCCATCTAAACATCCATCCATCTAAACATCCATCCATATGTTCATCCATCTAAACATCCATCCATCCATCTGTTCATCCATTCATCTAAACATCCATCCATCTGTTCATCCATCTAAACATCCATCCATCTGTTCATCCCTCCATCCATCTGTTCATCCATCTGTTCATCCATCCATCCATCTGTTCATCCATCCATCCATCTGTTCATCCATCTGTTCATCCATCCATCCATCTGTTCATCCATCCATCCATCTGTTCATCCATCCATCTCACCATCCATCCATCTAAACAACCATCCATCATCCATCTAAACATTCATCCATCCATCTAAACATCCAACCATCCATCTAACCATCCATCCATCTAAACATCCATCCATCCATCTAAACATGCATCCATCCATCCATCCGTCCGTCCGTCGTTCTAACCCACTATTCATAATTTTGTGAACGTCCTTTAAAAACAGGATTGAAAAGTTTACATATTGAGTATTGAGATTAAAGATGTTTTTGAACCCGTTTGGGTAAAAATGAACTCCTTAAAATCTTCATGATGCTATCAGACAGAAATGCTGCAGCTTCTCCAGCTTCTCATTACCTGAGGTCATCAACACCAGGAGGTAGCAGGACGATTATGATGTAGGACAAGGTGTGCGGGAACAACCTCTTTTTAAACGTTCTGCAGAATGAATGAATATAAATGAAATGAAGCTGATACAAAATGTAAAACACCTTTTAGAGTTTTCCTTTTTGGCGTAGCTCTAATGGGTGGGTGTCCCACAGGTGTGGATAATGGTCAGGATATCCCCAGAGACCTGCTGGTGGCCATCTACGGACGGATCCAGAAGTGGGAGCTGAGGACCAACGACGACCACGTGTCACAGGTCCAGGCGGTGGAGAGGATGGTGGTCGGCAAGAAACCCGTAAGACGTCCAAACCTCTGTTCGCCTGAGTGAACAGGAAGCTGCTGCTAACCGTGGGGGGGTAAAACCAGGTTCTTCTGTGTCGCAGGTTCTGTCGCTGGCCCACCGCAGGTTGGTGTGCTGCTGTCAGCTGTTCGAGGTTCCCGATCCGAACCGGGCCCAGAGGAGCGGCGTCCATCAGAGAGAAGTCTTCCTTTTCAACGACCTGCTCATGGTAAGCAGTGGGATCCAGTGAGAGGGGGAAGGATTTCATGGTTACACCGAGCATTAGGACAGAAATCAGTCTGAGCCGCTAGACTAAAACTAGATGGTTCTGATTGGTTCTGATGGTTCCGCTTTCAGACTAATCTGTCGCCGTTTTAGCTGAATCGTTTCTGATTGGACCGTTATTCCCTCGGGTTCTGGATGCTCTGCAGCTAGGATTTCCGTTCTTACTTCTTTTAAAAACTTTCTGGCAGTTGTCAGGATGTGTCGCCGCGGCAACAAGCTGTCGTCTTTTTTTTTTTGCAACTGAAAAGCTGAAATAATACCTGAACTACGACCCGGAAAAGTTCAGACCGACTCCTACACCTCTCCACTCGGCTTGCTAACCATACGGCCAGAAGGAGAGTTAAAACAGGAGCGGCAAAAAGCAAATGAGGTGGATTAGCAGTGGAATATCGTCTCTGCTAGCCGAATATCAAACTGTTAGCATGTCATCATACAGCGGCAGTCTTTGGTCAGAGGCATTAATCAAAATCCGTTTAAAGACGGACCGCTACTGGGGAGCTTTCCTACCCACAGCATCACCATTCAGAATGAATCTTTTAACATAATTGGATGATATAAATTAACTCAACATTTAATGTGTTTTTGGATGAAAATAAAGGATTTCTGAGTTGAATTTAATTAATTTAATTAAAAAACAAAAATATTTTTTTAAAGTTTTCAGTGAATTCCATCTTTTCAGTCCTCGTAGACAAATTTCTCCTATCAGTTGTAGAAAACCTGATGAACTTGAAATAACGTTCTTAAGAATGGATACACCAATTCTGCTAAGGGGCCGATACCGTTCTAATGTACTCATACTCTTTAAAGTTAACGAATACCATGAGCCGATGTTGAAACTGCAATAATGTCACATAAAATGTTTAATTTTCACTTTAAATTGTTATTTTTTTATCATCATTTTTATTAATATTTGATATTGAATCTAATTTACCATCATTTGTTGTCATCCTATTCATTGCTTTTTTTTTTTCTTTGGCACTCTGTATCAGCAAGCACTCAGATCCAAGTCTCATCATCGTATCCGTTTAGGCAAAGCAAGGCAATTTTGTTCGTATTGCACATTTTCAACACAAGGCAACTCAAGGAGCTTTACATGATTAAGACTGCTTCACAGCATAAATCAGTTTGATGATTATAATACAAATGAGCATTTACAATAAGAAAATAATCAAGAAAATACAACAATGTAGTAAAACAAGTGGTATCATTGCATCTCCTATTCCTAACATTTCATACTTTCCATCCAGAGACAAAATAATCTGATTGTACAAGAGGTGGGTAGTTACATTTTGGGAGAATGTTACATTTAACAGTAGTTTTGCTATGCCGTACATTTTGCTTTTCCTTAAGTAATATTATTATGAAGTACTCTTACTTGAGTAACGTTTCTGGATAGTCTGCCAACTGTGAGTAAATTGGCTGAATGAAGAGCAAACGTATTTAACTAAAAATACACCAGACGCAGGAACGCACCTTTACTAAAGGAGATCACCTGTTTCTGCTCAAGCTTTGGCTTTCTAATATAATCTTCTGTTTGTTGAGCTTGCTGTTACATTTTGAGGTCAAATGAATACATTTAAATACCATAAATTGTCCCTGGGAGTATTTTTTACTTTGTTATAAGGTATATTTTCTATTACGTACTGTAAGTATTGGTATGATATTGGATAACATAACTTTAAAAGTAGTTCTTCTGTTTAAAATTTTTTAAAATGTAATTATGCTAATTTCTTTCTTTGAAATTCCAAAATTGGCCAATAACTTTATATTTTTGTCTGTCTGACAGAATTTAAAAAATATAAAATCAGATTTTACTCAGTTACCCGTTATTTATTTTACCACCATAATTTTTTTGAACAGACACTTTTTACTTTTACTTGAGTAAATATACATCAAAGTAGTGCTTCTCTTAATTGAGTACCAATAGTGTGTACTCTACCCACCTCTGTGTAGTACAAAAGTATCATTCAGGAGAAGGTGGTTGTGGTTTTGTATTATTTTCTGCTGGAACCACATTAGAACTACTGCTTTCAGTGCCAGACATGTTTGATGCATAAATGCCACATCAGGATCAACAAAGGGAACACCATGCCCACAGTGAAGCATGGTGGTGGCACCATCATGCTCTGGTGTTACTTATCTGAAAAGGGAACTGGGAGTTTTTGCTAAAGTGGAGTAAATTAGGAAATTTGAAAGCTGAAAATGAGGAGGGATTTGATTTTCATTATCAGATTGGCAAAAGAAGACATTCACTTAAAGAAAATCGAGGATTGATGATGGTCTAGTCAAAGTCCGCCGCTAAATAGCTGTGAGTTCACATGAAGAGGCTGTGAATAAGAGGTTGCGTGAACAAATATAATGAAATAAAGAAGCTGAGATGAGAAGGATGAGAAGATGAAAATTTAAGAGTGAGATTTTTCTCCTGACAGCTATTTTTTTTTTGTGGAGGTTAAAAATCATTTAAAAGAAGAAATTATTTATCCCGATTGCATTTTTACGTCATAAAAACCTGCTGTGTTACCGGGGCTGTGTGTAGATTTCTATTTTTTATTTTTTTCCTGAAACACTTTTTCCCAGGCAATGAAGAAGAGAAAAAAAAGACGTATTAAAGTTTTTTCCCTCTTTTTCTCATCTCATCGCTCTTTTTTCTCGTCTTTTCCTGCCCCCTCTCGTCTCATTGCCCTCTACTCCTCCCCCTCCTCAGGTGACGAAGATCTTCCAGAAGAAGAAGACGTCGGTGACGTACAGCTTCAGGCAGTCGTTTCCTCTGCTGGACATGCAGGTCCACACCTTCCAGAACACCTGTACGTATCGCTCCGTTCTCCCCGGCTGCCATCTTCCTCCTCCTCCCTCAGAGCTCTATTTTTACCCCTCAGTCACCAGGCTGAACAGACTGTGGGGAAACAATCTGAGCTCATAAAAACTCTGTTAATAGCATCACATATTCACCTTCTTAGGCGACAATATTCCAGCTAATCCTCTGGAAATTTGCTTCCTGGTTCTGAAAGTGGCAGCCTCTGATGCTGTGGATCGGATCGTTCTGGCCTCATGGCGCTCACATTGTGTTGGAAGTGGAAGAAAACAGTTTAATTTCTCTAGTTCTTTACAGTCACCAGCTGTTGGTCTTTAATTTTGTGACTCTATCAGCTTTAAACCGTCACAGACTCACTGCATTTCTGATTAATGCTCTCCTTGCTGTTAGTGTAGGGGGAAATTTCTTGGGGATACGATTGTAACGGTACATTTCAGCCCTATAGGTTCGGCACCAATCCAGCTGTTTTCTACCTGAACACATGTAGAATGTCTATGTGCAAAACCCAGAGTTTAGTGCAATTTTTCTGCAGAGAAACTTTAAAAAGTGACAACAAAGCTAAACATAAAGGACTCCCAGCTCACTAAACTCTGCTAACTGGAAACATTCATGCTTTTCTCATGCAGCTACAATAGAAAAAGAAAGATGAACCGAACGAGAACTTGGTCAGCAAATACATCTTTCAACAGCAATAAGGTGCATAACATGCTCGGCACTGAACTGAATGACTCACCTGAAACAATGTCAAGCTGAATGGAAACATCACTGATACTAGAGAAAAACCAGCTGACGTCACCATGGCTACCAGTAGCATCCAATCGGACCAAACTCCTAATTCTGGAGAAAACGCGAGTCTACTCTGGCTATATACGCTTTTACTATGTTTACTTGTAATATTATTGTTATTTTATTAAAATAAATCTCTGATCATTTCTACACTTTCATTTTTTAAGTTATTAAAGTAAATAACTAAATCGAAGGAATTTCAGGAATTGAAAAGAAGGAATTTTGGAAATAAAAATGTCTGTTTAATGCTGATCAAAGTAAATGAAAAAACGTAATACGCACATTTATATACATTTTTCTTGATTTAAGTGAACCAACAATGTACGGAACCAGGACCGTTGTGTACGGTTGCATAGTTGGTAGGTCTGCAGATTGATCAGGAGACACTACAATGTTGTCCCTGATCGGTCTGCTGGGCTCGTTGGTCTCCCTCTTGCTGGTTGTCCAACAACAATTGTTGCAATTGTTTCAACAGGATTTTATTTAGAGTTCAAATCCACATCAAACTTTTCAGATTTCTTGTTTTCTTGTGCTTTTTTTTCCACTATGTGCTGGTCTTCTGCCTTAGGTAAAATCCTACTAGAGTGAATAAGGTGGTGGTTGTAACCTGTCTAAAAAGTAAAAGTCCAAGGAGTTTGAATACTTTTTTTAGCCACCGCACAGCTGAGAAGATATTAAAGCTGTTTTAAAAAGATTTTGAACAAAAATGTTGAAGACTGTTTGTGAAGTAACGATAAAAGGTAGAGAGTCTGATCTGGTTGTAAACGAGTGTAGCTTTTAATTTAAGAGACCATCAAACTGTGTTCTACATCCCCTCAGCATGAGTTCAAGAGTAAGATCACAGCTTTTCATAAATTTATAACTCATATTTCAGCTCAGATTTAGTGATGCGGTGATGAGGAAGGGCTAGATGTTGTTTTCAGTCTTGCAAAGATGATTCAGGGTTCCATAAATCACCTTTTTGAGCTGTAAAAAAATATCTTTATCCCACTTAATGTGTCTCAGTTATAATAACATCTACCTGCTAAACCACACAGCAATTCAGACAAAAACAGATATTCCCATAGAGAATAATTTTTTTTAATTACTTTCTGCAGTTGCACAGCCTCAACTTTAGATTTAGATACAATAAAGAGCTTCACTAAGTAAAAAAGATTTGAGGAAACCAAACAAAGAAATAAAGCATCTTAAGATTTTTAGTGCGGTTTTTGGGTCACATGGTGACATAAAGCTTCAACATTTTGCGTGAAAACATCCTCTGACATCAACCTGCTGTATTTGTGATTGTAAAGAGGTAAAAAAAAAAATCTAACTGCTGCATGTTTAGGATGACTTGCTTCAGCTCTTCTCTCTGATCAGAAATTATTTGCCTTCAGTTCTTTGCTGCACCGCTTTTGCTTTTTAAACACTCCGAAGATTCGTGCTCAGTAAGGAAGGGTCACATTTTCAAACACTTAATTCAGCAATTAATCAATTTATGTGATCAACAGAAACTGTGAGAAATGTTGAAAAACATAATTTTCCTTTGCTTCATAAACAAAAATATTAAACAGATTTAATTTGCTATCACTTCCTGACTACAGTCAGGAAAAAACAGAGTATTTCCATCGCGGTTGTGAGCTTCTGCTTTAATTGGATCAGGACTGCGATCCTAGGAACAAAACGACTCACACTTCAGACTCCCCGCAGCGTCTGGAGGACCGAGCTTCTTAATCTCACCGCCGTTATTTTTAAAGATTGGGGAAGTGAGCTGCTTCTGGTTGTTCTTTAGGTTCTGCTTATTAAAACTCAATAATGTTGAGCAAAATATCATTTAAAGGTTGTTGTTTTTTTTACTGTAACTTGACTCTCCAACTTAACTCCATTGACTTTAACTAACAGAACGATTTCAAACTGTTTAAAAAACAGATTTAGTTTATAAAATTCTCCACCGGGTCATCTTTTAAATCTTCTCCATCAACAGTTCCCTTGGCTTTCTGAAGCTTTTAAGATCAGGACCACCGAGCTGAACAATATGCTCCGTGCCGTCACACTGCAGGGGCAACGTTCTGGCGTCACGTTCGAGTGTCCGTAGGAATCCACGCCGTCGTCTCTGTCTGTTTAGTCGGTTAGATGCTTTTGTTGTTGTTGTTGACAGTTCTGGGTTCAGCAGCGGGGCCCAAACGGGACTTGGCAGCCTGGTGACGGCTGTGACCAGGACAGATTGTCGCACATGATTCATCAGCGCAGCGTGTGTGCATGTGTGTGTGTGTGTGTGTGTGTGTGTCCCAGAGTTCAAGGAGATTAAAGTCAACCTGCATCTCCTCCTCTTCATGACGGCTCTGATTAAAAATTACATCTGCCGTTCCTTTAAATGTATTTTTAAACGGTTGTTTTTGCACATAAGAACAATGAAAAATCAAATAAATAATTTGTTTTAAATCACTAATTAATGATGCGCCTTGTTACATAGAATAGAATAGAAAACAGCCTGATATCTAGTCTATGTTGATTTTTTTTTTTTATCGTAGAACTTTATTGTAGTTTTAAGCTTTTTATTTTTTTATTTGGTAGGACAAATATGTTTGTAGGGTTGTCACGGTTTGAAAATTTAACCTCACTGTTATCACAGTTTTATGTATTATCGCTGTTTTTTTTAAGGGGTGTTGAACATGTTCAGAATGCATCGATAGTCCTACTCAAACCGAAGTAGTTGTGATACACCGTAACAGCATTTATTATATTTAAAATAATACAAACAAAGCCTTATCGAAAGTGGAACTTATCACCAGTAGACTAGATTACTGTAACGCCCGGTCTCTGGTCTCCCCAAAAAGACTACCTCAGGTTTACAGCTTTTACAGAATTCAGCAGCTCGTGTCCTGATGAAGACCAGGAGGAAGGAGCTCATTACACCGGTCTTAAATTCACTGCATTGGCTCCCAGTATGTTTTAGGATCCATGTGTGTGTGTGGCTGATGGGTTGGGAGGGGGGTGTAGTTGGGTTGATGATTTTATTTTTGAAGGGGGGGGGGGGGTTGTTTTTTTTTTTTTTTTATCTGTAAAGCACTTTGAGAACCTGTGTTTGAAAAGCGCTTTATAAATAAAGTTTGATTTGATTTGAGACTTTTTGTTTTTCACTTTACTTAGGTTAAAATGAAATACAATTTGTAAAATTGGATAAAAGTTGGTAAAATGAAGAGTTGTTCATTTAGTATCAGCTTTCTTCTTTTATTTTTAATCAAAAGTAGGACAACAAACCGTCCGAGTAACACGCATCATATTAGGATAGAATATTTATCTCTGGAACACCAAAATATAAATCCTGTTCATAACAACCACGACTCACTATTTTTTCTCTTAAAGACAAAAATATGTGAAACCCTTTCTATTAGGGATGCAACGACTCCACTTTTTCATAAACGATACAATACTTATACTTGGATCTGAGTACTTGCCGAAACAGAGTACTAATGCCGATGCTTTTACCACAAAACAGGTTTTATTTTCTTCTCTGCTTGTTGCAACAAATGATGAAGTAGATTAAGAAAAATTTATAAAAATGAACACAAAACTAAAGTTTAGAAAATTTTCTGTGAAATTATTGCAGTTTCCACATTTAATTAACCAATAACGATATGAGTATATTAGAACAGTATCGGCCCCAATACCCGATATCAGTATCAATGCATCACTACTTTCTATGCTATGGATTTACAAATATTTATTCATTATTTTCTGAATTCCTAGTTGAAAAAAAAACTAGTTTTATCTGGGCCCGTGTTCATGTTTAACTCAGCAATTTCGGCCCGTGTAGCAGGAAGTTTGAACGCCGCTGTCATCGAGTGAGCAGAGATTAGTGATCAGCTTCCGTAGATGTGAACACTTTTGACTGGTGCTGGATCTACAGGCATCCTGGGGTGATTTAAAGATGGATTTAAAAGCCTTCTGGTCTGCTTTCTAGACTCAGCAGACTCCAAATGGCCCAGCAGCACGAACATGATTCAGTCACATTTACTGCATTCCTCTCTGGAAGGGGGGATATCGGTCACTTTAGTCCCACTCATGAAATAACCCACCATACAGGAGTGATGACTGTAATAATAGTAAAAACTTCATCTTTTAGGAATCTGCTGGAAGCCGTTGAAGTTTCCCCCCGGCAGCCATAAATTGGCTTCTGCTGCTGAACACAATCACAAACTGGTGACCAAACAGGGTCAGATTATTAGATATTAAATCAACCATCTGAGCGCATTATTAGCTATTCTGATGAATTTGGTTTAATTTCAGCAGCTCGCTGTAAAAGCAGTGGAGGATATTAGATGTTCCATAATTTATTGCTTGTTTTTCCCCATTTAGACTACCCCCATGGTATCCGGCTGACGTCGGCAAACCCCGGAGGAGAGAGGAAGGTGTTGATCATCTTCACGGCCCCGAGCCAGCAGGACCGAGCACGCTTCACCTCAGACCTGCGAGAGAGCATCGCAGAGGTCCAGGAGATGGAGAAGTACAGGGTGGAGTGTAAGTGTTTATGCCACAGTGCAGTTCAAGTCCCATAACAACCTCTTTACTCCTCCAGACCTGTGAGTGGCGCTACAGCCCCCAAACAAGGTTAGCGGTAGACACCAGAAAACAAAAATGCAAAACAACGATGCATGAGTAATATGTTTTCACAGAATAATTTTTTCTGCTGTCCACACATAGACTGTAAAAAAGAATAGCCAGCGCCTCCTCACTCCTCCCCGTTTACCAGAATGACTTTCATGGGGGAATTCATGGCGGATTCACAGACTCCTCCTCCCCAGCTCTGACGAAGCATGTTCCTAAAAAGGGCATAGGGGCGGGATCTTCACTGTAGACTAGAGGGTGACACGGGAATCATTTGTCGCTCCCGTCCCGATCCCAAAAAAATAGTCCCGTCACGTCCCGATCACGTGACAGTCCCTCCAAAAAAATCCTGTCCCGAAAAAATCCCGAGAGAAAGACTCCCGTCCCGACCCAAATCCCGTAGATTAGTAATTTACCTCCTATGGCGCTCGCTCCCCCCCGCCCCCTTTAAACCATAGCGTAGCCAAGTATTAAAGATCATCTATTTAGCTTTATCTGCCATCTTTAATCATATCCTACATTCTTGTTGTTTGGCCACCTTACCACGTCATGAATGGACTCGACTCGTCTGACTACCAAACTATTAAAATACACGCATTTTCAGTCGGATATCGTATGCTTACCAGTTTATCCAGGTTGTGTAGCAACAACGTAGCAGTTTCAGTTTTGGTGCGTGTTGTGTAGTAGACCCGATTGAATTGCATTTTGCAGAGGAGTTAATAACCACACACATTGGCACCGCATCGCAGCGTCATTTTTGAAAGAAAATCCCTGATATCTGACAAGATAAATGTAAAAAAAAAAAAAAGAAATTTTTATTATAATTTCCGGTTTCCTGTCCGATCCCGTGGATTATTTCCTGTCCCGTCCCGATCACGTTACCAACAGTGAAATTGACTCCTGTCCCGCGGGAAACCCGCAGGAATCACGTGACCCGTGGGAATCCCGAAAAATTGTCACCCTCTACTGTAGACTCCGCCATCGCGGGGCGTGTAGTTCGGTCGTAATCACGCCCATTCTGCTCCCGCGTCTTTAGCTCTGATGCTAAACTTGGCTAGCCAAGCTAAAGGATAATAGCCCCATGCCTGACTGTTGCCGTATCTGCGCTCCTCCGACGGTTCTCCTTTTTTTCAAACCTCAAAAGGTAAGAAATAGTACCTTAAAATAATTATTAAAATGTTGTGTTACTATAATTAAATTCAAACGAAACAGCCTGTCAATCAAAGTCCGGCCCCCCCATTAATTATGCAAGATTTCAAAAAAATTATATTACGAAAACCAGCCTGGTTTCTATTTTTTTGACTAGCCCAGCATTATCTCAGGAAGAATATGTAGCCATAGAAAGTTTAAAAAAAATTTAAACCAGGCATTAAAGTTGTTTTTAACGTGTCTAAAGTTCAACGCTTTTCAATGGGGGCCTAGCGGCCAAATGGAGGTACTACAGCAATGGAGGAGCAATGGCGGCCTCCATGGTATGCGGTCACAAAGCAAAGCAGCCAGCGGCCATTGTGTCAACACGATTATGAGGGTGAAATTTTCACTCTGCGACACTTTAAAAAAAATAAATGTTTAGGACATCCTTAAATGCTGTTTCCATTTGGAAAAAATTCTGGTTTTAGAAGGAAACACCCATTTCCGTGACAGCGACTTGCGCTCCTCATTTTTGAGATCTTCTAATGCGTTGAAAACATTAATGAAGGCAACATTGTCGTTATTTGCTAGAAGTTTGTATTACAAAAATAGAGCAACATCTCCTTTGCTTGGGAAAACACTTTAATAGCAGGCTAAATCAGTATAAGCATTCCAATTTTAAGTTGACACATAAACATGCAGTTAGCCTTAAACAGTAATTAGTAGTTAGCAGTTAGTAACTACAGTCATTGTGCGTTCACACTGCCCAAAACGTCAACGTCAAAAGCGGTAAGATTACACGTAAATTCTATTGTTCAGGCCGGCAGCGCTTCGTGTACTTTAGCTGTGTCAATTCACCAAACATTTACTGCGTTTCAAACTTCAAAGCGGCAAAAGCTAGCAACACAGAAGTTGAGCTAGCTGTAATTTCAGCGTCGCCGCCCGAGCGCCCGACATAGACGTTGTCTAGCTGGCCAAGATCCGCCATTGTTTAAAACATCCGGCAGAGAAAGCCCCGCCCACGCGCTTAGTAAGCTTCAGCCTTGTTGTTGTTAAATAGTTAAATAGTAGTTAGCATTAAAGACAACTAGACATCAACTAAAATATAACTTTTATATGTCTATTAGCAGTCAGGAAGTGTAAGTGGGGTCATTCCTAAATGCTAATTGACAGTTAGCTTGTAGAATCGCAGTTAGCTATACACAGTAATTTCATTTAGGATCCCAAATTGCTGTCAGTAATATATCCTAAGTAGCAGTTAGGTTGAATAACAGCAGTCAGAAATACTATGCTACTTAGAAGTTAACTTCGGCTTGCTAATTAGCAGTTAGCTAACTAGTTAGCCTGAATTACAACTAGCCGCAGCATGCAGATTTGCTGTTAGCCACACAACTTAATTGGATGTCACAATCTGGAAACAGCATTACACGCTAAGTAACACGATGAATAATTTTCGTTAGAATTTAAGTTAACTTTAATCTGAACTTCACGGTAAGCATATGTCATGTTTTCAGGGCTGTTTAAACAACAATCAGCGTAAAGCCCTCCACGGACCTATTATCTGGGCCCTAGTCTGGCCCTGGCCCGAGGTGCTGGAGCGCCAGCCCGGCCCGAAAGGTTTTCAGAATTATCAGGCCCAAACCCGTATCAAGTCTGACTTGTTTTAACCTCCCATAACAATGTTTTAGTATGATAGAATGCTATATTCACAGGGTGCGTTCGTAAATTGAATCTGCCAATAATCGAATGGTTTCTGACAGATTAAAGTGGACAAAAAATAGCAGGCTAAAATAGTTGCTCAGTTGTATCCGCCGTTCAAAATTTCTCCGGAGATGTGATTGACCTGTTTGTTTTTTTTGCTGTAATATGACAGCTTTGCATACAACACACTAAACAATTGTTTATTGTAATAAGATTAAACTTACTCTAAAACGGAGCTTTTCCCTTGGTATTGTTCACGTTCTTCAATTCGCAATTTTCAAAATTTTTCTTTATGTCCGTCAAACATTGACTCCAAGCCAGCTGCTGAAGCACTGCGCTCATTGCGTTTGTAAATTAGACACAGATACCACCGAGATATTGTCCGGAGGAGTTTTTCCATGTGTCTTTCCATTCCCAAAGCCGAAAAAACAAATGACAGTGATGCCTACAATGGATTAAAAAAAAGTGTGGACAGCCCCACTCCCTCTGTCAGTTTATAGTAACATATTTATAAGAAACCTCGGTGTGTCAAGTTCCTTCGAGTGTCAAGAAACTATTAATATTTTCGGGTCAATTCGTTGGTACATCTCACAGGTATTTTCTGGAATTTATGGAGATTTATTGAAAACAAAACCTACCGCTTTCAGGAGCGAGCAGCAATGCAGCCGTTTTATTAACGCATTTCTGGGTGAAACATTGGAGGGAGCGTCCGCTTTAATTTAACAAATGGCCGCCTAAAATCCAACTTAAAAAGTTTTAAACTAAGGTTCTCACAGCATGCAGACAGCAAGAGCACTGAGAGTATATGCCCACTCACCAAATCATCATCGTATTTGCAGCGACGTCACTGCTGCGCTTTGCTTCATTCAGCAACATTGTATTAACCCCACTGTATATCCCCTGTAACGGTAAACAGCGTTGTAACGCTAGTGGTGTTTGACCATTTGTTTGTCGGATGTACCAACAGTAACTAAGGGCTTGGTGAAAGGTCAGTCGAAAAATAAAAGTGCGCGAGCCCAGCCCGTGTCCGAGGTAATTATACGATCGTCGGCCCGGGCTGTCGGGACCCTCGAACCTAGGGCTCCAGCGCAGGGCTCTAAATCGGCATACCAGTCTGGGGGTATCCCATCCATCCATCCATGCACGGTACAGTCCCTTAGCAGAAGCTTTGGTTCATTCATGCTGATCGGTTGTAACTGAGAGGGAAAGGAGGAGCCGGACTCCAAACAACCGGCTTTGGGGCAATAAGAAGGGTTGCTGATGAAGCAGTTTAATGAATTTTATTTTTTCCCTCCAGCCGAGCTCGAGAAGCAGAAGGGCATGATGCGTCCCGGCATGTTGGCGGGATCATGCGGGATGGGGACGTCAGGGAGCGGGAACAGTTCTGCAGGAGGGCCCATGAAGGGCGAGGTAGTCAACGGCACCCTGGGAAGGCCGAGCCTGGACGACACATACGCCTCTGTGGACGGCCTCAAACGCACGGCGCTCAGCTCCTCACTCAGAGATCTCTCAGAGACGGGTAAGAACCGTCCAAATCATCCTGGTCTGGTCCTCGTTTTGTTTCAGTTTAACTGTAGGCAGCTAGACTAACTTTAAAATGATCAGAAAGCCCAGATTCTTCAGATTCTTACAACATTTCTCTCACTGGAAGCAAAACATGAAGAAATAATGATGAACTGGCTTGTTTCTCTGCTTATTTCATGATTTCTTCTGACTCACAGTGAATCTGCATCTGTGCTGTTATGTAACATATTACAGTCCCAAACGGTGAAGCGATGCTTTAATGCAGTGCTGCCACCTGCTGGATAGCAGCAGGAACTACATTACAACTTTTTTTCAGACGTTAAACTCCCTCGTGAACCTCTGTTAATTCCTCCCCACATTAAATTAGATTGTTTATATTCACCAAAAAATCATTAAGATGGTTAGTGAAGAAGCTGGAATATTTTTCTTATTTGTGTTCATCAAAAGAGGCCCAAAATTCGGCAGGTTTAATAAAAGTCTAGCCTAAAGCTGAGTTTAAGGTACATACAGTTTAGTTGACGGATCCCTGTTGAGCAGCTTAAACATCTCAGTTTTCTCCTTTGTTTCCTGATAAATTAAGTTTAACCAGCTTATTCTGATTGGATAACAGGAAAGCGAGGTCGTAGGAACAGTGTGGGCTCATTGGACAGTACCATTGAAGTAAGTCGGGCCAATTACACGCATGACCGCCGTGCACGCTGCCGCCGCATGTCCTCACTGCATGCTGGGTTGAAAGGTCATCCGGATGTGTTTGTGAAGTTTTTTTTTATGTGAAAACAATCGCCTCTGGGCTGCATGTGAAGCTGTTATCTTACTTTAACAAATTAGAGGTGAAATGACAGAAATGATTCTTCTCATTCTTGAAGCATGATTGCTGTTGGCTCAGCATGGTGCTCCTTAAAAAACACAAACATCCATCTGCATGTTAGGAAGACGAGAAAAATACTGACTTAATGTGTTCAGGCAGAACTTTGAGTTAAGTTTGTGATTTTCTGTTGAAGAAGAAGCTGCTGTCTTTCTGTTTGGATGTTGTGGATTTTTAGGCTGCAGTGTGTTGAACTCTGGTAGTCAGTTTGTCTGTAACCAACTCATACTTCTAAAACATACTAAAATTAGTGATCCATGTCTTTCCTTTTCTTTTAACTTCATAATAACCAGTAGACGCCAGTATGGGGAGCCTAAGGCTCCTCCCCTTCCTGTCGGCCCGTGGGTCCCCAATCCGAAAAAATAATGAATGGAAGTCAATGGAGCGATAAAAGTTATTTTCTGGTCCGCTTTGTCTTACGTCCTGAATCACTGTTGTACTTCGATTTAAATGATAACTAACGATATACGTTTCGACTGTGTTTGTCCAGTGATTTTGGGATTTATTTGATTGTAAAAATTCGCATTTAAAATGCCTACAAATCAGAAGTCAGAAGTCGCATATATGACGCCATTTGGCTAACAGGAGCTAGCACTAGCTATAGGTAGCACTAGCTATAGCACGTAAAACCTTCACCTAGAGCTTGTAGAGCTTCTCCACCGGCTGCTTTATCCCCGACATAGCTGCTACTTTCCACATGGTCAGATTTATAGAGGTTTTCTCCATGTTTAATACTACTTTCTTAGTCCTGGAGGCTACGGCCATTACTCTCATTCTTCTTCTGTAGTTGTAGCGTTTTTACACAAAACCTAAAGTGACTTTTATCTCCAGTCGAAAATCAGCGTTTTCTCTGCATCAAAATTCGTTTTTAAAATTCACGGACATCATATGTTCGATCCAACTTTAATCGCTCCTTTTAGTCTCATTCATTTTTTTTTGGCATTTGGGGACCCATGGACCGGAAGTAGAAGGGCGTGACTTAGGCTCCCTATACAGTGGACCCTCAATATTTGCAAGGCAAGAGACCACAGCCACCCGGCAATAACTGCAAAAAAAAAAATGAAAAAATGCAAAAATATCTACACAACTTGAGACCCACTTACACAGTCAGTAATTAACAACAATAATTAGGGTGTGTAGCCTGTTATAAGATAAAAAATGGGGGTTAATTTTTGCATCCATATTATTTATTCATTTATAAATGTGACATTTTATAACTAAATATTTAGTTTACAAATTCAATATCTCACTTCAAATTAAATACTCAGCAAGCTAAATATTATAGATATGATATAGATTTGAACCTAAACATTTTACTAGCAAGTTGGATAGCTAATAATTTAGTTCATTGCTAAATATTTGACAAATATGTCAATCTACTAGCTGATAAGTGGAAGTGGACTACCTGAATAGGTCTTGTAAACCTCTATAGACTGATTATCTCCTCTTTGTTTAATTTCCTCCTGACATGTCCAACATTTTAGCTTAAAAAGCAAGATGAGGTGTTTTAATGGCAATACAGAAAGGTGGATTTACAGTAACAGTGGAGTTTGTATATCGGTTCAAAAGACCCAGCTTTTATTTTCAGTCAACTTGCTGAATTTGCGTATTTGAGTTAAATATTTATTTGGAAGGTAAATATTTAGCTAGCCAGTTGAGGTTGCTAGCTAAATACTTAGGTAGTCCTACCTTGGTAGCTAATGCTGCATTCTAGTTAACCTTTCCAAGTTGGAGAGTGAGAAATCTCGCAGTTGTCTCACGTCATTTCAGCTCCAACTTGGAACTCTGGATAGTAGCCCGACTAGAGCGGGCAGCTCGGAGAACAAATAAGGCTGCGCCCGTAGTTGAGATGTATTTTCATTTTATTTGTACTATTTTGCTCCTTTCAATGTCGTTTTTAAATGCTCCTACTCACTTCACTACATTGCTATGAGTGCAATACAATGTAAAGCTTTGTTTTTCATGCTGGTCTGCTGAAGATGCTATGTCGCTAACAACAATAACAATGACTAGCCTGCCCCTTCGACAGCTGCTTCCCTCGAAGTGTCCATGTTCTTTCCGACTCGGAGTGTAGCGAGAAAAACTGGAACACTTTAAGTGGGGAATTACGTCACGTTCTCGTGTACAGCGACTCGGACGCCCGAGTATCCGAGACAAATGGAATGCAGCATAAATACTTAGCCCGTTGAGATTGCTAGCCAGTTTAGCTTGCTAGCTAAATACTTAGCAAGCCCTAGCTTGGTAGCTAAACACTTAGCTAGCCCATTGAGATTGCTAGCCAGTTTTGCTTGGTAGCTAAATACTAAGCTAGCCATTAGAGATTGCTAGCTAAATATTTAGCTTGCCCATTGAGAGTGCTTGGTAAATCCTTATCTTCTGTTGATTTATTCTTTGTAATTGTCAGTTTATAACTAAATATTTAGCTCCAAACCAAAATAAAGTTACACTACCGTTCAAAAGTTTGGGGTCACCCAAACAATTTTGTGTTTTCCATGAAAAGTCACACTTATTCACCACCATACGTTGTGAAATGAATAAAAAATAGAGTCAAGACATTGACAAGGTTAGAAATAATGATTTTTATTTGAAATAAGATTGTTTTTACATCAAACTTTGCTTTCATCAAAGAATCCTCCATTTGCAGCAATTACAGCATTGCAGACCTTTGGCATTCTAGCTGTTAATTTGTTGAGGTAATCTGGAGAAATTGCACCCCACGCTTCTAGAAGCAGCTCCCACAATTTGGATTGGTTGGATGGGCACTTCTTGCGTACCATACGGTCAAGCTGCTCCCACAACAGCTCAACGGGGTTCAAATCTGGTGACTGCGCTGGCCACTCCATTACCGATAGAATACCAGCTGCCTGCTTCTTCTCTAAATAGTTCTTGCACAATTTCGAGGTGTGTTTTGGGTCATTGTCCTGTTGTAGGATGAAATTGGCTCCAATCAAGCGCTGTCCACTGGGTATGGCATGGCGTTGCAAAATGGAGTGATAGCCTTCCTTATTCAGAATCCCTTTTACCCTGTACAAATCTCCCACCTTACCAGCACCAAAGCAACCCCAGACCATCACATTACCTCCACCATGCTTAACAGATGGCGTCAGGCATTCTTCCAGCATCTTTTCAGTTGTTCTGCGTCTCACAAACGTTCTTCTTTGTGATCCAAACACCTCAAACTTGGATTCATCCGTCCACAGCACTTTTTTCCAGTCTTCCTCTGTCCAATGTCTGTGTTCTTTTGCCCATCTTAATCTTTTTCTTTTATTGGCCAGTCTCAGATATGGCTTTTTCTTTGCCACTCTGCCCTGAAGCCCAGAATCCCGCAGCCGCCTCTTCACTGTAGATGTTGACACTGGTGTTTTGCGGGTACTATTTAATGAAAATGCCAGTTGGGGACCTGTGAGGCGTCTGTTTCTCAAACTAGAGACTCTAATGTACTTATCTTCTTGCTCAGTTGTGCAACGCGGCCTCCCACTTCTTTTTCTACTCTGGTTAGAGCCTGTTTGTGCTGTCCTCTGAAGGGAGTAGTACACACCGTTGTAGGAAATCTTCAATTTCTTAGCAATTTCTCGCATGGAATAGCCTTCATTTCTAAGAACAAGAATAGACTGTCGAGTTTCAGATGAAAGTTCTCTTTTTCTGGCCATTTTGAGCGTTTAATTGACCCCACAAATGTGATGCTCCAGAAACGCAATCTGCTCAAAGGAAGGTCAGTTTTGTAGCTTCTGTACCGAGCTAAACTGTTTTCAGATGTGTGAACATGATTGCACAAGGGTTTTCTAATCATCAATTAGCCTTCTGAGCCAATGAGCAAACACATTGTACCATTAGAACACTGGAGTGATAGTTGCTGGAAATGGGCCTCTATACACCTATGTAGATATTGCACCAAAAAGCAGACATTTGCAGCTAGAATAGTCATTTACCACATTAGCAATGTATAGCGTGTGTTTCTTTAAAGTTAAGACTAGTTTAAAGTTATCTTCATTGAAAAGTACAGTGCTTTTCCTTCAAAAATAAGGACATTTCAATGTGACCCCAAACTTTAAACGGTAGTGTATAAAATGACATTTCTAAACAAATATGGGCCAAAACTTTAAAAACGAACCCCCTTTTTTTTACCTCTCATTACCAGCTAAAAAACAAACAAATTATTGCTTAAATGTTGAATGTGTAACTTAACAAACTTGACCTGATATTGTAGCTGCCCGTTTTAACAGCTGCCTTGATATGCAGTGGAAACCATATTCGAGCTACGGAAATAAAAGGGATAATTTTCCTTGATTACTGCCAGTAAACACCGGCCAACAGCGTGTCAAGTAGCATTGGTCTGACGTATTACAGCTTCCAAAGATACATTTTCTTTCCAATAATTGATATGTTTAGTGAAAAAATACACAAATAGTTAAATTTTTTATGAATAGTTTGGCGTTCTTTGTACAGAAAAATCAAAGAATAGGTGGGGTTCAATGTAATACTTCATTTTATAGTGAATTTGAGGAATTTTGTCATTGAAAAATTGTTGGACAGAAAACTTAACACATTTGTTGTAACCATTCCCATAAGTCTCAATCTGAACCAAGAAAGCCAGTAAAGACTTTATGCTCAGGGATTTTCTTGGTTTGCGTGATTTTTCTTCCTTTCTGCATTTTTAAAGCTGTTGCTGATTTTTTTTTACATTTCTGAGAAAAATACAATCTATTCTGTGTATAAAATGGAGCTAAATATTCACAGATTGCATGTAATTTTTGTGGTGGTCTTTAATTTTCTGCACCATTTAAAAAAAGACTGGCATGCTCATTTTTGCTGGTTAAAGTGTAAGTTGGTGGACTACACTTTCATTCTTCAGATTTCTCAGTATCTGAACAAGAACCACAGATTGGAACTAAAAATCCCACCTTTGTTGTAGAATATCAGAATCTGGCAACTTCTCCATGTTTTACCACATTACAACCCAAACTTCCATATAATTCATTAAGATTTTAGGCCCAAAGCTGTGAATATTGGTGAAATGCAACAGATCCTCCATATGATGTTGGTATGGACTTTGACTAGGCCATTGTAATGCACAAACCTTCACCAGTGGCTGACCAATGAGGAGTCATCTTGTGTGTGTCTAAGTTGTTCTGACCTCTTATTGTATTTTCTTTTTCTTCCACTTTTCCTATTCTTAGGGTTCCATTATTAGCAGCCCACGGCCTCACCAACAGCGCCCCCTGCAGGGTGCAAGCCTCTCCTACAGCCCCATGATGGTCCCTTCGTCTCCAGCAGCTTACCGGCCGCACCGCCCTACTCAGAGCCCCGGTCAAGGGGTGGGGGGTGGGCCGGGGCTCTGTCACAACCAGGGAGGGGTCACTACGTCTCCTCTTGCGAGCGGGGGAGGGGGTGGGGGCGGAGGAGGGATGGTGGTGGGGGGAGGCCGGATGGGGAATTTCTTCGGCAGCCGAAGAGGCAAAGTTCCTGGTCCCCTGACGATGATGTCACCCCCACCTCAGGGTCCACCGAGTCCTCTGATGATATCGTCCCCCCCGCATTACCCCGCCCCCGCGCCGCCCATCGCCCTCCCATCCTCCCCTTCCCCATGCCCCTCCCCATCGCCCAACCTCGGCCAGTCGGACTCGGCCGGACTTGGAGGGGGCGGCGGCCCGGGAGGGGCGCCGTCCAAGCTCCAGGTGTTGCACGCCCAGTACTGCCACGGCAGCAGCGGAGGAGGCGGAGTCAGTGTCTCTGGGCAGCAGCAGACGCCGCCCCCGCCCTACCACCACCACCACCGCTACCACATGCAAAGCATGCCGCAACACCACGCCTTGGCGCACCGCCTTTCCGCACCCCTACGGCAAGGGTGCGCTCCCTCTCTCAGCCAGCCGCACCAGAGGCTGCAGCAAGGCTCAGCCCCGCACCCGCGTTACAACATGGTGTCCGGCTTCACCACACCCCCACCGCTGTCCCCACACTCCCCCGTCACCCCTACTACCCCGCACGGACTCTACCACCCGGGCAGGCCGGGGGGCGGCGCGAAGCTCCCGCTGACCATCTCGCACTCCCAGCCCCACCCACACGCCCACACACACTCTCACAACCACGTCGTACATACACACTCCCCGCTCAGCCCCTCCCCCTCCGCGACAGGCTCCACCCACTTCATCTTCTCCACCCCGCCACCGCAGACCCCGTCGGCGCGCCTTGTCACGAAGACGGCGCCGCAGCAGCCCTATGCGCCTCAGTACCCGCCGCTATCATCCATCCCGCCGCCGCCCCCGCACTCCCCGCTGCCTCCCCCGTCGTCCGCCCCGCTCTCCCCGCACCCCCCAGGGTCGGGGCAAGGAGGCGGACCCAAATCGAAGCCCATCAGCCGGATCAGCACCGTGGTGTGACGAGGCAGAGCTCGAGGGCGGCGGTGTGCAGCCCGGCAGTGAGCCGCCAGGGGGCGATATTGAGAGTGAGTACAAGAGGGAGGAGGGGGAGACGAGGGGGAGGGCAGATGTACTCCAACGTCCGCCTGATGATGAGGAGGAGGAGGGCGGTCAGAGCAGGAAAGAGGAAGCTGCTCAGCCTCTGCTACTTTCACATTGACTTTCCTCGCAGGTTAGGGGTAAAAGCTCCCACTTAGGCGATAGCGCCCCCGTGCCCCCCCACACCCACCGACACTCAGTCGGACATGTTGGTAGTCCTCCACTGAAAGACAGAGTGTCCGTCTCATGTTGTGAGTAACATTTTAACGTTTCTGTGTCGCTGTAGTGGACAAACGGTTGAGGGACCAGTCAGGAAGGGAACAGTGCCTGAAAAACATAAAATGAGGGTAAGATTCCAGCGTTACAAAGATCGTTCAGGTTTTTTTTTCACCGAGTCCAAAAAATAATAATAGTTTTACATCATGTTGTTCAGCACAAAAACAACACTTGATTTTGATTATATTTTTGACATATCTACAAGCCATGAGGCAGAAGCAGAGGTGTCTAGCATTAATATGGTGGCGTTTGTGTCTTAGACAGGCATGCATGCCCTGTGCAATAGCTAACAGTTATCAGTGTGTTTATGGCTAATATCCGATATGCAGGGATAGGTTTATTGTGATGTAAATCCCCGATCCAGCGTCTCATTGGACGAGAAGCGAAGCTGTCCGAGACTTCACTCTGTGGACGATAAACTTCCTAAAACCTTTAAATAAGCCATGGAAACAAAAACTACAGGTGTCTTTGTTTTTGTTCTGCAAAAACTACTAAAAGCCTTTTAGTGTTTGTGGATTACAGGGTTTCAACAGGGGGCGCTATACTGTTGCTTTGGAATGGGACTTTTCCAGATTTTCTCACTTCTTCCTGTAAATGTTTTGGGTTTTTTTGTACTAAATCTGTTAATGCTCTCCTGCTTTTCCAAATATCTCAGCATATATGAGAGCGTAAAGCTGAAATTGTCAGAAATAATATCTGTTGATGTGTTTGAAGCTCCATGATGCGTTTGTGACCCTCAACGTTGCCAGAGAAGGAGATTAAGATGAAAGATGCCAAAACACGGGAATCCAGTACAAACATGTTGCTTTAATTTTTGGTTTCATTGCACCTTCTGTACCTTGGAACTGGGTGGGAAAATAAAACAAGCAATCATCATCTGCATGTACCTGAAACCAGCTGTAGAGGTCGCTAATATGTTTTTAACTGCTGGTTTGTGAGACCAGAGGAGCCGTGGAGCTAAGAGAGATAGTTGATGATGGTTGGCGAGTAGATGTGAAGCGGGGACTTCCTGGTTCCTGATCACTGGTGTCCATGATTGGTCGTCTTGTTAAAGATTGAGGCCTAATGGCAGGTGAAAACGTTTCCTTCATTTTAGTTTACAATTTCAAGTTTCATTTTCACTTGTTTGTTTTTGATTTAAGAAAATAGTTTAGATATAAAATAAATTCAACAGAAGCTTTTATCCAAAGTTATCAGAGTAGGGGACCAAAAATAAGGTTTAAATACAATCAGCAAATCTGCCTTTAACATGAGTAAATACAGCCTATGAAGGGAATCGGGGGCATCCAGAATCTTTTTCACCCTCCTACTTGTACAAAGAAAGACTTGCATTTATTCTTTCGGAAACTAAAAATATTCGTTTAGAGATTATTTTTGAGAGATGGGTTCCTAGACGAGACGTTTTGTTGTTTCTAAAACGTTTCCGGTAAAAATGTGAATTATTTCTACAAATGTTGGTGTTCACTTGGAAACACCAAAAGTGACACAAAATGTTTAAAATTCAGTTAGAAAATAATTTCTAAAAACGTTTTTTATTGGTTGTCCACATTAAAGAAAGTTGGGGTTTCCTTTCAGTCTGGAACAGCGGACACGTTAACCGAATATTTTCCGTATTTGACCCTCTTTTTTTTTATGCTGACGGAAAACTAAACGTTCTAAATGTTGTTTTTGGCTTTTGGACACCCCTGTAAAAGAGGCTGTAGTATTATGGAACCACACAGAGTAGATAAGGATGTAGGCTTTACAACTTCTGAAACTAAAGATCAAAATGTTGATAATTTCTCAACAATCTTCTCAAGAGGCTCCCAAAATCCCATATAGCCAGTAAAGCAAACTGGTGATAGTTCATCTGTTTCTGGCGATATCTCATAAGATCAGTAACGCACGTGGCGGTCTACCGACGCCCAACAGTGAGCATTACGCTTACCTCCATGTAAGAATAGCTAAAACGATGAGCTTGTTTTGTAAAGTTTTAAAGCAACTAAAGGTCAGCGTGGTCCCTCACCGCAGTGGTTAGCAATCCCTCTGGTTTCTGAAGTTGTTGAAGGAACTCAGGTAATTCCACTGTAATAAGCTTTATAGGTGTTCCAGTAGAAGTTTAGATTAGCCGGCTAATCCGGTGGAGGATGTTGCTAATGGCTAGCTATTGTCGGGGCAGAAGCATAGCCTACCACCGCTGACTGATCGGTTTCCTGTGATTGCTGCATCTTAAATTCATTTGCTCATTTCAGTTCTTTACAGAGCCAACATTGGCTTTTTATAAAATGATGTAAGAGGAGGTGCGCTAGCATTGACCTTGCTGTATGAAACATTGACTTGTGCACCCAGTCAGACTAACTGTGCGATATAAAAGTAACCTAGTAGAAGATAATAGTTCACTGTGTAAATATCCATTGTCTTTAATGTAAATAACCACCCGACAAGGGAAGTGTATTGGCAAGAATCTGGTGATACTATGAATTAGCCCGAATATTGTGATTTTTAAAACTGAATTTAACTTTAGAAAAACTGTCACAACATTCTAAACTTTACAACTTGTTTCCTACAGAACACATCCAGTCTTATCACTAGATGTAGTTGATCCACTGGAACCAAGAACAAACGACCAGTTAGAGCTGGGTATCGATTCAACTTTCAACTATCGATTCGATTCAGATTCCCAGTAGTTAGAATCGATTATCACGATCTGATTCAATCCAATCTGTTCCAATTTAATATAGATATGGGTCAGTGCTATTAAAACCATTTTTTTGAGGTGTTACCTTAATTATATGGCTGTACTTCAATGTTTACCAGGGAAAAACTGTATTGTCTCAACTTTTAATTCCTATTTTAGCTGTGACTATGTTAAACAATTAAACTGATTTTTGGACTTAGCACAACTACCAGTTATACTTTTAATTTTACTACAAAAATTATGGCTCCATTAAAATAAAGATGTAAATCAATATATTGCTTTTGAATATCAATCCAATATGGTGATATAAAATATTGTGGTATATCGGCATATTGATATTTTCTTACATCCCTACGCCCAACGTGAAGAGACTCTGCTTTGGTCTTGGTGCGTCACCACCTAGCGCTAGCGTGGGACCAACTGCTCTGGACTCAATTAACTTTTGGCCTTTTACAGTCCAGATAAAACCTGTTTATAACGTAAGTTTGAAAATTCATAACTCTGTTTCCGACCAGGTTTACGACTTCGACGGCATCTGGTCTAGTTTAGGGTAAACTTTGTGGGCTTTAGCATCGCGCTCGCTACAAACAAAACCTTCAGACTGCCTTTAAAGGCCGGTGAAAACCTACAGGGAGTAAAAGTGTTGTGACTGTTACGTAGGTGTAGATTAGCGCCTGTCAAACTAATTTCCGTTTTGGGCGAGACCAAGCTGATGAATATCCTTAAAGGGCCGGTTGTGGCAGAGAGTGTTGATAAAACTATAACAAACCTTTAAAATCAGCCTCCGCATCCCAAAAGTACGTCTTAAAATTAAATAATATTGAACACTTTTACATAATTATGTGATTTAGGACTGTTCAAATAAACACGGATTTTATTTTACTGATAAAACTGTATTGGGGTGCACAAAAAATGGAACTTAAATTTTCTATCTATATGGTCCTCTAGAGTTTAGAGGGCCACATAAATGGCCTTGGAGGGCCGGATTTGGACACAGTGTAGATTCTCAGTCATCCAAAACATGATGGTACGCATGTTTTAAATAGAAGACAGCTGGACTTGTATCTTGTTTTCTGAAATGTATGTTATTTAGAGGAAACAAGAGAAACCTCCAGGTTAATCTATTGAAGCACTCACAACCATCATATATCTGGAGAAAAGTTGAAGGTACAACAGATGAGTTGAAGCATCACAGTGACTCGAATCAGACTCCTGTATTGATGGGAAAACTGTTGTAGGCTGATGGAGCTTTCTAGTTTAAATGGTTGGTTACCTCTATTTGTTTAACGCTCAAAGCTGACAATGTTTTCAGTAGAGATTTCTAAATTTAAGATGCTTAAGACGTTGTATATTCTGTGTTTTTTATGGAAACACCCGATTTCCCACCCGGTCCCAACTAAATCTGTGTCTTTAAGAGGTAAAAGAAAACTTTCTGTGGGGGTGAGTGACATTTTATTTGCCGTTTAGTTTCAAACCGGAGAATACGGTGCCTTCAGACGTAAGGATGGTACGACATACAACAATCATCGTCCAACTAAAACCACCCTGACAAAAAGACAATTCCACATCCAAGTCGTCCATCTAGAACAGAAAATGCGAAGCCATCTTCATCATCCAACAAAGGAATAAAAGGCCCCAAACTTGGACCTAAAGTCTTCTGGAAGGACCTGAGAACATCTCATCTGGCTGGAGAGTGAATCCGATCCCAACACCTCACACCATCAAGTGAAAAGCTCTCTGACAAACTCTTGTTTTACACATTATTTTTGTACTGTGAGTTCAAATCCGCCACCCAACTGGGCATTTTCTGTTTTTAATCAATGTTGTTGGATGCCGGAAACCAACGAGCTCCTGTTTGTATTCCCGCCGTTTAACTAGGTGATTGTGGGAACTGCAAACAATGACACGTTTCCCTGCGATCGCCTGAAGCCGCCTGTACATATGAAACTGTACAGCGTGTTCTTGTTTCAGTGGGGACACCAGCATCAATCTGTGACAGACGTTCAGAATTGCTTGAAATTAGAAGAACAAAAAAAACCAACAACTTTGCTCTAAAAACCAAACGGTTCTTCTGGTTCTTCTCTGGAAGAATACGAAAACGAAGCCTGAGACGTTTCAGAACCACTCCTCGGACCGCCCATTTCCCCACGTTGGTTTAAATCTGAAGAACCACTTTGACTTTTTAGAGCATCTCAGTATTGTTGTGTGACGAGCTTTCAATAACATGAAGTACTCCTTGGGCTGCTATGTATTTTTTGATTTTGTTATGTGCTTAAAGTGTGATTTCTGATTTTGTCTTCTGATCTAAAACCCTTTTTGACTTTTAGCATTTTTATGACAACGCCAGCGGTTATCTGTGACTAACACTAACATGCCTACTGTCACCCAGACTCCTGCACACCAGAACAGAGACGATACTTTGATGTTGAAGCACCTTTATCCTTTCTGGGATTCTTGGGAACTCCTGAACACCTCCCTCTGTTTCTGCATGAACTGTAAACTCTGCTGTTTTGGGTGTTTGGACCAAAGTCCTGCTAAAAACTTGAGATGAAAAGAATGCGACAGATTGCTTTCACTGTGTGTTTAACAGAAACGAAACCAAAGTTCTGAAGCAGGGACTGAAAACTAAATCCACCCCACGATCCAGCAGCTGCAGAACCACCTTCAGAACTAGCACCAGCGATGCCTCTCTGCTGGTTCCCCCAGTGTTCAGTCTCACGGCGGGCCGAGCTTTGACTAGACCGTTGCTACATGCAGATTTCTTGTCTTTCTCTGCCGTCCTGTTGTAGATCTGCCGTTGGACTCAGCTTTGAGTCTGTGGAATACAGAGAAGTTTGTGGTCAGTGACTTCGAGGTCCCACTAGGGCTTGGTATCGATTCAAACTTCAACAACTGATTATATTCTGATTCTCAAGGGTTTGAATCAATTACCATTATCCGATTTGATCCAGTTCGATATAGATATGGGTCAGCGCCAGAGGGAGACACGGGAATAAATTGTCGCTCCCGTCCCGATCCCAAAAAAAAACTCACGTCCCGATCACGTGACAGCCCGCGCGAAAAAATCCCGTCAGAAAGACTCACGATCCGACCCGAATCCTGTAGTTTATCCAGGTTGTGCAACAACGTAGCAGTTTCAGTTTTGGTTTCCTTTCGATTGAATTCAACTAAAGATTGTTGTAATTGGTTCTCTTTTCTAAAAGGAAATGCCTGTCTTTGGGCGCAATCACCGCATCACAGCGTCATTTTTTAAAGCTAATTCCCTGATATCTGACAAGATAAATGTAAAAAAAAAAATATTTAATTTCTAATTTTCGGTTTCCCGCCCGATCCCTTGGATTATTTCCTGTCCCGTCCAAATCACGTTACCAACAGTGAAATTGACTCCCGTCCCGCGGGAATCCTGCAGGAATCTCGTGACCCGTGGGAATCCCAAACAATTGTCACCCTCTAGTCAGCGCACTATTAAAAACTTTTGTTTGAGCTGTTATCTTTATATGCCACAGGGTAACAGTTTACCAGGAAAAACTGTATTAAAACTTTCAGATCTAAGCCTTAAAACGGCTGTAGTGGGAAAATGATTTCAGGATTAGTTCTGTTTAGTGATTAGTAATTAACAGTAAAGGCAGCCAGCGAATGTTCCATAATGCTGGCGAGTAAGTTGACGTTTTACCTACACTGATGTAACTGTAGGACTCCTCTGTGCTTTTGTTTTGGCTAGCGTATTCCTAATATAACACACAGGCAGACGCCATGTTAGAGGCAGAGAGAGTGTGCTGTCGAAATAAATATGTTAAAACTCCAACGTAGACGGAATCATCCTTATCCTTATCTACATCTCTATGGAATTCTCCCATATCAGTTTGGCGCCCAACGTGGGGCCCCATATCAACGGCCGTCTAAACCTTTATTTGCTTCTTGAGCTGTAAAAAAGGTTAAACAATAAAACCGAGTTTTTAACTTGTGAATCGATTTATTCGAATTTTTATAAGAATCTATCTAGAATCAAATTTTCAATGTATTTATTTTTTCAACACAGCCCTACCCCCCACCCCCGTGCTTGACAGCTGATATGAAGCAGTTGTAGGGATCTTCTTCAAACGTCTCTAGATGTTCCAGAAGTATCGTGCTTCATCCGGTTCCAGCTTAGCAAACCCAGAGAGAAGATTCTTCCAGTTTAGTCATTTTTTCCTAATGATCCTGTGATGAACTTTAACCTTTAAGTTGCTAGGCGAGGCCCGTAGGGATTGTGTCGGGGATTTTGTTGGGACTGTCTTAAATCTCCCTCCGTAGAACGACAGACATTGGATGGTTGCTTCCCTAAGGTTATTGCCAGTTTCTTAACGCCCTGGCATTGAGCTACCGAACGCCTAAACGTTTTCCTCCCTGCTTCTGCACTTTGTTAGAATTTTAACTACATTTTCTGTATGATTAATCAGTTTTTCTTTCTACTAGTGGCTCTCTGACTGAAAGTTATCCAAAAAACAACTTGGATCTTCAGTAGACTGAGTTTAAGAACATGCAGAAACAGTTTTTGTGCTCCTTTTAATCATTTGATTTAAATATTGATTATTTTCTGCCCAGGCCTGCTCTCCACTATTGGTTTGCATGTGGTATTTATTCCAGTGAATGAACTGTATTATAAACACGAATGTACATAAGTTGTTAAATGAACATTAGCTCCCTTCGACTGCGTTTCATCGGGAAGAGATGGTCTAAATTACATTTTATTATTTTTTATTTAATTCCCCAGAAGCTTATCCGGTCTAAGTGCTGCAGGAAAAACAGGGAATGTTATAAATCAGCCGATCAGATCTGCTTCTGACTCTTCTTCCTCCCACGTGAAGACGGCCTGTTGTTTTTGCTTAAACATCGGGTCCGGCCCGTTTGTGTCCGAATGACGGAACCGACCGCTCCATGCAGAAAACACAGTTCTTGTTTATAATGTAGAGCAAAAGGAGAGACTGCAATAGTCCTTGTAAAATTGTACTAGTAAAGTGTCAAATAAGTGTCCGACAGAGACGACATTATTTTAAAAATTATGTTTGGAAGATTTTAGCTGTGTACATAAATATATATTACTTGTACTTTGTTTTTGAAATGGCAGAAATATGAACAAAGTGGAAATATTTATTGCTCTAAAAATACAAAAATCTGTTCATGTGGATGGAAACTTTTCCTGTTTGTGGTGTTTTTTTTAGCGTATCTTTCTAACCCCTTCAGTTTTATTTACACACAGACAATCAAACCAGTTAAACCAGTTTATTTTATTTATATCCAGTTCTATTATCTCCATACTAATTCACTTTAAGATTATGATCCATTTTCATTCAGTTCAGCAATATTAGAACGTAGTTTGATTCCGCTGACTGTTAAAAAGGTTTCGAAGTCACTAACTTTGCAGCAATCTCTCAACTTGGGCAAGCATGTGGCGACAGTGGAGAGAAACCATGTCCTGTTATCAGCTAGAAACGTCCAGCTGAACCAGAATCCAGATCAAATTGAGCAGCCAGCTGGGGATCACATGTTAGAGACCAACAGTTCAGAAGTCACGATTCTAGTTTTTTTATTATTATCTCAACTTAATATAAAAACATGAAGCTAAAAGTAAGGATGCAATGATAAATTTTTTTTAAATCGATTAATTGATACAGCAGTAATCTGAAATGTATTTCTCCAAACTGCATGTCAAACTTTAGCCTACCTGTCGAGTAGAAACTTGGCGACGGAGGTAGAAGAAAAAGATCCTCCGCAATACCTTTAATTGTATTTTAAAAGTCAGAATCCCGAGCTAATGAATATTTAAAAACCTTTCGATGTATATTATGAAAAAGGGAGAAAAGTGGTTAATTTTCATTATTAAATGTTTTGTCTCATACAACATCAGCTTTGAATGCCACTGTTTTAAGATACAAACTTTGTGCTTTCAGAAAGATGCTTTTTTAATGGCTAGCATAATTAAGACGCCGTTTGTAAAGTTACAAAGTAAGAAATTAACAGCAATAATTTGTCTTAAGAGGAAAAATTGGGGTTCAATTTTCAAAGTCACATTTGTGTCACAGTTTCAAACTAAATATTTAGTCTGCAATCTACATATTTAGTTCAGAGCTAAATGTTTAGCTAATATACACATTTACCTGCCAATAAGCGGAAGTGGACTTTCAAAATAAAAGCTTGGTCTTGCACACCGCTACATAAACTGCAGATGAGACTGAATGTCTTTATTTTCCTCCCAACATGTCCAACATTTCGCCTGTTAAAAATAGAATCAGCCTTTTTTAACAGCAATACAGACGTTTACCAACAGATTTTCTGCAAAAGTGAAGCACCAGCAGCAGGAGTTTATACAGAGGTTCACAAGACCCAACTTTTATTTTGATAGTCCACTTTCTCTTATCTGCTATTAGATTTGCATATTTGCTAAATGTTTAGCTCCGAGTTAAATATATACTTTGAAGCTACGTATTTAGCTATCCGCTTTAGCTTTATGATGGCCTTAAACAGGTTCCACCCACTTCTACGTTTAAATCCACCGATATTCTGACTCCTAATTTCTACGAATTTAAGCATTTTGTATTTCATTAGAAAACTAAAAGTTTTGTGATTCTAATTATATATGCTAATCACAGATACAATTATAACTGTAGACACAGTGAGCGCTTTTGCCAACAAAGGCACACACCTCCCCACATACCTTCAAAGAAGATAAAATGTGCACCTTACCCCCTTTGTAGTCCAATAAATGTGAGAAAACTGATCCATCTCGAGCAAAAACTGGCTTTTTTAATCTATAAGGGTGTGATTAAAGTCCTCCAATAAAGTGGTTTCATAAAAATCCATTAAAAAAAAAGCTAATAAACATCAAAAATAAACTTCTGAAATTTGTAATCCTCATCTTTCTGGATCCATCCTCATTCTTCCACTCTGTTTCCCAAAAGAAAAAGAAAAAAATCACGTCGCTCATTTCCTAATAAAAGCCAACAAATGTCGTGCGAGTGCCTTTGGGTAGGAGTTTAAAAAAATCATTTACAATTCGCTTACAAGTCTAGCTTACAAGCTATCTAAAAATTTAGCTCTAAAGTTAATATTTAGCTTAGGGTTAAACATAAAGTAGGAGGCTAAATATTTCATTTTTTAAACTTAATATTTAGTTCAAACTGACATTTATAAATGAAAAAATACCACATATAATCCCTTATTTTTTCTGTCAGCCCAAATTGTAGCTGTTAGCTTTTGACTATAACTTCACAAACGGTATACCATAGTTAAAAAGGTTTTCGACTAATAATAATAATAAACATTAATGCAGCCATTCGTGCAGAAGAGCAGAGATTCTTTGGAAAAGGAACAGGTCAAAATCTGTTTAAATGTATGTAAAATATTCAATGAACGAATTCTTATTATACTAATTTACAACTATTGTTGTCTCAAGGTGCCTTACAGGACATATGTAACACTAATCATAATAAAATGCAGTCAGATTTAGCTCATAATGTCAAGCAGTAAAAATGTTTTGTGTCTAAAGGATCCTAGATGGTTGCACTGAGTCATGGATCTGCAGAGATTCCTCCTCCTGAACTAGTGGACGCTACAAGAGAGCAGGAGATGTAGAGTCAACCAGTCAGGAAACACATTGAAGGTGAAGGTCATCATACCAAGGCAGTACAGCAACACCTGAGGTTGGGTGGTTGTGACGCACAACCGGCTCGGTCTGTTTAGTCTGTGGGTGCCATGGTAACCAGCTGGTACATGAAGATGTCAACACATGTTAAGGTTCGGGTCCTCCAAGACCAACCATGAGAGAGTGGTTGAACAATACTCTGTACAACTATAAATCAGCCAAGGATGTCTGACTCTAATTATATATGAGTAGAGGAAATACTTTTATAGAGTATTACACTTTCCTACAAGTAAAATAAATCAAATTAAAACGGGTTAACAGGAATGCTTTTGCATTTTCTGGTTACAAATGCCGTTTTTGACTTGTAAAATAAATAAAAAATACTTTTGCCGATTTTTTTTTTTTCCTCTTCAGTTTCCAATTCAGAATTGTTCATTCTGAAGGCTAACTTTATTAAATAGAAAATGAAATTTAAGATGACATTTTCAAATATCACCTCAGCAAAATAGTTACAAAATTCAACTGAACATGTCAGTATTTCGAATTAAAATGCATTCACAGAACTTTCTGCGATTTTTGATTCTTAAATAAAATTAAAAATAAAACATGTAAAATGCTTCCCCCCCCCCCCATTTTCCAACTCAGCATTGTTCATTCTGTTACCTAATTTAAACAATAAAGAAAACACTACATATTTTTTGTTTCAAAAAGTTACAAGTCACTACCCATATCTGATTGTAGGTATTAACATCCAGTCCCCAAATATTAAATAAACTGTGCTTACTTAAACTACACCAAATAAAGTGGTCTGATTCAGAGGTAAAAGTGGGTTAAATCCATCCCACAATGTCCCTAAATTTTCTTGTCTTTGATTTGACGAGGTAACCAAATATCGTTTTTTCCCAGGACTTTTACACTTTTCATTTTCCTTTTTTAAGCATCCAGGAAGCATTTATTTCTAATCAAGGAACACTTTAAACAGGTTTAAAGCAAAAATGTTCATGAGGTAAACAGAGTAGAAATTACGTGTTGCAAGCCAAGTGTCCTCTTTTTTTGGAAATCATAATTACTATTATATTTTGTTTTATATTACTGTGTGTGACCGCACTCTATGAAATGTAGTTGAACGTAAAGATTAGCACTTTTTTAAATCAAGTTTTCAGTCAGACATTATGAGAACCATATGAGAACATGACCCTCACAACATGGCGGACGCTCTTGTCGTATTGTTCCTATCTAATGCGCAGCAACGCCAGCTTGCCGGCGTTTCCGTTAAAACCGGAAGTGGATGACTTCAGGCGAGCACGTTTGTGGAAAAAGTTGGTGAATTAGGTGAGTTCTGGGCGTTTAAAGCTTGTTTGTGGCGCAGTTTATCCGGGGATTCTCCTCTGAACAGAGACGGAAGGAGGTGGCGGTTGAAAGCGAGCTAACAAACCAGCTAGCCTGGTTAGCTTCAAGCTATCAAACTCCACGAGCTGAGGTCACCTGATGCTGATTATCAGAACCCAAACCTGCATTTTATTACAGGTGCAACTCAATAAAGAAGAATATTACCGAAATGTGATTTAGTGTAGTATATTAGACATTGTTTACACCGTAGGAGATATTTAAATATTAAACCGGAACAATTAAAAGCATTTTAAGTCCTGAAATGTTATGGTCTAGCCTTTAAAGTCCTGTTGTACGACGGATTATTTGGACCATTTTAAACAAAAACAAAAATTCTCCCTCCGAAAATTCAGAATTTCTGAGATTAATTACAAATATTTTCCAGAAAAAAAACATCAAATTCTGTGACAAAAGTCGTAAAATTACGAGTTAAAAGACAGACATTTTGATATATATTTTCTAGCGAAAAACTAGTAATTCTCTGTAGAAAATGAGAAAATTTGCTTTAAAAAACTTATAATTTTTTATGATTAAAGGTAAAAAATTTTGTTAAAATTTTCTGACTTTACAATGTCAGAAATATCTTAGTTTATATATAAAAAATGTTTGCCTTTAATCATAGAAATTTCCCAAAAAAAAAATGTTTTACATTAGAGAATTACGGGTTTTTTTCCTAGAAAATATAGGAAATTAATCTCAAAATTGCAGTTTTTTTAACTTGTAATCTTAAAACTTTTGTGACGGAGGAGTTCCAACTTTTTTCTGGAAAACATGAGACTTGAATCTCAAAATCAATTTTATTTATTTTCTTTTTTTTGGGCGGAAATTTACTTCAAATTATTTTTCTTTTGTTTACAATGGTCCAAATACTCTCCACAAAAAGCGATTGCTGAAATAAGCTGCTTGTTCACACTGCTGTATGTATCTATATATCAGGAAAGTTGTGTGGAAGGAAAAAACAAAGTTTGGTTGTGTCATGATTAGGGATGCACCCATACCGTTCAAATGCACTGTATCGGTTAAAGTTAAACAGATATTTAAATGTGGAAACAGCAATTTCACAGAAAATGTTTATTTTTCACTTGAACTTTTGCCGTCATTTTTTTATTAACATTTTTTTTTTCTGATTCACCATTTGTTGTAACAAGCAGAGGAGAAAATAAAAAAATTTTTGTGTGAGGTAGAAGTATCCACATTGGTACTCAGATCCAAGTATTGGTAAAGTTTTGGTTCATAAAAAGCAGGTCGGTGCATCCCTACTCTTAGTTTGTTCTGCTTTTCAGCCAGTGGTCTAAAGTAAATGTAAAGTAAATTTCTGAAACCAATTAACTCCCCCCCCCGCACACACATATATATATATATATATATAACACATCAGACTTGAATCCATCTGGCCTCTTCCTTCACCTGGGTTCGCCGAGCTGAGAGCGATGGCCGACCCGGAGCTCCTGCTGGACTCCAGCATCCGGATGTGGGTGGTCCTGCCCATCGTTTTCATCACCTTCTTCGTCGGGGTTCTGCGTCACTACGTCAGCCAGCTGCTGAGCAGCGACAAGAAGGTGGACCTGGAGCAGGTGTCTGACAGGTGAGGAGGGGGGAGGAGTGGCTCGGTTCTGTTCGGTTCTGCTGGACCTTCGGCCTCTCCTCTCTGACGTTTGTGTCCAGCCAGGTGTTGCTGCGCAGCCGCGTCCTCAGAGAGAACGGGAAGTACATCCCCCGACAGGTAAACCCGCCGTTCTCCGTCCCCCTGTAGTGCCATCTAGTGGGGACTCATCTCCTCAGAAAAAGCTGTTTTTAAAGTGAAAAGAAACATTATGGAAAATACAGTTAAATAAAAAGTATTCTCACAATATGAGGAAACTAATTTGAACAATGAACATTATGATCCAACTATATTTGGCTAAATATTGGAGCCCAGCAGTCTTTAGTGATTATCACACGATTTGTTTATATTGCTCCAGTTTCAAATAAAATCAGACTGTATTTATAAAGCGCTTTTCATACAAACATTGCAACCAAAAGTGCTTTACAGATAAAAAAATTAAACCCATATTCCCATCAGGTGAGTGACACATTCAAGATCAACAGTAAAAAACAAAAAAAAGCTTTCTAAAAGAATCTGTTGAATTGTAACCTTTATAATAAATTGTATAATTTAAAAAACATTACTAATCCCATAGGGATGTTATCCTCCTCAGTAAAATGTTTTTCAGGCTCTACAATCATTTGCTTTTGTCGCTCCTCTTCAGCATTTTAAGCGCACAAGTCGCAATATTTTGACAAACTACGTTGACTACGTTAAGGAGCCACAGTTGTAGATGTGAGCGCTAATTTAATTACTACTTTATACCGAGAGATAGCGGACATCTGCAGCGTCAATCGAAGCCACGTTTTTGGGTGCGTTGCCATGGAAATATTCTGGAATAAATCGGGCTTAAACCAGCGCCACCTCCGGAGTAGACCGTCAATTAATGTATCAGATTCTGAAGAGGAATATTCACCCTCTGATCAAGATGTTCAGTGGTCCAGGGAGAAAGTGATGCTCCATGTGCTCGCAGCAACAGCCGGTCCGAGTCGCCATGACGGTCCACAACATGATAACAGAGGTAGCAGGAATGTAAAAACAACAGAAAACATAGTGGAAAACTTGGGAGAAAAGTACACAGCTAATGGTGGATGAAGGGTTTGAAAAAGCAAGCTTTTATCTAGAATAAATGTAAAATTATAGGCAGAGTTAGAGGCTACATTCACAATAAATCTTAGCAAAATAAAATGACTTTAAAGGTGATCTAATAGTCGCTCATTAATCATACAAAAAACTCTCAGGAGTCTCTGTGTCAGTGTGTGTGAGAGTATTTTTCTCACTTTGGTCGCAGCGCAGCAGTGAGTCTGTTGATTTTGACGTGTAAATTTGGTTTCTGACGGACCCAAATCACGACGGGAAAAGAGATTTGATCGTCTGCTTAAGTTGCGCAGCTGAGACAAAAGAAAACAAGACTTGAGGTCGGTCAAAACGGTTTTAATTCCTAAATAACCGTACTCCATAGCACCTTCCTTGGAAAAATGCAAAAACGTAACATGTTTTATTCTACATCTCTCACACATAAGAAAGAGGGAGTGTAAATGATATACGACGCAGTCAGTTGTAAGGTAATGAAAGGGAGAATTCGAACTGGTAAAAGGGGCGGTAAAGTCGCGATAACTTGATACAATTGCAAGACGTGCAATTTTCGTGCAGATTGGTTAAATTTGTGTTAATAGTTGTGATCGGAACATCCTGAAAGGTCTGCGCAGTAAAGTTCGTGGTCAAATGGATGGATGGGCTGTTGTAGTCCCTTGGCTCTGGTCGAAGCGTGGCTTCAAACTGGCAACCCTCCAGTTACAGGACTGAGTCCTGCTGTAGGGCTGGATGATATATCATGCGATTTTACAGCTTTCAACTTCTGGGATACATATATATATATATATATATATATATATATATGCTAAAATGTTACTGTTTGTGTTATATAGTATTAATTTGTCCAAACATTTAACTTGTCTCCTGTAGTTAATGTTGGACCACGAAATAAAACGGCTCATGTTCTTCACGATGGTGGATCCTGGGCAGATTGACGTAACTGAGCTATGGAAGTCACAGCAGTGCATTGGAATAATAAAAAATCTTAATTTCCAAACAATTAAGTCTTCATAAACAGAAAAATCGATTAGCCCTACTTAAACTCAACTGGCTTTGTTCAGAAGGTGAAGGGACCCACACACTTGGGTCCGCACATTCTGGACCTCCTACTGACAGACAAAGTAGTACATTGGTATAAAAAAGAAAATCTTAATTTTCCCCCAAAAATTACATCTTCATAAACAGAAACTTTGATTAATCAGTAGTTGATTAATTGCCCAGTCCTGGTTCTATCACAGTAATATTTATCATATCAGTAGATATCAATATGTATCACTATAGAAAACGAATCAGTTTGTCAGTTTTTAATATTCTCTGGTACTATTTGAATATATAAACTTAAAGATTTCAAAATGTATCTTCATAAGTTGAACATGTTATCAGACATTCAACTGTTGAATTAAAATTAAAGATTTATTTTTCTAACCGATATACCAATACCTGGATCCGATTACTTGTAGATACAGAGTACCGACGCCAATACTTATTCTCACACAAAAAAATACAATTTGGAACAAATAATTTTCCTCTCCGCTTGTTGAAAAAAAAAAAATGAATTATATATTTAAAAAAATTTATATAAATGATGAAAATTCTCTGAAATTATTGCAGTTTCCACATTTTAAGTATCCGTTAACTGATACCAGTACGTTAAAACGCCATCGGCCCTGATACCAGTATCTGTACCTCCCTTAATTTTTCTTTAGGAATCATTTTTTACATTTCTTTTTTAAAGAGAAACTACAAACGTAACATGAAACTTAAAACTTTTATTTCAATCATCTGTTCTCGGAGCTTACCTGAATTTAAGGGAAGAAATAAAAACATGCTGTGGGACTTTGTGCTGACATCACTGGGAACCTTACCTCGATTTGTTTTATTTTTTACTTTTATTTGTTCTATTTTGATGATCTTTATCTTTAGTGAATTGTTTTTGAACTCTTCCCACCCTGGGCTCTTCGTTTGTTCCGTCCTCTTTTCTGTTTTAACAAAGTTTTACCGACGTTTTTGTTGCAGGAATAAAGTGACAATATGAAAACCCAGGATGTGCATTGGGGAACTTCTGATTTTCAAAAAATATTAAATCTTCTTAAACCTGACATTAGATTAATGGATATAATTGATATATTAATCACTAAATGCACCTTTGAAATAAACTATTGTAAGTTTCTCTGCTGCCTCTGATTGGACGTTTTTAGTCGTTCTTCATGAGGAAACATTACTTCAACGACGCAGAAACCGGCTTCTTCAAGACGGTCAAGAGGAAGGTCGTCCCCAAGAACCCCATGACAGGTGAGTTCTGATGCTTGACCCGACCCAAGACTCCCTGTCCTTCCTCATCTCCGCCGCCCTCCGTTCCAGACACCAGCATGCTGACGGACATGATGAAGGGGAACCTGACCAACGTCCTGCCCATGATTCTGATCGGCGGCTGGATCAACTGGGCCTTCTCCGGGTTCGTTATAAGTGAGTTCCGCCGTCGCCGCCTCTCTGGGTTCTGGGGACCCGTCTCTGGGGTTCTGACCCAAACTGTTGGTGTTTTTTCTGCAGCCAAGGTGCCGTTCCCGCTGACCCTGAGGTTCAAACCCATGTTGCAGAGAGGCATCGACCTGCAGTCGCTGGATGCTTCCTGGTAAGAACCCGGCCAATCAGAACCAGCAGGAGGAGCTTGGAGCCAAACTGTAAACTTCATTCAATTCTGATTCATGGAGGAGTTTCTCTTTTCGGAGATTTTACTTTCCCTGGCAGCAGAAACCAAACGTCTGTTTGAGCTCAGCAGCAGTTTTTATTTGGACCATACCGACCCGGAAGCTTCTGCTGGAGTTCCTACAGGTTCTGTACCGGCTGTGTTGTCTGGTGTGTGCAGGGTGAGTTCGGCCTCCTGGTACTTCCTGAACGTGTTTGGCCTGAGGAGCATGTACTCGCTGATCCTGGGTCAGGACAACGGTGAGTTCTGGTTCTGTGTTTAAAGGCTGAGGGGGGGTTAATGAGAGGTCGGCCAATCAAACGGCCTCATGTCGGGTCTGCATGTGGCAAAAAAAACATGGAAAAACAAAAAGGAAAAATAAGGGGGGGAAAAGAAAGGACTTGGAACAACAAAAGACAGACATGGAAAATGTAAAAGGAAACAAAAAGGGGAAAAATAAAAAGGGGAAATAAAATTAAAGGACTTATGACAAGAAATATAAATGGGAAAAATAAGAGGATAAAACTAAAGGAAATGGGGCAAAAAGGAAGAAATAAATGAAGAAAAAACAAGTGAAAGGAAAACAGAAAAACTAACAAAAAATTTAAAAAGTGAGGAAAAGGAAAAAGAAAAAAAATGGTAAAAACAAGTCTAACTAGAGGAAAAGGGGAAAAATTAAGTGAATACAAAAAGAATTAAAAGAAATGATGGGATAAAAGTGACAAACTGGAAAAACAGAAAGATCAGAAAATGGGAAATAACAAAAATAACAAATGGGGAAAACGAATGAAAACTGAAGGAAAAAAGGGAAAATATGGTTGTGCTGGAGGAAAATTGGAGAAATTAATGGAAACCAGTAGAAAAAGGTGAAGAAAAGGGATAGTTCCAAAAAAAGGCACGGTTGGAAAAAAAATTGAGGGGAGAAGGAAAGAGAAGAAACTAAAACGTGGAAAAAAATAGGATAATCAAGAGAAGTGAGAAACATCTGTTTCTCTTTCACTTTGCTTCCGATATATTTTTCTACTTTTTAACTACTTAAAAAAATACATATTTTTTTCAAACAAATATTTAACTTGTTTCGTCATAAATCTGCCGTAATCACTTCAGTTTCCTGATGTTGACTTTGCCTCAGATCGAAGCTCTCTGATTGGCCCGTTTCCTCCACAGCTGCTGACCAATCACGGATCATGCAGGACCAGATGACAGGTACCGCCATGGCGATGCCCCCCGACCCCAACAAGGCCTTCAAGGTGAGGACGATGTGAGAGTTCTGGTGGGTTTGTCAGTTCTGAGCCCAGCGTTGACGGCCCGGTCCGTTTCAGAGCGAGTGGGAGGCGCTGGAGGTCGTCAACCACAAGTGGGCGCTGGAGAACGTGGAGGAGGAGCTCATGTCCCGAGAGCTGAACCTGGGAGGCGACGGCGGGCCCATCGGGTTCTGAAAGCGGCTTTTAACGACCAGAATCAAGAGTTCTGGTGAAGAGCTTCAGGAAGCCCAAAGAATTGGTGATCCAGACCGCTTTGACAGACTCTGGAGGTTCTGGCGGCGCGGGAAGACGACCTAACCGAACCAAGACCGGATCGGAACCCATCTGATGTCTGCCGAAAGTTCTAATCATGTTTTGTTTTGCACTTTCTGGAATAAATCTGAATTCAGAACCTGTCTCCTGATCTGGACACGCCGTGATCTAACTCAACAGTTTCCATGGAGACAGCAGAATAATTTCAGTAAAATAATTCTGATTCATTTAAAGATTAATAAAAAAAATCCATAATTAACCAAGCTTATTCATAGAAAGTTAAGTGGAAGGAGAAAGTGGCAACAGATCCGGAATCCAGCTGGCTGATCCAGGTCGCCGTGACAACCACTGGTTCTGACCAGGGCGGTTCTGTGCCACAGTGGTCGCTAAATGGGCTTGACTAGAACCTGGACGAAGTTCTGGTTTTATTTTTTTAGCTGTACGCAGAAACCAGCATGAAATGTGTCCCTTTACTTTTTAAAAGATTAACTTTGAATCAACCAAAGTGGCTCTCAGTTCAGGATATTTTAAATAATTTGTTCAACCTAAATGTGGACAGTTAAACACAGCGCCATCTTGTGGTGGTGGTGATAATAATCCTTTAATTCATATCAAAAGATTAGAAGTACAATAAAATAATTTCCTCTGATATTTTTTGACAGGAAAGACTAAAGAAAGAAATCAGCCCCCATGTTTCCTGCTGCTCCACCCAGGAATGATAAGATTCATCTCACATTACTTACAAAAATACTGTACACCCCCCCCCACCCCGGGGAGTTATTACACGTTTTCTTATAAACGTCCTCTATAAATATGAAAATAAATTCTGTCACCAGCCGATCGTCTAAAGAGTTCAATACAAATAAATATCTGCAGAAAAACCCAAATATACAAACAGATCTGTTTAAAATCCCTGACAGGTGCCGCCCGGTCCGGGTTCTGGTCACCAGAACTCTTAAAGTAAAATGAAAACCAAGTGGAATCAAAGCTGAAAGTTTGTAAAGAAGAAAAAAATTAAATTTTTTTTTTTTTTTTGCACTTCAAAAGGAGGAAAACGGCCTGAAGGCTTCCAGGCGTGCAGCTTAAACGCCTCCTTAGAGGATTTTTATTCGTGAAACTCTGCTGCAGGCGCGCTGAAGGCTTCAGGTCGGCTCCTCCGGCTCGAACAGAACCCGCTTCGGGTCAGAGACAAAGAGCAGAATCAACCTGAGAGTCCGGCGCCCGGACGGGGCCGCTAGCCTTTGAACAAAACGCTCTTCAGTCCGTTTCCATGGTGACACAGGAGGGGGCGGCGCCCACTTCTGTGACGTCGGAGGCGGAGCTTGAGCCGGGGGCGGGCAGAGTGGGTTTCCGGATCTTGTCTTGTCGGTGGTAGAACAAGACGTAGGCGGCGTTGGTCTGAAGGAGAAAACAGGAGAATCAGATGGGAGGAAAAATACACTCCTAAGTACCAACTACCGTATTTTTCGGATTATAAGTCGCTCCGGGGTATAAATCGCATTTCTTGGGGAAATTTATTTGATAAAATCCATCCCAGCTGGTTGAAAAACCACTCGCTCAAACCGACCGCGGCTCCTGCTGCAGCTGACTGGACGCACCGAAGCGAGCTGGTTGAAATATCCACGCACAGCTGCCAGCTGGGCTCTCTGCCGCTACTGATCGAAGCGTGAGCTCCTCCGCTGACTCTGTAAAGAGATAAGCTGTTCCTTCGTTCTAAGACTGTGCTGGACACTTTTTGAACTCCCCTCCTCGCAATCCCTGAATTTGATTGACGATCTGCCTTTCCTTCATTGTTTTTTTAAAATGTGTTAATAATTTCACACATAAGTCGCTCCTGAGTATAATTCGCACCCCTGGCCAAACTATGAAAAAAACTGCGACTTATAATCCGAAAAATACGGTAAGCATAGGAGAACCAGGAGAACATCTAAATCCTGAAGGACTGTCTCTGGTGGGCTAGCTTTGGACCGTCCAGAACCACAGAAACCTGAATACGAATGACACCAGCTGTAGAGCATAAACTGAGTCCTATTCATAAAGTTAGCTGTAAATCGTGATTATGAACGCAGCATATTCAGATAAATGTGTTATTTAACCGCTAATCAGCCATTTTGGTCTGAATTTGCATGAGGCTGTCTAAACTTTATTTAACTAAACTTTTACTGGAAAATTCAGAAAAAGGTGAGCTGCAGTCTGAACTTGTACGTTTCTCCTACATTCCCCCACCAGCCGCCGCTCATTTTGTAGCTTAGAATCAGACTTTAAAGCAGAACGTTTCCTCCCACATAGGAATCAAATTTTCCTTTCAGATTCATAATTCCAAAATTGAAGCATAAAAGCATAACTTTTTTTCTTTTTTTACAGTAATCTAGAATTAATCCTAAAATCCGGTCTTTCTCTGCATAACTGAAACATGGCTTCCGACCACAGTTTGCAGTCCGTCCGTGCTTTTTGTGATGAAACGATGCGAGCCAGGATCTGTTTGGTCAAACGGCAGCAGCCATCCCAGCGATTCAGCAGCAGGTATCACCATCTGATGTCACTTCCCTTCCCTTAAATGACCAGTAAGTGAAGAGCAGCGAGCGCTGGGCGATACTGACCACGATCTGCTCCTCTGATGCGTACGTCACCTTGCTGTCATCAAAGTAGTACCACTGACCGTTGTCCTTGTTCTGGGCGTAGCTGGTGTCTGCACAGAAACATCAGAGGTCATGTGACCGGGAGGGGAGGTCATGTGACTAACACGGAGGCAGCGGGACTCACAGTGTCCGTCTCGGAGTCCTCCGTAGTGGTTGGACACGGCGATGAGGTCGTAGCGGCTCGGAGGGTCCTCGATGGACGCGCCCTTCCTCAGCAGGAAGCCGGAGAAATCCAGATCTCTGCAACGAGATCAGCCGTTAGGAGTTGGTTCTGATCCGCCTGCGTCAGCAGAATCTGCAGCCTCCAGACTGGCTTTTAAACACAGAGTTACGTTCAGGATCCAGACTTTTTACTGACATAAAGTCTGAACTCAACCCAGCTTGGACTGCGACGGCGTATCAGTATCTAGGTCAAGCGCGTCAAACTCTAAATAATATTTTATCATTCAAACCAGTGTTTATTTGAATAATCCTACATAACGTCATGAAAAAGATGTTCAGTATTTTCAGTAACTTTAAGACGTACTCATTGAGACATTAAAAATTTTAATGGTCTGACAAATATAATTTTATCAATACTTTCTTCCACGACCGGCCCTTTAAGGACGTTCATCATCTTGATGTGGCCCAATATAGAAATGACTTTGACACCCTGTTCTAGAGCGTAGTCGATACCATCGTTAAATGTTTCAGTTATGGTGTTAAAATTCAAATTTATAGATTAAAAACCAAAGCAAATTCAGACTTTAAACGATGGATTAGAAAGAGTAAATAAATACATTGACATTCAGCAGCTTTGTAAATAATAAAATAAAATCCGAAGCAATTATTTTACAGGTCTGGATAATTTTGAAAAGAGGAAATAAAATTAACGGGCTGTTAGGTCCCTATATGAACGGTGTCAGAGTCTGGTTCGCATTGCCGGCAGTAAGTCGGACTCATTTCCAGTGAGAGCTGGACTCTCACTGGTTGCCCTTTGTCATCGGTCCTGTTCATAATGTTTATGGACAGGATTTCTAGGCGCAGCCAAGGTGTTGAGGCGATCCGTTTTGGTGACCTCAGGATCGGGTCTCTGCTTTTCGCAGATGATGTGGTCTTGTTGGCTTCATCTGAACGTGATCTACAGCTCTCGTTGGAGCGGTTCGCAGCCGAGTGTGAAGCGGCTGGGATGAGGATCAGCACCTCCAAATCCGAGACCATGGTCTTGAGCCGGAAAAGGGTAGAGTGCCTTCTCCGGGTCGGGGATGAGGTCCTTCCTCAAGTGGGGGAGTTTAGGTATCTGGGGGTCTTGTTCACGAATGAGGGAAAAATGGAGCGGGAGATCGATGGACGGATTGGTAAGGCGTCTGCAGTTATGCGGGCGCTGTACCGGTCTGTTGTCGTGAAGAGAGAGCTGAGCCGAAAGGCAAAGCTTTCAATTTACCGGTCGATCTACGTTCCTACCCTCATCTATGGTCACGAACGCTGGATGGTGACCGAAAGAATGAGAGCACGGATACAGGCGGCTGAAATGAGTTTCCTCCGTAGGGTGGCTGGGTTCTCCCTTAGAGATAGGGTGAGAAGCTCGGTCATCCGGAGGGGCCTCAGAGTAGAGCCGCTGCTCCTCCACATCGAGAGGAGACAGTTGAGGTGGCTCGGGCATCTGGTCAGGATGCCTCCTGGACGTCTCCCTGGTGAGATGTTCCGGTCACGTCCCACCAGGAGGAGGCCCAGGGGAAGACCCAGGACCCGTTGGAGGGCCTATGTCTCCCAGGTGGTCTGGGAACGCCTCCGGATTCCTCCCGAGGAGCTGGCCCAAGTGGCCGGGGAGAGGGAAGTCTGGGCCTCTTTGCTTAGGCTACTGCCCCCGCGACCCGACCCCGGATAAGCGGAAGATGATGGATGGAAATAAAATTATTTAGAAATCCTCTTAATTAAACATGTGCGTGATACCGAGTCGGCCCGTTCGTCAGCAGCTTTACATCCATCCTGGAAGGTAGAGATTTTGACTATATCGCTGTTTGCATGTTGATGATGTCATCAACTGTGCCAACAGTAGATATTGCAAGTTAAAAAATTTATGTTTTTTCCATTTGATGGAAAAGAAACCAGTTGACTTTGAAGCATCTTCAATTCAATTATGGTCAGATTTCCTTTCGTGTAATATCAAATTCATCAGTAACCAGGAAAGCCGACCATTTTGAACTTCGGTTTCATAACATTTAGCTTTTACTTTATTGAAAATATCTTCATCTTTCTTTAGGTTGTGAGATTTTTTTGTGCATCATTATTTTGGAAAAAAATTGTAATATATTTTTAACTTCTTTTTGCACATTAACGTTTCTTTAAATGGCATTCTAAACCTTTCGAAGTTGTTTTGTTGCAATGTGTTTGGAAAGTTAAGAACGCTCATAAGCTGTCAATTTGACATATATAAAGAAAAAAATATTTCGCAATTGATGTCATCACTGCACATGCTTTTGATTATATCACATCTGGCTTTCTGCTGCATGTTTCATTTAATTGAGACTTTCCAGATGTTCCTCTGGTCCAGAACCAGAAATATCCATAAAAAAAAAAGATGAAATAAAATCAGGAAATCAGAAATGAACAAATCAGAGGAACCTGGAGCGTTCAAGGATCAGATGTGGGTTTGGAGCAGGTTCTGCTGCAGGTGGAGGAATCCTGGTCCGAGCCTCGGATCTATTAAAAAAGTTCTGGTGCTTCAGTACCTGAGGGGGAAATCCACGATGGTGTCGAGCTTCTCTCTGGTGAACTTAGTGTAGGAGAACCTCTTGAGGTGGATGATCAGAACCTCCGGGAGGGACCACAGGTCCAGTTTCTTGGTGGCCAGCTGGTGCTTCTTGCACACCGGACAGTACCTGGAACCACACACACACACACACACACTCAGTCAGCTCTGGTTCTGCTCCCGTTTCATCAGCGGCTGAAGACGCGGGCGGCTACCATGGGTTCTCCTCCTCCAGCGTCTCCACGGTGGTGAAGAGCTCGATGCACTCCTGCATCCGGACGGTGGTCTGCTGCTGAGCCACCTCCATGCTGGCGTGCTTCAGGTAGCGCTGCGGGGACCAGAAGGGGGCGCACATGTTTACATGGGGAACAACGGAAACACCCGGAGGTCTGCAGGGAGACGCACTGACCTCGGCTTCGTTTTCGTTGTAGAACCTCTTCTTCATGTCCGGGTCCCAGTCGATGGCCACATACGGCTGGGCTGCAGGGATAAAACCAGAACCAAACGTGACCCGGCTGAGCTGGAGGGGAAGGAAATAACCCCTCCCATTTGGCCAGTAGATGGCAGTATTTAACGGGCTTCAGCCCTACTTGATCCCAGCTAATAATTCCCTCCGGCTGCAATGTTTTCGGTGCGGCTTTAACTTTCTGTCTGCAGGGGCGCAGGAAAAATGTGGCTAAAATGTGTTCGTGAGATTGAATCCTATCTTATTCATCATGGTTAACAGAGCAAACTTTTGGCTATAAAACCCGTTATAGCACAAATTATTTCCGTGTGCCGTTTTTTTAAGTTTGTAAGGAGCGATTCTTTCAAACAGCTCAGTCAGCGATCCCTGTCGCCTCGAAGTTTGTTTACTGGAAATTTAAACACTGATTGCGGTCAGTTTAGCCGTGCAACTCTCATATATGGTGGTGTGATGTTTTAAGGTGTTGATAAAGGTTAGTAGTGTAGCCTACCTCGTGAGGCAGCAACAATACCAAGACGGGTTCTGCATAATACCTGGAGTTGCGCAGCATCAACGTTTTCATAGCAGATATAATTTCTCACTGATGTACTTTTCCTCTTTGGTACCAAATATTGTGCAGCGTTTGATTCTGTTAAAGTTTAGGTCATTTTATAACTGGTTAAAGTGCAGCGTTTCCTTCTCTCCCTGCGTTGTTTGAGGTGTTTGCAACGTGACTTTACCAGTTATGTTTACATCAGGTCAAATCGCAGCCTTTGCGATGAGGAAATCGCATTTTACCAAATTGCGATTTAATTGCAAATGCAATTAATCGTCCGGCCTAGTAGTCGCCATGTTTTTGTTTTGTTTCTACTCTGATTCAGCACTCTATCTGGTCTGAGTTCTGCACTCTGCCCCCTAGTGGGACTCTCCTGTACTACGTGTAACGCAAGTACAAGACGCAGACTCCTGCTTGCGTCAACGTGAGGTTAAAAAGTATGTATATTTTCAGCGACTCTGCTTTGATTAAAGTAATCATTTTAATTCTTTTCATAGCATTTAACTCTCTCTGGAACAAACAACAAGATAACAACAGTCCAATTAAAGCCAAATTAGGGTATTAATTCTTATAAGATAATGTGGGTGTGAACGTTCTTTTGCCGTGGAACCGCCCAGCTCTAACTAACAGCATAAATCATCAGACATGTTGTTGGGACTCACAGCTGAAGGACACGGCGCTCCCTCCCTCTCCCGTCCCCCTCTCGGTCGTCCCGTTGGAGTTGACCGCCTGGATGGTGAACAGGCTCCTCCTCCTCTTGTGACACACCCGCCTCTTTGCTGGACACTCATTGACTGGGGGACTGGGAGAACGAGCTTCCTCCTGCTTGTCCTCCTCGTTCTCCTCTTCCCCCGTAGCGTCAGGGCGGTGCTGCGGCGCCCCTGCTGGTGGATCCGAGCGTCCTTCGGTTTCGCCGTCTGCGCCGGAACCGGAGTCGCCCTCGCAGGCGGGGGCCTCGGTCGGGTTCGGGGAACCGTTACCGATCTCTGCGTCTCCCTGGTCCAGACAGGTTTGGCTGTGGTTGACATCAGGGGGAGAATCAGCTGCTGATGTTGCTGCGGCGCCATCTGCTGGGCCGTTCAGAGACGTGTTGCTGCAGGACGGTTCTGGTTCTGTGGATCCAGCTTTCTCTGAGGCATCCTGATCATCTGGGGAGACAGAACAGGACCGGACTCGGAACATCAGAACCGCACTCTCTCTTCAATCTCTCATCAGGAACTACAATTAGTTAAAAAAACAATACTATTAGCTTTCCAAAGATATAAAACGTATGAATTCATAGAAATTATAAATATCATGGATTAAAAAGTAAAAATGGTGGACGGGCCCGCCCGCAGTACGTGGGAACGTTAAGTGGTTAAACTAAAACTTATAATCGATTAATTGTTTCAGCTATATCAGAACCTCCAACACGGAAAAAACGCCACCAGCAAACTCGTTTCCCTGAGTACAAACAACTTATAATCAAGTATTTTCTGAACCTACAGTTCCTCCAAGGGGGATCCAGCAAATGCAGACGGTAAGATTATATACCGTGACATTTACTTTAGGTCATATCGCACAAGTTATAATATTTCTCTTTGGGAATAAACAGATTTAACTGAATTCTTAGAAAGGTTTAGATCAAAGGGAAGATCAGCCATTATGAACGATACAATTAAATATTATGCATTACTATAGAACTGTAATCAGTAGAAGTCCTTCTTCCACACCCGTCGACGGTTGCCTATAGACTGAACCTCCTACCATCACTGATGCCGTTTGTTTGAGTCTTGTACAGCTCTTCCTCTTCCTCCTCCTCCTCCTCCAGCTCCTCGGCGGGGTCAGGAGGTCGCACGTAGCGTCTGCAAACAGAGCAAACCCGGCTGAAACGCTGAAGGAGAAACCCGTCTCGCCGACTCTCTCGTGTGTTCTGCTCACGCCAGCCTCTGCAGGAACAGGCCGTGGAGCGCCTCCTGGCTGCAGCCGCTGCGCGGCACGTTGAGCAGCAGCGGGTGACCGAACAGCGTCGTCCCGTACGAGTTGCTGCTGGAGCCATAGTCCCTGTAGTGGGAGCGCTCCCTCAGGTAGAGCGCCAGCAGCACAGAGTCCTCGTCCGGCTCGCTCAGCTCGTACCTGGAGGCGACGGAAACTTCTGAGCCCACGTATCACATGACCGACGGCTAATTTAGCTGCTAAAAAACCGCAGGTTCTGCTTTACTTACACAAAGATGTCGTCTCGGTCCAGAATGCAGCTCAGGGATTCATCAGGGTTGTAGATTTTATAGAAACGATGATTGAAGACGTCAGCGACGACCATCTGGAACATATGAAGTGGACAGAAAGCTTCAGGGTCGGTTCTGTTGAACTGGATCCGAACGCTTTGAGTTTAGCCGTGGATTGATTTCCCAGCTTTGCGATGCAGTCGGACTCAGGCTGGATCTAGTATAGAGGTCATGTTTAGGGTTGCATCCTGACCGCACCAAGCACATTATGACTGCTTAGTCAGATGAGAACTAAAACTCTGCAGGGGGCGCTGTGAAAGGGGACAAAGTTTTTTTTTTCTTTCTTTATGGAAAATATTTGAAATTAATCTAATAATTTCTGGATTTTCTCTTACAAATTTGTAACTTTTCTAAATGAGAAAATTTTCACTTTTTTCTGTAAAAATATGTGGCATAAATCTAAAAATTTCTGAATTTTTTAGACGGAAAACTACTCCAGAAATATAAATCTTTTTTTTACTACAATGGCCCTAATAATCCGTTGTACTCCAGATTTGATTTCTTTGGAGAAAAATACTCTAACTCAAAAACAACCAATAATTTCTTACATTTTAGAAATAAACAGAAATCAATCTAATCCTTCAAGTTTAGAAAGCGATCATACAATTATTTTTAAAATCATCTCACACGCACGTTCGCTCTTAAACGGAAAGTTCGTTTCATTTTTCAATCTGGACCTTATTTTTTAGCAAATATGTTTATCTACTCACCCAGACAAGTGTAGAGCCACTTGGAGCCGTTCAGAAGTTTATATCGAATTTCCATCAGCATATATCCATATAATGGGAGTCAATGGGGGCAGGAGATTTGCCGTCTGTAATGAGGCATTATCTGCCCCAAAACTCTTTCATGTAAACATGTTTCTGTAGGAATAGTTAGTGATATTCCCCTGTGAGCTCAGAACGTCGATACGCTGATCGCCACTCGATATAAACTTCTCATGAACGGCTTCAAGTCGATCAAAACTTGTCTGGGTGACTAAGTGATTATATTTGTTAAAAATAAGGTTAAAAATAAAAGATCTTTTCCTTTAACCATCTGATTTAATTGGAGGCTCTGAAAGCATTTACTTCATCTAGATAAAACCACACCGAGGTTGATGGAGCGGTTAATTCTGGTGCTCACAGGTTGATTCTGCTCATGTTTGAATCCTCATACCACGCAGCTGAGGCGGCTTATCTTTCCCTTTAGGCCTGAAGATGCATTTTTTACACATATCAGAATCAGTTTTTGCCAACCCAACATCATAGTGATGCCAGATTCTGTCTAATTTGTCCTCTCAACCAAAGCAACGTTGTGTCAACGAGTGATGAACCAATCACAGAGCAGCGGCGGACTCTGACCTGTGCGGGCGGGACACTGGTCATCTCCGACAGAGCAGCGCAGAGGTCCGACACTTTCCCTGCTTTGGGGACGACGACCCGATGCTGCAGAAAAACAGAAAAACGCGTCAAGACCAAAAGTTCTGGCCACTCCTGCTGAGGCGTCGCCGCCACCGGGTCTCTTACCTGCATCGGCTTGGAGTGGGGGTCCAGAGAGACGAAGAAGACCTCCATGACCCGCTCTTTGCTGACAGGAAGCGGGACGCTCAAGTAGCAGAAGGGGTCGAAGGTCACGGACACCTTGCGGCACTCGGGACAGACCAGCGTGGACTTGAACAGGCCGTGGAACGTGTCGACGATCACAGAGTCGTTACGCCGGCGGTGGTTCCGCCACGCCTCCTCCGCCACTTCCTGAGGAACGGACACAGAGGAAGTCACAAACCGTCGGCCTCCGAGGCCACGGGTTCTGTCGACGGCGCCTACCTGGTCCGGCCGGCCGTCGGCGTCCCGCAGCTCGATGTACTCCTTGTTTTTGACCCGGTTCAGGTCCTCGTGGAGCCCGTCCAGCAGGAAGGACAGCAGCTCCTGGCTGTCGTGTTGCTGGTAGCCAAGGAACTGCGACGCAAAGTGACCCACCTTCGTCTGCCGAGCAGGAAAAAACACGTTAGAGACGTCTTCCTCCCCCGGGCCGAACCCGCCGGTTCAGAGGCGCGGTCGCTACCTTGAAGACGCGCGGCACCACAGAGTAATGGCGGCCCGACCACATCTGCTTGATGACGTCGGCGTACGCCTCGGCGATCTCGCCCTTCATCCCCAGAGGGTTGGTGAAGTTCAGCTCGTCCAGGTAGGAGCTCTGCAGGAAGTACTCGGTCAGAGGAGGAGTGTTGCTCAGACACTGCAGACAAGAAGCAGACGTTAACCCTTCAGGCTCCTACAGAACCTCCGGCAAAAGCAGAACCGGGTCTAAAAACCCACCCCACCTTCAGGTTTTATGCCATTATGGGCGGTGTGTGTGTCGTACCTGCAGGGCGGAGTTCATGAAGCAGGTGTTGCCCAGGTTGGCGAGGCCGCACACCCCCGGCTGTCCTCTATAGGAGTCCTGCTCCTCGGTGCCGTTCCTCCTGCAGGAGGAGCACAAAGACACTCAGACCAGCGTCCAGCTATGGTCCTAAAGCCTGCAGCACACAAACACAATCTGCTAACGGTCATCCAAGGCCGTTAGCTCCGCAGATAGCTCGCTGTGTGCGGCTAATGTTTGGTTTTCTGCCTCGTGAGGCGCTGAGGTGAAAATCTAACAGGTTTGATATGTTAATTCCATGATGGCGGCCCCATGTAATGAAACGGAGACAAAGATGGAGACGGAGGAACTGCTGCTACGCGTTTTGTTGACGAGGCGTCGTCGAATCAAATAAACAGGTGTAGTCCGGCCAAATTTCCACGAGTGTCGTCTAAAAATGTAAGCTTCTCTGTGGGCTGCCATCTTGGAATCATGTGAGTGGAGAACGGGTTTTGATTGGACACTGAATATTTGACAGCTCACATAACAGATCACACGGCGAACCCGTTTGATTTTCCACCTCACCAAAAAACAGGTGCACACAGCGAGCTATATGCTGAGCAAACGGCCTTGGATGACCGTTAGCTCAGCCGATTCGGCCCGTGCGCGGCAGGACTAACAGGGAAATTATCTCTTGTCTTGGCTGCGCAGACATCCCAAAACTCCTCGTAAAACATTTTCTTCACGAACATCCGGGTCTGAGGCCAAATCTCGACTTTAAACCGCTTCCTGGTGTTCCTTCAGTTTTTTCAGGAGGATCAGGATGGTTGGTTGGATCGAAAGCTGCTCATTTTACCCTTTTTCAAACTCTCATAGACTAAAACTGAGGGGGGAAAAAACTTCCATGAACATGAGAACTGAAGTGATTCATCTGAGGTGAATCGGGACTTCTGGACGGAACCAGAACGATAAACCAGACAGGATTAAGCCTGGTTTATTCTCCATCTGTCAAAACGGATTGACACAGCGAAATTTTCCAACTAAAGCGTATGCCTGTGATTGGTTACGGTGCTCTATAGTCGCTGTAATCAGTAGTTAATGCAGCATTTGGGAACTAAATGCCTTATATTGAAAATACAATTTATCTAATCTGGTCTTGTTGTGATATTGAACACAAGGAGGTGTAGAGAAACATGAAAAACGGACTGCTGTTTGCTTACATGAGTATTATATGAGCTGCACTTCTAGTAAAAAGCTTTAAAGCTCAATCAAACCTTATTTTCTGTCGTCCATTGCTCCTTGAGAGGGAAACGAGTTCAGAAGCTAAAAAAATGAAACTCTAGTTAACCAGGAACGACACTGCAACGGTAGGCTGACCCGCCATGAAAGGTTAGCACCCCCTGCTGTCCTGGTGGGGAATTTCTGCAAACTTGCTGATTGAGAAACTAGGCTTTAGAGGAACCAGAGCCTGTGGAGGAGCCGAGAGGATTCTTCCTTACATGTTCTGAGGTCTGGAGCTCGGCCAGGTGCCGTCAGCATTCCTCGTCTCCATGATCACCGTCTGACACACACACATGTTAATGAGAACTCTTAGACATTTGTTTTCAGCGTGGAAAGCTTGTGTCACGGATCAGTGTGTGTGTGAGTCCCCTCACCATCCCCGAGCTCAAGCAGGCGTCCAGCACGCTGACGTGAACGTTCCTGAGGCGCTCGCAGCTGCTGTCCGAGCTCTTCATCCACAATCGGCACTCGGAGCCCGGAGGCACGGAGAACGCCTGGCAAATGGCCGTCTGGATGGCATCTGGACCAACGCGCACACAAACACACCAGAACATTACACTCAGAGCGACCCAAACTCTTCAGAACCGTTTTAAACAGACGTCCAGAAACACAGGATCTGATGATGCAGCAGGTTATTGATTCATATTAGAGTTAAAGTAAACTGAACATGATGCAAAAACTCATATTTGATGGTGTAATCTAAAGAGAATTATAGATTAGGTTAAAAAAAAATCCAAGTCCAGTATCACTGATCTCAGTTTTATCGTCTCTAGAGCTGCTTGGATCAACATTCAGATGATTCTATCATAAGCGGTTGGAATGTTCAAAGAGGTGGGTGGAGCTATATGGAGGGCTGATCCTGCCAAAACTGCCAATAGATACAGAAATTAAATAAATGGGACAATAAAACATTTTATCTGGCAAATGTGCCATAGTAGAAATTAAAATATGAACTTATCCAATTTATTTTATTATATAGTGACAAATAAATATAATTTTCAACAGTATTAATTGTACATTTATTTACTTTTTTTATTTCAATATTTTTTTATCCTTTATTTTTATTTATTTTTAAATTTCATTGTCACATTTTAATTTTTCTGATTTATTAGTCTTCTTTACTACAACCTTTTTGATAAAAAAAAATATTTCAGCAACACTTATTTTTAACGTTACTTTTTTGACGTTACACATTTTATTATTTGAATATTTACTTCTTTTTAATGTTCCCTTTGTTAAATAAAAGTATTGTGCTTATTGTAACAATTTAAGTCATTCTTCAATGCTTTTTATAAAACAAGTCTTTATGTATCTTCACATTTTACCTCATTTTTTCATTTTCAATGTATTTATTACATACAGTATTTTTTATCTACCTTCACATTTTATTTCATTTTTTAAAAACGTTTTAAATAAATAAAATACTTATATCGTCACAAGGTATTGCATAATTACTTCCTCAAATTTTTTAATATTCTTCAATTAACAATTTTTTTAGCATCTTTTTTAGTATCGTATATTTATTTCATCTCCTGTTTATTTTACAAATGTGCTTTTTATCTTCCGTTTTTATAAGACGTGAACTGAAAACAAGAAGAGGGAGGGGTTAGTGTGGGCTAGTGGGTGGGGATTCAAGGTCAACTTCTTTCCTATTGGTCAACATCTAGATCCAAGCCCACCTGTAAAATTAAACGTTAATTCTTTTATGTAATATTTGACAATAATTACTCAATGAAGCTATTTAGATATAAATCTATTGCCAAATTTGGCAGAATCAGCCCTCCATAGAATCCCTAGACTCTAGTGGCTGAGATCCTAAAGGTCATTCAGAGGAGGTTTGGTTGTAATCAAAATCGTCAGATTATTTGATAAAATCTAATATTTTGGAGCACTAAACTAAGCACAATTTTTAATCCTAAATTAAATAAAAATAGTTTCACAGGCAGTGGCAAATACTTGCGTGTGTGATGGGCGTTTCACATTGCTGGAATTGTAAAACATGTAGCTAAACGTAACACCAGCAAGCTTATAAAGCGTCTGTCTTGGCATTATGTGAAAGGGTACATGGAGTTTGTCTCCCTAAACGATACAAGCAGACGGCGGCACGGTGGGGTCAGGACTCTGTTACGGCAGATACATATATCCCAGGTATCGAAACATCTCTATTTGGAACTAAATAAGGGTTTCACAATCTCCATTTTGTGTCGAAATCGATCGAAATTACGTTACGACCTTACGCATCGAAATCCAAAAAGAGGATCGTTTTCACCTCCTGCTCCTATGTTTACTCTGTGTCCCACCTGGACTCCGTAACAACAGTTAGCAGGCGAACGTCGTATTTACTCAAATTTCCTCATCACAAAGAACCACACATTACATTTTCCCTAACAAGTAACTCTCACCAGTTCTCAAACAACTCACAACAACACCTGGTAACATTTTAAGTGCCTGTATCACATCCCCCATGATCAGAGCACACATCTACAGAGCACATTAGCTGAAGCTAGCTAGTAGCTAATAGCTAAGCTACAGTTAAACCATGTCTAGGACAGATAAAGAAAGAAGCAGTGGGACCGGCGCTAAAGCCGCTTCTTTTACTCTCAAATCACCGGTGAGGACATTTTGAGTTCCCAGCGAGTTTTTGTAAACAAGAGGACCGCTGTTAGCTGCATTTTACTCGGTCCAATGAACTATCCGGAGCTTTGTGTCAGTCGTTCTGCAGTAACTATAAAGAGTCACTAGATGGCAGCCACTCTCTGTTTCTAGTAATTTTATTCAAACAATACTGTTGCACTTTTATTGTAAATAAATTATTTCACCAATAATGCCTAATGTGATACGTTACACAATAATTATACAAATTGCATCACTTTTGTCTCCTAAAATAAGATTTACAGTGCAAAATGTAATGCATAAAACCAATGATCGTAGACTAGTCTACAAATGACATAGGGCTCAATATTGTAAAATAATAATAATTTTTTTTAAATCGAATCGAGGATTTGGAGAGTCGTGACACCCCTAGAACTAAACGGTTGTTGGGGTTATGGACGGTTAGCTGAGGGTTAAAAAAGATTTTAAAAATCGCTGCAGCCTGATGCTGTGGTGAATATCTCATGTGAAGCAGGAAAAATTAAAAAAATGTATTAAAAAATATGATAAAATAAAAAATATGAAGGAAATAAATGAAGAAAAAGCAGAGAGCCATGTCCGTGGTTCTCTGGGAACAGGAACAGAACCGGTCGCGTACTCACAGATGCTGTCGGTGCGGCTGAACTGGGCGCTGGTCACGTTCTCCATGTTGCTATGGAGACACAGGAAGACCTCCACGGGATACACCTCCACCTTCAGGGTGCTGGGCAGGTCCACCACCTGAAGGACAGCGAGGCGTTACAGACCAGACCAGAACGGCCCCTACCTACCGCCTGGCCCGGTTCTGGTTCCGTACCTTCCGCTCCAGCGCCGGCTGGCCGTCTATCTTGCCGTACCACAGCAGCAGCTTGTGCCAGGCCTCGGCCGGAATCAGCATGAAGTCCTCGTTCTCCACCAGCCGCTCCTTCAGGTGGTATGAGTCCAGGTCTGAAAAAGGAGAACGACGAGAAGAAAACGGCGTTGAGTCATCTCCCGACGGAACCGTTTGGATCGGGAACCCGACCGAGGCGTTCACTGACCCTCGAACAGCTCGGTGTTGTCGATCTGACCCGGGAAGGACGACGAGTTCTGGTCTCCGCTCTCCACAAACTCCTTCCACTGCTCGAACCAGCGCCGGTCCACCACGTACCTGCAGGACAGAAAACACGCTGCCTGGTCAACGCATCACATCTGCCGTCCGCGCCTGGACCGGATCAGAACGTGATGCGGAACGGGTTTAACATGACAAAAAGGAATCCAGATATTAAGACCTGCTAACCTTGTCAAATTATTTTGAGTACCACTTGTGTTGTGCGGCTTTTTTCACAGATATATATATATATTTTTTTTTTTTTAAATTATATATATATATATATATATATATATATAGCAACTCCATTCCTTTAAAAACAGTAATTTTCCTCATTCACTGGCTTGTTAAACCCAAAATTTGCGGGAAATAACATGATTTTATCTGCCAGTTTTGAATAAAATGAGCTGTCAGGCTCAGATAAGGCTCACACGTCCTGCTCGACCTCATGTCACAGTTCAACTCGAAATGTTGCACGTTAGCGAGCTCGTAAGCAAGGCGCTGCCCGACTTCGGTCTACATTTGTGGCACTGCTTCCCGTGCAAAGTAGTTGCGACTGGGGAGCTCCTATCTCGAGTCCGTGGTTTTAAAATCCGCCTCGTTTCACCGTCGCAGCAGGGACCGTATCTTTGGCTATGTGATAAGCGACCGCTTTAGTTGCAGTACACCACTTGTCACTTTTCATACGGTACGCTGCGGGAAAATGAAGGTTGCAGTGAGCTTTGATTCTGAGCTTTTGTGGGTTACGGATGGGTTCCATCTTGGGCTTCTCTAATACGCAGTTTTAAACACACTCTTCATACTGCAGTTTGTTCCACTGGTTTAGGTGGTGAAGAACATTTGTAGTGGCTGCAACTAGGTTATGACACTCCCTGCATATAAAATGATCTTGTTTCTTATCTGGAGCTTTGAATCCAAACCATCTCCACATTACTGAGCCACTACTTTTTCGTTTACCATCCAAATCGTCCTCCGAATTTTCCGCAGACGTTGTTGCTTCCTCCATGTTTTTTGAAGAGTGCTCCCCCTCCCCTCTGCGTGAAAGAGGATGGGCCGGGGACACGGGAAGGAGTACTGAGATCAGCAGCTTGCCTGGAGCGAGGATCACAGCACAGTTTGAACTATGTATATAGATATATGCGATATGGTCCAATTTTATATCTTGTTTAAAAATACATCAATATATTTTTAATATTGATATATCGCCCAACCTTATTTGAGCTTCTTAAAGGGAAAACCCGCTTTGGCTGATGACAAACACGGACAGTAGCCTCTGTTAGCTAGTTAGCTGCTAACGCTAGCATCAACAGCAGAGCGATTTTCTCTTTTCCTCCGACATGTCGGCTTTTTGCCTTCTCTCCTTTGTATCCAGGGTTATTCATAGATTGATAAAAATGTTCAGATTCTCTCATATGACGTCGTCTACGCCCCGAGCTGCTGCTTAGAGGTTCTGGTTCTGATCCGCTTATGGACAGAACAGAGCGCAGCTGCTGCTGCTTACAGGACATCAATGTGCAGGTGTTGCAACAAAAAACGTCTGCTTATCATTCTTATTATTGCTTTTAAATACTTATTTTGTCAGAATGTAATGTTTAATCTGACTTTAGAGGTTAAATGTCTGTGGGCAGGAAGGATCTGTCAGTAGTTTGGATGAAGCTCCTGACTGAAGAGGTTGATGTATTACTTGATAGCTGCAACATTAACAGTGATGATGGTGATTTCACTATCCTTAGCATAAGTCATATGTCTGCTGTATCACTGTTTTAATTGTTTTTTTAGTTCATCATTTGTAAAAGTCACTCGTTTAGGTACTACATAACATAAACTAAGATATTTCTGAAATTGTAAAGTCAGAAAATTGTAAGAAACGCATGTAGAAATTTCTTAATTTTTTTCTCTCGCAAATTGTCTTCTTTTCTACATCAAAGAATTATGCTTTTTCTCAAGAAGACATCCGCAATTAATCTCAACATTTCTGTCTTTTAGCTCATACTTTTAAGGCTTTTGTGACAGAATTTCTGTTTTTCCCCCCTGGAAAATATGTGCAATTAATCTCAGAACTTATTATTAAATATTTATTTGGGTTTTTTGTGTGCAAATTTACTACTTTTTTTGACATCAGAGAATTTCCTAAGTTTTTTTTTCTGGAAAAAATAAGTGACTGTAATCTCAGAATTTCTGACTTTTGTTGGCTGAAAATTTACTCCAAAATATTTTTCTCTTCTACAATGGCCCTAATACTCCGTCATACGAAAGTTTCCACAGCAAACGTAACGTTGCGTGTAACGGTTCACATTTAGCACAAGCTGAAAGTCTGCTAACTCACACGGTTTACCTGTCGAAGCTGCAGCATCGAGTGAGGAACGATGGAAGGAGGAGCTATGGAGGGAGGCGAGGGTCAGATGTTACGTTCTGTAGACTCGTTATTCTCCGCTTTTCCACCATGATCGGCTGAAACCGATCCCCACGCTGCTGCATCGTGTTCTCAGACATCACCGGGCTACTGTAGCTGCACATTTATCACAGAACTCGAATGTCTGGAGGTTTTTTTTATTATTTAGATGCAAAATTGCGTACTTGCTGCACAAAATGTGTACAACTTGGCAGTTTTGAGATATTTATTCATCTGAACGAATCCAGGCTGACAAACACCTGAGTAAGGCGGTTCTAGCTTTTTCAAAGTTCCCAGTCGCTATTCTGGCTTCAGGTGGCATTTTGTCCTGCTGAGATCCGATTCTGAAGCTGTAAATCTAACCTGATGTCATGAAAAGTGAGGGTACATTTTTGTCAGCCTCACAGGATCCTTCTATCGAAAAGAATCCAGAAAATAAAAGCAAGGACGCGTCACTTGCTATAAAATATTTCGTTTAGTCATTTTTAACCCCAGACATTTTCGTTCATCCTATCTGCCATTTTGCTTCCACTTTGTGTTGGTTTAATCCAATAAAACCCAAACGAAACGTGTAAGAAGTTAAAAAGGCACGTGGAAAAACCTAAAAGTGTTCCAACCAGATGATTTTTATCTGAATAAAAAACGCTGAGTTTATTGGAAGATTAGAGAGAGAAGAGAAAGTGAAACGAGGCGAGGGGGAAAACTGCAGCGTCATGGTGCACCCGGACATGACCTCTGACCTGCAGTAGGATTAATCCCCACGTATACAGCTAGCCAATCAAATCCACACTGACCTCTGAGTCGATCAGAACCTTTCATTTTATTTCAGGTTCAGAAAAACGGACTCAAACAGTTTAATTAAACTTTCCTGCTGCCTCTCAGTCCACTGGTTTCCAGCTTCAGAGCCGAATCTCGTCTGGTTTTTATATTTCTCTCTGGACCGTCCGTTTACGCCTCTTCAACGCTTTTCTGCTCATTTCTCTCAGATTCGCCGCAGTTTTTCTGCTCCTGCCAGAAAACTCGGGCTCAGATCCATCAGAAAAGATGCGATAAAGCGCAGTACGCGTACAGAGAACATGACGACTCAGGAGGAGGAAATAATCAGAAACTTAAAGCTTCATCCTAAGGCGGATGTTCTGATTTCTGCTCTTTTCTGGACCGACACTCAATCGTCATCTTCCGCTGTTCAGAGGAACGACGGGAGACGTCCGGTTCTTCCAGATTCTCCAACACGAAGGTGGTCCAGTTAAAAAAAATAATGAATAAATATGACAAAGTTGTTTTTAACCCTCCGTACGGCCAGGAACCGTAAGAGAACCTGGTTAGTGTGACGGCTTTATGACTCAACTTGTTGCATTCGATACACAGATGGAACAACTGCTGCTTTTCTACTTCAAATGAAAGAAATTAAACTCTTAGTAAAAACACTTTGATACACTTTTATAACCTGAGAGTCTCGTATCGAACCGTGTCTGTTTAACAAGAATAAAAACATCTAAAGTCGGTGAAATCAATTCAATAGAGATCAGAACAAAAGACTGAAACGGTTTGTTTGAAAGAAACCAGAAGAAAGTAGAATAAAGATGTTAGACCAACATCTACAGCATAATAATAAAAAAAAGAAGATAATTTCAGTAACTGGAACTCATACATTACAGTGTAAAATATTCGGAGGGTTTATTTCTGTTCCTTTTGATGATTCAGGCTGAAACTTGCTGAGATAGTTGGATTATTCCCAGACCTATAAAATGATTTTTATTGGGAAGCTTTTCTGGGTCTGGGCTTCTTTTTGCATGAATTCCCGCATCGATGCGGTGTGGCACGGAGGAGATCAGCCTGTGGTTCTGCTGACGTTCTCTTCCAAACCTTTACATTTGCTTTAACCCCTCTCAAAGGTGCAGTCATCTCTAAAGCCTGTAAACCTTTTCCTTCCACTCAACTTTCTACTAATGTGCGTGGAGGTCCGCTTCTCATGTTCTGTCCGAGGGGTTTCATAGATGGACGAAAATGTCGGAGTTTCCATCCGTTTCGGTGGACCAATGGAGACTTAAACTCGCATACTTTCTGTCATCTGACGTCCTCTCCAAGCTGCTGCCTAGTGGCTGGTTCTGATCCGTATCCAAACAGCTGAAACAGAGCTGCTGTTTAGGTTTCTGTGTGGGACCAAAGTGGGCCAGATCCCAAAGGTCCACATCGACGTATAATCTATAAAAACGCTGCGCAAAGTAAGAGTTGACCTATAAATTTACTGAGGAGGATGAAAACTAAAGAATGGACAACGCATCTTTTTTTTTTTTAAATATATTTTTTTCAGGTCGGGTTTTTACCTATATTATTACACGTAAAAGAAAATACACGTTTTCTCAAAATATTATATTCTAATTTTGTTTAATTTTTGTCCAGTAAGTCTTAAAACACGAGCAAATATACTGGCAAATTTTCTAATTGTGAAAATGAAATATTTGTAATTAATTATTCATTTTAAGCCTATATGAAGTTAGTTGTTTAACTGTTCATTCTAACCACATGGAGAATATTTTAAATATGTTCTGTTTTCACCAGAACTTGATACCTGTCTGTTGAAACTATGGCTTGAATTTTTTTCTTTAATCTAAAATATAAATTTGACTTCTTTGAGTCACTCTTCGGACGTAATTTGACTACTTTAGATTTATTTTAGCTCCACGTTATATCCTGACCTTAATTTGTTAGAAATTTTAGGTATCATTTTTGAGGAGAAACTCCGAATCGAGAGGAAATTCCTTCAGTGAAGCTCCTGGTCTATGAGAAAGAATCGAAACTAAAAGTATTTTGCGTCCGTTTCAGGATTTATGTAAAAAGTAACGAATGTAAACGTGAAGTTGGACTAAACGGAACCTGTCCGGACCGAATTGAACCGAACCCAGCTCAGATAAATATATATAACCTGGGAGCTGTTAACTTATCAGCCTGCCGTTAGCATCGGAAGCTAGCCGCTAACGGTCAGCTAGCTCAGGCTAACAGGAAACGCCGAGCCGTTAAAAAACCCCGAACCACCCGAACCGACACCGGAACCGGGCAGCCACAGCTCCGGTGACAGTAACCCAGCGGCGCCACCGAGAAACCCCCTTTTAAAGTGACTCTTGCGGGTCTGTGCGGACACTCACCAGCTCTCCCCAGCCTGGAGCTCACTCTCCCGGAGCAGACACTCGATCTCCCGCCGCTGGGTCTCCAGACCCGGGGGCTCCGCGACCGAACAGCGGCTGTTGGCCGTCATGTCGCCGATCAATCACTCATTAATGTCGGGGCAGAGATGGGGTGTAGAGCCGAGCCAGGAAGCGAAAAGGCAGTCGCTGCATTGATGTGGCGATAAAGCGGGGGAACAGCGCTCTGTTTGCGGAAGAAAGAAGTGGTTCGGCCCCGGAGGATGACTACTTCCTTCCTGGGAGAACCCGGCTGCTGTTCCTCCATCTGACCGCAGGGGGCGCTCAACAGCGGTTAGCTTAACTATTTGTTTATTTTTAATATACATATCCACATTCAGAGGAAGAAGAGCAATTATTAAATTCCGCAAAAATGACACTTGAACAGGCAGTAAAAATAAAATTTTAAATCCATAACAAGGGATTTTTGTAAATTTCTTGGACGTTTACACAGGAAGTTTTAATACATTTTAGGGATTTTTTTAGGCATCTTTCAAATCAAAAGATTAAAACTCTCCTGTTTAGAGATATCAAATGAGTAATGTTCTAATAGAGATTTTTGAAACTCTTTTTCTTTTTAAACTTCTCCTAAATTGTTTTTTTTAGTCAAATGCTAAATGTTTTGTTTAATTGACTGACAGTCGTGGAAGATTACCGCTTGTACTGAGCCTGGTTCTGGTTCTGCCGGAGGTTTCTTCCTGTTAAAGGGGAGTTTTTCCTGTCCACTGTCACTACATGCTTGCTCAGTATGATGGATTGCTGAGGAATTGCTGTGGTTGGAGTCTGGATGATCTGGGCACAACCTCACATCAACGACTCATCGCAATCTGCTCCTTACGTAGGAAACTTTTAACTGCTTGGAACGTTTGTATAATTATATTGAAATTACTTTTTGTTGTGAATTGGCATGCTATATATATATATGAAAGGGAATTGAAAATTGATTCTCTGTTTTTAATTTTCATACTTTTATCATATATTTGATCATGTAAGGCACCTTAAATTGCCTTGTGTAGAAAGTGTGCAATGAAAATAAAGTTGCCTTGCCTTGCCTAGGGATTTTAAATACATCTTGGATTCAAAAACTTTAAATGTTTGGGGCTGATTGAACCTAGCCGAGGTGGTGTGAGAGGAGTTTTTGTCTAACCCTCTCAGTGCAAAGCGTTTCTTCTTAAAGTGTAAATAAACCCCAAACCAACTTTTTTTGTTGCTTATAAACTCTATAAGTGGCTCTTTACCGATGCAATTTTTCAGTTTCAGGGCATTTTTTTTCCCACATTTTTGTGTAAACTTGTTAATTCTACATTTTTTTGGTCTAAAAACGTGTTAGTGCTGCCACTCACGGTAATCGAGAGGTACTGCATTTGAATTTTGTGACTGATAGCGGTACATCTTTTCCGTTGTCTACGTAACAGTCATGGTCTCACAGAGACGCCCTCCGTCTCTCAGACACACTCGCCCCGTGACGAGTTGAAACTGCGTACCTTGTGTGCTACGTGCGCACACAGAAGCATACCGAGAGAAACAGAGGAAGCTGAAATCCATATATCGCACTTTGGAGGACCACAACGTCAAAGTGGTTTAGTTATACCCTATATGTTTTAAACACACCGTGAATAAGGAAACAAAAGCTGAGGTAGTTCCCTCCGAAGCTACTTATCATTGATGCTAGTGCTAGGCTCTCTCTGCTAGTTTGCTACTATACGTGCTGCTGGCTTCAGGCAGCGTTGACTCAGCGCCCTGAACCAACAGCTCAAACTGATACGTTGTTTGGCCGCTACGCTCCATAAAGCCTCTCTTTGCCTAGAGACCTAATTTCTCCCTCTACCGTAGGTAAATAGAGACATCACGGAGCTCGGTGGCTGCATGCCATAGTTCAGCCATGACTGTCTTCCAGATCCCCCGCGCTCATCCTCCACACTTGTCCACGCCCCTCCGTGCCTCCTGTTGTTATTATGGGCTTGTGAAAGGCCACCCCTGCATATGAATCCTATAAAATGTACTACATGCTACATAGTAGCTACTACTCGTCCGTTGATGTAGTGAATACGGCGCAGCAAACGAGCGAGTAGCAGGCAGGAAATCGGACGTACCGCTCCACCATTTTGCCGGATGTTTACGTTAGGTTACGTTGCCTGTGGTCCTGCTAAACATTAACTTATCAACTCAAATGTTTAATCAGTTGTCAAAGAACAATCAAACTAATCGGTAACGTGTACGCCGAAATTGCGGTGGTGACAGTGGTTGATAGTTCCTCGGTAGCCGAGGTCACTCTTATTCTATGATTTTGCGGCTTCCGCCTCATTGTGGGATAGCGTGGCGTCCACCGGCTGCTTAATGTGGCGGTACTACACATACGGGAACTTTATGCCTAATACTCCAATTCATACTGGAGATTCGGATCTACTGCATCGCTCGCATACTGCTTTTCACCTACTACGTAGTAGGCGTAGTAGGGGTATTCGGATGCAGGGTACATATGTATATGGCAGGCAGTTTGATTTAGTGACAGACCACAAGCCACTGGAAGTCGTGTACAGTCAGCGGTCCACCCATGTGCACATTTAGAAAGGTGGGTTCTCAGATTAAAACCGTATGGATACAAAATGGTGCACATTGCAGGGAGGCAAAAACATTGCAGACTCAAGATCCAGGCTACTGTCTGAAGGGACACAAAAATAAAGTGCTCTTTTAGGAACATATATAGAACAATCAGATCTCTGATGTACGATGGACCTTGATTATTAAGGCCTTTATAAGTAAGGAGGAGGATCTTAAACTCTATTCTGGACTTAACAGGGAGCCAATGGAGAGAAGCCAAAACAGGAGAAATGGTATCTCTCTTTTTAATATTCATCAGAAGTCTTGCTGCAGCATTTTGGATCAACTGAAGGCTTTTAATTGCATTTTGTGGACTTCCTGATAATAAGGAATTACAGTAGTCCAGCCTTGAAGTAACACATGCATGGACTTGTTTCTCAGCATCACTCCTGGACAGGATGTTTCTGATTTTAGCAATATTCCGAAGGTGAAAGAAATAAATCCTAGAAACCTGTTTAATATGTTATTTAAATGTCATTTCTTGGTCAAAAATTACACCAAGGTTCTTTACATTATTACCAGAGGCCAAATTACTGCCATCCAGATGAAGTGATTGATTTAGCAGTTTCCTTTTTAAAGGTTCTGGTCCAAAGACGACAACTTCTGTCTGTCTGAATTTAGGAGCAGAAAATTCAGAGTCATCCAGGTTTTTGGTTTCATCAGGTTTTATGGATAAATATAATTGTGTGTCATCAGCATAACTGTGGAAATTCATTCCATGTTGTCTAATTATTTTACCAATTGGAAGCATATATATATATATAGTAAAGAGAATCGGTCATGGGACAGAACCCTGTGGTACTCCATAAGTAACCCTTGAGTGTGAAGAAGATTCATCATTGACATGAACAAACTGGAATCTGTTGGACAGATATGAATTTATATATTTCAAGCTCAGGATTTTATTTTACCATCACCCCTGCTTCCTGAAAGCTCCAAGTTTTCAGATGTGATGCTAATTATTATTGTCCTAAAATTTATTTAGATAGGTTCAATTCAGTTTGCAGAATATTTTAATCATTTTCATTCACATGCTTTTATTTTCACGTGATTGGGTGTGTTGTCAAACTTTTATGCGTTGAGTCAGTTGCTATATAAACAGTCTAATAGTGCAGTATGGTATTCTGGTAATCAAATAAATGATTGAGTAACAACTCCTGTAGTTATACTTTGCTCTTTAGTCTAAGTCAACCAAGTGTGCCCATTATCGCTTTTTAACTACAACCTCAACCATTATTTCATCTTGATTCGATCTCGGGTAACAATGACTCAACTGGACTGCAAGATTATGTTTAAAATCAACTTCCAACCTGACTTTTCAGTGTAGTTTAGTTACCTTGCCTAATCGTTGTATTTGATCTCTACAAACTCCTGCATTTATTTCCAGAATAGGTTATTTCCTCCAGCTTCTTGTTATCATAACTAAATAATTTATTATTAATTAATTCCATCCTTCCCATTAATAGATTTGGAAACCAAATTGAGTTAGAACTGGTTTTATCTGTTTCTTTTCTGCAGTTTCTGTGTTATCACAGGAAGCTTACTTTGTTTTAGGAATTGATATTTTGTTTTTTCCTTACAGCAGAGCACTAAGATTGTTCAAAGTGCTCCATTTCTTTCTTTCTTTGCTCCCCTAAATTCTTTGAATCTTTTTATGTTTTCCTGTAGGTTCATAACCACCTATCTACGGTCAAACACCTCCTAGATTATTAAGTATTCTGAAGCTCATTGAATATTCTCCCCCCTTTCCAAAATGTTATGGTTTAAATGAGATTTGATAAAACCACCTTTTAAAACAAATATCTTAGATCAATATATATATATTGTCCCATCCTTCAAGCAATCACTGAAAACCACGTTGTGAAAAATCAGTTCCCCTTTCCTTTTTTAAGCAACTTAGGTAGAAATCCCTAAGTTCCAGCTCATAGGACTGTTATATTTCTCTACTCCTTTAGAGTGCATATTCAGAGGCTAATTTCATCTTAAAGTGGACCTTAGAGGCTATTTTGTTATTTGTTGTTAAATTGAAAGCCCAAAAGCTTCACACACCAGAACAACATGATTAATCATTTATTACCTGACCCCTTAAAAAAAAATCAAATTCACATTCAAACACACAAACACACGATAGACAGACGATCAGGTCAGTCTTGTTTGTTTTCCCCCTACACTGAAACCTCAATTTGGATAAGCCCAAAAACTGTGCGAAAGGTCACCCATCCAGATATTGATAAAATAATCCACAGTTGCGCCTTGTGCACAAGGGAAACTAAAATATCTGCAATCACTCATTTTTTAACCCCATTTATCTTAATTATCTTAATTATCTTAAGTCCCAATGTGTAAACCTCTGATGACAATTTAAATGTGTATCAGTCATACCCAATAACTGCAAATCTGCGCGCCGTTTATTAAAACTAAACTAAGTTGAGCACAACATTCCCCACTGTGTCTGAGCACCGTAGATTTCGTTATCCTTCTCAGAAGACGAGCGACCTTACAAGATCTAAAACCAGAGTTAGTTTAGCTGAAGCCTACATAAGATGGACAGAAATGAACAAATTTCACCACATCAAAACGCACGCAGAAAAGGCAAAGTTTCTCATGGAGAAAGGTAAGATAGCTTGCTGACGGCTAACGTTAGCTGTCGGTTAAACAGGTTTGCAGTAGGATACTTGTGTTTGTTAAATGCCGTTGATCCTAGATATATGAGAGCACTAATCATGACCCATCAACCTCCACACAAAGTAAACGGAAGAAAAGGAAGCAGTTTAATCCTCCTGCTCTGTCCAGTACAGCAGGCTAACTTTTACCGCTGCGGTGAGTGGCTATTATAGATGGGGCGCCAAGTGTAAAACTTTCGTTATTTAGTAGAAATGCACTTTTTTTTTAACATTTAGCTTCATTGTTCCACGTTTAGCACACTTTCATACATTTAGGAAGAAAATCTTTCTAACATTTACCAGCATATTTACATCTTAAAAATCTAAATTCTAAATATTATTTCGAAATGTAACTTGTTAAATCTAAATGTTAAATCTAAATGTTAAATCTAAATGTTAAATCTAAATCTAAATGTTAAATCTAAATGTTAAATCTAAATCTAAATGTTAAATCTAAATGTTAAATCTAGATTTAACATTTAGACATATTACATTTCGAAATAATATTTAGAATTTAGATTTTTAAAATGTAAATATGCTGGTAAATGTTGAATTTTAGAAACAAGTTCTTCCTAAATGTATGAAAGTGTGCTAAATGTGGAACAATGAAGCTAAATGTTCAAAAAAAAGTGCATTTCTACTAAATAACGAAAATTTTACACTTGGCGCCCCATAATTATAAAAACTGCTCTAGCTAGCTTTCTGAATTTGCACAGGTCTCCGACCATAACATCTTCGTCAAATACACAAGCTGTGAAATCTGTTGGATGTTTATGTAACATGGAAAGTATAAATGATGACTCTTTTATAGAGAACATCACCAAAAGGAGAGTGGAGGAGATCCCCTCTCAGCCTCAGAAATAAGATGCCTAAAGGACAGGAACAAAAACTTATTGTTGCCTTTGACCCATATTTTGTTGTATTTGTTTTTTGTTTAGTATTTTGATTTAAAATATTTTGATATAAAATAAACTTATTAGTAAAAAATAGTCATTATAATGTAAGATTCGTAGCTGGATATGATGGTGGCTTGGCTATGAATCTGGCATCTGCACGGCTTAAAATTACGTTTTGTTGTTGCAACTACAACCTCAACACACTAGATGTCGCTTTGGTTTATGCAGACCGGCTTCATCCACCTGCAGCTGCTGGACACAGCACAGTGTTCCTTTAAGTTCAAACAGCATTTTCCCATCCTCTTCCTTTTTTTAATACTCAGGCATTTCCCAGTCTTGCAGGAAAAAGAGACGTAGGAAGGCACGAAGGAGTGAGAGAGGCTTCCTCCTTTCCAGACTCCTCCGTGTTAGGACACTGCAGAAATGAATTACCCCATGTTTCTGGCAGCAAGTTCAGTCTCCCACCTTAGAATCAGGTCCCTTCAGATTAGCGGTTCTGTGCAGCCGCTCCGACCAGTTCTCCCAAAACAAGCAGGAAAATTGTAATAACGAACCTCAACTGACAGTTTGTCAATGTGCTTGAGTCTTAGCGTCCGGCAACGAGAGAACTGGAGTCTGGAAGGCCAATGCCTGAAGAGGTTGAATCTTTGCAGCAGACACTTAAAGGAGCTTGTGGTGTGGAAGTCGGAGCAGAACCTTGTGTTTGGGTGGCCGGCAGCGAGTAGGAACTTTATTTTGACAATTTCTCAAGGTCCCGGCTATCCTCTCAGAAAATCCTGATCCCAGAACTTAGTTCTTCTTCAGGCAGTGGCCAGTGGTTCCTGTGATGTCCAAAGGTCAGACACCAGAGAGATTCCATCTCTGTCGATTCAGTCCGCTTGTTGAAGGCCATGTTAGGCGGTGTGAGTAGTGACGGGACAAATGAACCAGGCCTCCGATTGGTGTCTCGAGCAAAAGTGGGCGTGCCAGGTGAAGTCTCGATTCGAGCATCAAAATTTGGCTGCATCCGAAACCACTAAATTGGTAAGAGGTCTTACACCAACCGGATGTGCGTCAGCGTCCGCCATGATAAGATGCATCCGAATTGGGCTTCCAGTTAAGAAGGAGTTAGGGAAAGTGGCCTGTATGCTAACTATCATAGCCACTTTAGCATAGGGACCTCTGATGCTAACTAACTGGCGATTAGGAGCTATGTGCCATCCCACAATCCCTTGCGCCACAAGACACCATCAATACAAGTCGCCCGGCCCATCTCATGTAAAATAACGAAAATGGCCCAAAGGAAAAAGACGCATGTGAGTACAACAACCTCTTCCGAAGGTTTATTTTGTTATGCGTCATTCATGTGCGTTTACGTCGCATAATGACGTCGGGTAGAAAGGCTGTTCGAAATGGGCACATTCGCGAACGGCTCCCTAGACTACTAGCCGTAGTGTTCTCACTGTTGACCCCATGAAAGGTTAAGGATTAGTTGCTAATGTTAGTGCTTAGAGGCTAACATTCAGTGGTTTCGGATGCAGGGATAGAGAAATCTCGTGACCGAGGCCTCGGTTTGAGCGTGTCGCTTCCTGCACTTTGAATCTCGCTGCGTACTGAGGTGTTGTCGGCGTTTGAGTTATTGCACCTCTGAGGTTAGATCAAGGCTGTATTTAAAAGTCCGCCTGTTTGTTTGCCTTTACTATGAATGATGCACTCCCGTTTAGTGTGGGCAATTTATTTCTGCAGTCACATAAGTTCACACACCAACAATCGAATTCCCTTATACAGAAACCCCCCGCCAAACTGAGAATATTTTGAGTTGATCGCAAATAATAAAGCATGAAAGAGTAAATCTGTCCGTCCCATGTGAAAGAGTCTCGAGAAATATTTGAATTATTTGAAAAACTTCTATGCAGTTTTTCACATTTTATTGGTATTCAAATAATGTTTTCTCGCTCTCTCTATGTATGTGTGTGTGCATGTGCATTTTATTTACAAAAGGTATTCATTCACATGTTGCTGCCTGCTAATTACACAGCAGATGGCAGCGTTTTGAACCATTTAGTAAAGCAATGTGTTGGAGAGCCTCATTGGTTCATGGGTTTCCCATCACTAGCTGTGAGGGACCGAGTTGAATAAGTGGAGGAGGCTCAGAGCAAAAACATCTGCAAAACATGGGTGGTTCTTTTATTTTTCCTTTCCCCAAAGTATATTGAAAAAATGATCAGCGCTCATAAAAGATAACTTAAAGGAAACGTATGTAAGAAATTTATTTTAATTAATCATAAAAAGGCCTCGATATGTCACTAGACAGAAATCATGTTCTTTTGAAATACTTATATCACTGTCAACGGTGGTTCGGCCAGGATATTGTTATGTAAAAGTGAAAGCTGCAGCCCTCAAGTGATGTTATTGTTGTCATGTTCTGTTTTGGTCTGAGGCTCCACCCTCAAGCTATCTAAAAACCACAAAGTCAGTAGAGTTTCCTCATCCGGGTTGCCAGCTCTGCTCTGTTTACCACAGCTGAAGCTCCGAACGTTACGGACAAATCATGTATAACTTTACGAAACCTAAAAGACCTTGTTATCAATCCGAAATACGTCGTGACAAAGTCCGAAATAAAACAAGGATTTGTATAGGAGATGCCTTTGAAAGATGGAGACGGCTGGAAATGGAGAAGAATTTGAATACAGACGTCAACGTCGCCAATTTTCTCCTGGACAGGTAAGATTCACCTATGTTTGGCTAACTTACTTGTACTTAATGTAAATTGACATTTCAAATATTCACGACAGTCGAACAAAGTTATGCATGTTCGTGGAAAGTAACGTTACGTTAGCGCATATGGAGGAGATTGGTCATCAAATTGAAAAGGTAAGGAATTGTTTGGGAGATAAAAACGACGAGTCGTCATTGCTAACGTTAGCATCAGGGCCCGTTTCTTTGTCATTATGCTGAACTATCGAGGAAAACAAAACAGCACGTCGATTCTGGCAATGTGAAACGTAATGGAGACGTATTGAGTAGCCTATACCTCGGTACAAATAATTCCTCATTCGTTCTTCGCGTACATTGTGGACTACACATGCTGCAAGTTAACCTGTATGACTATTGCTAATGTTATTTAGTTAGGGTCAGCCATTCCTGCTGGCAACCGCGAGTCAGGAAGGGATACACAGTTCTACTGTATTTTGAATGTGATTGCAGTACCGCTTTTGGCCACAATCCTACATACGTTTCCTTTAAACAAACAGTCAACATCTCAACGGACTGACAAACATAACTGACCTAATAGGCAAAGACACAACGGTATAAATACTGGCTAATCAGACCATGTAAAACAAATAGGGGTGGCTAGACAAACATTTACTAACTACAGACAAACAAAACTTATCAGGACAGTTGGGTTGTTAATTAAACTAAAGAGCTTAACGTCTTAATCTAAATGTATAACTTTAAACTTAACCCATTAACAAAATCATAAAGAAAGAAACAAAAGGAAATTCTTGAATCCCCCTCTTCCTGGAGGAGTTTGGACAGCCCAATTAGCTCCTCCTGCATTTAATATCCTGGACCTCTTCACCAATGTTTGCCTGCCCCAGCTCTTCCAGGAAACAGGAAGTAGAGGAACTCTCGGCTCTGGCAAAAGAAAAAATAAACCAATTTCAACATAATTGGTGCAACACAGTAGTTTACCAAATGTGTGCATTTATAATTAGAACTAGTGTATTTCCACAATTTAGACAAACCCAAGAAAATTAACTAAATAAACTTACAACTTAAGCAAAAGGTGCATAAGAGTTAAAGATTAATTATTGTGGGGACCTGGGCATCACAAGCGCCAAACTGTTATGGCTGGATTCCATATAAATTCATATGAGGATAAGGTTGATGCAGTCTTGGTTGGAGTTTTTAACATTATTCATTAGGAACTGGACAGAAAGCCGTCTCCTGGGTAATTGCTCTCTCCCCGTCGACACAAAAGCCTGCCTCCCCTCTCTGTAAGTTCTGTGTGCCGCTACCATATGAGAGTGGTATCAGCGTTGTTTAGACACAATAAGAGATAAACACCTGCGTCAACCAACTACATCAGTGTAGGAAGCCTCTCCCTAACATCTAACAAGAATGTTCATGACTCCGTGACATTCTAGAATATACCTCTGCTTCTCTTCCTAATTATTACTAATCACAGAAAAGAACTAATCTTGAATTAGTTCTTCCACTACAGGTGTCATCTGCAGACTTATTTAGCTTGACAGACTGGTGGTGGGAGGAGCAGCAGTTGGTGTACAGGTAGAAGAGCTGAGCAGAAAGAAAACAGGTCTGGGTTCCAGAACCTGAGTCCAGGTCCTCATGTGGGCTGTGTGAGTGTAGAGTAGATCTGGTTCTGGTCCCTGGTGGCAGGACTGAGACTCTGGTAGGTCGACTCCTGAGGAGAAACGTTTTCATAGACGACGTTCTGAAAGAAGAAAATATTTTTCTCAGATGTTTATAATAATCTACTGTCTGCCTTACAGTTTTCTACTGGAATAAGAATCAACATTTATAAAATGTTTCTTCTCGCAGCTTTTTATGATTTTCCAAATGAAACAAAGAGACGAAGATCACCTCCATCTTTGCTCCATCTTCTTCTCTCCTCCTCAAACCTGTGAAACAAACAGTTTTATTAGGAGAAAATGTCTGAAGCAAAGAGAAGGCTTTGAGATCAGTTCGATCATCAGAACCTGCTTAGCAGGAAACCTTATTGTAGTCAGATGGAATTAACTGAACAAAATCATCAGATAGAAGATGCAAACATGATCTAATGGGGTTAAATAGAGAGATAAAATCATAAAAGACAATAGAAACATTTCTGAAGAATTCTATTGGGTTTGTCCGTCGCTGCGTATTTCTCTGCCACAAATCAGTCCCAGTCTACATCAGGTTTAGCCTTAAAAGTCCGAAGAGTTGGCCGTAACAGTTAGTTTGTGTCTGACTCTGTTTCAGTTCTCTGTGAATGTCCAAAATTATATTCTGTCTGTTATACCAGATGGTTGGGATTCAAAGATCATCTCTACATGAATATCTATTCATCTATTTCCAAACAGTGGGTGAGAGCCACTTCTTGTTCTCACTCATGCAGATTTTTCATAATTCTGTTTCTTTTTTTCCCCAACCTGGACCTTATTTTTATCACTCTTTACATTTATAAACTCACCCAGACAAGTTTGGAGCCACTTGGAGTCCTTCAGGAGAAGTCATATCCATTTGTGATCGGCGTATATATCCATATATTGGTAGTTAATGAGGCAGCTAAAGTGCAGCCTCTATATAAAGCATTATCTGCCACCAAACTGTTCTGCTATGAATCGTTAGCATTATTCCCCTGTGAGTTTGCACTTTGTTGTTGTCTGGAGGAGTTTTACAGGCTTTAAATCGGTTGCTGCACACCTGTTTTCTCATCAACTTCCATTATATGGATATACGCCGATCACAACTGGATATAAACTTCTCCTAAAGGACTTCAAGTGGTTCCAAACATGTCTGGATGAGTAAATGAACATAATGCATACCAGAAATGAAGGTACAGGTTGTAAAAAACTATAATTTCCTTTAAAACAGAAGATGGGACGATAGACATTGTGTGACTCCTGGTTTTATGTTCCAAATGTCTCTGAAAAAATCCTTATGCATTATTGATTTTTGTGTGATTGAACAACTTTCCCACATGGAAAAAACCTAAAAAGAAGAAAGAACTTATATAATTGCATACATTTAGAATATATTTGTGCTCTAAATACTGCAGCAGTTTCCTAATGTTGTGAACCTATTAACTCATATTAAAATAAAACTTTTCTGATTCCAGTTTCTCTCCAGTATTTTGATGATTTGTCTTCAAATAATTTAGGCAGCACCTTCATCCACAAATGATTGATCACACTGAAGCCAGGACTGCGGCTATAATGTTTGGTTTAAGTTTACAATCTGTTACAGTTATGAAATAAAGTTATTAAATAATGTCTTCCACCTATTTTGACTTATATTTTATGGATTTCTGTGATGATTTTTCTCCGTCACCTTCACTCATGAACAGCTAACAACCGCTCAGCAGGAAGGATGTTTAGTGACTTTATATTTGCAGCGTTTTCACCGTTTCACACGTTTCCAGTTTCGTCATTTTTGAGCTGCTATATTTGGTTTTAAAACGAACATCAGCTAGGAGGCTCATTTATCTCCAGAATCAGAACAACTTCTGTTACGTAGACGTCTGTTGTTCTATTTGTTAGACGGGGAAAAAAAATCCCATGAGTCATTGCTGCATTAATATAACAAACTGCGTCTGAATCATCTTCCTGCAGCTCTAATTATAATATGATCATAATTAGAAATAACAAGAGAACATTTGTTATCTGCTCAGCTTGATCCAAACTTGGACTCTTTGCTCTGAATGTCTGTAAAAGTTCCCCAGCCTCACCAAGCCTGAAGCTAGAAACTGTTTGATAAAAAACACAGAATGATGGAGAAAAACGGCAGAATCCAGAGAAAACAGAAACTCCTGACAGGTAGAACCCAAAGTGAGGTGGACCTTCTAGCTGAGGACCAACCAGTCCACCAGCAGCAGCAGCCGAGGGTCTCCATCGGTTTTCAACATGAGTTTCCTGTTACCTCTCTGAGCTGCTGCAGATCTTTTTCTGCAGAAAACCAGCAGAGCCACAGATATCAGGAGGATGATGATGGTCAGAGTCAAACCCACAACCAGAGGAAGATCTGCAGATGTTTGGGAAGAAAAAGGTTTGGTTAACATGGAGTTCTGGTGAATTCATATTTAGAGAGCTTTCTGGACATTTATGGATAAAAACTGATGAATAATACAACTATATTTTATGTGTGAAACAACACAGATTAAAATGAACCTAAACCAGTCAACAGTATCTGTCTGGTCCGGTTCAGGATAAAATGAGATTCTGGTAAACATGATCAAATATTCCTCTGTTAAAGTTTACATGTTTAATAAAGCCTGAATCAGGTTTTAATAAAGGACTTGTTGAATCACTCACAGAGACTGGATGGAGCTGTAGGAGTGGAGGCTGATGGGACGACTGCTGGGAAAACTGGGAGAATATTAATATAATGTAAACATAAATCCATAAAACAGTGTTCATTTCTATTATTCATAATCTGTTTTAAAAAGTCAGAAGACAAAAAACAGCTTTAGATGATAAATGGAAGTTTCTTCATTATAAAAACTCACCGTCTCTGACTGTAAGATCAAAGTCTCTGTATAAATCTGGCCAATAGTTCATCACCATCCTACATCGGTACCGTCCTGAGTCAGACTGGGTCAGATTCCTGATGGTCACATACAGAACTCTTTCTTCATATCCAATACTGTATCTGCCTATTTCATTTCTGACCCCATCAGTCTGAGCAAGAACTTCTCCACATCCTCCTCTGCAGAACTGTCCAATAACTCCAGATGAACCAAAGGAACAGGCGACTGTGAGCGAGCTGCTAGCTTCTTTATAGAACTGATGAACTTTGCTTCCAACCAGCAGAGCTGTTAAAATAATCATCAGTTACTTTCTGATCCCAGCATGATGCAGTCTGATCACATTAATCCCAGTTCCACCAGTTATACTGGGAGCTGCCCAGATGTTAAAGATATTTACACCAACTGTTCATCTTAAAGCAATAATCAGCTTTCAGATGTCGATTATTAAGTTTAAGTTAATATTGAGCCATGATTTTTAATAGGACGATGTTACGGTACAATGAGGGCGGAGCTACTGGTGTCACACAACACAGTCCATTGATTGGGGGACAAAAAAATATCATAGCTTATGACAAGAATGAGACCAGGGTTGGCTTTGCTGACAGGCGACCACCTGAGGCGCCATCTGCTGGACAGGACGCATTGCAGGATAATGTGAATTAAAGAGTCATAAAACAAAAAACAGCTTTAGATGATAAATGGAAGTTTCTTCATTATAAAAACTCACCGTCTCTGACTGTAAGATCAAAGTCTCTGTATAAATCTGGCCAATAGTTCATCACCATCCTACATCGGTACCGTCCTGAGTCAGACTGGGTCAGATTCCTGATGGTCACATACAGAACTCCTTCTTCATATCCAATACTGTATCTGCCTCTTTCATTTCCGACTCCATCAGTCTGAGCAAGAACTTCTCCACATCCTCCTCTGCAGAACTGTCCAATAACTCCAGATGAACCAAAGGAACAGGCGACTGTGAGCGAGCTGCTAGCTTCTTTATAGAACTGATGAACTTTGCTTCCATCCAGCAGAGCTGTTAAAATAATCATCAGTTACTTTCTGATCCCAGCATGATGCAGTCTGATCACATTAATCCCAGTTTCACCAGTTATACTGGGAGCTGCCCAGATGTTAAAGATGTTTACACCAACTGTTCATCTTAAAGCAACAATCTGCTTTCAGATGTTGATTATTAAGATCAAGTTAATTTTGAGCCATGATTTTTAATAGGACGATGTTACGGTACGATGAGGGCGGAGCTACTGGTGTCACACAACACAATCCATTGATTAAATATGACTGTTTGTTAAAAGAATGAGACATACTATGCATGATGTTTGTTGTCGCACTAATATAACGTCATGTTAGCCGTCTGGGTTTAGCCCCGCCTCCTCAGTAAGAAACGTGCTCCTGAATACGCCAGACTTTAAAATAACCTGAACCACTTAGTGTAGACCAGATATTATAGTTAGTTTTATTTAATGCACTAATACCCATGGAGCGCTTGGGTTGAGCCAATTAGAATTAATTTCTGTTTTTATTTTCCTATTTCTGTATAAAACTACAAGCTTTAACTTTCCCGTTACTTTGCTGCTGGTGAACCAGAATTTCCCACTGAGCGTTCTGGTTAAACTGTTTCACAAATGTAGAAATCATGAAAAATGATCTTTCATCATTAAACTTCTGTTTTTCTGATATTTTAGATGAAACTGAATGAGACAAACTGCATGTACAAAGATTATTAACAAGATGAAATGAGGCTTATTAAATCCAGAAACTGAGAGAAAACATTTCAGCAGCTCTGATAGAAACTCACCTTCTGCAACAATAACTCTGAAATCACAGTATTGATACAAGGAGCCCAAAGCCAGTCGGTAAAGTCCTGAATCAGACTGGGTCAGCTCTGAAATGGTTCCATACAGACCAGGACCATACGTTGTAGAATATCGAACGCTGTATCGACCCTTTTTATTGGACCATTCGTTTGTTTGAACAAGAACTTTTTCTCCTTCACATTTCTCCCTGCAGAAAAACTTCCATGTTCCATATTGACGATAGGAACATCCCACTTTAATATTTTTTCCAGGAACTCCATAGTGGGTAATCGGTTCACCATCAGATCTGCTGACCTGCAGAGCTGCACAACAGATCATCAGTTAATATCAGAACTTCCTGTGAGGTTCTGCAGTCTGACCTCAACATGTTCTGCTTCCCGGCAAGAACTGAATCATTCAGGTTAGATCATCATCGTTACCATGGAAACAGCATTCAAACCAGCCTCGTTTAAACTATAACACAGATGTTAATCTACTAACGTATAACTGAAGCACGTAAAGTTAAATTATAAAAAATAATTTGCTTTTAAAAGGTTCAAATGTTGCAGTTTAAACGTTTAGACATGAGAACCAATCAGAGAGCTCAGAGAGGCTTTAACAGGAAGTTGAAACGCCTCAACTATTAAACAGACTTTTCTTCTTCTGTCGGTTTCAAACTGATCGAAATTGAAAATTTTTGGACTGAAAGAAGAAAAAATAATCTGTTGAAACATATTAAATACAGAATATATTTATTAACATGTAAAATTAAAGGTTTCGCTGACTGGAGGTCAGTTTAAGGAAATGACTCATTCTGAGCCTGAACTTTATTCTAGTTTCCCGTTTTTAAGTCCAACCAGAACTCTGATGGTTCATCGACAGATTCCTGAAGAAACTCATTAAATCAGTTTCAGTCAGAGACCAACTCCATAATCCTTCTTCAGAGGAAAAATTGGAAACATGAGTTTTCTGACTAAATGTGAGCTGATCATTAGATTTTAAAGACTGAGTAACAAATATAAAAAGTACTCACAGAGGAAGACAAAGCAGAACAAGGAGAGACGGAGACTCATGTTGAAGCTCTGATACTTTCCTCTTCTCTCTTTTCTTTAAACATTTTTCTTCTATTATTAAAGAAGCTCCTCCTTCAAACTCTTCCTGTTTCCTTCAGTCAGTTTCTCATATGCAGATATTAATATCTTTATGTTAACACATCTTTATTCACAGGAAAAGCGTCTAAATGCAGCACGGAAGTTGTGAACCTATGCATTTATTATCTTTTATTAAATAAAATTATTTTAACAAAGTAGCAGTGATACAATAGAATAGGTTTAAAATGACAATAAAATTCACAATTATTAGAAAAATCTTCATAATTTTGGCCCATCTGAGTATTAACAAGAGTACATTTATTAAAACTGTAGCAGGTATCAACATCCAGAACACAGACTTCTCTAGAAAGAGAAAGTTAAACTGTTATACCGCTTGACTCCTTTCATTTCTATGGGATAGTTGGAAGTGGTTTTTGTCTCATGGTAACTTGAAACACCAGCACATGTAATAAACATGCATTGTGAATGTCTGAGTTTTATTTGAAATTTAGAACTGTGTGCTCTCAATGGATAAATAAGAAAGTTAAAAGTTGTTAAGGTCCCACAGAAAGAAAATACGTAGAAATAAATATGCACTCGTAAAATTAGTTCACGAGTAATGGGATTTTCCACAGACCACTGTTCATTTGAACGCATCACAGGGGGGATTATAGGTTTCGAACCCCAGATGTAAACTGAGAGAAAGATGGAGTGAACACAGAGAGAAATTAATCTGCACACGGTAAATGTTCATTTTGTTCTTTTATTTTATACATAAGGTTAATGTTGCTCAATGTTGTAACCTATATTTCTTTTTATTATACTGTTATGTAATAAAAGTAGTTGAGACTGTTCAGAAGATACCAGTTGGAATCTCCTAAAGAGAGATCTGTAATATGTAACAACTGAAGCAAATGTCCTTTAACTTGGAGTTTTCATGGAGTTTACTGAGGGAGAGTGCAAAGGGGAAGAATGAAAAATAACTCAAAGACACCCGTAAGATTCGTGGCCATTTTATCGTCAGACCTGTGCAGTTACAGGCATCATGCTTCATAGCTGAACGTTTTAGCACATAAATCATGATGGTGAACGCTACACTTTAGGCTACATTAATGTAGAACAATAAAGAGTTCTGTTAGGGTAAAATAATAATGTTGTATTATTATTTTCTTAGGGTGTATTTCTTTATCACATAGTTTAAATGTACTTTTTGAATGTCATTTGGTTTCAAACATATGTTCCTTTGTATGACACCCTGTTCTTTTAAGATTCTAATGAAGTTTAACTGAATAAAAGGAGACTGCAGGGGGATGGGCCTTTGAGACCAGGAGACAGAGCTGGGGGACTGTCTGAGAAGCTGAGAGGAGAACAGACACACGGTCAACCAATGTGTCCTCCTTGTCTCCCCCTGCAGAACTTTATTCTATCTCCCACTGCAGAGCTCATTTAACTTCAATTTCTGTCCGACCCCTGTGTGTGATTCTTTCCAGGTTAAACCACTATTTTTACCCTAACAATTTGGTGCCGAGACCCGACGTACGGAGCACTTCCGCCGGCGGTTTTCGTTGAAGAACTTGCTTCACTGGCCAGCTGCATCAACTTCCACGAGGACCTCCTGCCCGTGCTCCCGTATGATCGATTCGGTCTGAATCCCTCATACAGGGGGGGAGATTGTGAGTACGTCTTTTTGTGCACCTTTAGATTTAAAACAAAAAATCTTCTAAGATAGTCAGGGTATCTAAGATCTAAGATGGCGCCGCGGATGGACGCCTCGGTACTTCGCTCCCTAGTACTTGTTACAATTTTACTTTTTTGCGTAGTTTTCTGCACTCCCTCTGATATTAAAATGAGCAGAGAAGAAATCCTACAAATAGGGCTATCCAGTGCCGGACTTTTTTCACCGGTTTTTAATCAACCAGACTACTTTATGGAGATTCTGACTGGAGGAGCAGCAGCGCTCTGTGGATTTAGACGGAGACGCCGACGAGGGAAACGAGCTGGTGTGCTTGTTAAATTGCGACAGCGGGGATTACGCACCGCTCTCCCATCCATACACCTGGGGAACGTTCGCTCTCTGCCTAACAAAATGGATGAATTGCTCCTTCTCCTATCCAAGAACTCAGACTTTCGTCGTTCTCCCGCCTTTTGCTTCACTGAAACCTGGTCCAGTGAACACATCCCGGACAGCGCACTACAGCTGCCGCGCTTCCCGCTGTTCCGAGCGGACCGCTGCGCGGAACTGTCTGGGAAGTCAAAGGGAGGAGGAACGTGTTTCTACATTAACGAAGGTTGGTGTACAGATGTCACAGTGTTAAAGAAGACATGCAGCCCTCACCTAGAGTCTTTCTTCATAAACTGTAAACCATTTTATTCACCGCGGGAGTTCGCCTCGTTTGTGCTGGTCGCTGTATACATTCCACCGCAGGCGTGTGTGACGGAGACGTTACATCACCTCGCCGACCAGATCATCGACGTGGAGAAAACACACCCGGACTTTCTGCTAATCATTCTCGGGGATTTTAATAGAGCAAATCTCAAACTTGAACTGCCTAAATATAGACAACACGTGACGTGTCCCACCAGGGACATGAACACTTTGGACCACTGTTACACCACAATAAAGAATGCATATCGCTCTGTCCCCCGTGCTGCTTTGGGACTTTCTGACCACTCCCTGGTCCACCTCACCCCATCCTACAAGCAGAAGCTGAAATCTGCTAAGCCTGTAGTAAGAACTGTGAAGAGATGGACAGATGAGTCAAAGATGCAGCTACAGGCCTGCTTTGACTGCACTGATTGGAGCGTCTTTGAAGCAGCAGCCTCAGACCTGGACGAACTGACTGACACTGTGACATCTTACATCAGCTTTTGTGAGGACATGTGTGTGCAGACCAAAACCTTCTGCACGTTCAGCAACAATAAACCATGGTTCACTGCAGAACTGAGACGGCTACGCCAGGACAAGGAGGAGGCCTACAGGAGTGGCGATCGGGACCTGTACAAGCAGGCCAGGAACAAGCTGACAAAGGAGATCAAGGCAGCAAAAAGGAACTACAGTGCAAAGCTGAAGGAGCGTTTTTCTGCCAACGACTCTTCTGCAGTTTGGAAGGGCCTGCAGACCATCACCAACTACAGGAGACCATCCCCCCACCCTGTGGGGAGCCCCCGCCTGGCTGAGGACCTCAATGACTTTTTCTCCAGGTTTGAAACAACTTTCACACCTTCCACCTCCCCCACCATCTCCATCACAAAAAGCCTAGCATCACCCCAAACCATCCCCATACCTGACCCCCTGCCTGCGCTGACGATCTGCGAACAGGATGTGCGCCAACTATTTCACAGACAGAGGATTAAGAAGGCATCAGGTCCTGATGGAGTGTCTCCGTCCTGTCTGAAAGTCTTTGCTGACTAGCTGGCTCCCATCTTCACTCAGATCTTCAATAACTCCCTGGAGCTGTGTGAGGTCCCCTCCTGCCTCAAACGCTCCACCATCATCCCGGTTCCCAAGAAGTCCCCTGTCACAGGATTAAATGACTACAGACCAGTTGCCCTGACATCTGTGGTCATGAAATCCTTTGAGCGACTGGTGCTGTCCCTCCTGAAGGAAATCACGGATCCCCTGCTAGACCCCCTGCAGTTCGCCTATAGAGCAAACAGATCAGTGGACGATGCAGTCAACATGGCTCTCCACTACATCCTGCACCACCTAGACTCTGCAGGTACCTACGCTCGGGTCCTCTTTGTGGACTTCAGCTCTGCATTTAACACCATCGTCCCAGAGCTCCTCCACCAAAAACTGTCCCAGCTCACCGTGCCTCCCTCCACCTGTCAGTGGATTACCAGTTTCCTGACTGATAGGAGGCAGCAGGTGAAACTGGGTAACTTCACATCCAGCACCCGGTCCCTCAGCATCGGCGCCCCCCAGGGATGTGTTCTCTCCCCACTGCTTTTCTCCCTTTACACCACTGATTGCACGTCAAGAGACCCTTCTGTGAAACTCCTGAAGTTTGCTGATGACACCACCGTCATTGAACTCATCCGTGACGGCGACGAGTCTGCATACAGAAGGGAGGTGGAACAGCTGGTCCTCTGGTGCAGTCAGAACCACCTGGAGCTAAACCCGCTCAAAACTGTGGAGATGACAGTGGACTTCAGGAAGAGACCCCCATCAACATCTCCTCTCATAATCACCAACAGGCCAGTCCCCACAGTAGAGTCTTTCAGGTTCCTAGGATCCACCATCACACGGGACCTGAAGTGGACCTCCCACATTGACTCTATAAGGAAGAAGACCCAGCAAAGGCTGTACTTTCTGCGTCAGCTCAGGAAGTTCAACCTGCCTCAGGAACTGCTGACCATATTCTACACAGCAATAGTCCAGTCTGTCCTGACCTCATCCATCTCTGTCTGGTTCGGATCCGCCACCAGGCAAGACAGGGACAGACTGCAGAGAAAAGTCAGGTCCTCAGAGAGGATCATATTTACTGATCTTCCCTCCATTGAGGACCTATTCCGGGCCAGGGTCAAGAAGCGGGCCAGAAAAATCACCACTGACCCTTCACACCCTGGCCACAATCTGTTTAGGCTCCTCCCCTCAGGCCGGCGTTACAGAGCGCTGTACGCCAAAACCACCCGACATAAGAACAGTTTCTTCCCCCAGGCTGTCGCTCTGATGAACTCTGAATAGACACAGAGTGTGAGTCCACTCACATGAACAATAAACTAAAACTCTGCACTGCTGTATATACTTACTGTACAATAACCCTGGTTTCGTGTATATATTATCCTTTATTATTTATTTGTATTTATTTTTATTTCCGTTTTTAATTTCACTTATTTAAGTTCTGTACTGGAGAGAGAAGTTGCCGGAGTCAAATTCCTTGCATGTGTCATACTTGGCCATTAAAGCTTATTCTGATTCTGATTCTGGTATATTCTGCTGTTTTGGGCCTAAAGGAAGGACGCTTTAGCCTCTCTGATAGAATATCAGGTGTTGAGCCTTAAGTGATTAATGCGTTAATTACTATGGCGAGGGTGTAACGGACCAGGTTTGCGAGCCTGTTCCACCGCGAAAATAAAAGGTTGTAACGGATTATGTTTGCGAGCATATATCCACCTCGCTGGAAAAGGTTGTAATGGATTAGATTTGGGAATCAATCCACCTCCACCAGTGCATGGGAGTAAAAACACAAAACAGCAGAATCAAAAAGATATACCGCACCCCAGGTGGGTAAAGTAATGTAGGCACAGAACATAATCTTTATGTATGCCAGTCCAACCTGAAACCTAACGGTGTTAACGTACGGTTTGAAGGGCACTTCAAGAGACGTTATGTGCGGATTTATAGGTCACAAAACACATCCTTAGATTAGGAAAGCCATAAAACGGCTCAATCCAGTTGCACAAAAGAGACACTCAGAGTAAAAAACCTATACGATCCAGTTTTAGCAGAAATTGATTACGATTAAAAATCTAAAATAAATGACAAAAAAAGTATTCAATTAATTAAAGAATCATTGAATAACTTCAACTCATCGACAGACTAATTTAATAGTCCTTGCTTTTTCCTTCCTCCTAGAACTATTTTGGTATTCTAACATCAGACTTTACCAGACTAATTAATAGAATCCATCAAAAGTTATATAAAAACAACGCAAAGATGGGAAACCATGTTTCTATCAACAAATTAGAGGGAGATTCAAAGTATATGCATAAAAAGGACCCTGAAAATCTTCAGTTTCTGACAAAATGGCGCAAAAAATATAAAGTAGATGGGAAGTTAAGAGGGATTTAGTATGTATTCTTCAGGCAAAAGCATTTCTCGCTAGGGGGAAAAAGAAGGAACGGTAACAAACAGAGTTGAGAATCGCACGTGTATGGGCTGATGAAACAGAGCGCAGGAAACACAATATAAAGAAGAGAAAAGAGCACAGAGACTCTAACAATGGGGCTTTTGTTATGAAAAAGCTCGGTGACGAACTCACACTGTGTGCTCCTCCTTAGGCAACCCAGACAGAACCCCCTGCGGTTGTTGGAGATTCTTATGCGGCCTCAACATCACCCCCAGGACACCTACATCCTCCTGTCCCAAGAGACCAATTTGCAATTGAAGGAAAAAAACATGGTACCTCAATAAAACAAAGGCTTAGAATTACAAAGAAGGATAAGTCTGGTGAGAGTGAACCAGAGGACTCAATACATGTCAATCCTATGGTCGAAGTACCCCTGCCAGTAGTTGAGCTCGGTTCCGCTGTACCCATACGGGGCTTGTCTGCAAACGTTCTTTTTTTGCACTCAAATTACATTTTAGGAAGCCTGAAACATTTTCTGTGTAATGTGAGAAGAATTTCAATAAAAGTTTCAGGGTGCATTTGGATCAACGCAGAAAACTGCGTTTAACTCCTCCCAGTCCGGCACGCCGCCTGCTTCGCCTGATGGGAAATGATGCGGAGCCACTCTGAATAAATACCGCGAGCTTTTATCATCCAATCACCTTCTTAAAAACTATCTCTCCCCCAGCCAATGAGGCTTTGATGTTAAATTAAATTTAAAAATCCACATTCAGAAAATGATTGATAAATGCAAAAAAGGCATAAATATACTGAAATGTTTAGCAGGGTTTAGCTGGGGAGCATCAGGTCTCTGCCTGAAAAGGATTTATACTGCACTGATACGTTCTGTTTTTGACTATGGAAGCATAGTTTATAGTTCTACTGTTAAAACATCAATGCAAGAACTAGATAGGGTACAGGCCAAGGCACTGCGGATATGTTGTGGTGCATTTAGGACAACACCAGTTCCATCATTACAAGTGGAAGTAGGAGAAATGCCTTTAGACCTCAGACATTTAAAATGATCTATGTCTTACTGGATTAAGAAACACATCCTACAAAACAGGTACTAATAGATTGCTGGGAGTATGGACATCCATCTCGCAGTTTTGGATGGCATGGGAATAGGCAGGCTAAGGAGATGGAAATCGATATTATTAAGTGTTGCAAAACTATCAGTAGATCAACAATTCCACCCTGGATGTTTTGTTCTCCAAAAGTAGATCTGGAGGCTAAGAATATAATGATGTCAGGGATTTATCAAAATGTGCAGCAATATATTAATATAATGTATGATGATGTCGTTCAGATTTTCACAGATGCATCTAAAGATAACGTTGGGAAAACAGGGGTTGCAGTAAAATTTTCAAAATGTAATGTTAATATTAAAAAAGGTACAACAGATCACCTGGCTATTTTCATAGCAGAAATGTTTGCAATAGTTCTCGCTCTACAATGGGTGGAAGAAGTAAAACCCAATAAGGCAATAATCTGTTCAGATTCCATGTCATCACTTGCATCTATTCAGAGTGGAAAATCTACATGTAGACAGGGTTTACTAGACTAAAATTAATCAACTCATATTTAACATAAACCAAAAGAGCATAAATATAGGATTTTTATGGGTCCCTGCACATAAGGGAGTAAAAGGGAACGAAAAGGCAGATACACTGGCAAAAGAAGCTGTTACATCAGAAGTGGTTGAGCTGGATATTAAATTAAGCTGATCAGAAATTAAAAGCATTATTAAGAATAAAATCAACAGAATGTGACAAGAAAGATGGGAAAAGGAGGGAAAAGGAAGACATTTATATAACCTACACAAAAAGGTAGCTGTTAGTAAATTCAGTGTATTGAAAAGACAGGAGGAAACATGGATAAGCAGAATGAGGATGGGACATACATGTTTAAACGGTGGGTTACATAATATAGGGAAACACCAGACTGGACTATGTACTTATTGTGGAGCAATAGAAAAATGTAAAACACATACTCCAGAGAGAGGGAAAGTATGAAGAGGTTTTTAAAGAAAGATTTAACAATGGGAAATGTATTGAGCACAGACTGCATACAGCATACAGCTAAGGCTGTTATTGAGTTCATTAAATAAACCCAAATATCAAGCAGAATTTAGTTTTTCCTGTTTTGTTTTGTTTGTTTAACTAAACATGGTATAAAAGTAGCATCCCATTGGATCACACCTCAGCCCGGAAGATGGCGGTCATGCGCAAAGCATGCAAACTGCCAATAAACTTTATAGAAGAAGAAGAAGAAGCAGCAGCCAATGAGGCTCCGCGTCTCGTTTCGCGGGTTGACAACCGGAGAAAGACAACATGGAGGCGGCGATGGAAGCGACAGACAGCGAGCAGAAACCGAGCGGAAGCGGCGCAAAGACGGACACCGAGGCGGGGGAGCCGTCGTCGAGAAGCTCCGGGAGCTCCTACGAGCTTCCCTGGGTGGAGAAATACCGGCCGCTGAAGCTGAGCGAGATCGTGGGAAACGAGGAGACGGTGAGCCGGCTGGAGGTGTTCGCCAGGGAGGGAAACGTCCCGAACATCATCATCGCAGGTCGGAGAGGTTTTTTTGAAAAGTCTCGGTCTGTTTACACATGCTTGTCATTACAAATGCCAAAGGATTTATCCAAAATCTTATTTAACTTCATATGGAATGCCAATAAATGTAATTACCTTAAAAAGTATATCTAATGCTATGCCAAAAATATGGTGGTTCGGAAGTATTAAGTTTTGAGATGTTAAACAACTCATTTAAATTGAGATAGTTAACTAATTTGTTGAAAGATAAAAATACAATTTGGAATACCTTTCCCGAACATATTTTTAATTTAGTGGGTGGTCTCAACTTTTTGTTAAAGTATGATTACAAAATAAGAGGTTACCGATTTTCACCAACAAGCTCTTCTGGCATGGAAACTTGCCTATAAACATAATTTCTCCCCAACTTCGTGCTATATTTAAAATAATGGAAATATTCTTTATTAAAAAAAAAAATCAATTTTTTTAAACCATTGGGTAGAAAAGGATATTATGTTATTTTTACAATGACCCTCATTACAACAATATAATGATTGGAGAAATAAATGTAACCAAAGAGAAATGCTGTAATAAACTAATCAAACCAATAATGCAGAAAACAACATTTCCTTCTGGAAGATTTTTTTGGTCTTCTTTGTTTGGACATCTAAACGGGAAACAAATTTGGGTTAAACGCAGGTTAATTCTGTTTAAATAAAAAGATTAAGGAAGTTACTTTTAAAATTTTACATAATGTTAACCCAGCAAAAAACAAACTTAAGAGATTTAACCTAAACATTGATAATTAATGTACTTGTAATGAAACAATTTGCCATTTATTTTATCAATGAATATATTCTAAGACTTTATGGATGAATGTACAAAACTTCATTGAACAAAAATCTGGAGAAGTAGTGCGGCTAACGGAAAAAGATGTTCTACTTTGCTTTGAGGATAAAGATAAGGAAATTACATATTTCATTCAACTTTTCATTCTTTTGGGAAAGTTTCATATTCATAAAGCAAGATGGACAGACTCCAAACTAAGCATTAATCACTTCAACAAAGGACTTGAACAATACTTTTTTATAATAAAGGACCTTGACAATCCAAAAGCGATTAAAACAAACAATAATTTGGACAAAGTGAACCTGAATATGTAATTTTGTACCTCCTATTTCAGTCTGTAATTGTATATACCAGTGTTTTTTTTGTTTTCCTTACCCCTGATATTCACCCATGTTGTATGTATATTTTATATTCTAAATAAAATAACTAAAAAAAAAGGTTATTTGGAAAGGTTAAAGTTCACTGCTACTGCAGTTAGGAGAAAAAAAAGCAAAACAAGGAAGCCACTTCTGCTTAAAAAACACATTAAGAGAAAAAAACTGAGGTTTGGAAAGCTGGATCAGAACCAGGAAAGTGTTGGATCATGGTCCGGGAAAGGCGGCGATATTCCAATCAATCAAAATTTATTCCGAAATCTTTTTCTTTCTTTCTTTTTTATATACCAACATTGCAAATGAAAGTACTTTACGAATTAAAAATGACTAATTTCCCTGCAGACTTTAAAACATGGTCACATTTGTACCCCGATATTTGACTGAATGGCTTCTAGAGGAAAATGCATAACTTCATATTTTTGTTTCATCCGTTTGACTTCAGCTTCTTGTTGCTCGCTACCGATGTAATTTTATACGGAAGAAAAAACATTATATTAGCTAAATCTATTGAAAATGGAGGCATCAAAGCGATTTGACTTTGACATTTTGAATGGTTAATTTAAAAATAAATGGCTAAACATGTTTTTTAAATAGTAATAAAAATATCGTTCTCGGTTGTATCTGAACTGTTCAAAAAAAGTGGGAGGTTTTGATTTTCCAAACTATCCGTACAGTTTAAGAACTTTCATCAACAGGCGTTAATATTTTTGGAAGGTTTTTATTCCTAGAAAACATAACGCCAAGTAACCCAACGCGTCATTAAATGTAATATGTTTGACAGGTTTCCTAAAGGGGCTTAAAAAGCCTTTAAAAGATTTAATTCATGAATTAGTTAATAATCCATTTAAAGGACTTTAAAACATTTTGTGCTGTTTAAATTCACGTTGCATTTTTCCTCAAAAGTTAATTTGTCAACCAGAATAGTTTTGATTAAATAATGTTGCATAATTAAAGCGCAACGAAATGAAACCTCAGGTCAAAATTAATAATAAATAATTAAGATGAACATAATAAAACACAAAAAAACAGTTTCTTTTACCGGCTGAAATGTTGGATTTCTTTCACACCTCTGTCTGACATCGTTTTCTGCATTCCACATTTCTCTGGGAAATAAATGAACAAGTTCAAGGACGTAGTTTTCCTCTGCCGGTAGGGCATGAAATGGGTATTAATTGTTTTATGTAAATGGTCTAAAAAGTCTTGAATAAATAAATCCTGGTTTGAAGTTACCAAAATCCATTGTATCGAATTTTCTGTTTATGAAGATAAACATTTTCTACACCAAAGCAGAACTTTGATGTACGTCAGCAGAAGGTCCAAAATGTGCTGAGCCGAGTGTGTGGGTCCCTTCACCTTCTGAGTAAAGCCAATTGAGTCGTGAGTAGTGCTGAGCGATTAATCGGTTATATCAATTTTTTTTTTTAGTTGGACTTTGAATTAAGGTCAGCTGTGGTACGGAGTCTTTGAAATAAAAGCAAGTTTTTGAAAATATTTTTCATCGCTTTCAATTTCTTTTTAAAGGCACAGGGGGACGGGTTGAAGAAATTAAACTCGCGACTGCCGCGGCCGGCGCTGCGAGTAACTGCAGCCACCGCGGGAGCGAGCACAAAACGCATAAATCAGTGACGTAGCGTACTTTCAGGCCACCGCACATCACCAGCTGTACGACAACAAGCAACGTGTCTAGCGACAAAGTAAGTAATCGTGTTTAATCGACCGCGTCTGAAGTCCGGGTTCTTTCTCTTCCTTCTTCCTGTTAATTCGAGAACGCCCAAGAATTGTAGATCGCCGTCGCATCATGGCGTCGTGAGCTCGGGAAATTCTGCCACCGAATCGCAGACCACTTAGCAGCACACAGGCTGTTCAACATGCTTGGTTTAAAACGCTTCATCACCAAATATAATTACAAAACTGAACATGAACACAATTTATTTTAGAAATCCTGCTCCTTTAAGAAAACACAACTAAAAGACAAAAAAATTATTAAAATCGGATTTGGTTCGACAAAATGTAATTTTTAAGCCATATCGCCCAGCCCTACTCTGTCATGCACGGTGGTGGAGGAATGATCCTTTGGGCTTGTTTTTGTTCTAGAAACTGAACCCGATGATTTTTGCGTTAAATGTTTTTTTTTTTCCGTCCGTTTTTTAGGCCCCCCGGGGACGGGGAAGACGACCAGCATCTTGTGTTTGGCCCGGGCGTTGCTGGGAGCGGCGATGAAGGACGCCGTCTTGGAGCTCAACGCCTCCAACGACAGGTGAGACCCGCCGCTGCGCCGCAGAACGTCCCCGGTGCCGGGCGGCGACGCGAGCCCTGATCGGCGGCTGTTTTTTGTCTGCAGGGGCATCGACGTGGTGAGGAACAAGATCAAGATGTTTGCTCAGCAGAAAGTCACGCTGCCCAAAGGCCGACACAAGATCATCATCCTGGACGAAGCGGACAGGTGAGCGGAGGTTTGTGAGGTTTGCGGAGGGAGGAGACGGGGGTGTGACGTCTCTGTGGTCTCCAGCATGACGGATGGAGCTCAGCAGGCCCTGAGGAGGATCATGGAGATCTACTCCAAGACGACGCGCTTCGCTCTCGCCTGCAACGCCTCCGACAAGATCATCGAGCCGATCCAGTCACGCTGCGCCGTGCTGCGCTACTCCAAGCTGACGGACGGACAGATCCTGGCGCGGCTGCAGGAGGTGGTGGAGAAGGAGGGGCTGTCGGTGTCCGACGACGGGCTGGAGGCCGTCATCTTCACGGCGCAGGGGGACATGAGACAGGTGGGTGGGTGGGGGCGGAGTCAGGAGCCCCCGGTGAGGCGGGGTCGCTTCTTCGTCGCTGACGGTTCCGGTTCTGTTCCTCCTCCAGGCGCTGAACAACCTGCAGTCCACCAACTCGGGCTTCGGCTACATCAACAGCGAGAACGTGTTCAAGGTGTGCGACGAGCCCCACCCCCTGCTGGTGAAGGGCATGCTGGGACACTGCGTGGAGGGGAACATCGACGAGGCCTACAAGGTGGTGGAGCAGCTGTGGGCGCTGGGCTACTCCCCGGAGGACATCATCGGGAACATCTTCAGGGTCTGCAAGACGTACCAGATGGCTGAGTACCTGAAGCTGGAGTTCATCAAGGTGATGCTGGACCACAGAACCGCTTCTGTTAGCGCCTGAACTTTGACCTGTTCCCCGTTTAAAAGCTGTAGAAGGAAATGTGGAAGGAGGTTAAAGTTCAACGGTTCATCAAGTTCTTCCCTCCACATTCTTTACAATTCATTGATATTACCATGTTTGAGTTACTGTGCAGGGAATTGGGGAAATACTTATAAATCTACACTACAACCACTGTTGATTCTGCAAAAAAGAGCAATCAGGATAATTAATAAGAGTTTTTACAGAGAAAAAATACAAACCCCTTATTCTCAAAATCAAAAATACTGAAACCTACCGATCTGGTGCATTTTCAAACAGCACAAATCACGTACAGGGCAACAAATAACATCCTACCAGTAAATATTCCAGCATGTTTTTTTTCCGAGAGAAGGGGGGATATAATCTGAGGGGGGAAGTGAATCTCAAACATCTGTATGCACGCACAACTTTAAAAACCTTTTTGTATTTCAATTTGTGGAGTGAAACTGTGGAACAAACTAGCAGAGGAGCTCAGGCAATGTCCAACCGTGCGCAAATTCAAACAGCGGTAAAAACAGATGGTATTTGCAAGGCACAGGGAAGAAGAGGGATATGACAAACATTAAGGTTTTCACACTTCTAACAAAATTGTCACTTATTGTATTTATTTTGACACAAGTTGCTATGGTGTTGTTGTTTGTTGGTTATTGTTTTTGTTGAGAGTATTAATAAAAAACTAACTAAAAAAAGGGATACAGGAAGTAGGATAACCTATAGTAGTAGGTGGAGAGGGGGTTAACAAGCTAATGCTTCTTCCTACTCCTTTTCAAACATACAAATGTTGTTTTTTTTTAATCGATTATTGCTTAAAGTGTAATATGTTATTCATAGGTTTGAAATAAAAAAAGCATTCATTCAACGGACCAAACAGGAAGTACTGGTGGTGGAACGGTAGACAGAAATTACAGCTCCGTAAACTTTAATCAGAAAAAGAAAATTTGGGTTATTTGATTAGAATTTACCAAAGAACCTTTTTTTTAATTTTTTTATTCCTGAATTGGCCTTAAAATATAATTTTTATAAGTAAAATGGTACAAGCAGACATAGCCAGAGTAGAAAACAGTAGAATCGAGTCAGTTTTAAAGAGTTTTTTTTGTTTGTTTTAAACCTGGACCTTAATTTTAGGATTTATTATGTTCATTTACTCACCCAGACAAGTTTGGAGCCACTTTGAGTCCTTCAGGAGAAGTTTATATCCAGTCCAATCAGCGTATATCCATATAATGGAAGTCAATCAGGGTAGGAGATTTTCCTCCCTGTAATAAGGCATTATCTGCCCCCAAAACTCCTTCATTTAAACTAACTTCATCTTTGAAGAGTAACTCAACCCCCATACCAGAGTATAACCACATTTATTTTGGAAAAACTGCTCAAAAGGAGGCGTTGCCCGGCGGGGAGATGAAGGTCTGGGCTGTGACTGATATGTAGCAGCAGCACAGAGTCACAGACGGCCAGAAAGATTGAGAGAGCCGTAGAGGGAAGTAATCTGGAGGTTCCTCTTCCTTCTGTAAAAGCAACCTGTGACAGATAAATGCCACATCTGCTAGTGTTTAACAGCAGCAATTTACCAAAACGCCTGGATGGTTCAGAGCGTCATCTTGGAGCTGGCGACACGTACCGACTCAGAGCAAAAACACAAAACCAGATCCGGTTCTGCAGCCTTCCTCCTCCGCTGCACCCGCAACAAAAACACTGGAGGGGAAAAAAGGCCTGGAAACGCAGAAAACTTTTTCTGCTGTTTGTGAAGCATTAGTATTTTTAGACAAATATTTTAATTCTGGTGGTTTTAAATATCTGCACTGTGAAAGTTTACTGTTTTTTTTTTTTCATAGAAATATATATATAAAATTTTGTATAAATAAATATAAAGTCCTTATTTATATTCTTAGAATTACTTAAAAATATAGGTATAAAAAAGTATTGTTTGCGGTACCAGTATTGAAAAATATTTAATGGTACCCAGTAGTGCTGTTAAAAAGTAATGTAAAAAAAAAAATAACATCGGAAAATCAATTCTGAATCAGTTCTTTTAGAAATCAAATTAAATAGATTTGTAACTTCAAAAATCTATTTTAATTTTTTGAATATTTAGCCCTTTTTACCACTAATATTAATGGGTAGAATTAATAGGGTTTCCCTCTGTAAACTGTTTCTTACCCAGTGTTAATTCATTGAATTACAGGCATATAATCAAGAGAACTGCTGAAACCCCCCCCCCCCCGTTTAATAGCAGTGAATCATATCTATATTGAACCGCATTGCGATAATCGATAATTATAACTCTCAAGAATCAAATTGATTCTTTAAATTTGAATCGATACCCAGCCCTAGACAGTAGTTAACTACGGCTGGAAACTTTTCCCCATATAGAAAGGACAAAACTAGCTCTGTTATTATGGCGCCAATTCATAAATTAAATTACCTTTAAGGTGCTTTAAAATACACAGCAATAATTTCACAGAAAAGCAACATTTTTATGTTGAAATTTTTGTTTTGTGGTCATTTTTATTATTTTATTTCTTAATCTAATTCCTCTTCATTTGCTGTGAAAAGCAGAGAAAAAATAAAATAAAACCTGCATTCCTATTCATTGCATTTTTCTTGTGTGGTAGAAATATCGGCAAGTATTCTGAACCAAGTATCGGTATCTGTTTGAAAATAGTGTATATATTATATATTTCATGAGTTCCTAGTTTAGAAGAGTTTAGTTACAGCCGGGACTCGGTTCTGGTTTGTCCTGGTGTCACGTTTTAAAGTGTCCCTGCGGGAACGTTGCACTGCGCTCTGAGTTCGACGCACAAACATTCTGGATGTGTTCAGGTAGAAAACAAGACGGGTGATTTCGGTACCGAACCGACGTACATGAACACATGTACCGTTAAGTATAAACCAACCCAAGGATGTTCAGATCCGATCACGTGGGTTTCAGATCGGATCTGAATTCATTTTAAGTTGAAACGATACGACTTTTTTCCAAACCAATACCGTAACCGAAACTTTGATCAGAGTACTTACCAATACCGAGTACCAATGCCGATACTTCTCTCATACAAAAAAGTGCTATCAATTGGAAGTCAGGTTTCCTTTTCTTCTCTGCTTGTTACAAGAAATGATGGTGAATTAGATAAAAAAAAAATATATATATATTAATGATCACAAAAATTTAATTTAAAAACTACGATTTTCTGCGAAATTATTCCACATCTGAAGTAGCTGTTCATGGTATCGGGGCCGATACCCAATACCAGTATCGGTGCATCCTTTGTTTCTATATTAATTTTTAACATTTTTCCTGTTGCACTAAAGTCCAAAAGTGAAGAATTTGTTAATTAAAACTTGATTGTTGGAGCTGCAGAAGTGCAGTAAAAAGGTGGATTTTAAAAATAAAGGAATATCCAAGTATCGGATCGGGACCGGTCTGGCAGGTTCTGTTCTGGTTTAATGTTTTTCTCTGAGGTTCTGACCCGGGAACGTTCTGTAAACTCCCTCTCCTCCTCTTCCTCCTCCAGGAGATCGGCTTCACCCACATGCGGGTGGCCGAAGGCGTCAACTCGCTGCTGCAGATGGCGGGGCTGCTGGGGCGGCTCTGCAGCAAGACGGCGCCCCCTGCTGCCAGCTGAGGAGCACCGACACACACACACACACCACATGGACCGTTTCCCTTCCTCACCAGAACCGGTCTGGTCAGAGCAGCAGCTGCAGACTGAACCAGAACTGGTGTCTGAACAACCCTGAGGTTCTGGAAGGTTCAACATATAGAATCAGAACCAGCAGAACCGGGCCCAGGGCTGCTTTATCCACATGTTATAATAATAAACTGTTAAGCCTCTGAGTTTCACTCGTTTTTTTACTAACCAGCTGTTCTGGCCGGTTCTGTCTGACCCAGAACAAGAGGTGAACTCCTCCACAGGTTCTGGAGCTACAGGCGGTACCAGAATGAGAACAGCTGATTGGATCGGACGGAAGAATCCTTTTTGGTTCGGTTCTGGTGAACACAGAGGACTGACCCGTTCTCTCTCTGATTCATGCCAGTTTTATTTCATTACAAACATCAGATTAAAACCCCAGAGACCCATGCTTCAGAACAAAACACCAGAATAACAGCAGGAATAAATAAAAACACGTCGACCCGGTTCTGAGCTCCCGACACCAACAGCCTGAGAGACGCTGCAGAGGGTTTAATTTTCCCGGTTCTGCAGGAGTTTAATACAGAAAAACATCAGAGTCACAGGAACCACGGCACAGCATGCTGACAGAGGTTCTGGGTCGGTCCAAAAACGCCAGAACCATCAGGTTCAGAACCAGGAACAGACCGGCGGATCTTTCAACCGGTCTGGTTCCGGTTCTGGGTCAAAAGTTCGTTCATGAATGAGTTTGAGGAAAGTTAAACCAGCTGGGGAGGAACCGGGTCCGTTTTAACCGAGCGGTACCGAGGGAGGAACTCGGGAAGCAAAATATTAATAACGATGAGTAAATATCAAAAATATAGGATCGGAACCACAGGAGAGAAAACGTCTAATCCAAGAATAGAAACAGAACCACAGAACGAAGTCATATGAAACAGCGTTACCATGGCAACGGTCGGGAAACAACGGAACCGCCACCACGTCGGTCCGATCTATGAAAGCCTAAACTGGACTCTGACACGTCGGGATTCCTCAGGAAGAACTCGTAGAACCGGAACCGCTGGAGACCCAAACGGCATCGCAGGAGGATGAGCTGAAGAACCTGGACGCTCAGAACCGGGCCGGGTCCGGTCCTACGCCGTCATCTCGATGGTCTGCACGGCGGGGCTCTGCGGGCCGTCCAGCGGGGCGTTTGCGGCGGCGCCGGCGCGGCTCCGGACCCCCTCTCCGGACCCGGCGCTGGAGGCCGAGTGGGTTCTGGAGCGGACCAGACGGGTCATGCCGGCTGTGGGCACTAGAGGGAGACACACAGAGCGAGAGAGAAGCGGGTTTCAGAGGGCAGAACCGGGAGACTGGGTTCAGGTTCGGTTCTGATGGTTTAAATTCCATGCTAACGCCGACATGCAGGACGATAAACAGCAACCTGTTCATCCAGGAGATGAAACCACAGAGAGACGAGACGTTAGGGCCGGACGATGTACAAAAAGTCATCATCATAAAATGGAGAGAATAAATTCTCACTTCATGATCTCAGAGATCGGACGCTTTTTACTTTCTTCTCCTGATTTACGCACTTTTTAGTCGTTTCAACTCTGGAGCCTTTTTCTGCATTCTCAGATGAAAAGAATCAACCATGGTTCTGGTTCCGACCAGCTGGTTTCTTCAAGCGCAAGTTTTTCTGTGCCACTTGGAGTCCGTGGAAAGAAGTGTTGGCAAAAAAAGTAGTAATCAACCTTATCTTTTATATTTTTAAAGCTTTCTCTTAAAACGGTCGCTGCCCTTTCTGCCACTCACGCACATGCTCAGTTTTGGCAATCGGGCTCGGCTGCAGCTTAGAAAAGCTTTAACAGCAGTTAGCCGACGACGTAGCTCTAATATTATAGTTTTATTAAATAAAAATGTGTAATTCAAAACTCAAAAAGTAGAAGCTGCTTTCCACAGCAGTGTTATTTGAGCTTCTTAAAGGGAAAACCCGCTTTGGCTGATGACAAACACGGTCTGTAGCCTCTGTTAGCTAGTTAGCCGCTAACGTTAGCGTTGACTGTAGAGCCATTTTCTCTTTTCCTCCGACATGTCGGCTTTTTACCTGCTCTCCTTTGTATCCAGGGTTATTCATAGATTGATGAAAATGTCCACATTCTCTCATATGACGTCCTCTACGTCCCGATCTGGTGCTTAGAGGTTCTGGTTCTGATCCGTTCATTCATAGACAGAACAGAGAGCAGCTGCTCACAGGACATCGATGTGCAGGTGTTGCAACAAAAAACTTCTGCTTATCATAATAACTATTGCATTTAAATACTTAATTTTTTTTAGAATGTAACGTTTAATCTGACTTTAGATGTTAAACGTCTGTGGGCAGGAAGGATCTTTCTGGAAGGATCATTCAGTAGTTTGGTTGAAGCTTCTGTCTGAAGAGGCTGTTGTATTATTTTATAGATGCAACATTAGCAGTGATGATGGTGATTTCATTATTCTTAGCATAACTCATTTGTCTGCTGGAAGACTTTTTTTATAGTTCATAACTGTTAAATGAGCTATCACCCTTTAAAAAAAAAAAATCACAATTTCAGATACTACATAACACTTCAAAGTAATGCGCAAATACTAGAGCAGCTGTTTCTGCAATAAGGCGTTTTAAACATGATCCGATTAGTCGACTAATCGGCAAAATAAGTAGCGATTATCTAAATAATTGTTTTGGGCAGCCCTAGTCGCGATCAGCGTAAATATAATGGGAGTTAATCAGGGCAGGAGATTTGCTGCCAGTATTTAGGCAAGGTTTTTACAGGCTGCAGCAGAACCACCACACACACAGGTCTGTAAAGGTGCGTTCAGAGCGCAGGCTTTGTCAGCGCTAGCAACGTCTCAGTCTCTGCGGCCCTTTGTGAGCTTTGGCTCCGTCAGCTTATCCAGCTTTTCCTGCGTTTCAAGCTTCAAAGCTCATAACGCCAGCAACGCAGAAATTGAGGTGAACTTTTGATGGTCTTGACGCAGAACGGCACCCGATCCGAGCGCCTCACTGCACTGACGTTGCCCGATGTCGACGCTGCCTAGCCCACCATGATCCGCAAGTGTTTAAAACATCCAGCACTGAAAGGCCCGTCTACAAACTTTTCTGGCTTCATCTTAAAAATGTATCTTCTGCGTTTATGCGTCGAACTTGCCGCTTTATGAGCGTCGCTTGAACAGCCAATCTTGAACAAGAGACAGCATCCGAAGTAGGGCTGGGCGATTTATGAAAGTAAAACTAATCGTGATTATCTTCTCTGTATTTAACAATCAATTTTCATTTAGATTTTTTTTGCTGCTCAAAAAATAAAAACAATTACATATAGTCTTAACTGTTATTGTCAGATACAGGGCACGTGTCCTGCTACTGTTGTGTTGCTAACCTCACATGATAGGACTTCAGGTAATTAAATAGATCGGTTGTATCTTCTAGCTTTGTTGAAACGCTGTTGGCAGATCTTACAGATCGGTTTAGTCTGGCTGCTGTCCTCTGAGATATCCAAACCTTTTCCAAACTACTGATTTCACAATGCCACTGCCGTGCTCCCGTCAACAATTCGGTCATCTTCATCGTCTTTCCTGTTCTCCATTTTCCTTAAATTCTTCACCAGCTGTAGTCTTGACACAGCACTTTTGTTTTACCTACCAGCATGGGCCTCCTGCTTTTAAGTACCACGTTTTGAGTGCGACTGGATCGGTCCGCTGGCATAACGATTAAAACAAAACTTATCGCGATCAAGCTTTTTAATATTGCGATTTCGATTACAATTTAAATGATTTCCCAGCCCTTGTCAGAAGAGTGGACTTCTACTCCCTGGTCCAAAGTTCTGTTCTCTGATGAAAGTAAATTTATCATTTCCTTTGGACATCAAGGTCCCAGAGTCTGGAGGAAGAGAGGAGATCCAGTGTAAAGTTTCAAGTCAGTGATGGTTTGGGGCGCCATGTCATCTGCTGGTGTTGGTCCATTGTGTCTCTGAGGTCAAAGGTCAACGCAGCCATCTACCTGATAGTTTAGAGCACTTCATGCTTCATGCTGCTGAACAACTTTATGGAGATGCAGATTTCATTTTTCCAACAGGACTTGGTACCTGCACACACTACCAGTACCTGGTTTAAGGACCATAGTAATCCTGTTCTTGATTGGCCAGGAAACTCACCTGACCTTAACCCCACAGAGAACCTATGGGGAGCCTAATGGGCTCGACACACAGGGAGCGACAAGCGACAGGCAAAACTCGTCGTCACCCAGGTGAAAATGAACACACGGGACGCGATAAACGTCGGATCGCTTGTCTCCAAGAAATCCTACTGGTTATTAAATTTGCGGCAATTCTGATATTTTTAAAAGCGATCCGTGACAAACAAAGCATCAAGGATGAAGAATATTTTGCTGGAATTAACAGAAATTTTGCTGTTCACGTTACTTAAGAAAAGAAAAAGGGAACTCTGGGTTCATCCAATATTAGAAACAAGGAAACATCATGGAGAATATCATTTGATGATGGACCTCTAGGATGATAATCATAAAATATAGGAACATCGGACACAGCTAAAATGATCTGTTCTTCCACGTCGAAGCGGCTGCAATTTGAAGTAGCATGCTCTCAGCTTATTGGTCAGTCAATGAAACATTCGCTGATTGGTTGTAGCGCCATGCGACAAAAGTTGAAAATGTTTCTTTTTTGTTGTGCACGTCTACGAGAACGAGCGCGGAATCTCACGGGCACGAATGTCGCCTGTTGCTTGGCTGGAGGAGGGCACGCGATTTCCGCCTCATTGTGCAAGTTCCATAGAAAATGAACGTCGCTCCCCGTGTGTCGAGCCCATTAGGCTCCTCCCCTTCCTGGCGGCCCGTGGGTCCCCAAAACTGAAAAATAATGAATGAAAGTCAATGGAGCGATAAGTTATTATGTCGTACATTTCTAATGTTTTTGTCCAGTGATTTGGGATTTATTTGAATGTAAAAATTTTTTGCATTTAAAATGCCTACAAGTCAGAAGTCGCATATATGACGCCACGCAGCTAGCGCAAGCTAGCGCTAGCTATAGCACGTAAAACCTTCACCTAGAGGTTGTAGAGCTTCTCCTCCATGCTGGCTCTCACTCCACCGACTGCTTTATCCCCAACATAGTCAGATTTATAGAGGTTTTCTCCGTGTTTAATGCTCCTTTCTTCATCCTGGAGGCTACGGCCATCACTCTCCTTCTTCTTCTGCAGTTGTAGTTTACACAAAACCTAAAGTAACTTTTGCCTCCGGTCGAAAATCAGCGTTTTCTCTGCATCAAAATTTGTTTTTTAAATTCACGGACATCATATGTTCGATCCACGGCGCATTTCCAACTGGATCAGAAAATAACTTATCGCTCCATTGACTCTCATTCATTTTTTTGGGGCAGTCAGGGACCCATGGACCGGAAGGAGAAGGGCGTGATTTAGGCTCCCCATAGAAGAAGATGTAATACGCCAGACCGAACATTTCAGAAGAGCAACATGGGCTCTAGTGACACAGACTGATGGACACTATGCCGCATTGCTGCAGTAATCCAGGCCAAAGGAGCCCCAACTAAACACAGTTTTGTACATGTTTGCATTTCTAAAAATCCCTTTTATTTGCTTTGGTCTTGAATGACTTTGGGTCTTTCATTAGTTGTCCGTTATAATCATCAAAATTAAGAAATAAACATTTGAAATATATCAGTCTGTGTGTAATGAATTAATCAAATGTACAAAAATCATTTTCTGAATGCAATTCCTGAAATAAAAATCACCTTTTTCATGATATTCAAATTTTCTGAGCAGCAGCTGTATATTATTGTTACTGAATCATCGTCCAGCCCTAAGAGACATCCTGATTGGCTGCTGGGGTGGGTTAACACAACAGAGGAAGGAAGGAGGAATAGAGGACAGGACGAGACGACCAATCACACACAGCGACACATCATGCTGGATCAACTCGATACTCACAGGCCAACAGCTAACGGACGGCTACAAACACAGAAACACACTATGTTTTCTAGGCCTTTTGGTTGCCATGGTTACCCATTGGAAACGCCTAACATCAGATGGTTTATGTCTGCGCAGGGTATATTTATAACATACGTTAACCGGGTATGAGAGAAAACGGGCGTGTAGAAGAGGGAGACTGAGATTTATAGTCTGTGAATTTTGAAAAAGCGGAAAACCGCTATGCATGAGAAAGTTTCTATAATTTTTTTCACTAAGCTTCAGAACGGTTTCAGTACGGATTCTACGCAAAGTTTTATAAACGAGGCCCCTAAACATTCGGGACGTGCGTTTAAACCTTAGTGGAGGCTACCAACACGCTACTAGCTGGCATTAAAAACAACCAATCCAAGAGAGTCATTTGGTTCCCTTGGTGCCGATTGGCTGAACCCAAAGGGCATTGATTAGAAAGGACCATTAGCTTCACTGGTGGAGATAAGATAGCTTCTACTGTATTTATTTATAATAAGGAGTAATTGGTGACTGCACTGTTAAAACAGGCAGTGATAAACTTTATCTTGGGTATCAGTGGGCGGCTGTGGTCCTTAACCAGATCCTGGGTGAAGTCCTTACAGTCTAGTGTGAGACCAAATATTACATGAGCATGAAAAACGTCTGTTATTACCACCTGGAACTAGGGGTGTAACCGAACACAAAAGTATTCGGTACACTTTAATCAAAAATAAATACGAATGTGAAGATTACTTTTTTCTTCCGTTTTACTTTGATCAGAGTTAAGGCAACAATTTTTCCTGAATTCTTTCTTTATTAACTTTTATAACTTAAAAAAGGCGAAGTTGAAAGTGTAGAACGAAAAATGGAGTATTAGCTAGGGATTCACTGATACCGATACTGGTATCGGCCCCGATACCGTCTAATGTACATGTATCGTATCAGTTAAACTTAACCGATGCCATGAACCGATACTCGAAATGTGGAAAATCTGCAATAAATTAATAAAAAAAAGATAAAATTTTCACACAAAATGTTATTTTTGTGGTAATTTTATACTTTACAGTCTTGTTTATGTTAAGACATTAGAGTCTGGTGCCTTTAGTCTCTTCAAAAAAGGTATAAGGTGGAAGTTATACAGTTTATTAATTCAACAACAATCACAGAATCCAGGCGTCGGTATCGGGACTGAAAAAGTCGGATCGGTGCACCCCTAGTATTACAGCCACTCTAGACAAAAAAAAAAACCAAAAACATTTTGGGAGTACATTTTCGTCCCAAAAAAAACTCAGAAATGTTGAGATTAATGTCACAAATTTTCTCATTTTGAAAACTCAAATTTCCATGGTTAGGGGAATACGTTTTGGTTAAAGTACGCTACTTTAAATATAAAAATATGTTGAAAACAGTCAGTGTTAATGTTTATAAACTACTAAATAATACTTTTCTTGTAACTGAGAATAAAATGTCTTTGAATAACTTAAATCACTTGTTCTGATATTTCAAAAGCCTTATCACCCAGTTGGAATTAAATGCAGCATGGGCAGCTGGTGGGGAAAATCCCTTCTCATCGATAAAATTATTAATTTGTTCCGACTGGATGCTACTGGTAACCATTGTGACGTGAGCTGGTTTTTCTCTAGTATCTGACATTTTTCCAGGTGAGTCATTTAGTTCAGAGAAGAGCGTTTTATGGACCTTAATGCTGCTTAAATATGCGTTCACTGACAAAGTTCTGGTTCGGTCCATCTTTCTTCTTCTACTGTAGCTGCAGGAGAAACCATTAATGTTCCCAGTTAGATAACAGAGATGGCTGGGAGTGTTTCTGGTTTGTGCTGGCATCACTTTTCAAATTTTCCCTGCAAACCGACATTGTGTACCGAAGAATCCGGATACATGAACCGTTACACCCCTACCAAAAACAGTCCTTTATGATTTGAATGTTGCACACTGTGATAACCTGAGCAGCCCTAACCACCAAGGTGTATATGATTATTAAAACTGTAGTAACTTACTGTAACCCATCCCCTGGACGAAGTACTTGAAGGCCTCGGCTAATTTTCCAGGCTAAACAGGAGAAACAGAAACTCTTCATGTTTTTACCTGAAACAAAACCAGGACGGTTGTTTTTTTTATTTATGAGTCTCAAACGTACCTGAACCACCTGTGGAAGTCCCCCACAGTCCGCCATCTAGTGGGAAAACAGAGATCATGATCTGAGGCATGCTTGTTAAAAAAAAAGGTTCAGAAGAGAAACAAACCAGCTTTTATCTGCTGGGGGTGAAATTTGGTCTCAGTTATTTGCTGTTGTAGCCGACAGCAGGCAGAGAAATATAGAAATTATATAAAACGATAAGGTGACAGACTGTAAACACAGAAGAGGAGTGGGCTAAAGGAGCACTGAATAACTTCTGATCAGCTGATCGTGGGTGGGGTACCTTCAGCAGGGTGGTCTTGGTGGGATTCAGTCGGGAGTTACACTCCACCTGCAAACAGAAACAGAAAGCCTTTAGAAACACGTAAAATCTGAAAAACATATTAACAATTTTTAGCAAATCCAATAAACTAAAGAGACTTTTTTTTTTTATAAATTAAGAGTTTTTAAATTTTTCTGGACTTAAAACAAGGCGACTCTTGGATCTTCAGCCAAGGAGACTAACGTCTCATCCTCACCAACACAGGTTTGTGTGCACAACGTCTCCAGAAATTAGCTCCATCCAGAGTCCTAAATATCGCTAGTATATATGATAACAACTATATAGAGAGGGGATCTTAAAGAACCATTCGCTTTCTCTGTTGTTGAACATTATTTATTCACTTTGGTTGTCATTCTGTTTTTATATAGTTTAATGTTATACTTGATTTCTTTCTTTTTTTGTTTTAAATATCTAAAATCGTGCTTTGATCATTTTCTATCACTACATATGTTTGCCGTTTCTTGAACTTCAGTAAAGAATTTGGCATCTGAACAAAAACAAACTCGACACTTAAAGCTAACTGAGCGCTGTACATGAGGCGTTAGGTTATGTTCACACTGTAAGTCTTAATCAATCAAAATGCTTTATTGGACAGTCAAATCTATAATATCTATATAATATCTCTAACTTTGGCTACATTAATATCGTTTCTGCCTTATACCATTTATGTCTGCCATGTTGGTTCAAGCGTTTAGCTCCTCTGATGTTTGAATTTTCTAAATGTAGCTGTTTAGATCCCGCCTTCTGTGGATTATGATTGGCCAATGATCGGGTTAGGTAATGGTTCTTGAAGATTAGGGCTAATAATGAATCAATCAGGTTAGCCAATCAGAGGTGAGAAGGGCGGGTTTTCCTGCAGTGTGACCGTAGCCTAAAACAGTGGAACATGTGGATCTGAAACTGAATCTTTAAACTTCTGCAGAACGTCTTTAGAACCCTGGACCCAGACTCGGTGCTGCTGGCTTTCACAGAGTGATGTAATGAGGTGAAAGGTCAAGGCTCACCACAGCGTCCACCGCCGGCGACATGTCCCCGACCACAAGGAGAGTCGGACACCTGAGGAAACAGAGAGCCAATCAGAGCGGGCCCCCAATCAGAGCGGGCCGCCTCGGAGCGATCAGGCAGGTGGAGGGATACCTGAGAGTGCTGACGGTGTTCTCGTTGAGACCAGGGACGGGCCGCTCCACCTGCAGCTCCGTACGGCTGAGACACACACAGAGGCAAGGGGTTAGAACCTGGGTGGAGACGTGACGGAGCGCTGGGACCTCCGCCTGCTGCCCACCTTTCATAGCTGCTGTAGAACATGGCCAGGTTCTCCTGAGGAATGTCCTGGGAGATGTGGAGCCTGAAGGTCTGGATGATCTCCTTGTTCTCCGTTAACTCGTCCTGCTCTCACACACACACAGACACACGGTTAGAATCGGGTCGGTACCGAGACCAGAATCCTGGAGAACCGTGCGACTAATTCTCACAGAGCTGAAGTGGTGTCCCATGATGATGTCCACCAGGTTGCTGGTCCAGCCGCTCAGCTGCAGGAAACAAGATGGCGGCTCAGTCCAGACATGCATTTCTCCTCAGCGCTCCGTCTCCTCTCTGCCGTGTTCCTACCTTAGAGGCGGCCCAGTCCACCCAGCCTTTGGCACACGGGTCGATGTCGATCAGAACCAACCCCTCCACCAGGCCGGGCTCATTCAGCTGAAACAACAACGACAACAGAGCTTACTGGAGGCTGTGGGCGGAGCTACAACCCAGCTGAAGCTTATTGGACGGGTTCTATTACAGCCAGCTTGGCGAGGATGTACGCTCCGGCGCCGACTCCGATGCAGATCACGCTCTTCACCCTGAAGAAACACAAAGCCAGAATCGGAACCAAGTCACAGACCAAGACTTCCCAGAATCCCCTGCTGGCCCCGAACAGGACAGCCGACTTACTGCAGCTGAGTTAGGACCGAGGGCAGCATCTCGGCCAGCTCATCCATGGTGGGGTACTGGTACCTGGAAACACACACACACACACACCGCCGTCAGCGAGACGCTCGCTGGGATAACCACATGACAACATCGGTGACAGACGAGTTCGCAAAAACACGATGTATAGTCGGACATTACCGAAATTAGTGCTTTGTAGAAAAATATAAGAACTAAAATTGATTCCGATGTCCAAATAATTAATTTCATCGTTTAACGTAGTTAGCCCTTTTTACTAGCGATGTACCGATCAGCATTTTAGGCCTCTGATTGCGATACGATCTTTTAACCTCAAATCCGATTCCAAGTCCCGATCCGATATTTGCCTTTTAGTATTGAAATTTAGAAACCTGAAATATATTTATAGCGAATAACTCTACATAACTTTTAATAAGACCAATTTCATCACGAAGCATTACAATTATTGTGGTAAATTCCATGAAATCAAAATCTTACAGAGAATTAAAGATCAGCTTCAGTTCAACATTTCATACAAAAGTAAAAAGCAAAACACGTATAGTCGGTACAGTATTGTAAAAAAAAATTTTCTGGCAGGCTATATGCTGGCGTGCTCAGTGCTGCCCTCCACTTTACTCTTTATTTTTTGAGTAAATATGGTCATATTTGTTCTAAGTTTTTAAGTTGCAGTATTATTATTACTGTCTTCATTATAAGATGAAATATCTAGTGCTCCTGAACTCAGCATACATTTCCAACGCTATTTGAATGCAACACAGGTGCTATAAATAATTCAGACCGACTAAAGTTGTTTCTCTTCTGTTCCCATTCATTAAAAATATTATCTACACAAGAACTATGGAGGTGGAATAGTCTCATAATAAATAAACTCACGCAGGGTTTTCCACACGTGCTCATTCGGAAATGCACATGATCTCTTTTAAAAATGCAAACAAGCCATGTCACATAGGCCTGGGCGGTATAGCGGTTCATACTGAAAAACTGTGTTTATTTTCGTTATGATATGAATTTTTAACATACCCCTATACCGGTGAATAGCTTGGATAACTTCCGGGACGTTTAATGAGGCGAACGGTTTCAGCCAGGACCGATTTCACTGCTACACGCTCTTCAACACAGTGTAGAAAATAAAGTTTTTAAGTAAGTGCAGCTGCTGGCAGGAGTGAAGCACACAATTCTGAGTTTTTAATTCCAAGAAAGAGGAGCCTCGTCTATAGATTAAAAAGTTTATCGGCTTTAAAATATCAGACGAGATGCAATTTGCTGCTCGCGCCAACGTGAGGTTTTCAAAAAAATTATACATTCAGCCTTAGAACATCAAGAATGTCTAGTAGAATCATAATCATTTTAAGTATTTTCATATCATTCACCCGTGTCTCAAAGAAAAACAATATGATGCAGTCCATATGGCAGTAAAATGGGCAATTTAAAGCACATTTTTATATTCTTCATTGTTATACGATAATGTGGATATGAACGGTCTTGTATGGCAACAAAATACCATTAAATACCGTAATATTGTTATGTTCTTTAAAAATACCGTGATATGAAAATTTTTCCATACCGCCCAGCCCTAGTTACACAAATATAACTTTGAGAGAAACTTCAAATAAAAACTCACTCAGATCATACGGATCGCTGAATGTCCATTTATGGACCCCTTCTCATTTTTGAACCTCTCTGCAGTTGTGAGAGAATTCTGTGTGGACACTTTTGAGAATCCCCGAACACTGAGACGTTAGGGGAGTCTCAAAAAATCATCATTGGCTAATGAATCTGTCAAATCAAATTCATCACTACCCAGCTGTGTTCGCTTTCAGCCAATCATATGGCTCCTAACCATTTCTATCCTCACTGCGGCCGGACATACGGACACCGGCATTAATTAATAATCCATTTCCTGTGCCAGCCCAGCTAACCTGCCCTGGTGCTGGGTCTGGTGTGTGTGTGTGGGAACGATCCGGCTCTGAAGGAAGAAGACACTATACGGATTGTTCCGGATCAGAAATCAGATTTTGTATGAAAAATATATAAATACCCGCTGGGGAAGACGGGAGCGTTCTCCTGCTGTCCCGGAGCATCAACATGGAGGACAGAGAAGTGTTGCGTCACCTCCTGCATGTCCTCATAGTTGAACAGGGCGTTGAAGCAGGACTTATCTGCACACACAGAAACATCAGTGAAACCTTCCAGAACCGTCCAGAACCGCCTGTAGCTTTACTCACGGTTCAGTCCGATGTCGTGGTAGGTGAGGATTGTGGGTCGGTTGCCCTTAGCGGCGCCCCTCATGGTGACGTGCAGCACTCCGTGGGCCGTCTCCACATCGTGTTCCTTAACGACACACAGAGAAAGAGTCGCAGAGCTGAGCAGAACCGGGTCGTTCCCAGTGAGACCATTTCATATGGAGACGTGTCTCCTGTCCAGCAGCAGCAGGATTCTTACCGTCCATGAAATTGTTCTATTAACCAACCCGATCCTCGAGTGTTTGTATTAGAGTCTTCTTTATCCCTCGTTTTAACTAACAGCCTGAATAAGGTTTTGCACATCAACTCAACTGGAACAGCGTTTGAACTTTGACTAGGCCACCAGATAATTTTATGCTTCTTTCCACACCAGTGGAAGGCGGGGTTGCAACCTAACGTGGCGCCATGCTAGTCTTAGGCAGGGACGGTTTTCCGTCTCCAAATAAATGGACTACTGTCTTACATGTCAGGAGCTCCACCCTAACCTCCACCTGAACAGTGCCGGAACCGGCCGGTTCTCTGATGATTGTGTTGTAACGGTACGCCTAAATTCCTGGTTCAGTACCTCGTTTTAGTTTCACGTTTAGGTTCATTTTCAGTTCAGTCAGGGGACAAAGTGAAAAAACTTCCAGTAGGGCTGAGTACTACATTTATTTTATCTATTAATCAAATTTTCTGTTTATGAAGATTAAATTTTTGCAAAATCTGCCCAAAATGATGTAAATCCCCCCAGCATCTACCATCTGGTTTTACAAGGATACCTTATAGCTTCTTTCCAGTTGGACTTTAAATCCAGCTCAACTCCAGGACGGAATGACTAAAAGCAAGTTTTTGGAAATATCTTTTGTCACATGCAGTTTCTTTTTAATGAAACACAGGTGGGGAATCAGATTTTGTAATTAAATATAAATAAATATCGGAAATCAGATTTTGTATGTAAAAAAAGTAAATATCGGAAATCAGATTTTGTATGTAAAAAAACTAAATATGGGAAATCAGATTTTGTATATAAAAAAACAATATCGGAAATCAGATTTTGTATGCAAAAAAATATATATCGGAAATCAGATTTTGTATGTAAAAAAACAAAATATATTGGAAATCAGATTTTGTATGTAAAAAAACAAAATATTGGAAATCAGATTTTGTATGCAAAAAATCAATATCAGAAATCAGATTTTGTATGTAAAAAAGCTAAATATCGGAAATCAGATTTTGTATGTAAAAAAACAAAATATCGGAAATCTGATTTTGTATGTAAAAAAAACTAAATATCGAGAATCAGATTTCGTATGTAAAAAAAAGAAAATATCGGAAATTAAGATTTTGTATGTAATTTTCTTTTATTGAAAATCAATTTTTTTATGTAAAAAAACTAAATAACGGAAATCAGATCTTGTATGTAAAAAAACAAAATATCGGAGATCTGATTTTGTATGTAAATTTTTTCATTGAAAATCAGATTTTTTATGTAAAAAAAACTAAATAACGGAAATCAGATCTTGTATGCAAAAAAACTATATCGGAAATCAGATTTTGTATGTAAAAAACTAAATATCGGAAATCAGATTTTGTATGCAAAAAAAAAATATCGGAAATCAGATTTTGAATGTAAAAAAATATATATCGGAAATCAGATTTTGTATGTAGAAAAGCTAAATATCGGAAATCAGATTTTGTATGTAAAAAAACTACATATCGGAAATCAAAGTTTGTATGTAAAAAAAGAAAATATCGGAAATCAGATTTTGTTTATAAAAAAAACTAAATATCGGAAATCAGATTTTGTATGTGAAAAAACTAAATATCGGAAATCAGATTTTGTATGTTAAAAAACCATATATTGGAAATCAGATTTTGTATGTAAAAAAACTAAATATCGGAAATCAGATTTAGTATGTAAAAAAACAATATTGGAAATCTGATTTTGTATGTAAAAACACTAAATATCGGAAATCAGATTTTGTATGTAATTTTTTTTACCGGAAATCAGATTTTGTATGTAAAAAAACAAAATATGGGAAAACAGATTTTTGAATGAAAAAAAACTAAATATCGGAAATCAGATTTTGTATGTACATTTTTTTACCGGAAATCAGATTTTGTATGTAAAAAAAGAAAATATCGGAAATCAGATTTTGTATGTAAAATAAATAAATATCGGAAATCAGATTTTGAATGCAAAAAAACAATATCAGAAATCAGATTTTGTGTGAAAAAAAAAAATAAAATATCGGAAATCAGATTTTGTGTGAAAAAAAAATAAATATCGGAAATCAGATTTTGTATGTAAAAAAACTAAATATCGGAAATCAGATTTTGTTTATAAAAAAACTAAATATCGGAAATCAGATTTTGTATGTGAAAAAACTAAATATCGGAAATCAGATTTTGAATGCAAAAAAACAATATCGGAGATCTGATTTTGTATGTAAATTTTTTCATTGAAAATCAGATTTTTTATGTAAAAAAAACTAAATAACGGAAATCAGATTTTTTATGTAAAAAAACAATATCGGAAATCAGATTTAGTATGTAAAAAAACAATATCGGAAATCAGATTTTGTAAGTAAAAAAACAAAATATCGGAAATCATATTTTGTAAGTAAAAAAACAAAATATTGACAATCAGATTTTGTATGTAAAAAACCAAAATATCGGAAATCAGATTTTGTATGTAAAAAAACAAAATATCGAGAATCAGATTTTGTATGTAAAAAAACAAAATATCGGAAATCAGGTTTTGTATGTAAAAAACGAAATATTGGAAATCAGATTTTGTATGTAAAAAAGCTAAATATCGGAAATCAGATTTTGTATATACATTTTTTTATTGAAAATCAAATTTTTTATGTAAAAAAACTAAATAACGGAAATCAGATTTTGTATGTAAAAAAATAAATATCGGAAGTCAGATTTTGTATGTAAAAAAACTAAATATCAAGAATCAGATTTTGTATGTAAATTTTTTTATTGGAAATCAGATTTTGTATGTAAAAAAGCTAAATATCGGAAATCAGATTTTGTATGTAAAAAAAAGAAAATATCGGAAATCAGATTTTGTATGTAAAAAAAAAATATCGGAAATCAGATTTTGTATGTAAAAAACTAAATATCGGAAATCAGATTTTGTATATAAAAAAACAATATCGGAAATCAGATTTTGTATGCAAAACAACAATATCGGAAATCAGATTTTGTGTGTAAAAAAAAAAAAAATATCGGAAATCAGATTTTGAATGTAAAAAAATATATATCGGAAATCAGATTTTGTATGTAGAAAAGCTAAATATCGGAAATCAGATTTTGTATGTAAAAAAACTACATATCGGAAATCAAAGTTTGTATGTAAAAAAAGAAAATATCGGAAATCAGATTTTGTTTATAAAAAAAACTAAATATCGGAAATCAGATTTTGTATGTGAAAAAACTAAATATCGGAAATCAGATTTTGTATGTTAAAAAACCATATATCGGAAATCAGATTTTGTATGTAAAAAAACTAAATATCGGAAATCAGATTTAGTATGTAAAAAAACAATATTGGAAATCTGATTTTGTATGTAAAAACACTAAATATCGGAAATCAGATTTTGTATGTAATTTTTTTTACCGGAAATCAGATTGTGTATGTAAAAAAACAAAATATGGGAAAACAGATTTTGTATGTACATTTTTTTACCGGAAATCAGATTTTGTATGTAAAAAAAATAAAATATCGGAAATCAGATTTTGTATGTAAAAAAACAATATCGGAAATCAGATTTTGTGTGAAAAAAAAAAATAAAAATATCGGAAATCAGATTTTGTGTGAAAAAAAAAAAAAAAAATATCGGAAATCAGATTTTGAATGTAAAAAAATAAATATCGGAAATCAGATTTTGTATGTAGAAAAGCTAAATATCGGAAATCAGATTTTGTATTTAAAAAAACTAAATATCGGGAATCACAATTTGTATGTAAAAAACCTAAATAACGGAAATCATAACAAATTTGGTATAAAAAAAACCCAAAAACACCAGAAATCAGATTTGGCATGTAAAAAAATAAAATAAATAAGTAATAATAAATACAAAAAATCTGAGTTTTCATTTTTAAGCCCTATCACGCAGCCCTAACTTGGGGTTAACTTGCTACCTGAGCCAGCTACAGGATGTTTCATCAATTCTACGGGTGAAGTGGGAGGGGCTACAGCGTACTGCTAGTCTGGCGGTTTATTCACTGCTGCAGAGGAGCTGTGGATTCTAACCCGGGAGTTTCTTTTGGTTTTATCTGTTCTGATTTTATTTTTCCTTCAGTATGCCTAAAAAGAAATCATAGATTAGGATAAACAACTTAATTTTAGTATTAATGAGGGACACTGCAGTGGAGGCGGAGCTCCTTCTGTTCAGCTTCCAGCAGCTGCTGCCAAACAACGCAGACATAGCTGACCGATTGCGAGGAGAAACATTTCAAAACACATTTTTCCGGCCAGATGTCCAGTCTGCTCACGCTTTATCGCTACGTTTGGAGAACGGTACCAATGAGAGCAGCTAGGTGGGGTCCTTCAGCTCAGTAGCTCACAGCTACTGTCGCTAACAGAGGTTGGTCTGTAGCCGTGGGTTTACAACGTGGCACATCAACCAAGTGAAGCGGACTGGTTTCGACACCGAGCCCAGATGTAAGGTCTCTCAGACGAGGCTACAAATGTGGCAGCTCCTAAGGGGCAGGAAGGTCATCCAAACATTAATCCCCCCCCCCCAAAATAACGTTGTGAAAAGTCTGTGTTTTCCTGAGAGCTAGTGAAGTCTGAACAAAGTCATGTTGATGGATGATCCCTGGTTACTTTGAGCTGATTCCATGACCAGGATAAGTCATGCCTGATTATCCATCAACAGTTTGATCATAGCCTTTTTTTCCTTGAGCTTTCATTGCAACCATTTGGTAAACTGTAATGGCATCTTGAAATATCCCCTTTAAGTTTTGGGTACTACTACAGAAAGAAAAGCAGATAGTGGGAAGGGAATATTTAACAGTAGTTAGACTACTTACATGTTAGTAAATGCACCTAGAGAATATGTCATGTAGAGATCATCGAGGTGCGTCAGCGAGCAGCAGAGATGGACATTTTTTATTACTTTGTGAATATGTTCTCTGATTTCCAGACATCTTTTCGAGAAGAATTTCACTTCTTCTATTGGCTGTATTTATATATATATATATGGACTCTACAGCGCAAAGTGATTTAACGCTGTGGGACTAAAGATCAAGAGAGGAAGATGATGTCTGATTACTATCGATCAATTAAACTTGATTTATAAAGCGCGTTTCATAAAAAATTAAAAGCTGCAGTTCAAAGTGTTTTACAGAATTAAAACTTATCCCATGTATATCACCCCCCTATAATATAACATTAGGAATATGCGATACAAAGTATTGCAAAATATCATGATACTATGACTCAGACTATATATTGTAATTTTTAAAACTTTAACTAATTTAACTGCAGAAAACAAACATTATAAACACTCCAACTTGTTTAATTACTGGATCTAGTTGATCCACTGGAACAAAGAAGGTGAAAACTTCCAACTACCAGTCAGACTTTTAATTTTATGACTAAAATTACTGTCATTATTAATCGTTCAATTCAAATTCTTAAGAAATAAAAATCAATACTTTGCTTTTAAATATCAATACAATATCGTGACATAAAATATATTGCGCTATATTGGCATGTCGATATTTTCTTACGTCCCTAGAACGGTTTGTCTTGTAATCTGGCCCATTTGCTTATAAAACCTCATCTTTGTTTACGAAGAAGAAACAAATTTCTCCACAGCACCAGTTAACAAGAAATCGCGGTTCTTTATCATCGGAAGCAGGTGTTAAAGCTCCTGCTCTTTATTAAAAAACGTGCAGGTCATAACGTCTCTGCTAGCAGGAGGCCGGGCTGAGTTTGTTTACAGAGTCTCATCTGTTGCTGGCTAAAGGGCATCGTGGTTAAGCCTCAGTGGAAACTCTGTACGCCTCTGTGTTGAACACGGATACACATATCGCTCCACTCTTAGTGAAACACGCACCGCGGCGCTCAATGCGTTGCTTCCTGCTACGGATAAAAAGCTAGCTGGATAACCAGCAGCTAACTCACCACCCCAACGCCCAGAGAACAGGAGATCTGATGCAGATCCAGACAGTCGCTCATACTGACGGAGAACGGCACGACTTTATCCGAGAAACACAGAGGTGGGAGAAGAACGGGGTTCTTTCCTGTCGTCCTTCAGCCTCCTGGAGGAAGACGAGGAGGAGCTGGAAGGATCGGATCAGGAGGAATAATCTGGGCAGCCATTGGCTGAGAGCTGGAGGCTCTTAACGCCTCGACAGCTGAAGCTCTGTGTCCCTTAAGCCCCGTCTGCATTCCTCTGCAGCTCTGCCCTCTCAGTTTACCTCCATCCCCGCTGCTCTCAGTGAACTCACCTGGCAGTCAAAGTCCTGCAGGTTACTCCCATTCTGCAACAACAGAGAGCTCCCATTAATTACTCGGCTACCAGAAGCGTCCCTTCCTCTAACCGTCCGGCTGATTCCCTCATGATTTACTCACCTGTCCTGTAAGCAGAGGTTTGATCTCGGTCAGCTGCACGTCATGAAGCTCCTCCATAGTCAGAGCGGTTCGCCACCAGTCAGCCTGGAAGAAGACGCCTGAAACGGGAGAGGAAGGTTCAGTTTAATCGCCCAGAAAGCGCCAGAAAGCGGCCGCAGCTGCATCAAATCAGGACGCAGCTTCTTCCTCTGATTATATGCAATCCAAAATGTCAAAGGACTTTAATTGCATCGGTTGGACTGCATCTTTAAATGCGACTCAGACATTCATCTTGGGGCGCAACTAGGTCCATTTACTTCTCAATTTTTGGTTTTCTCTAAGGCAATAGGAATAAATTTGAGGTTTGATATTTAAATTAGTAAATTATTTTTGTCTTTAAAAACTTGTGAAAAGTTTGGTGACTTTTGGAGCCAACCAAAAACAGCTGTGTGCGTGAAATGATCGTAAAATTATTTTATGACCACATTATGAATTTGAGGGATTAGATTAAGTTAATTTCTGTTTATGTCAAAGGTATGAGAAATTATTGGTTGATTTTGATCCAGATTTTTTTCAAAGAAATCAAATCTGAAGTACGACAGCGCATTAGGGCCATCGTTAACAAAAGAACACATAATTTGGAGTACGTTTCCGTCCAAAAAAACTCAAATGTTGAGATTAAAGTCAAATATTTTCCAGAAAAAAAAAAAGGAAATTCTCCGTCACAAAAGTTTTTAGGATTATGAGTTAAAACAGAAATTTTGAGATTAATTTCAGATAGAGTTTTTGGGACGGAAATTTACTCCAAAATATTTTTTTTTGGTTTACATTGGCCCAATACTCCGTCATAGTCTTAGGACCATTGTAGTAAAAAAACAACACATTTCTGGAGTAATTTTCCACCTAAAAATTGCAGACATTTTCAGATTAATACCACATGTATTTAAAAAAGAAAAATGTGAAAATGTTCTACTTTAGAATAGCTAATAATTTGCAAGAGAAAACTCAGAAATGTTAAGATTAATTTAAAACATTTTCCATAAAAAAATATTTTTTCTTATTTTTTTGTCGAAAATGTGTGAGGAAAAAAATCTATTTCAATGATTATTGGCACATATTTTTCATACATAAACTATGATAATTTCTGACATTGTAAAGTCACAAATTATGAAGAAACACATTTGCATTCCTTTTTTTTCATTAAAATAAACTGAAAACGAACCAAACCTTAACTTTTGTGTACCATTACTACTAAAAATAGTGTATTCAGTCAGAAGCCTTTTTAGATCCCCTGATCATGACTGCTACAGGAGATCATACCTTATCTTTACATATATTGTAATTATTAATGTACAATTGAACTGTAAAACAAGGTTCCTGCAGGTTTCTTCAAGTTAAATTCAAGTCTTTTAAGACCTTTTCTATTTAAAAAATGAATATTATTTTTGACCAGGCTTCGTTGCTTTCTCAACTATCGGTTCTGCCAACCTTTATTTATGCCTCCCTAATTGATCAAAAATAATTTTGGTTGACAAATTATGAAAAAATGCAATACAGAAAAAATGTTACGACCTATATATCAAAATAGAAGTCTTTTTAAATGTTTTTTTATTTCCAAATTCATAAATTCAGTGCTTTTAAGACCCTGTAGAAACCTTGTATAATGTGGGTGGTGATAAAACTCCACAAACAGTTTGGAAATGATCTTTCAAGGCTTTCCAGGTTGATTTTGTTCCTCTAACTGCTGATGGCTTTCCGCCCCGGCTTGGTGTTAACGCGCACATAGCTGGACCAGTCTTCCCATTAACTAGAGAGGGGGCAGGGGTGTATGGAGGGTTGACCTACTGGTGCAGCTGGAGCTCTGAGGACGGGTTAGCGGGCCGAACTGGCTCAGCTGTCCGCCCACATCAGCGCACAAAGAGACACGATCGGATGGTAACGTAACCTCCACAGGCAGGGAGCCTTAGCAACCAACGGTTACCATGGGAGACGTCTTCTCCCGCTCGCTCGGGCGGACGCGCGCGCACGTACACACACACACACACACCTGTAACCCGAAACATCGTCAACATGTAGGCGAGCTCCTGTATAACAGAACCAAACCGTTCTCCAAACGAACCCTCTCATTTACCGATTAACTCTAGTAACGACCCCTCGGTTGTCAGGTTTAACCAGCCTACCAGTGGTTACCATGTAAGCAGTCGCTGGTTAACCGATGTTACCGGAGTTTTTCCCAACACACACACGCACACACTCACCGTCGCTCGGGGCCGCTCCTGAAGCGGGTCGGTAACCGATCCGGTCTGATCCGGTTTGGCAGCGGGTAACCGTTGGTAACCAGCGGAGTTGGTTAAATCTGGTCGCGAGGCTCGTCTCGTTCTACTGCAACACGCGGACGGTTTGTGGGGGAGGAGCTACGTCCGAAAGCTAAACATAAGGGCGGGGCCAGAAGAGGATGAAAGGGCGGGGCCTAAATGTTTACCAGCTATTCTGAAGAACAACAACTTAGGGCTGATTTAGGTCAGTCAGTTTAGTTCAAATAAATAATCTTAAGATTTTAAATAAATGTCCTAGCTACCATATCCTAATTTAGTAATCCACTTATCATTTTTAATTTTATTTTATGTATTTTAATATATTGACCTATTGACAGTTGAATATACAATAATTTACCTAAATTTACTTTTGATTTCATCCGGAACTTGAATTAATCTTCCCAGATTTCCAGTTGAAACGTAATATCTACAATGAATATTTGATTAAACTGTTTTTACAGCTTTTTTAATGCTAAATTTCTGTACATTATATGTTCAGATGTCTGGTTGTTGCGTTCCCAAAATCATCTATAAAACATCTAGACGTTAGAACCTCAAGGACATATGAAATTTAGGATTTTATGATTTATTACAAACCTAAAATACTGAAGCTTAAACTTTGAGATTGTGTTAAATTAAGAAAGATTAAGAAAACATAAATATTAATCATTGTCTTGATATCTTTGTAAAAACGCTGAGATACAAAGTCATAGTTTAGAATTATTGAATGAATATTTGAAGGGATTTAATACCTCTTTTTCAAAACAACAGGAGTCTGAATATATTTTACAGTTTTATCTCTCCGCTCCGTCTGTAGATGGTTTTGTTTTCCCACTGAGGAACCGAACAAACACTCCTCCTCTCATTCAGATTGTGGCCCAGTGGGCCGGAGTGTGTGTGCCACGCGCTTTCGCCCTCTGGCAGGAAACATCCGTGTAAAAATACACAGTGGGACCATCTGCTGCAACGGACAGAGACACTGTTATTAGTGGAAACACAGGAACACACACAGTGCATGGAAACCATTGGCTAGGACTGTGTTGTTCCTCCACAACTGTACACACTAAATACAGGCAAACTGTACTGTAATATTTATATCTAGTCATGTGATCAGAATGCTTTGTGTTTTTCCTCTTTAGTTTCTCTACAAATTTGGTTTGGGATCAGTTATATTATTGATTTCCTAAAGATTTATTTAAGCTTCTGGGACTAACTTTATATTTGTCAGAGATAAACATTTGCTTGACGATCTAAGACATTTAATGGGCGACTAATGGCAGCTGTATAATCAACCTCTACAGAGAAAATGGGGAAACTTTAAAAAAAAGTTTTATCTGAAGTGATTAGAAGTTGAGCTTTTATTGATCTCGCTCTCTCTGGAGTTTAAAAAGGCCTTTATGACTCCATTTTGTGCACCAGCGCGGGTAATTGATGCAGATACAGCCCCAAAAATGATAATAATAGGGATGAAATTTTTCACTGAGCTTCAAAAAAACATGCAGACAGATTAGAAATATCCCTTAAATGGAAAGCATGAACTTTTCATCTTTCCTTGAGTCAGTGTTTTTTACTTTCAGTTTGATTTGAATGTCTTGACCACAAACATCCAGGCGCTTCTACTCAAAAACAAACTTGGCAAAAATGATAAAAAAATGAGGTTTTTTTTTAGGAAAAATAATTAAATTAAATAATTTCCCTTTTATATAGAAACCAAATATTAAAATATACTGTATTTAATGTTTAATGTGTAGTTAAAATATTGCTTGTTTATCAACGAAGAGGTAAAGAGAAAAAGCGAATTTTTAATTTTTATTTTTTTTTATTCCTGTTATTTTTGTGGCTCCAGAATCTGGCTGTAGGTTCTCACACAACCGCTGGTTCTGAATCAGTTCCGTACGGGTTATATAACACTTCGGATCACCCCGGAACAAAAATAAATGTAGGACAGTTGGAGGTGTGATGGAAAAACTAAAGTTTGCAAGAACGTCTTCATAAAAAAATCAGGTGAAAGTCACCAAAAAGTAACACAAACGCACACAAAAAAAACCGCTGCTTTGGCAACTAAATTTGGGATGATGTTTAGGTGCTTGAAAGGAACGTTAACGCAGATCCTTCCTTCCTCCCAGCAGCTGTTAAGACTCCAGAACCGTCATGGCTCCCAACAAACTCAATCTTTACATCTCTGCTGTAATTATGCGCCATTCGTCTCAGCTGAAAAAAAAACAACAAAAACGTTCCTGCTGCCGTTGCACACCTCTGTTTACATATTTTATTCTTCACTTTTTTTAAATACTCTGCTGTTTATAATGCACAAATACACATGTGCATTTTATAAATATTTTCTAACCTATCCACCTCAGCTGCATATATATTTTATCCAAATATGCAATTTTTATTTCACCAACAGCGCAGTATTTTAGTGTTATTTTGTTCTTGCTGTCCAATATATTATTTCTAATTCAGTTGATTAATATTTTCTTGTCGCACTTTGCTGATTTTGGCCCTAATTTTCCCACCCTTTTACAAAGTAGGTTTCTATTCTGAGCTACAGATGAAGTTCTGTCCAAAGAAGGAGCTGCTTTTCCAATCAAGGTTTAAACATTCCTTTTCAGAACTGATCATATTCACCATTATTTAAAGGTTTTAAAATGTCTCAATTCCTAAATTATAACACCTGAAAACTGGAACCTAAAGTCACAGGTATTCAGACAAGTCTTAAAGCTCCTAATGATTTTTTCATGTGTTGGAGAAGATCCATTAATGTGGGATTAACCACTGATCTAATGGGAAACCTTTAAGTTTGTGCGCTCATGGTCACAGAAAAATATAAAAGTGCATATCTCTGATTCAGGTTCATGTTTCCAGACTCATGAAACAAAACAATAAACAGCAGACAGCTTGCAGCAGATTATGTTTCAACATTTTTATTCAACGGAAGAATCTCTGAAAACGAGAAGCTTTAAACTAAGTGAAGAGAGAAAGTTTGACGGGTTTCCAGGTTCAGACGCAGGTGAGCTTTTCATAAAGTCAAAGATGAACATCTAGAAGCTAAACCGCTGATCGACTGAATCAGACCTGAACTGAAAAAGTGTTGAATACATTTTACGTTTTTATTTTCCAGGATAAATCTACTTTCCTCTCTGAAAAAAACACACACAATCCATCCTAGATTGAAAGCCATCCGTCTATCAAAATAAATCTACATGTTTTTACAGTTCGTTTTTCTGTACAAGCGTAGAAACATTCAGATTAACATTTGTACATTTCAGAGCTGCTCGTGTCGCGACAAAAGAACAAATAAAGCGTCTCTTTCAGTCCAAGGCTCCTCTGAGAGAACCTCATAAAAGCACCGATCTAAAGAAGATAAAACGGATCAGTAAAACACTGAATATGAAATGTGGGAGAATCCTCTTCATTAAAACTAACTCTAAATGGAAATCACAGGAGTAAAACTGCACTAACACACGAAAAGGTTTGAGTTGTAACCAGACTGTATGCAAGACGGCAACGCTACTGCTGGATCTGCTGCTGACGTGCCTTAAAAGGCAAAACCATAGCATCGCTAGTGGTCAGCGGCTGTCAAAGTTCAAGAGTTTAGTGTGACATTTTGCAGCTGGAGTCACCCTCAATTCACACAAAATATAATTTTCTGAATTATATATATAATTTTCACATCAAAAAACCAGATCAACGGCTTCGCCGGCAGAAAGTTGAGGATGCGAAACGAGAACTCGGCCGAAATTTGTCAAAAATCACCAAGATGTGATATCCTGAAGATCAACATATGCTAAAACGTTTTAGTTAATGTCATCAGGTTGTATTGCTTTAAAATGGGGGACAAAAAGTGTTAAAAATATTCATCATGTTCTCATTTTTTGTACTGCTGGGGGGGTTAAGTGAAGAAAACCCCAAACACCCGATGATGACATTCAGATTTAAGAGTTGTTACATGATGGGAGGCGGCTCTACTCCAATAACAAGGCCCAGAGCAGACCTTGTTTATTTAGATGGCTGAAAAAACGACCAATCACGGTAAAGAAATTCAAGGTTGGATAAAGGCGGCTGCATTTACAGGTGAAAGAAGAAAAAAGTCACCAGGTTTCAGATACGGTTAGACGATCCGGGGTCGATCTGAGTTGAGATTAAACCCGTCCCGATCATCCTTACTCAGTAAAAACGTCCGTGCTGCCGTTTCATCCTGGACCGGCGGGACGGAGGCTGCTGCTCGGCGGGAAATGTCCCAGTAAACACCCAGCGGGACCATCTGCTGCGGTGACCCGCTGGATTTGGCCCTCATCCTCTAAACGAGCCTAATTCTGATCCCAAACTGGCGTAAAAACAGGAAAAAAAACCTTTTAAATAAAGAAATCTGTCGCCCCCTGCTGGCCATCAGTGAGGAGTGGAGCCGGCCCAAAGCAGAAGCGAACTAATCCGTTGCTTAGGGCCCCCAATAAATGATGGAATTGAACAGAGGCTAGACATGTTAAAATTTATGAAAATGTGAATATTACTGCATTTTATGTAAAAAAAATAAAATAATTTATGTAGATAATTTACAAATGATCAATTGGGTAAATTTTGGTGTAGTAATTAGGCAAGTTTCTTTGTAACTAAATATTTTATTATGTTTAAAATAAAAATTCACCTTCCATTCCAAAATAAAAAATGTTGCAAAAATATTTTAAAAAAATACATTTAAAGAAATAAAAATGCATATACTCTACCGTTTAATTTAGAAAAAAAAATGTATATTAAAAAATATAAGTCAAATCAACATAAAATTTAAAATGAATTAATATTAATTGTTTGATTGTTGTGTAACCATTGTTACAATCTAATGCTTTAGTTTAACCTTTCTATTTCTCTTGAGCTTCAGACTGTCTTAGCAAATATGAACAATTACCTCGGATTTTTAGGAGCTAAATAATTTAAACTTTCTCGGATTAGAACTAATTTTGATTGAAACGCTGTTTTTGTGGGTAGTGGTTTTAACAGAAAGTGGACCCCTGAGTTAAAATCTGCTTAAGGCCCCATTAGAGTTTGGGCCGGCCCTGCTGAGGCGTTCAGGAGTGATGCATACAGTCTGGTCACAGTTGATGTGACTGTCGGGGAAACTAAAATAAAACTATAAAACTCATCATCGTTTGGTTTTTTTTTCTTGACAAACAGGCAATAATTACAGTTGCTATTAACATTAGTGCAATTATAAAATCTGGATTAGAAAAGGATCTGTGTTCATGTTTGAACTCCATGACCGGCCAAATCTGCTGGTGGCGACCGACCAATCAGAGGACACGACCCGTGGTCCCTTTTAGGTCCGGGTCGAGTCAAAGTTCTTCCAGCAGGCGGGCCGAACAGAACCAACTCACAGAGCGGATCAGTGGCGGACTGCCAGGCGTCTCAAGGTGCACAGGTCGCTCAGCAGTCGTCTGATTCGCTGTTTGAGCTGCGGGAGGCGGGACAGAGGGTCAGGAGGTTCCAGCTCTCCGGAGTGGTCCAACCAGGACTCCAGAACTGCGGGAAGAAAACACGTTTAAAAAAAAAAAATATATATTTCTCATCAAAGCAGAAACGGGGCCTGGTTCTGCCTGGTTCCTGGTTCTGCGTTACCGTCCAGCTCCCGCTCGATCAGGTCCATCATGGCGCCTATCTGGTGATGGAGCGACTCCACGTGGTCCAGGAGGTTGAGCCGGCACTGAGCTGTAGACGCCGCCGCCGCCGTCTGCCTGAGGGGGGGCTCCACGGCGCCGTCAGAGTGGTTCTCTGGTTCCATGCTGAGGAGGAAGCGGCCGTCTGAGTGGGTCACGGTGCCGGAGTCCTTCCTCAGATCCTCAGGCTTCGTCTCCTTCAAACAAAACACCTTCAGCGTTTAAAAGCCAAGATTTACCGTATTTAGCTGAGGTTACCACCAATGCTTCTGTGGGTTTTGGACTTTCTCAATTCACATTGTTTAGTTTGTTCTATCACTTTTTTCTCCCTCTTTCTGCCATCCTGCGGGTGTAGGAGCAGACTAAGTTTTCTTGTATCTTCTTTGTTCTCCTTCCTCGCCATCTTCAACACATCTTCTCCCTATTCCATTTTTTTTATGTCCCTTCATTGTTGGAGATTCTCAGTAATCCATTACATAAAAATCTTGAGAGTTTAAATAAAGATAACTGGGCTTTTCTTGTCTTAAAAAAGGTTTTGTCTCTCATCCAAGAGCTTTCTTCAGTACAGAGCTGGGGGTATCAGATTCATTAGTCTAAACGCTGATGAGGCTATAACGCTTATTTAAGCTCTAAGCAATCATTGGTGGAAACGACCCTAATCGTGTAACTAAGCGCTGGTCTATGTGTGAGTTTCTGTGAAACTTCTCTCTGTAATATCACCCATTGAAAGACAATCTTTCTGTCATTAGAACACTACAGCATCGAGCCGAACATGTCCTTACAAAGAGGGAAGGACTCCAAATTTGTGCATTCCTTAATTGGGCGTCAAAATGTCTAGGAGGTAATAGAAGCTGTAGGGGAGGAGAATAGGAGATTGAAAAACGTAGTCATCCCATGTGTGGCTGCAGTTTCTGAGAAACTAAGAAAGGACATTTTGTAAATCTGGTAACACTCTCAGGCAAAGACTGGTTCATCCCAAGGACAACACACCCAAACTGGCGCTCTCACGGTTAGTCGATTCGTCACGACAGCGTCGACGAGTAAAATTATCAACAAAAAACTTCAGTAATCGACGTTATCGCTTATTTTTTTTAAGCTTTGTTTTTTCTCTTAAAACGGTCGCCGTCCCTTTATCTGCTGCCTGTCTGCCCCTAACAAACATGCGCAGTTGTGCCAATCGGGCTCAGCTGCAGCTTAGGAAAGCTTTAACAGCAGTTAGCCGACAATGTAGCTCTAACATTCTGGAGAGTTTTATTGAATAAAAAGAGAAGCACGTGTAATGTAAAATTCTTTCCACAGCAGTGATGTTTGAGCTTCTTAAAGGGAAAACCCGCTGTGGCTGATGATAAACACCTCTGGTAGCTAGTTAGCTTGTTAGCTGCTAACGTTAGCATCAACAGTAGAGCCATTTTCTCTTTTTACCTTCTCTCCTTGGTATCCAGGGTTATTCATAGATTGATGTAAATGTCCAGATTCTCTCATATCACGTCCTCTACAGCCTGAGCTGCTGCTTAGAGGTTCTGGTTCTGATCCGTTTATACACAGATCAGCCGCTAACAGGACATCAAGGTGCAGCTGTTGCAACAAAAAAACTGCTGCTTATTCTTATTATTACATTAAAATACTTATTTTGTCAGAATGTAACGTTTACTCTGACTGTAGAGGTTAAATATCTGTGGGTAGGAACGATCTTTCTGGAAGGATTCTGTAGTTTGGATGGAGCTCCTGACTGAAGAGGCTGTAGTATTATTTGATAGCTGCAACATTAACAGCGGTGATTTCATTATCATTAGCATAACTCATTTGTCTGCTGGAACACTGTTTTACTTTTTATATAGTTTATAAATGTTAAATAAGCTTTCATCTTAAAAATCCATATTTTAGATACTACTAAACACTTCGTGGTAAGACGCAAATAGAGCAGCTGCTCCTGCAATACCATGAATTTTAAACGTGATCCGATTAGTCGATTAATCGAATGAAAACACACATATATTTCAAAATATTTTTATGTTATACATTTTTTCCCCCCCATGTTTATTCAAGATAATATGGCAAGTTGTGAGTGTTGGGGCGGCGCCCTAGCGCCCTCTATTGGCCAGCCGCCACTGATTAATACTCTAAATGGGCTTAGTTTTGGAGCCAAATGTTGGAGTTGGAGTTCTGTTTTTTTTTTTTAAGAGACAAAAAGCAAATGATCATTTTGATCATTTTACAGCCATAACATTTTCGTTATGCATGATTTGTTTTGATTGTTTAAAAATGTGAAATAATTATCCGATTAATTGATTAACCGATCGATAACGTGATAGATTAATCGATTGCAGAAGAATCAATAGCTGCAGCGATACTTACCCACTCAGATTGCTTAGAGCAACACGTGATAGTGTTGTAAGGAATAAATATGGCCCCATTTATGCGCATTAACAACACGAACCTTTAGACTTAGAACTCCGATACTCCCAGTCCAGTTTTTCAGAAACGTAGGAGCATCTTGGATGAGAAAGGAAACGTTCTCAGGACAACAAGGAGGGTCCAGTTGCTTTCTTGAAGCTGATCTGCTTCCAGCCTCTACCTTCTCCTCGGCGTCTCCCATCAGCAGCTTCTCCTCGGCCGTTTCCCATGGTGCCTCTGGTTTCTGGTAGCAGTGTTCGCTGCTGACGTAACAGATGGGGGCCTCGTCCTGCCGGCTGGGCGTCAGCTTCAGCGTCTCCTCCCGTCTCCACGGCGACCTCCACAGCTGGAGGTCGGGGTGGGACGGAGAGCTGTGCGGACGGAGACAGACGGAGAGCGCATTGAGCGGGGACGTTTCTGCTGATGGCGGAGGACGGAGGACGATTCTACTCACTGTAACAGGCGGATCTTCAGCTGCAGGCCACTGAGGACCTGATGGAGGCTGTGGGTGTGGGCCAGCAGGCGGCTGGTGTGGGAAATCTTTGAGGCGTTGATCTCAGAGTAGTTCTCCTTCACAAACGACAGGCCGAACATACGACCAGAGATCAGCAAATCAGGCTCTGAGAGGAACCGCTGGGCCCGCCTCCAACCTGTAGAGGAGGAACCAGAAGAGAGGGGGACATGGAGGAACTATCAGAGGAAGGGTGTTTCTTTGGACTTTACAGCCTCATGAAGTTGAGCTGAAGGTTCCCTCCTAACTAAAGTTCATTTCTACCTAAAGGTCCCTCCTAACTAAAGTTCCCTCCTACCTGAAGTCCCCTCCTCTCCTACCTGAAAGTTCCCTCGTACCTAAAGTTCCCTCCCATCCTACCTCCAGTTCCCTCTTTTTTCAATTTCCTTCTTATCTAAAGTTCCCACTTTAGACAACGTTCCCTCTTATCTAAAGTTCCCTCCCTTCTACCTAAAAGTTCCCTCCCTCCTAAAGTTCCCTCTCCTCTTACCTCAAGTTCCCTCCTACCTGAAGTTCCCTCCTCTCCTGCCTGAAAGTTCCCTCGTACCTGAAGTGGCCTCACACATAAAGTTCCCTCCCTTCTACCTCTAGTTCCTTCCCGTCCTACCTGAAGGTTCCCTCTTAGCTAAAGTTCCCTCCTCTCATAAGTGAAAGATCCCTCTTACGTAAAGTTCCCTCCTACCTAAAGTTCCCTCTTAACTAAAGTTCCCTCCTACCTGAAGTCCCCTCCTCTCCTACCTGAAAGTTCCCTCGTACCTAAAGTTCCTCTCCTACCTGAAAGTTCCCTCTTATCTAAAGCTCCCTCCCTTCTACCTAAAAGTTCCCTCCCTCCTACAGTTCCCTCTCCTCTTACCTCAAGTTCCCTCCTACCTGAAAGTTCCCTCTTATCTAAAGTTCCCTCCCTTCTACCTAAAAGTCCCCTCCCTTCTACAGTTCCCTCTCCTCTTACCTCAAGTTCCCTCCTACCTGAAGTTCCCTCACACATAAAGTTCCCTCCCTCCTACCTCTAGTTCCTTCCCCTCCTACCTGAAGGTTTCCTCCTAACTAAAGTTCCCTCCTACCTGAAGTTCCCTCCTCTCCTACCTGAAAGTTCCCTCGTACCTAAAGTTCCCTCCTAGCTGAAGGTTCCATCCTACCTGAGGTTTGCCTGCAGTAGTAACAGATGTAGTTGAGAGGAACGTTGTCTTCATATAAACCCATGCAGGTACCATGCTGCCAGCAGAGACACGACTCACACTGCAGAGACACACAGGCAGAATCAGCGATGACAGGATGAGAAACTCGTCTCCTAACAGCTTTCTTCTGGTATTCCTACTAAATTGTTTTCATATCCAACAACAGTTTTCACATAAATATGACATTTATTAAGGGGAGCCTAAGGCTCCGCCCCTTCCGGTCGGCCTGTGGTTCACCTAACCAAAAAAAAGACTGAAAGTCAGTAGAGCGCTGAAATTTAAATAATTATTGATGCGCGTTTTGAGTGCGTTAGTCTTCTGATTTGTTTGCTTGAATAAATTAACGATAGCTGGCACATAAAATCCTGACTGAGACTCCATGCTGGCTCTATCTCCCCCAGCATAGCTGCTATCGTCCACATGGCCAGATTTATTTATAGAGGTTTTCTCCGTGTTTAATGCTCCTTTCTTCATCCTGGGAGAAGGAAAAGAAGCTTGCTAAACTAATTTTTCTCCCTCTTCATTTTTAGTCAGCTACGTGTTTTCAAACAAAACCTAAAGTAACTTTTCCCACCACTGGAAAATTAGCGTTTTCTCAGCATCAAAATTTAATAAAATCATATTCCATTTCACAAAAGAAAATACATACAATAAAATTCTTGGTGTGAATACTTGAGTTTATTAATCATAGAGGACATGAATGAAGTAGTGCCTCAACATTGATGGCATTTTGTTACTGTAAGCCAGAAGCTGGTTGCAAATAACACACTGTAACTACAAAACCAAAAAGATGAACAAGGATGGCTTTTTATGGGATAAGTGTGTAATTATTCTACACATATGAACACTTTTCATATTTAAACTGTACAACTTCTCACGTTTCCATTGAATTATGTTTTTAAATTCCCTTCCTCCTTCCTAACACTCGTATTTCGCTTTATGCATGCTTTTACAAAAATAAAGTAATGCAAAGTCAAAACAACCTTACATTAAAAAGGATAGAACATGCCAAATTCATATTTTTCTTTCTTTACGAAGCCAAACTGAAAATTCAATAAAAATTTTTTTATCAAAATAAAGTTTTTAGCAATGACGAGGACAGTAAAAATACAAACCTAGAATTCATTTTAATTATAAGGAATGACAAATGAACATATTGTCTAAAAAGCTCCGGTCCATGTATGGCATGAAGCTTAATATTCTACTACTTACTAAAAAGTTACACATTTTTAAGAAAACGTTTACTATTCACTTGAAATGTTCTTTTTGTGGTTATTTTTATTAATATTTTAGATTTTTAGCCATTTGTTGTAACAAGCAGAGACGAAAATAAACTTGTCTTCCAATTCATTGCGTTTTTTTGTGTGCTGGAAGTATCAGCATTGGTACCTGGTATCTGCAAGTACTCAGATCCAAGTATCGCTTCGAAAATAAGTGGTATTGTTGGATCCCTATTCACCAGGAAATATTAGGATCATTATTGAATAAGTTTCATTACTTTTGCACATGAAATGCTAGCAGTTACCTTTCACTTACATTGTTTGTGCTAAGCTAAAGCTAACAGGATATAATATAAATGCCATATAATCTAAAGCATGTGCGACAACAATATGTATTGTGGTATATATATTTTTTCTTTATATTTATGACTGCTTCTGAACATTCTCAATTTTCCAAACACGTTGCAGCAGAACAACTTCAAAACGGTTCAGAATGCTTATTTCAAGAAGATTGAATGTGCAAAATACATTTAAAGAAAGGATTCAATTCTTTTTCCAAAAAATTGCAACCAAAAAATAGTGAAAAAATAAATAAAGATGAAGATATTTTTGATAAAATAAAAGCTAAATATTATAAAGATGTATATAATGTATATAGATCAAAATTCTCTGCTTTCCTGATTAGTTATTTATGCATTTTAATATCGCACAAAGAGAAACCAGCAGATATTTGAAGTAAAAATGCTTCAACTTCAACAGGTTTTTTTCCCAAATAAACGAAAAGCAACAAACTTTAATCTTTGAATATCTATTGAGAAGACAAAAATTGAACATCAGTATCTGTGCGTACCTCGCACAAAGTATGTAGGCACAGCTTGATGACGTCATCAAAATGCACAACGGTATGGCGGTGTAGCCATAATCTCTGCCTTTGGCTAAATTTAAATAATTTCTATATTATACGTTTTATATTTCCCATTACTAGATACGATTTTCTTTCTTATTGCAACAATGCTAAATTTCCCATAGCGTTGCAATATCCATTTAATGGCTCAACTTAAACCCATTTTACTCTACATTAAATGAAATTGTTGCCTCCGTTTATTAAAATAAATGACTGAGAAGTTTTCCTAAACTCAAAGTTGTAGGGATTGTGAAAGTTAAAGCTTAATACGGACGGTTAATGCACTGTGTGTGTGTGTGTGTGTGAGTTACCTGAATCATAAAGTCGTTCTCCTCGTCCACCTCACACACACACCTCACCACCTCACAGTCATCCGTCTCCATAGAAACGGGCCAGGACGTGTCCTCCCCGCTCTCGGCTGTCAGCGTCGACCAATCGCTGCCGTCGTCCACTGGAAGCAGAGAAATAAGGTTCAATGAACCCAATCTGCGTTCTTAAAGGAAAAAACAGTGAATATTTTTCCTACCGTGGGGGTGTGAAAGCTTCACAGTGATGGGCGGTCGGTCCGACGCCTCGTCGTCGCTGCTGTCGAATCCTGCTGAGAGGGCAGAAACGGAACAGGCTAGAGGTCGCATCAAAATATAATAAATACTGTTGACACCTTCGGGGTTTGAACAAAATGTGGAGAGAGAAAAAAGAAAAATAAGGAACACCCTGGTTCAGTTCTAGGCTGGTCCCTTTCTAGAGATGCAGATCTGGGCCCTGATTTATCAAACGTTCCTAGAATCTGTCCGGGATTCTATCCTGAGCATGAAATTTAGATCCCTCGTACAAACAGTCGGATAAGTCCTCCGCAGTCATCTGTTGATAAATCTCACGTGTGCGTACCTAGGAGCTAGTGGCATTTGCAGACAGAAACGCCTTCAATTAACCATATTTGGCGACACCACTTCCTCTGACACATGCAGGAAATCCTTTTGTTTTGCCCGAAAACAAGGGCCAAGATACGAAGAAAATATCAAGGTGAAACCACGGTTGGTACAAAAAAAAAAAAAATTTGTGACGGAGAGACTGTCATAGTTGACTCAGATAGTTTTTGCCCTCCGTTATCAGTGATTTAAAAAAAATAATATTTTATTTAACCCCTATTTAACCAGGGAATTCCTTTGAGAACAAGTCTCTTTTTGCGAAGGAGCCCTGGCGATGGAGGCCGCCATAAAAGTTCCAAATAAAATACAAAATATAATAAATGCAATGAACATACAGACATGATACATTAACAGTACAATGATTCAACAAACGTTAGGGAGTAAAACAGTATAAAACATCCAACATTGTCAGCATAAACATCCTAATTTGGAAAGCAGGGACGGGCGCCGATTGTGCCATCAAAATGTTTTAGCTTAAGGTCATTTTGTTACAGCTTCCTGCTTCATTTCTCTGCTTCATGTCGTTCGTCAGCCGTTATATTCCTGCTGCAGACACGAAAAAAAAAATGTGGCCAACAATCGTTTCATTTGCTCTTATTCACTTCTTTGGAAATCCTTAACTTATCAGAACAAATTAAATCAGTTAAATTTGCTGTTTGGCTCCATCAGCTCAGGGGGAACCAATAAAGGAGAACTCTGCCAGGGAGAAAGTGATACAGGCAGTAAATTATGGAGGACCAAAACTGACATAGTTTAACATAGTTTATGCTTTTTTCTATGTGCATTTTCATAAAGAAAAAAATATATATTTTTGTTTTTCCTTTTCCTTATATTGTGCATGCCTGCGCTTTTGACCGTTTCAGGAGAACACCTTGTTTGACAGGAAGTGAAGTCCTACCAAAGATGCCTGAGACGATTGCAGGAGAATTAAAGGCACGTTGCAATATTAGCTGAAAGTAATATTGACATTTTGAGTGAGAGGCTAACCCAGTTAGCTGCAGACACGAGTGATGAAGCCGACTCGTTAAGGTAAAGTATAAAAAGGAGACGAGGGAATGCAAAAAACAAGGAATGCATGCATAAGGAGAAGGAAAAACTAAATATACACATTTCTGCTTTTACTTTTAATTATGTCAGTTTTGGTCCTCCATAGTAAATACGATATTCACCATTACTAAAACTGGTATCCAAATGAGATACTCCGATCTCGTGGTGTCGATATTTTGGTGTTATCTTTCACCAGTTCTACTGCTGATAATTGAACATTTTAAGCGAAAATGTTCATTTTTTAACTACAAATTGAGTTAGCTAGATAAAAGGAATGTTATTCGTTGTGTCTTCTTGTTCAGTAAATTTCAGTATGGAATTGAATGTGAAATATGACAACACTAGTTGGGAGAGTGGCTCCTGTTGGTCTGGAATCGAACTGAAACCACTGAAACGTCGCTCAGCACAGCAAGGCTGGATGTGTGGAGGAGATCCAGATCATTCCTTACCCGACTGGCTCTTTTTCTTCTTCTTCTTCTTTTTCTTCTTCCTCAGTTTGACTCGCAGGAAGTGCTTCCTCTCCTTCCTGGCCTGTCCTCCTGCTTTCTCCTTCCTCTCCTCCTTCCCCAGCTCTGCACACAGAAACGAGGCTCGTTTTGCGCCGCAGACGTCCGTCTGTGAGCGACCGGGCTCTGACCCACCGGTTCCCGCGATGCTCCGCTCTCTGTCGTCGCGGCGACAGCTGCCGGTGTGGACCTCGGCCTTCTTTCTGGACGGCAAATCGCCTCCTTCGGAGGAGGACCTCTTCCTCCTGCAGCAACAGCAGCAGGGACAGGGTCGTGACCTCTGACCTTTAACCTCGAAGCAGAGCTCCTGCAGAGGGAGCCGAACTCACCTGCAGGCGTCCGGCTCTCCGCCGGATTCCAGCTGCTGGTCTGAGTGGTAGTACTTGATGTGGTAGTGCAGCAGGCTGGCCTTCCTGAAGGACTTGGAGCAGCCGGGAGCCGGACACTTGAAGGGGTTGTGGTCCAGCTCGATGGACAGGATGGGTGGAGGCTGGTTCTTTATCACCCTGTACACTGGGAAAGAAGGACAAAACGCCGCTGGATCACACACTGACAGGAGACACGGAGAAGGACCAGGGAGGGGACAGCTCCACCGACTTCATCCAGCAGCTACATGGCTAGTCATTTCTGACCTCTGACCCTTGCGGAGGTGCTTACGTGGCTCTCTGCTGAACTTGTGTGTGGTGGGAAGGTGAGCTTGCCGCTCCATCAGGACATCTGAGGAAGAGGGGAACACTGTTAACCCTAGAGCTTGTGGAACAGCACACATAAATCACAGTTCGGTACGTTTTTGGTTCACTTTAATCAGCATTAAATAAAGAACATTTTTCCTAATTTGCTTAAATTAGTTTCTCTGTTTTTTAACTTTAAAAAGTTGTAAAGTCTAGAACTGACTGGCGATACAGTGCAAGCAGACCTAGCCAGAGTAGAACATTCAGCGTTATTATTGGTTACATACGGAACATTTTCATAAAAAGCTACATTACAAATAAATAATACAACAACGGGGCATTTAAAGGGTTGCAGAATAAAAGTAAAACATTTCCTTAAAAAAAATTATATTTGAATTAAAAAATTATAAAATGCAATGACGTTATGTTTGCATCTACTAGCCAGTAGCGGCCGCCATTACGGGTTGACAGATACGGTCTCTATGATCCACCTGGGAAAAATGTTGGAGTCGCCAAGTTTAGCAGCTGCTTCAGAGCCGCGGAGATAATGTTATCCCTCTCAGTAGACCGGAAAAAAACAGAAACTGGAGCAGTTTTAGGTGAAGCCTACACTAGATGGACCCCCATAAAACATTTCTACGTCATCAAACACACGTGGAAACGGCAACTTTCCTCCTGTAACGGTAAGCTAACTCATTTGCTAACGTTAGCTGTCAGTTAAACTTGATCTAGAATAAATTCTTCATGACGTATGAGGATGATAATAATTATATATTATCATTACTAATTAAACCCCCGAGGAGACCTATCAGTTACCTTAGTTTAATCTGTTCTGGAGGCCCAGACTGGGATCAGAACCGTAATCAGCAGTGTGTCATAATTAAAGTACTTGTGGGGTTTTATACTTTGTGAAAGTACTTTGGCACAGGGAGTAATAAACGGAGAGATACGGCTCTGACTCGGCGAACCGACCTGGAGTCTGTAGTTTACCTTTGTCGATGTGGGCGGGGTTAGGAACAGCCGCCAGCGTGGAGTCTGCTGTGATTGGTTGTTTCTGAGCTCCATCACTTCCGTCTGGGAGACATTAAAAAGGACAAACGTTACCAACCTCCAAGCCGGAGGCAGACATCAGATGTCAAAAGGTCAGCCATTTTACTGTTATCTGTTTTCTTCTTCGCTGGTGGATGGGAGGATGAAGGTTCTGCTTTCCTCGTCCTCTCCTCCTCTTCCTCCTTGGCTCCTTCCTTCTCCTCTGATGTCTCCTCTTTCTCTCCCTTTTTCTCCTCTCCTTCCTCCCCCTGCTGCTGCTCCTCTCCTCCTCCTCCTCCCTCGTCTTCTTTGGGGTTCTGCTCGTCCTCCTCCTCCTCGCTCTCCCCCTCCTCCCATCCCTCACTCCCGACCGCGCTCCTCTCGGATCTGGACCTCTGAACGACAGACAGGAACGTCAGCGACGACCAGGAGACGGAAGCTGAAGAAGGAGCTGCGGTTCTTACCTCCTGGAAGGGTTTGATCTTGGCGGGCTTCACGTTCTGGACCACGCCGTCGTAGAACCGCACCCTGTAGGAGTCTGGGGCGGGAGCACAGATACGGGTCAGACGCCGAGGCCTTTTAAAAAGCTTTAGGCTCTGGTTGAACTGGATTTACAGCTAAAAATGCCTCAGATCCAGATGTGAACACAAGCTTTTAATCAGAGACAGAATCTGGGGTTAAAGGTCAAAGTTGAGTCTCACCATCCTTGTTGACTTTGAGGATTTTTGCCGGGTAGAAGCGGCAGTCGGTCCAACAGGCCAGAACCTTGGTGCCCGAAACGAAAACCTGAAGCAGAGACACAGGAGTCCAGCAGAAGAAAACAAAAACTGACCCGATATTCTTTACAGGATGGAGGAAATATTTCAGGTTCTGCTTCAAATGTCCCGTTTAAAGGAATTATAGAAACAACAACCGTTACAGGTTTAGTAATGTCTCATACTAAATCTGATCTAAATAATTAAAGTATTTTACAAAATAACATGGTTTAAAAGTGTAATAATATGGGATTAAAAAACATTTTTTTGTGATAAAATATTTACGTATATTATTTAGTAATTAATCAGGTAAATAAAATGTATAAAATATATTTTTCAGATTTATAAAACAATTAGTTTGTATAGTCTGAGTATATATTATAACCATATCAAAATGTCAGATTTGTTATAAAAAGTAACTTTGCTTATTTATTTGTTTTAAAACTGCATAATATTTTTTCAATTCAATTTAAAAAAAATTGATTTACTAACATAATTTGTATTTTTATTTTCAACTACAAAATAGTTCAGTTAAAAGTTTAGTATTTAGAAAATAATCAGGTTGAGCTTGTAAAAAAAAAACAAACGGTTATATATATGAAATAACTAGATTGCATTTCTGTAAAAGTTACATAAAAAATAATGTTTCAAATTTAAAAATAAGAAATGTAGCAATTACTAAAATAAAATCAGATTTAGAAAAGATAAAAGTTATTTATTTATATCAATAAAACAATAAAATGTATTTTTTTTTCATCCGCCGTCAGCATACACTGAGATCCAAAGGATTTATCCACTAGTGCATCGTTTATATGATCATAAGAAGAAATTATCACAATAAATGCTCACTAAACATGCATAGGCAATTTTTATTCTTATTAATACATTTGTGTAAAATAGCTTAAAATCCATAATTGGATTAAATGTATTAAATGAAAACTAATATCTTTCAGAAAGTATAGATTTGACCTAAATCAGCCATGGTACAACTATTGATATCTGTAACTATTCCATTAAAATAAAAAGATCTAAAACACTTTATATTTATTTTGATCTCTTTCTGAATCAGCTCACAGGACAGTAAGAACAGTGGACAGGTCAGGTTAAAAGCAGACAGACGTTCTGGTTCTGTTCTGGCGGTACCGGCTGAGCCTGCGGCGGGTTCAGGCCCTGCCTCCTCAGGCTGACGCGCTCCAGTGGGCGAAGGTACGGCGAGCTCCAGTGAAACCACTCGTTGTGCCGCCGGCTCCACTGGCGGTAGTGGACCAGAACCCGCTCCTTGTCGTAGTCGATCTTCTCGATGGTGGCAGCATACCTGACGGGACATCAGGCCAATATGGTTTGAGTTATAACTATGAAACATAATGAATTTTATCAGTTGAGATAAATACAACATGTTTATTTGGACACTTAAAGCACAAAACTATTTCTTTTGCGCCTTTCCAATATTTCATATGCTACTTGAGTAAAAAAGCTGCAGATATGATGAATAGATCTGATTTGTCAGGTATGAAACTGCGCTGGGAAGACCAGGTGATGTTTCCCAGATGATGCAGCTTAAACATGCATTGGGTGGACGTGAGTTTATGTCTATTGAAATGTAATCTTGTGTGTGTGTGTGTGTGTGTGTGTGTGTGTGTGCGTGGAGTGCAGACCAGTTTTTCTGCCGGTCTCGAGCCTCCAGCTGAGCTCCGACTTCAAAGGTGATCCCCGACCTGTCAGGAGGAGTCTTCATCTGCCAGAAAATTACACAGAACAGCCAGAAAATTACACACGACACCTGGTAAAGCTTTGTTTATTATTAATTATTATTTAAACCAGTTCTATAATACAAAAACAAACACATTGCAGAAATATATGTGACGATTTCTCTCTACATATATTGGTAACACCAACATTTTTTAATTAGCTATTTCCGGTGGAGTTCCAACATTTTTTGGGGGGTAAATTTAATACTCAGTTTCTCCACTGCGGGAAAATGAAGGACATTTCTATTCATGCAGAAACATTAAATAGATGTGTTTGTAGTTCTCGCAGTCGTCCAGCAGATGGAGCTGTTTTCAGAGCAACTTTCTGAGTGACAGACGTCAAACCCCGCCCAATGTTCCATCCTTTTGTTTTTATAAGTTTATGAAAACGCTTTTTATGGTGCTTTTACTCATATGTATGGTGTAAAACAAGGCAGAAAACAAATTAAAAGTGGAAACGATTACAAACAAAGGCACGCCTCCCAGCCGCGGCTGCTGATTGGTCCACGGTGCTGTCAGTGGACGGTAGGTCCCGCCTCTCAGATCCTCAGATATTTGACAGCGGCTATAAGCTAATGCTATCTGTTGTTGTTAGCGGCTAAAGGCTCAGAGTTACTCCCAAACACACTGCGCTATACTTTATCGGCGTTAAAAAGCAAAGGGGTGAAGTTAGTATGAGAGCGCCGCGGCTGAGCGGGCTGAATCTCCATTGACTTTGAATAGATTAGCTAACAGCTAACAGTTAGCCTCAGCTGAGATGAAGCAGATCAGTCACAATAACGGCCCCGAGTGAGACCGAGAGCTGCTGCTGGAGGAGAAGCCTGCAGAGAACATCCAACCCGCCAAAGAGTTCCCGTTATTAAAGAAAACCTGCGGCAGTGAGCCTGTTTACCTCCGGATCTGCTCCTCAGCTGCTCCTCATACTCCGACGGCTGCACAGCGCATGCGCCGGGACGGAAACTCAGCTGTCCCGCAAAAGACTCTGATACCCATCGGGTGATACCGTGGAGTCAGAGGGACACGTTTTAAACCCAAAATAACTGCAGAAGTACCAGCATAATAGGCCTAAACGTGAAAGCAAGGTGGCTGTAGAAGATCAGATCCTGATTTATTCATATTAACTCACCGACCAGGGCCGTTGCTTGCCAGTCGGTTTGTGGTGCCTCCTCCCCCTCCACGCAAACGGGAATTACAGATATTTTTCAGTGCATTTCTCCTTTATAAGGTGGTAGAAAATTAAGGCTCACAAAAAACCAAAGATTTTAAGTGGGATTAAAATGAGGAAACAGAAAAAAATGTATAATGAATTGACTGTAACAGTTGGGAATGTATTACAGAACCAGGAATCCTCCTATTAAATGCTGTTTCAACGTGTTGAACTTGTGTGATGCAAACAGGTCTTAAGCAGATTGTGACTCAGGGGGCCTCCTTTATGTTAAAACCACTACCCACAATAACAATGTAATGCTCTGTTCTAATCTGAGAAAGGAGGCAGAGTTTATTAAACTGATCCTAAAAAACAATAATAGGTAAATGTTAGTATTATCTGAGACAATCTGAGGCTCATAGCAAATAGAAAGGTTAAACTAAAGCATCAGATTGTACAATAATCAATGATTAAAAAATATATATATATATATTTTCATTTTCTAAATTAAAAAGGTACATTATATACATTATTATTCCTTTAAATGTGTTTGATTTCAATATTTTAGCAACTTTTAAAAAATGTAAAATAAAAATAGAAAAAAATATGAATCAAATATTTAGTTAGAAAGAAACTTGCCTAGTTACTACACAAAAAAAAGTAAAAAGTAATATTCACATTTTCATAGATTTTAACATCTGTAGTCTATGTTGAATTTCAGCGTTTATGGGGGGTCCTGGATGGGTTTTGGGGCCCTAAAGAACCGCTTAGTTCGCTGTTACCTTGGGATGCAAACCTCTGACGACAAGTTCTGGCTTTAAAGAGGAAAGTGACCCACAGAATAACAACAGGTTTTGTTTTCATTAGGAAGATTTATAAGGAGCTTATTACAACCAAAAATCATTCAAATCTGCTGAATTAGATACATAATTTAGGGCTAATTTGTGTCCATAATATTTATTCATTAATAAATATCACAGTCTCAAACTAGACAGGAGTCCCGTAAACCTTTATATAAACTCCTGCTGCTGCTGCATCGCTCTTGTTTAAAATCCATCGATGAACATTTGTGTTGCTGTTAAAACGGTTCTTCCAGTTTTAAGCTAAAATGTTAGATGAAAATAAACAATGATAAAGACGTTAAATTCAGCCTAACCAGCAGTTTATGTAGATATTTGCTCAGCTTTAATTTTGGTAATGCACTTCCGCTTATTGCAAGTACATTTTAAAATTAGCATATTAGCTAAATATTTAGCTCTGAGCTAAATGCTAAGCTAGCCAGTTTAGCTTGCTTGCTAAATATTTATTTATATAGTTTTAAATTGTAGTTCTTTTTAACTTTTTCTATTTTTTTCTGTATTTTTATTCCCGTTTATCATTCTTTACATGAACTGTATTTTTTTGTTAAAATTTAGTTCAAATTTTTAGTTTAGTTTTAGTTTAATTTCTGTTCATATTTTTATGGTTTGAGCTGTTTGATAAGCCCAATTGGCTTTTTGTCTCTTCCTGTGCTGTTTTTAAGTATACTTTTGTAAAACTGTATACCTATTCTTTGTGCAAATAAATAAATAAAATAAAATATTGTCCGGATAAAATCCTTTTTGAAGCAGGACAGATGCTATAAGCTGAATATGGATTAATTTATCAAGTCTTTGTTTTGTATTAGTGTTGTTACAGTAATAAATACTGTCATGTAAAATAGAATATTTTCAGTGCTTCTCTGTGGGGGAGACCTGAGGAGCAAATATGCTGCTGTTGTAGCTGTTGCAGATCCACAGCCCAGGTGGAGGATTTCTTGTTCGTTGTTCACCCCACAAATCTGGCCTTGAAGACATTAAAATTCCTGTCTGCTGCAGCAGCCATGCAGAAAACATGGAAGAAAGGGGTTTGTTCAAATCAAATCAAATCAAATCAAAAGAAACTCTGCTCTAACAGCAACAGCAATGCCTGTAGTCAGTTGATGTTTTAGAAAAGATAACAAAGATGTGAAACTTCAAACTGTTTTATTAGATTCGGATGATTAACACACAGTTTAGCGTGTCTGGGGTCATGGGTCAGAAAAGGAAACTGCTGGAGGTTCACAGAGACAGCCGAGGTTCAGATCAGTTGTTGGAGTGAGAAGGGAGAAAATGGTGCTGGTTCAACTTCTGCAGGAAGGCTTGGCATTTGTTCTCCATTCTGTCCTTGTGCCTGGAACACACACGATAAAAAAAAAACTCAATTTCTTTGGTCTGACAAAATATTTTTTAAGTCATAAAACAGATCAATTTAAGTGTTACTCACGTGAGGCAATAACATAGGCTAGTCCAACATACCAAGGAAGTTTTAAGCTTCAACTGATGTTTTTGAGCATTCAGTACTTAAATCTGCAAGTTATGCTTCATTACAAGCAGGGAAAGTTCATCAACCATGAATACTTTTGTTATGAATTACAGGAAATTCAACTTCCATAGTTTTCTTCACAGTGTAAAAAAGACAATTCCCCTTTTTTGGCGTGAAAAACTATTTTCACTTGTGAAAACTTGAAAAACTAAGTTTGCTACATTAGGGGCAGAAAATTAAGTCAGATTGGAAAACTGAGGTAGCTGTATGGTGAGATATTATTTAGTGAATTTACAGTATTTGTATCTCTATGTTTTAGGTCATTGCAAAAAGGGAAAGTTGTGTTTAACTTTCATATGTTGTGAAATGCAGAAAAACAAACTTTTGTAATTGTAAAAGAGCTGATTTTGCTCTTATTTTATTACATTCATGGTTCTGCAAACTCTTGTGAACATAAACCATTGAATATTACGGTCAAACATTTAAAAACATAATTCTAACAGCAGAGTATAAGCTTTATCTCAAGTTAATATACTCCATGTTAAGTTACCATTTACGATCTATGGGTGACTGTGGGTAGAGTTGGCTTGTAATCTGAAGGTCATAGGTTCAATTCCAGTGCTTTGCACTTAACCCCAAGTTGCCTACTGTATTGCTGCATAAATGTGTTTCCCTTTAGGTAGTATAATGTGGTATGAGTTGCTGAGCAAACTTGTAAAAGTAAGACAACCAGCTGCAGAGCATTTCTAAGTAAACTCAACAGACCATCTACACATGAATAGCGTAAATCAAAGTTGAAATACTGAGTTGGACAAACATAAAAAAATACTGTTTGGACTCAGTTCAGTTGAGCCAGTTTGTGAAACGATTTGGCTCGACTTAATATTTTCAACCTAAGTTGTATCAGCTCAAAGACATGATTTTACCCGACTAATTATGACTAATTATCTTCAGTTTGTTGAACTCAAGATTCCTCTTTCATTTTTTCCTCTTATTTAGGGTCACACAATGCAAACGCATTAGTTGAGTTTACTCAAAACAGTTTTGCAGCTGGTTGTCTTACTTTAAGTCAACTTTTTTGTTTCTACAGTGCACAGCTTCAGCAGCCTCCTACGTACAGCTTCAGTCAAATGTTTCTACGATTCTATGGCTCAACTTTTATGTGATGCTGTGATGATTTTTTTCTAAATGAAGACAAAAAAAACACGATTTATTTGAACAGAAGCGGCTGGAGAGTCTAAGTCTGAAGATGGAGGCATGTGTTATGCTTCTAAATGCAACAGCTGCTCATTGTTAATTATTGATTATGACATCAAACACTCAGTAAAACATTCAAGGTTTAGGCAATTTCACACACGAAGTAGCCTCTCATCTGACGTTATAGTTTCAATAATCTTTCAACTTTTCCTCTACAACCTTTAAAGATGTCTTTGCAGTGTGATGCTGAAATTTCCAGGTTAAAAGGCACCAAGTAGAGGAGCATCAGGGTTGTGGCTGCTTTCCCTCATGCATCTTTTCTCCAGCTTTGCTTTATTGAATCTGTCAGACAACGCCGTGCCTTTAAATGTGGATGTTAACAAGAGAGAAGCCACAATGACAGATGCTTACGCCCTCTGGTGGCCGTCGTAGCTGCATGTCTGGGTGATGGAGCCTAAACCAGAAATGTTTCTAATGTTGTAGAACCCTGACAGACCTGATCTAATAATCCAAACCAGGTCACAAAGCTCAAAGTAAAACTCACAGGTAAAAGGAGAAGCTCGTTTTTTTTAAACCCAGACAAGTTTGGAGCCTCTTGGAGTCACTCAGGAGGAGTTTATATCGAGTCACGATCAGCATATTTCCATATAATGGGAGTCAATCAGGGCATGAGATTTGCTGTATGTAATATCATGTTTTGTTATGAATAGCTAGAGATGTTCCCCTGTGAGTTCAGAACGTCTTGGAGGTGCTAAAGTATTAGCTTCTGGGTCTTTTACGGACTTTTAATACAAATGGGTCCAACTTACTCTAACCTGGGATTTCAATGACGTCACAGCCGTCCACCATTACATCTGTAGTCTGCGTAGGTTGAAGAAAAGGAAGCCTGTGGACGCTGAAGATAGTTCAATTGGTCATTGGGTTAGGGCGATTCGGGAACACGCGAACCATGGTGATGTCTGCCGTAGCGAGTTCTGTCTAACCGACCGCCGTAGAGCACAGAGAGAAAGTCCTGATCAGACTACAACCTTGATGGAGGACAGCGTGACTACAGTACATTGAAATCTTGCGTTCGTGTAGTCGTGGTTTTTTTGCCTCTAAATCATCCCTGGACAGAACTAATACGCACTTTGGAGACGTTCTGAACTCCAAGGGGAGTAGTGCTGATGATTAATAACAAAACATGGTTAAATGAAAGAGTTTTGGAGCAGAAAATGCCTTATTAAATACAGCTGCCTGATTGGCTCCCATCATATGGATGTATCACGACTGGACATAAACGTTTGCCGAAGGACTCCAAGTGGCTCCAAAGTTGTCTGGGTGAGTAAATGAATGTAATATTTGTTAAAAATGAGGTCAAACTGATTTCATCTTTATATCTTGTGGTGTTGACACTCTGGAAGCCACTTCTCTAGACTGAGACGGACGCTGTTGTATACCAACCCGAACGTCTGACTTACCAAGTGGCCGCACAGTGGAGCTGTTAGTAACACCGAGTGTGTTTATATGTGCATCTAAATTGATGTTTTGGAAATAATCAAGCCAACACCTTAACCAGAATAGGAACCTTTATCTCAGCTGGCATGTCAGTTAGTAAATCCAATTATCAAAGGAAGTGCGTTTCATCTCTATGAAACTAGGTGATGTTTACCAAGGTTTACCAAGGTTGCTTTGAATTTTCCATGATAGAATGACAGTAAACGTAACAATATTTTTTAGATCAATTCTTCTGGTCATTAGGTTTGAAGCTATTTGCATTTTTACGTAACTTGACACAAACATCAAAAAGTGACAGAAGAAAATGAATCCACGCACTTTTTGCAAAAGTTTTGTGTTTTTCTTTCTTTTAAAACCTAAAAACCTAAATAAAATGGTGTCTCTTTACTAACAACCAAACACTTTGCTTTAGTAGATACTTTTCTAAAATATTTCTAAAGACTTAATCAACTTTTGTGGCTCTAAATGAGTTTTATTTAGCTGGATGGTAAAGGTTACAGACCCCTGAGCGTCATACAGATAGTGAACAAATGCTAAAGTGCGTGAAGCAGACGAAGTAAAAGCAAAGAACCTGATTTTGTATTTCTAATAGAAAATAAAGAAATAAAGACCTACTTTGGTTTCACTAGGCTTTAAAAATGCGTAAAGCAAAGTGTGTGTGTGTGTGTACCTGTTGAGGCGTCTCTGGGCGACAGATATGTGGAACTTTTTATCCCAGCACAGGTGACAGCTAAGCTCCGCCTCCTCTTTGCTCATGGTGGGGTCGTGGTGGTGGTCCTCCACCTTGTTATTCATCGTTTGGTTCTTGATCACCTGAGCACACATTCAAGGAGGAGTGCTGCTGGTCCGCTCATGAAAACATCCCAGATTACAAGGAGACGGACGTGGCCGGCAGCGATACCGGAGGCCGACCTCTGACCTACCGTGTCCAGGTTCCTCTGCAGGAAGCCGGTGTGCTCCTCCAGGATTTTCTTGAATGCGTCCAAGCAGCTGGAGCAGAACAAATTGGCCTCCTCAGAGCTGAAAGATTCAAAGTCCCCGAGTTGGGCCTGGAACGGAACCATGACCTCTGTCTCCTTATGACGGAGCATCTGATCGTCCTTTTGCGACAGCCGCTCCTGCAGCAGAGACATTCATCACTGGTTGGATCGTAGAAAGGACTGACTGACGTGTTGGTGTCGTCTTACCTCCTCCTTACTCGCCCTCCAGACCATGACCTCCTCCATGTCTGAGGAGAAAACCACCAACTCTTTCTCCTCCCACTCTCTGCAGTTAAGGATGTTCTCCACCTACAGAGATGAGTGAAGATGAGCAAGGACCAGAGACGTAGAGGGTTCTGCTGGTGGATGCCGTTACCTCCGTCAGAGAGGCTGCTATCTGGGCAGCCAGGTTTTCTTCGTCCTTCATCAGGTCCTGCAACATCGTGTACCACAGCAGGGGCCCAGGAGGCTTCTCGGACTGATCCACCTCAACACACGGATGCACAGAAACAACAATAAAACGACACCTGCACGAATGGTTTCATCAGTAAATCTAGAACGTTCCGAATCAGAGAGTTTGATTTTTCTCCTCCCTAGTGGAGTAAGATGTGGAAGGACTCTGTAGAACCTGAGAGACATCTGTAGGCGCCGGACTCCCCTTAGGACAGCAGCACAAACACTTTGAATGTGGCGCAGCGGGAATAACGCGCCAATGGTGCAGCCAAACTTTATAGCAATATCACCGCAACACTGGACAGTGTTGGGCATCTCACATTAAAAATGCAATTAGGTATAGTTACAAATGACTTTTTCCAAAACGTAATCGAGTTACCACACTGTAAAAGTAATTGGTAACTCAACAAAGTAACTGTGATGTTATTTCTGCGTTCTACAACGTAGTTACGTTCTATAATATCTGTAAAGTCAAATACTTTTGTAACTGAATGACTAATAAAAAACACCATATACAGTATTTTAGAACATTTGACTCAGTAAGATTGAAACTGTATGAAAATCCGTCCATTAAGTAATGAATGTCTCTGTATCTGTAGTATTGCTCAGCAAATAGAGCGCTAGTTTTAGTCCTACTTTTAAAGATTGATTTGGTGTCTCCTGGTCACATGAACTGGAAGCTACTGAAGAAAAACCACATGTGGGTGTGTCATGTTCCCAGGGTGTTGAGAAACAATTTATCAATATTGTGGGGTTACTTTGTTAGAAGATATCCGATTGATCTAACCAAAACCGCCGCTTTCAGGAGCGTCTTCCGGTGTCAACATGCGAGGTATGCAGGCAAACTCCAGTGATCGTAGCAGCAGCAGTAATTTGGCATCAAAGAATGAAGCGGCATCTTCATATGACCACCTGATATATATTTTTAAAAGATTGTGATGATCCAGGTGGGAAAACTGTAACATTTTTGTGTAAACTTCGCTGCCGGGTCTAAAGAACCTACTCCGCACATCAACAACGTCAACAGCAAACGTGAAACAAAAAGCAACCGGCTGGCCAGCCTTTTGGTGTATGTGCAAGTTACAAAAACATATTAAAAGACACTGCAACGATGTTCCACACTAAATTCTTGTAGCACTAAAAACCAGATAATGTGGTAGAGTAGCAGCAACTCTCATCTCCCAGCTACAGCTGACCAACCTGATATTACAGTATAATGTAGGAGACCTGCAGCCTTTAAACTTACTTCATTCATTTGGGTTCATTGTTGCACTTTATAACTCAACTTCTATCATTTTTCTTTAGGCAAACAAGTCAGAAAATACATTTACATACATTAAAAACTGACTAAAGTCAATTAATGTTTAATTATATTGCTCTTTGACTGTTGAACTATGAGGTACAGCCTTAGTTTCCTTCCCTAGCATGGTTCCTACCTCAGAGTGTTTAATATTTCCTTAAAAACAACAAGTAAAACCTTATTTTGAGAATTGGGGAAAAAGATGCAGCTGGGTACAAATGTGCACTGAATGGATGAAACAATTGGAAAATGTGTTCTGCTCAGCTTTCAGCGAGGACGGTCGCTTTTTCCCCTCCCTCCTCCTCCTGTGTCTTATCCCACAGCTCTCTGTCTCCTGTGCCTCTATCTGGAGTATCTTTTGGCAATTTTCTCCGAAACCAAACTGAATAAGCGAAGATGGAAATGGTCAGCTGGTCTCTGAATGCTATTGATAAAATCTACTCAACTCTACGAAGCACCGGTAAGGGTCAACCGGGGTGTCAATCATGGTGATCGGGTTTCTGCTGATTGGAATGGGCAGTTACTGGAACTACCGAAAAATGGAGCAACAAAGATCTGAAACACAGTCGAGATTGGTCACTGTTCTGGAAGCGATTGGACGGCTGAAGGAACAGCTGGATGCGTTGATTCGTACTGATGCGACTCAGAGCCAAATGCTGGGGGAGCTGGGACGCAGAACAGACGCTATAAGAGGCAATCTGGCCGGCGCTCTGGGAGTCATCCGCAATTTGTCATCGGACTTGGAGAAACTGTCGGTACGGATTGGGGCAACTGGAAATGAATTGGATTTGGAACTTTTAATCTGGGAATTTAATTTTTTTTGTTTTTTGTTGTTTTTTTTTTAACGTGTCCTGTCTAGCAGTATGCTACTCAGAATTGGTGTCTGAGTACCAAGTACAAGCCCAACAGTTTTACTTTCCCAAGCAGAGTATTACAGCTTCGCTGTAGTACGCCACTTGATGTATATGTATGAAAAATCTTTATTAGTGATTACTGTGGGTTCAATTTCCTGACGTCATGGACACTAAACCGAGACAAGAAGGGAGAAAGGAAGAAGGTGAAGAAAAGAAACCGGACCAACAGAGGCGCGAACCGACGACACAAGACAGGGAGGCAAACAAAGAACACAAGAAAACATCCCAGTCCTCCACCTCTGCCGGACGGCAGAGAAACAGTAATAAAAAACAAAAACAACAAACTGTACAGAACCAAACCAATAGTTCGGATCTAGTAGAATAAACTAAGAATTACACATTCACTACACACAAGCATTGATTAATGAACATAATACAAATGTTTCTGGTAAGCTCCTGTGAACAACTAACTAATGATGATAACCTCAACTTAAGATATGTCCGTCCTCACCAATGTCCCCACACCCATGTGTGTGCGAGCATGCAGGTCTGAATAAGGTTTCCCCATGCAAGTGATTGATAGCTGGTGTAAGGAACCGTCAATCCGTCCAACAGGAATCGACACAGACATGGAGGAGGCAAGAGATGTATGCATCCAGGGTCCCACAGAGTACAGAGGCCACAGGCGGATCAGCGCAAGGTCGATCACCCGCCAAGAGGGGAACAGATGGAAGCTCCAGGGCAACACCCACCAGCGCAATGCTGGGGCCCGAGAGATCGCAGTGACGAGCCCACGGGCTCCGCTGGAAACCGGCTACGCCAGGGCGGGCCCGGATCAGGACCCGGAGGCCACGGGGACCAGGGGCACCCCGCCCCCCGCGGGGCCCCAACCAGGGACCAGCCGACAAGGGCCCCCCCCCCGCCGCCGCAGGCAAGGGGGATCCGCAGCCAACCGACGGACAACACAAGCCGCCGCCATCCCAGACCAATACCCACCTGCAACAACCCGGCCCGCCCCCACACACCCACACGCCAGGGAGCCACAGCAAGAGCCACAGCGGATGTACGCCCTCCCCAGGCCGCGCCCAGCCGGCACCTGGACATCCAGATCTTCCAGCTCCTGGGTCCAGATCCCGCCCCACGCAGGGCGCCAAGATCAGGGGCCCAGCCAATGCCGGACAGCCCCCCCCAGGTGAACAGACCAGCCAGCAGAAGTCCTGGAACCGGCAGGAGGCCTGGGCGCCAGGCACGGTCCCCACCGATCCACCGGACGGCACCAACCTACTCTACAACCCCGGCACCCCCATAAGAGGTGCCCCAGTCAATCCAAGGAGGACGTCGGCCTGAAACAGCGGCCGCCCGACACACCGGACCACCCAGGACCCGCCAGACATGCACCAGGACCGAGCCGGGCCGCAACCGGGACCCCCGGCCCCAGGCATCGAGAGCCATCATCAACCAGCGGGCAGGAGCATCCATCACCGACGGGGAGTGACGGGGAGGGAAGAAGATGCATCAGGCCAGAGAGCAGCCAAACACCCAACGTGACAGGTAGACATAGACAGACAGAGACACTCATACGTACCCTCCCTCTCATGCGTACACGTTCTTACAAATACAGGACATACGAAAAAAGGACACTATACACTCATTCATACCCCCCATACGTACACTATACTCCATACTCCCAGGCCCAGGGACAGACGCCCCAATTGAGCACCCTGCCCCTGCAAATCTGGGAATTAATTTGGATTTGGAATTTTAAGTTGAACTACAATTTGGCTGAATTCGACTACAAAAGAAACCACTGACAGACTGAAGGGACAGAAAGGAATATTTGATCTCTCCCTGCTATCCAAATAATTTAGCTTTTGGCTTCCATGAAGACCTTCAACCTGGTCCTAATCAAATGTCCCTGAGAAGAATGTCAACAGAGTCTCCTCTCCCCCGTACACCTGCATCTACTGACGCACACACTGACATGGTTACACACACTCAAATTCACACACACCGTCTCGCTGTATCCTCAATTCTCTCTCCTGCAACATGAAGCTGGATAACAGCGCGCCTCGATGGCAGCGCGTTAACCTGTGGACTGGAGCTCATACCTGCCCATCCTTCCTGATGTGTCATTGTTAATGTCTGAATATGTGTTTAAATGTTTGCTGGTGTGGTTTTTTCTATTACCTGCGTTGTGAGTGCTGTACGGACCCACAACACAGTTGACCGTTTTTTCTCCTCACCGTGGAACCCTCCCCTACCTAGATGTGTATTTCTCTATGTTTCATAAACGGGAGCGCCGCTCTGTGGCTGCATGCCCAACAGTGACCTGGATCTGTTTGTTGTTGTTGTTGTTTGTAATGATCTTGGACAGGTTGTACTGTATCTGTAAATTCCTTGTATGCGTCATACTTGTATGTGTCATACTTGGCCATTAAAGCTGATTCTGATGTCAGGATTCTGAGGGAAATGGCTCCCCACAACATTTTTTGGAGATAAAAAACAAACTATAAACTAGTTCATTTTTAAAGCTGTGAACTTAGTTCAAAAATGGGAATTATGAATTATGAACTGAGATAGTTCATTTTAAAATGTGTGAAGTGAACTTTTAACTACTTCTTATAGAAAGGGAACTTTCCCAACGTTGGTCATCACCGACACCTGTTCTCTCTCTGCAGGTGAAGTGTGTCTGACACCGCTGCGCTTCATTCAACCACACTGTGGTAACGCGCCACTTAAAATGCCCAGTAACGGTGTTGCAATCATGAGAAAAGTAATTAGATTACTCTGTTACCTAAAAAATAACGCTGTTAGTTAGTAGCTGTTAGTTAGCACTTCCCATTTTTGACGTTTTCCCACTTACAAAGCATGTAGAGGTCTGTAATTTGTATCAAAGCAACTCTTCAGCTGTGAGGTACAGAAACTAAAACAGCGTTCAGGTTTCAGAGCTGTCGCTAGGCAGCACGGACTTTCAGCTCTCTCCAAATATCTTCTATTGGATTCAGGTCTGGAGACTGGCTGTGCCGCTCCAGGACCTTGAGATACTTCCTACAGAGCCACTCCTTAGTGGCCCTGACTTTGTGTTTCGGGTCGTTATCATGCTGGAAGAACCAACCGCGACCCAATGCCATCTTCAATGCTATTACTTTGACACGTATACATTTTAAGGAGGAAGCTTACAAAACGCGTGGTGGGCCTTTCTCTGCAGGATGTTTCAAAAAATGGCGGATTGTGGCTGACTTGAATACGTTGGGCGACGTCACTACAGTGAAACGCTGTGATTGGTTAACGAACAGGAAAACTTCGGCTAGCTCAACTTCTGCGCTGCTAGCTTTCGGCGTTTTGGAGCATGGAAAGCAGCAAAAGTCTCAAAAACTGAGAATATCAAAGCACACAAACAGAACAGTAGTGGAAATGCTACAGCAGTGAATCTGCTTGGTCATGATGATTTACCAAGTACATCATTCGGTTTGGTAAGCCCTGCCATTTTCTTTGAGATTAGGAAGCGGTGTAACTCTGCACAACCAATCTGCAAAGTAGCTCAACATCCAGGCTGAAACCTATGATGGAGGCGCAGAAACTAAAACGTCCTTAACACAGATGTTAAACCCATGCTGGTAGCGTTGTGGTAGTGAGTACTAAGAGCGAAGCGCGTTCTTTGTGCTGAAATGAGCTGTCCAAGGTCGTGGAATCTGATCGATGGTGTTCGCAAGTCCCAGGAACAACCTGAGCAGTACCTGGAAGGAGGAGAACATGTCCCTTGTCAGAGGGTCGCCTCCCTCTGGTTTGGTGAAGCTCCTCCTTGAAGGGATGGTGCGGTGATCCATTAGGTGATAGGTCAACTCGGTCTGCATCTCCGGCACCAGGAACACCCGCTGGGCCACGTCTGCGTTGGCCGCTTTGGACGGGTTCCGACTGAAACGCTCCACCACTTTCTGAAACACACGAATGAACACGAGCCGGGACATGTAACCTTGGAAACGTTTGTGTGTGGTAGTTAGAAAGTCCAGAATCGGCCGCCTCGGTTTCATTAAAGCGTTTTTTCTTCTCACCAGGACATTCAGATCCTCCAGGCCGCTCTTCTGAGGACTAAGTGTAGAGGACCAACCCCCCAAGCTGAAGATGACCTGTCTGAAACACAGGAAGTCGTCTCGACACCTGAACCATTCCTCCATCGACTGTGGGGACACCACCCTCCGCTCCACACCGTCTTGTTCAGGACGGCTGAACCTCATCTCCCGCTCTGTTCCAGAACTCACTGGTTTCCACGAGTGAACTGACCGTAGCGAAAATATAGATACAACCCACCACAATGTTATTTTAATTTTTTTTTTTATGGAAATAGATTTTTAAATATGTACTATTATCAAATATAATAAGTTTACATATCAGGTGAAAAGCTCTTCCAGATTTGAATCGCTCTGTGGTGGAGTTCTCCAGCTTGTTGTAGTCTCTCCCCTCCAGGCCATCGCTTCTGTTTTTGTACCCCTCTTTGACCCTGGTGACCTGTGTACCTTCAGCAGATAAAAACAGATCAGATCAGAGATGTTGGCGGCAGATGAAACGAACAGTATGAACTGTTTCTGCTGGAACCTCACAGCCCAGGTCTTGGTATGTCGTTAATCTGGAGACGAGGCCATCTTTGGTCAAAGTCGGTGAAAATCTCTCCAGCTTTGATTTTCTGTAGTGTGTCTCCTTCCTGCCTCCAGGAAACCTCGTCTTCAGGTCTGAATGACAGAAAAACGGATGCTGGAGGTTCCTCAGCACCTCTTAAACATGAAAACGAACAACGTGCTGCAGTTTTACCTTTCTGTGAGACAACGATCCTGCTTACCCAAGATCTGAGCAGGATAAACTTTCTGGGAAGAAATTCCTTCAGGACAAAAGTTTACCATTAATAAAAGGATCAATGGGTGGATGGATGGATGAACAGATGGTTGGATGAATAGATTAACAAATGGTTGGTTGGATGAATGGATGAAAAGATGAATGGTAGATGGAATGTTGGATGAACTGATGGTTGGATGAATGGGTCAACAGATGGATAGATGGATGGTGGGAAGGTTGGTTGGATGGTTTGTTGGACAGGCTGATGGATGGATAAACAGATGGTTGGATAGATGCATGGTTGGTTGGATGGATGGATGAACAGATGGATGGATAGAAGATTGGTTGGATGGATGGATGGATGGATGGATGGTTGGTTGGACGGACGGATGAACAGATGGATGAAAAGATGGTTGCTTGGATGGATAAGCAGACGGATGGATGGATGAATGGTGGACAATGGATGGAGGGATGGATGGATGAACAATGGATAGAGGGATGGATGGATGAACAGATGGATAGATGGATGGATGGACAAATGGTTGGTTGATTAGATGGATGGATGGATGGTTGGTTGGATGGATGAACAGATGGTTGGTTGGATGGATGGATGGATGGTTGGTTGGACGGACGGACGGATGACCGAATGGTTGGTTGCACGGATGAACAGATGGATGGATGGAAGGTTGGAAGAACAGATGGTTGGATGGATGAATGAACAGATAGATGGATGGAAGGTTGGATGAACAGATGGATGAACAGATGGTTGGATGGATGAATGAACAGATGGTTGGATGGATGGATTGACAATGGATGGAGGGATGGATGGATGACCAAATGGTTGGTTGCACAGATGAACAGATGGATGGATGGAAGGTTGGATGAACAGATGGATGAACAGATGGTTGGATGGATGAATTAACAGATGGACGGATGGAAGGTTGGATGAACAGATGGATGAACAGTTGGTTGGATGGATGAATGAACAGATGGTTGGATGGATGAATGAACAGATGGTTGGATGGATGAATGAACAGATGGATGGATGGAAGGTTGGATGAACAGATGGATGAACAGATCGTTGGATGGATGAATGAACAGATGGACATATGGAAGGTTGGATGAACAGATGGATGAACAGTTGGTTGGATGGATGAATGAACAGATGGTTGGATGGATGAATGAACAGATGGTTGGATGGATGAATGAACAGATGGATGGATGGAAGGTTGGATGAACAGATGGATGAACAGATCATTGGATGGATGAATGAACAGATGGATGGATGGAAGGTTGGATGAACAGATGGATGAACAGATCGTTGGATGGATGAATGAACAGATGGACATATGGAAGGTTGGATGAACAGATGGATGAACAGTTGGTTGGATGGATGGATGAACAGATGGTTGGATGGATGAATGAACAGATGGTTGGATGGATGAATGAACAGATGGACATATGGAAGGTTGGATGAACAGATGGATGAACAGATCATTGGATGGATGAATGAACAGATGGACATATGGAAGGTTGGATGAACAGATGGATGAACAGATCATTGGATGGATGAATGAACAGATGGACATATGGAAGGTTGGATGAACAGATGGATGAACAGTTGGTTGGATGGATGAATGAACAGATGAATGGTTTAATGAATGGGTTACCTCTGCCTCGCTGTTCATTTTGCCCATGATCCGGTTCTCCTGCCTCCTCTGGACGGCGCGGTTCAGTTCCTTCTGGCTGATGGCGTCGTTCAGGACCGGCTCCCAGCGGCTGGAGTCTTCCAGGTCAAAGAGCAGATCCTGCTCACAGCAGAGGCAGTCCGTTCAGAGTTCTGTTGGATCATTTCGACCGGTTCTGCCAGGTGTTCGGCTGCTGTGGACCCACCTTGCAGCCGTTGATGCACTCCAGCTTGTTAACGTAGTAGTTAAAGGTGTTCCACACGCTCTCGATGCCCAGGAAGTTTTCGTCGTTGGTCGGAAAGCTGCTCCCCGTAAGAGGGTCGATAAAGAAATCCTCCTGGACGCCGCGTGTCCCCGACAGAACCAGAACCCAGCAGTGAACCCGAAGGCCGTGCAGGGAGTCGGGAAGACGCCGGCTTTTTTCCTGCTCGCAAAAGGAAACAGAAACAGACTGATGAGGAATTTGGACAGAAGGCTGGACGGACAAACACAACCAGACTAAAATATTTTCATTTCATTTATTAAGAAAAAAAACCCTCCAAACTAACGGGGCTTGAAGCGACAAAGTCCCATCCTAATATAGTATTCAGCAGCACATGATTGTGCAAGTTGTTCCACTTAAGAAGATGACCTCTGTCACTGCCAAAACAAGCCTACATCACATATTTTCTGCATCATTAAATACACTTTATAGAAATCATACAATATGATATCCTAGTTTTACTTCACATTCGGTCTCCAACAAGTGAAGTGAAGTTGAAGTGTACCTATAATGAAAATAACAGACGTCTCTCGTTTTTAAGCGGTACTACTTGGCTGCCAAATACTTTTTTACCCCATAAAACCGATGTGCCAATAACAGCAGCAGAAAAGTTGATTAGTGAGTTAGAGCAAATTAAAGCCGGATGTAAACATGATTGGGTGTGTAGGGAGGCTTGTAAAGTCTAACAGCTTTAGGGAGAAAGGACCTGTGAAAACGCTCCTTCATGCACCTAGGATGCAGCCGCTCTGCAGCTCAGCAGAAAGATCTGAAACATCCGAGAAACCGCTCAGTCCTGCAGCAACAACCTGACTTTGGTACTTCCCCATATTTATATTAGAATAATTATACTTTTTCTAAACCTAGACATCTGTACTCCACTGAGGCAGACTTTAAACCACTGCTGATGATCGTTGTATTAATACCTTCTTTGTTAATTGTTATGTGTGGCACCTTTTCTCTCTATCTGAGCCCACTTTGTATTACTAGTGGGCGAAAAAAAAGGTAGAAGGTAGAAATTATATGAATAGAGCTTGGATTTGGATGATGTCATCAAGCTATGCGTACATACTTTGTACCAGATACACGACGGTACTGATGTTCTGTGTGTTTTACGTCACACCCGATATTTTAAATTTGTTGTTTTTTTCATTTAATGGAACAGAAACATGTTGAATTTGAAGCAGTTTTAATAAAAATATCAGCAGGTTTCTTTTCGTGCAATATTAAATGTATAAATATGTAACCAGGAAAGCAACCGATTTTTAACTTTATTTCCATATTATCTTAAAATAAAATCTTCATCTTTATTTTTCTTCTGAGAATTTATGTGTTGCAAAGATTTTAATATTTTTTAAATGCATTTTGCACCATAAATGTTCTCTAAATGGCATTCTAAACCTTTTTGGAGTTGTTCTCCTGTAACATGTCTGGAAACTGAGAATGTTGATAAGGAGTCATTTTGACCTATATAAAGACAAAAAGGGATATACTGCAATACATATCGTTACTGCTTGGGATGCAACGATACTACTTGCTTAGAACCAATGCGATACCAATACTTTGATCTGCCAATTTGCCGATACCGAGGACCAATACCGATGCTTCTACCACACACACAAAAAAAAAAAATGCAGTGAACTGCAAGATTATTTTCCTCTGTTTGTTACAGCAAATGATGATGAATTAGATAAAAAAAACATTGATAAAAATTACCACAAAACTAAAATTTCAAGTGAAAAATAAACATTTTCTGTGACATTATTGCAGAGTTTGCACATTGTAAGTATTGGTTAACTTTAACAGATACGATACAGTAGTTATGAGCAGTATCGGCCCCGATACCCAGCACCAGTATCGGTGCATCCCTATTTATCACGCATTCTTTGGATTATATGGTTATATAGATTAGAGTTCATATCACCCAGCCCTACTTTGAACCTTCTGTTGTTTGGACCTCCACACTGCTGCTGATTGTTAGGATTAGGCTACTCTACCTCCTGCAGCTCCTTCTCCAGAAGCAAAGCAGCCTCCGCCTGCTGTTTCTTCTTCTCCTGCTCCATCAGAAAGCGGCTCCTCAGCTCCCTCTGACCCCTCGGCCCGTACTTCTGCTGCTTCCGCTCTGAGATATCGCTCTGAATCACGAAACCACACAGACACTTTGAAATCTGGGAGGTTGTGATCTGTGTGAGTGAAAATAAGAAGCCAGTGGCACGCCTACCTTAAGCTCGGTGTCCAGCAGGGGGCACTGCTGCATGCTCTGGTCCAGCAGGCACATTTCCCTCGATGAATAGCCGCTGACGCAATAGGCGTCATAGCTGAGGCCGAGCAGCAGGCTGCAGAGCAGGGTAGAAGACTCGAAGCAGGAGGCCTTCTGGCGTCGCAGCACAGATGTGGGGGAGAACATCTGGCTGGGCTGCAACAGAAGGTTCACCTCAGGATGATCAGACACTAAGCAGATGGACATAGAGCTTGTTTATGAGCTTTAAGGATTAATCGATCTCCTTCAGTCCGGTCTGACCACATCCTTTAAAACCACGGCTCGATGACACAATGTCAGGATGGAAAAACATCGCAGAGACGTACTCTGCAACTTCCATACGTTTCCCTTTCCCTCTGGGATCAATAAAGTATTTTTGAATTTGAATTAAAAAAACTGTTTTTGAAATGTTTGGGTGGAACACCAGGATTTATTATGATCCTTTTTGGAGCTGTATCTACATAGGAGGGCCCTGCTACTGAAAACAGCACTATACAACTTTCTCAACTGGGACAAATACTTGTAATGTCCATAGATAGGGGCAAGGTCCCGCTTTTCTTGCCTCTGATTGGATAACCTGATCGAGTTATTAATAACACTATTATTTGAGGACCATTACCTTGCCCTAACTTGAGTCAGTTTCCAACCCTGATGTGATCCATATATAAATTATAACATTTAGGACCAATACTGAAACAAAATCTGCAGAAGGTGGGACCTTGCCCCTAACCAAGGACATTTTGAAAATTTGGATTTACTTTGGTGGAGTTGCAGGGGCCAGTCCAAGGGCTACGCTGGTAAACAGCTATGCCAGGGTGGGCCCGGCCCATGACCCTGGGAATCAGGGCCGCCCCACCCCCCAGCAGGGCCCAGAGATCGGCCGACAAGGGTTCCCCCACTGCTGCTCCAGCTACCACCCCAAAATCAACTGCCCAGGTACGGAACCCACAGAACCAGCAGCGGCCTGAGCGCCAGATCCAACCCCCGCCGATGCACCGAACGGCACCAACTTGCTATTGAAGACTGACAACCATATAAGAGGTGCCCGAACCAACCCAAGGAGGACATTGGCCGCCCGACACAGCGGCCCACCAAGGACCATGCAGACATGTACCAGGGCTGAGCTGGACCGCATCCAGGCCCCCAGCCCCAGACATCGAGAGTCACCAAATGCAGCAGCGGCATCAGTCACAGACAGGGAGTGACGGTAGGGAACAAGGCCCTCACTGGTTTTTGGGCCGAAGTCCTGACAAGTAGACAGAGACGTACAAACTCAATTACACGTACCCTCCCTCTTACACACATACATTCTCACCAACACACCAGGACACACAAGAAAGGACGCTGAACACTCACTCATACGCCCCATAAACACTCTATACTTCCAGGTCCAGGCACAGATGGCCCAGTAAAGCAACCGGTCCCTGCATCTGGGAGACGAACCCCCTGCTCACTAGGATGGGGACAGACAGACCGCTGAAGCCCCCACAGTGGCAAGAGCAGCCCCCCAGCCCAGGTCCCCGACCAGGCAGTGTAATGTACCTCCCAGGTCCCAACCACTGATGGTTGAATGAACAGGGGTGTGGGAAGACCCCTAGCCTCTCTCCTCCCGCTCGAATGTGGTGTTGATGCGTGTTGTTCTAATCTGCACTCAACACATAAGGGTGGGACATGAGAATGCCGCCAGACACCCCTATCTCCCACCCCGAGGCCTCAGTGTCTAGAATGCAGTCAAGCAGTGGGCACCAGCACCAGAGGCGAGGCTCATTGAAGGGCTCTGCCTCTGGAGCCGAAAACCTTGCCCACCGTTATGTCCCTACGTGTGTCTCATGAAAATGTTATCAGAATGTCTAAGTTGTACAGTAAAATTCGGACCCAGTCCGCCACCAGATAGCGAAGACTGAAACCCCTCCCTGCACCCAGTGACGTGGCGTCAGAGGCATCCGGGAATGGGGAGGAAACGACTGGGCTGAAAGAATACCCTTCCCATAGAGCCAGCTCCCTTGAGCTTCGTTTATGCTTGCCGCGTCCGCGGGGTCCGCACGGCTCCACGCGGCCAAATTACGTCATTTCAGTAACCGCGCCTCTCCGCGCGGCCTCCTCCCACCCCAAAATCTCCGCAGCGCGCACCTAGGAAAATTTGTAACTACGTGGACGGTCCCGCGCGGAAAAACATGGCAGACTGGCAAGAGCTCATATTGGCGGAGGTTCGTAAATAGACATCTTTATGATTCCTCCGATAGAGATCACTGTGATCAACTGTGTTTAAATGGAAGAGTGGACAGTCTCCTTTTTCGGCTTTTTTCCTAAGTAAACGGCATAAAAGTTCTGCTTTGTTTAAGCTCACGGGTGTCACCATCTTGTAAACAACAGTGATTACTACTTCTACTATGTTGTAGTGTTGTATGCATACCGTAGAGCCCTACGCCGCCCCTTCAGTCGTCAAGAATATTGGCTCTCAGCAGGGACAAGCTGCAGAAAGTATAAACGCTGCTCGAAGGCGTCTCGGCCGGTTAACCACGTCTCGTTTCCGCGCGGAATGTTCATGTGGCAAGCATAAACCAAGCTTTACTGATTCCAATAGGTAACCCCGTTCAGCACGATCCACCAGGGGTGAGAGGCCTCAGCACATCCAATTCAGGGTCCACGGCAGCGGCACCACAAAGCCCCATGGGGCCAGAGGCGGTCCGCCTGCCCCCATCCGAGGGTGAGACCTAAATCCAACCCAAAATTCAGACTACTATCAAAACACAGGAAACTAGACACCTAGGTTTAGTTCAGCCCCCCCCGTCCAAGTGCACCCCATAAACGTGAGCACCTGTGCCAGATAGTAAATGCCTGCCTCCCCGCCAACAAAGGAAGCCCCCGCGCCGACGCAGGAACCCAGCGCACCACCAGCTAAATACCGTGGCCACATATGACACCGAAACCAGGAGCAGACTGGAGCTCGAGACCCACCAAGCTTACATCCACCCCCCCCCGGCTACCGCTGTCCGATGACCAGCAAGCAACCGAACACGGCGCCCCCACCCACCCACCAGCCCCGCACCCCACTGTCCAGCCAGTCCACCACGGAGACCGACTGACGCCAGCCAGCTGCCTGACCCAGTCAATAGGCCTGACCCCAGTACCCCGCAGAGCACAAGGACCAAGACCTAGAAGCCACTTCATGTGACAAAAGGGCGAAGAAAGATCTCTGTACTGATTAATATTAATAGTATTTTTATTTTCCCAGTTCAAGAGGACATTTTTCTTAGCGATGCATAAGGCAAAGTGAACTAATTGCATAGACTCATAGACGCATAGTATCTATGGTAACATAATTTAGACTGATGTAGGAAGAGTTCCTGTTTGGCGGTAGTCTGCGAGAATATAAAGTCTCATAAAATTCATAAAAGTGTTGTTTATTCTTTTAAAATCATATACTATATTCTAGGGATGCATCGGCCCCGATACTGTCTAAGGTACTGGTATCGGTATCGACTGATGTTAACCGATACCATGAACCGATACTTGTGGAAATGCAGCAATAATTTTACAGAAAGTATTAGTTTTTAACTTTTAAATTTAAGTTCTGTGTTCATTTTTTATTAATATTTCATTTTTTATCTAATTCACCATAATTTCTTGTAACGAGCAGAGAAGAAAATAAAACCTGATTCCCAATTGATAGCACTTTTTTTGTGTGGTAGAAGTATCGGCAATGGTACTCTGTATCGGAAAGTACTCTGATCCAAGTATCGGTATGGTATCGCTTTTGAAAAAAGTGGTATCGTTGCATCCCTACTATATTCCCGATTTGGTTTTTGATTTCTAATATAGTTGTTTTTTATTTATTTATTTTAGCTAAGAAGGTTAGCTAAGAAGCTACCTGAAATATTATTATGTTCAAAGTTTTCTATTCCTAGTCTTTGAATTAAGAACTGGGTCCGTTTATTAATAATTTTATTTAATTCATGCTTTGCTTAACGTATTTTGCTCGTGTTCTCCTCATCCACGGAAGCTTCTAATGATTTGATAGTTTCTTCTAATTCCTGAACTAGTTTATTTTCACTCCTTATCAGCTAAGGCTTCTTGGCTAACAAACAAGCTAACCAGCAGTTTTACCTTCAAACTGTGTCTGATCAACACTTAATACTCAGATAACTGAGATTGTTACCAGGCATATTATCCATGGACACAGAGATTGAGCTCATGCCGATTGAAGATAAACATTGATTGCTAAATAAGGGTTTAGAATGGTTAAAAGCCTGAGTGATGGTGCTGTTTTGAGTCACTCTGTTCCTCCATGTTAATCAATATGTTCATAAAATGCCCAAAAATGCATAAAGGACTCTGTTTTATCTTTTTTTTTAAGTAGAAGCAACTTTTTGCCATGATATAAGCACAAACACTAAGGCCCTGATTTATAAATGGCTTGCGCTCGTTAAAACCGGCGCAAACCCCACAGCGTTGCAAAAACAGGCTCTAACTGATTTACTAACATGGTGCAGAGAGCATCGGGTCTGTTAAACCTGGAACAAAGATGCACACAATCCATTTAGCGCTTTTCGTCATGCTGAATACGCAATATGGCCATTTCTATAAGAAGACGCAAAATATGGGGAGAACAGGCAAATCATCATGCGTTCCAGGCGCGGCGTGATTTACTAAACATCTAAAACGTTTGCGGTGGCTATTTTAGCGTCTATTTTTACCACTTCCGAAAGGCATGTCTTAACTTTGCGCCACGTTAAACATAAGTTTATTATTGACAAACGAAAAATGCCCTTGAAAACACAACATAACCTACTGTTGATTAACACTATAATGGCCATGAACCCGTGGTTTTGTAAATGTCAACCAGTTTCCCCCCAAAGACGCATCATAACTCACTGCGCACTCAGCGTGTCTGCACCTGCTAAGTTGTGATCACTTAAATCAAATGAGTCATGCGAACATTTCAAATTATACATTTTCAATACAACAGTTTTTCTACTACTTTTTAATAGAGGCCATGATAAAGTGCGGTAAATATCAACATGGTTAGTAGAATATGGACATCTTAGCAACCTTGTTCATGCTGCAGCTTTAATCAGCCTGAACCTGGAATATGCTGTGTGCATGGAGCAGATGGCAGCACATTGATACCCCACGCATTAAGTTAATTACTAACAAACAAGAAAAAAATAATTTACAACATTCCTAATAGTAATTAACTGTGCCATATAGTAACAGACTTCATATGTGTGTAGTTTTTCCCCCTTTTTGTTGCCAAAGACGCATCATGAATCCGTGCACATATCCCTTCTCTCTCTAGCCGTGGCGCAGCTCAGTAGTGGTCGCAAAGTCCTCATTTGAATACATGCGCCCGTTATGATTGCTCACATAACTTTAGTAGATCAGCTGCAAATGAAGGACAACCCACTGGCGCAATTTTTTAGTGGTTCACGCAATTTTGCCGTCATATTTACAAGAAAGTAAAATTTGTGTTATTTTATTTCACATTTCCTATATATTTACTGTATATTTGAAATGTCTGCACTGAAAGTAAAAACAAAACAAAAACGGAACTGAAGTTAAATTCACTGATAGTTTCATTTTGTCTTTTTTTTAAGACATTAGGTATTTCTTAAAATGTTTTTTTCCCTACCTGCTGACAGTTTCAGCCGTACACTGCAGTCTTCCTCAGAGCGTCATCCGACCTGTCATTTTTGCTGAATCTTTGCCTAATCTGACCTGGAATCCTTTTTGCTTCTACGGGTGGAGAGCTGCTGCTCTCAGTCAGATTTAAGGGTGTTGAAAACTATTCAAATCTAGAGCCAGACTGATAGTAGAAGCTGGTTGATGGCTACTGTAGAAAAATCTGTTTTCTGTGTTTCTGTGAACTTGCGTGGATCGGAGGAGATACATAAAGAATTTTAATTTGTGCACCCAACCTTACCTTATTTATAAAACTCATTCCAGCCTGGAGAATGAAGAGTTCAGTTAAATCATTAAAGGTCTAAATTTTATGTCCATGTCATGAACCTTGGTCTGAAACTGCACTTGTTTCGGCCACTTCTGTATTTTATCATCGACATATTGCTTCTAATCTTGAGGCTCAAAGTTGGAATCAACCACATTTAGAGCATGAATGTATTTGTTTCTCCGGTTTTTAGTTGGAACTGGATGTTATTTGTGTTTCTGCCTCTTGGAGCCATGATGCGCTGCATCACAACCGACGACGGATCATTACTGACCACCACTGTCGGCGGCTCCAGCGGCTGCAGGGACAGGAAGTCGGCCACGAACGCTGAACAGTCCTGCCAGCTCAGGAGCTCACAGAGGCCAGTTGCCGTGGGGCGAAGAGTGGTGGGAATAAACTTCTGGATGAAACACAGAACGATCAGGAATGAGGCGGAGGGCCGGGGCTGCGTGGCTTCACAGAGGGACACCGAACGCTAACTTACCCTGACGCCACATTCGTTGACGGGGCAGAGCAGCAGAGGCTTACGGTCGGGATGCAGCAGCAGGTACTGACGCTGGAAGTTATCGGCAATTTCCAGCAGCTGGTTCTCCTTTGGAGAGTTGATGCTGTAGGATTCAGGGCTGCAGAAGGACAGCAGAGGGCGACACTCATTCATCTAGTACACTGATGCCCAAACTTTTGCTAGAAGGGCCAAAATTATTAAATCGAAAAAGCCCATAGGCCACAAAAATATATATTTTTTAACATAAAACATGAGTGTTTTTTTTAAACTTGCTTAACAATAAATTAAACAGGTAATATTTTAATGAAACACAAAGTGGGAATTTTTGTAGAAAATTGATTTTTAAAGGATTGTAGATTCATAGCTTTGAAAGGTTTGCCTTTTTTTAAATAAATAATTTTCAGATAGTTTTCAAATATTTCAGAGAGGCTAAAAAAATCTGTTTTCTCAGGTGAAAGAACAGGATTTGGGTCAGTCTTTCTTTGAAAATCTGTGTTGTTTGGTTGTCTCTAAATCTGCTTTTGCGCTAGTTGTTGATGCAGTGAAATTGGTAAAAAAATATATTGCTTTCTAATCCTTTTAATTAATTTGTCAACAAAATGATGCCCTTACAAAAAGAAAGTCTGCATCAATCGTCTGTGTTGGGGTGCCAATTGCAGAATCTTAAAATTGTGAGCAAGGGCCATGCAAAGTCAGTCCAAGGGCCGGAAATGGCTCCTGGGCCACACTTTGGACATCCCTGATGTAACATGCTCTCAGTTTCCAACCGAAGTTGGCAGCAAAGCAGCGTTTTTAATCCAGTTGTCTTCAGAGGAACCGATCTGCTGATCAGTGAGAAGAAACACCAAAGACTCCAATTCTCCTCCATCTTTTATCTTTGTTTGCATTAACAAGTTAACTTTTACTTTACAACCGATTGTTTCATAAAAAGCTGCTGCAGATTTCTCTGAATTAAACTGCTCTAAATCGCTCTTCCTGTTGTGATACACTGTCTATATTTCATATATAGATATATAAGAACAAACATTTTAGGAGTAAAAAAGAGCTGTCAGTCGTTTCCATCCCTCCAGCTGTCTGGATGCTGTTACTGTTTGAGTGGTGGAGGCTCACAGAAGCTCCTCGGAGAGCTGAATGTTCCCCAGAGCGTTCTCCTCCGTCCCGCCTTCCCTGCGTCGCTCCGACAACGACCCCACGTCCGTCTGCATCGTCCTCTGGAACGATAAACATGTTTTATTGGAGCTGTCAGGTGAGATACTAAATTTGGGAATTTCATTAGTTGTCAGTTATAATAATAGAAAGGAAAAGAAATTTACATTTGAAATACAACAGTCTGTGTGCAATGAATGAATCTAGTATACTGAAAGAAATCATCTTTTTCATGATATTTTAATTTTATGATCAGCACATCTACAATGGATGCCATCTGTGAAAGAGAAAGGGAAAGTCATGTTACCTTCTGTAGTTTAGGTGGATAATGGTATCTGTCACATTTGAGTAAAATAATAATCTATTTCTAGAAATGTCAGAGGATCTTTTTTTAAAACACGTATACTACTAACATGGACACTAGCAATTCCACCACAAACCACTAGGGGTGCCTGTTTGAGAAACACTGGTCTATGGGATCAACTAGATCTAGTTACAAAACTGTAAGTTTCAATAAGTATGAAACAAGTTGGTTTGTTTAGAAATATGTGGGAGTTTTTCTGCAGTTAAATTCAGTTTTTTAAAACTGCAATATAGGGATTAATGAAAAATATCGATATGCGAATATGTCGCAATATTTTATGTCACGATCATTATTCAAAAGCAAAGCACTGATTTATAAAACAACAATTTCAATTGAATTTTGTCATAAAATTAAAAGTATGAGTATTGGTTTGTGTCTGTTTTCAACTTCTTGGTTCCAGTAGATCAACTAGATCCAGAAATAAAACTGGATGTGTTCTGGATAAAAACACGTTGGATCGTTGAGAATACTGTGACAGATTTTCTACAGGTAAATTCACTTTTAAAAATCACAATAAACAGTCTTACTCATAGTATCGTGATATATAGCAACATATTGTATCGTCCCAGTTGTATAGAAATATGTATATATATATATATATATATAAATATTGTGTGTGTATTGTGATCATTGTTGGTAGAAACGCATTAAAAATATAACAATATGGACAAATTATGTTTTAGTAACGAAGTAATGTAACACACTACTTATAAAATGTAGAGCAATTTATTACTTGCTAAAATATGCATTTAAAACCTTTTTTTTTTACGCCCAATTAATGGAGCAGATCAAATCTAGCTGGATACCCAGAGGAAGATCCAATGTGCACTTCCTGTTGCTCAAAACCAAAACATCAGAGAATCAGAATGGTTGAAGAAACGATTGACTGTACATTTACATGGTGGCATTATTCACACCATTACCCCCGTCAAAATACTGTTCAATCTCAGCGGTCTCATCTTTGTCAATCATATGGGAACGGCACATTCAGTGGCTTCTTTTGATGCAATTTAACAAACATTAGCATCAGATTGAAGGCATGGAAAGGCGCTCAGGACTTAAGCTTTAATAAAATAGTGTTAAAATACAGTATTTGTACAGTGTTTAAAAATCATGTTACATATTCAGAAACATTTAACCAAAAGTAACTTCAGGTAATGTAACTCAGCTACAATTTTGAGGAAGTCATACGTAATGCAAATAATAAAAAAATAATTTTACACTCTTAATAATAAAAAACAACAAAGTAGTACTACTCATACTGTGGTACGATATACACGCTAATAATAATAATTACATTAATTCTATATATTTAGTGTATGATGGAGTATTAGGGACATTGTAAACAAAACAAAATTAATTTGGAGTAAATCTGCACCCCAAAAACTAAGAGATTCTGAGATTAAAGGCATACATTTTCACATATATTTCCAGAAAAAAATCGGAAATTCTCTGAGGTGAAAAACTAGCAAAATTACGATTAAAAATTCTGAATTTCTGAGATTAATTGCGTGTATATTTTCGAGGAAAAAAACTCGGAAATTCTCTGTCACAAAAGTCGTAAAATTACAAGTTAAAAGAGAGACACTTTTAGATTAATCTTAGATATTTTCTAGGAAAAACACATAATTGTATGATGTCGGAAATAATTTTTTCAACGAGAAAAAACTAAGAAATGTCTATGATTAAAGGCATACATTTTCGATTTTTAAACGAACATATTTCTGACATTTTAAGGTCAGATACTTTTAAAATGCGCCTTTAATCATATAATTTTCTCGCAAATGTTCTACTTTTAAAAATCAAAGAGTTAGATGTTTTTTTTTCTAGAAAATATCTGAAATTAATCTAAAAATGTCTGTCTTTTAACTCGTAATTTTACGACTTTTGTGACAGAGAATTTCCGAGTTTATTTTCTGGAAAATATGCGCAATTAATCTAAGAAATTCTGAGTTTTTAATCGTAATTTTGCTAGTTTTTCACCTCAGAATATTTCCTAGTTTTTTCTGAAAATATGTGACTTTAATCTCAGAAGTTATTAGGCACTAATTTTACTCCAAATAATAATATTTTTTAACAGTGGCACTGTTAAAAAATATTTTTTTGGAGTAAAATTCGACTTTTACAGGAGGTCAAAGGTGAAAAGGTAAAGCCTGAGGAGGAAACAGCTGAGAACCACGAAATGTTTAACAGATTTAAGCTAAAGATGCTAACTGTGGTTAACTGTGGTGAACTTTAACCTCTGAATATAAACCAACTAAAAGCAGTTAGAATAGTGAAAATCAGCCGCTTAAACAGGTTCTGTCCCCAGAAAATACCAGAAACGTTTCCTGACCTGGTCTGGAGGCGGCAAGCGTCGCTGATAAAGCGCTTAAAAATGAAAACAAACTCTTATTCTTAGTAGTCATGGTGACAGCACGAACACGTGACACAGTCTCAGGCTGCGTTCACTGAGATCGTGGAACTTTCAGCGATCAATGGATTTAGAATCGATCCAGTCGGCTGCTATGACTCATTTAAACGTGTATGTTTTGTTTTACAACTCAAACTTTGTGAAAAGGTAGAGGGTTAGAGCCACTAAAAACCAAATTCTAACAGTTTAAATGTATTCAAAGTAGAAAACGGGCTACTACTCATCCAATTAGTTAAATTTAAAAGCAATTCGGAACATTTCCGGCGGAAAATGTATGTAAATAATGGGAAGCAGAGCCTTGTGGTAAGGAGGACATTCAAAACGAAGGATTAAACAGAAAAGTTAAAGTTTACAACCAGAAACAAACTCTCAGTATTGGATAAATAAATAAATATATTTGTTAATAATAGGCTACCACCACCAAGAAACCCCCCCCAACAAAAAACAAACAAAAAAAACCCCCAAAAACACAATTTTTGTATTTGTTCGGTATTTTACATTTCATTATAACAGAAAGCGTATTCTGAAAACAATTTGCATTATATGTAAACTAAACAATCTCTGACTTAGTTTCATAAAATGTATTGCAAGTCCAGCCGTTTAATCGTCTTGTTTATTTCAGCACTTTAACCTCTTGAATGTAGCATTCCTGACATGGAATACATATAGCTTTTGTATTTTCTATCAGTCCAAAAGAATATCAAGAGTGTAGCGGTTTTTGTTTAAAGATACAATTTTACAAGAAATGCTATTTGACAGAACATTGCCAAGGTTCAAATTTAAGGCACAGACAACTCTAAAATTAAATAAATACACATCAAACCTAAAATAACATGTTACTCATTTTATTTGTGAAGTATAAAAACCTCCTTTATGATCATAATTTGAGGATAAAAAGGATGTGTAAGTATTGAAATTGTTGAACTACGTTTTAAAAGGAAAAAACTGAACTCATCAAAGAGTGATAGCGTTATGAGTCAGTTATTGGATGCACCTCACAGACAGCAGGGTTAACTTCAAACAGGATGGATAAAATGTTTAAAATCTAGATTTAGGAAACAGATCCTTTAAGTAAAAAACATCGACAGCTGCAGGATTCTGAAAATATCGGACAATTTAGGATTAAACATCTGTTTTTATATTAATTGCTAAGCCTATTGGGCTACATTGATAACTGAGATGTAATTTCTGTCTTAACATATAAACTCAATGACCGTTTATGCTATAAAAAACCCCAGTATAAATGACATTTGATTTGCAGAGAAAGACTGCGATTCGATGCGATCCAATACGAGCCGACTCCGACGTGTCCGTTCCACATTTCAGTTTCGGTTGTCCTGCTTCTCCTGGTGGAAGACCTTTCCATCCGGCTGCTTCATCCACTTCAGTCTGATGTCTGCAGTCCTGCCTTGCTCCTTCAGCTTCTGCTGGAGCTGAAAATGTAGCAAGAAATTAGAAATCAGGCCATGTTTTACTAACGTATCCTCAACACATCTGTTCTACAGTGCACAAACAGCGTTTGCATTTTACGAGTTAAAATAAATACTTAAAGAAACACCTCCTTAAGATTCAACATCTCAATATTCTTTTTGTTAGCGGTTCAGTCCTGCTTTGGACCAGATTATAACCAAACAGTAGTCTCCAGGTTTCACCGTGATCCTCTCATTTGAACATTTGGACAACATTTGTGCCAAATTTAGAAAACATTTTAAACTTTACCACCTAGCCGTCCTTCCACGACGCTGAGCAAAAACGTTTTCCTCCTTCCAAACTATTTGTTTAAGAGGTTTCTGCACCTCCACCACCAGTTTCAACCCTAAAATGAACTGGAGCCTGAACATCTGATAACTTCAGCATGTAAATACATATTGGGTTGGAGGTTGGAGGGGGTGTATGTCAATATTTGAATCTGTATGTATAATTATGAACCTGTGGGAATTAGAGCAAACCCACAATTGATTAAAACGTGCACATCGGATTCTTGTTTGTCTTATTTCCTTTTTAAAAAAAAGTTTTCATGCAGATGAAAAGTGTAGGGAAAATTCTAACATGAGTTACAGTATAAGCCAATTACATGATGATAATAAAAGCCTCTTCAACACGTTTAATTCTAAACTAAACCAAGAATTGTCAGCAGAAAGTATAAAAAAACACTGCTGGAAGACTACGATCATGGCGGCATGGTTCCTGGACCTGGCTCAGCAGGCCTTCCTGCACCGCCGGGTCCTCCAGGTCCAGAGAGGAGCTCCTCGCCAACTTTATTTTCATCACATGGTTCGTAAAAGGCACTTCTGTAAAAAAAAAAAAAAAAGCACAGAGGGGTTTTATTAGCAGCATCGCTTCAGTGTCTGATCTGCCTCCATCTTTGATCGTACCGCTCCCCGAAGATTATAACGTAAACCTTATGTTTTCGGCTCACCGTGGTAGCAAATAAACGGTTTGGCCAAATAACATGCCCAGTCCACCCAGACTCCAGAGCTGGCAAAGTGCGCTGCTACACAGTTCTCTGCCGGACCGTTGGGTTCTCCAGCCCCCCAGTAGGTGTATGTGAGCTGGGAACCGTTGGACCACCTCCACTGGTCCCTGTAGAGTCCGAGCCAGACCACCTCATCAGCTGGTTTGGCTGATTTCACGTTCTCGTTCTCAGTAGAGGTTCTCACACTAATCAGGTCAGTGTAGTGGCTTCTACAGTGGCTCTGAGCCTGGGTCCAGTTCAATAAGAGGTTGACGAGCGAATACGTCACCGAGTGCCCTGAAACAGACGACAGAGAGAGGCTGATGGGGAACATGTCACCTTCATTGCACTGATTCCAACTCTTTACCCTCCAATAGGGATGCACCAAGACCCATACTGGTATCGAGGCCGATACATTTCCAATGTACCTGTGTCGGTATCAGTTTGTTAAAGAGTAACTGAACTCCATAAAAAAGCATCATGCCACCATCAGGCAACATTTGAAAAACTACCAAAGTCGGCAGGGGCCAGGAGGAACGCAGGGCCAGTGTTGGGTAGTAACGTAGCATAGTACCGGCGGTACGTATTTAGAATACTAATTATGAGTGTATTCTGTTACAGTTACTATTTTTAAACATGGTATTCAGAATACAGTTACTTTCGTAATACCATTACAATCCTGGTGGGTTTTCCACTTTCTACCTGAAAAATGAAGATATAAGTTTTGGGAAATATGTGTCTCCGCGTTGTGTAGACTATCCCATAATACCCCTAAACTAAATGCCGCCGAAACCATTGAGATCCTTTGGCCGAAACGCTCCCCACCTGCAAGCATTCGAGCATTCCTAACAAAACCTGACTAAAACCATGGTGGGTAAAACGGGGGACAACATCCAATCTGGCATCACTAGTCACAGAGTCGCTCCGCAATGATTCTGCTGTCAAACTGTAAAGTATGCAGGCAAACTCCAGTGATTGCAGCAGCAGCAGCTGTAATTTGGTATCAATTAATAAAGCGGCATATTCGTATGACCACCTAAACTATTTTTGCAAAGGTTAGTGATGATCCAAGTGGGAAAATTCACACATTTTTGCGTAAACTTTTGCTGGCGGGTCTGAAGAAACTACACTGCCGCAAATCAACAGCAAACTAGAAATAAAGCATCCGGCTGGCCTTTTAAGGTATGTTTTTTTTTGTCCATTATTTGACAGGGCCTATATCGTGTTAGTTACGTCATCTCTCACAGTTACGGTGTTAGTTGTAGCCATCTGACATGACGTTAGCTTGATTATAAGTTGTTGTGATACGTTTCCCGAAAATTACGGCTACACGGATAAAAGCTTTCCATTTGGAGAGCAATTAATGTCAGTTTACAATACTTTGCATGCTTATAACAGAAAGTCGCAAATAACCCAACTGGCTGTGGCTGCAAAACAGGGAAACTTAATTTAAAATGACTTAATATAAAATCTAATAAAATGTAAAGAGATATTACTGCTAAAACCAGTTTGTTTGGTTGGTTTTTGGTCACTGAGAGGAAGCAGTGTTGTGCCAAAAATAATTAAATACTTAATTTTTTCCCCAGTCAGTACCTAATGTTTAGCATTAATATGCCCTCTGTTTTCCTGCAGGAGTAGCAACTTAAGGAGTCACATTTAAATGCTGTTTTTTGCGGGGAAGTATTCCAAGCATTCAGAAGTACAGTACCAGGATTTAGCAAAGTAACAGAATACGTTATAAAAAACATTTTAAAGCAGGTATTCAGTATCCTGTAACTAAATACATTTACAAAGTATTCTCCCCAACACTGCGGAGGGGCGTGACCAAGTGTGTCTGGAGGGCAGTCACGGCTGAACTATGGCCTGTGGCCGCCTACTCCCATAAAGCCTCTATTTACCTACAGTAAAGGGAGAAATTAGGTCTCTAGGTAAAGAGAGGCTTTATGGAGCGTAGCGGCCAAACGACGTATCAGTTCGAGCTGTTGGTTCAGGGCACCGAGTCAGCGCTGCCTGAAGCCAGCAGCATTTATAGTAGCAAACAAGCACAGAGAGCCTGGCGCTAGCATCAATGCTAAGTAGCTTCGTTGGGAACAACCTCAGCTTTTGTTTCCTTATTCACGGTTTGTTTAAAACATATAGGTTATAACTCAACCACTTTGACGTTGCTGTCCTCCAAATAGCAATATATTGATTTCAGATTCCTCTGTTTCTCTCAGTATGCTTCTGTGTGCGCACGTAGCACACAAGATTAGCTATTTCAACCTGTTACGAGGCGGGGCGAGCGTGTCTGAGAGAGGGAGGGCGTCTCTGTGAGACCGTGACTGTGACGTAGACAATGGGAAAGATGTACCGCTAAGCCAATCACAAAATTCATATACAGCACCTCACGATTACCATGAGCGGCAGCACTAAGACGTTTTTAGACCAAAAAAATGTAGATTTTAACAAGATAACATGAAAATGTCAAAAAATGTCCTGAAACTGAAACATTGCATTGGTAAAGAGCCACTTATACAGTTTATAAGCAACAAAAAGTTGCTTTGGGCTTTAGTTACTCTTTAACCAATACCGTGAACCGATACTGAAAATGTGGAAACTGCAATAATTTCACAGAATTTTTTTATTTTTCACTTGAAACGTTTAACCTTTTGCAGTCCTTTTTTTAATCAATATATTTTTTCTAATTCACCATCATTTCTTGTAACAAGCAGAGAAGAAAATAAAACCTGTCTTCCAGTTTATTGCATTTTTCGTGTGCTACAAGTATCGGCATTGGTACTTCTTCTTACGGCACACAATTTATGTCATTCAGTAACGTTTATATCGGTATCAGATCGGTATCGACAGATTATGAACCTCAGATATCTGTATCGTATCGGGAATGAGAAAAAGTGGATCGAAGCATCCCTACCCTTGAATGCTGAAACTACAACCCTGCAGACGCATACGGTGATTGCTCAGACTACCAGACAGCTGTTTTGCTTCACATTAGTCACTTTTGACCTATTTTACGTTTTCCAAAATGGTTTACTACCATATCATGAACACTGGTGGAGACATTTCTATGACATTTGAATTGGAAGTCGTCCCTTAACCACACTTTGAGAACTGATCCGCTCAACTTGTTGGGAAACTGAAAGCAGAATTACTACTCACCGCTGACGGTAAAGCAGAACGGTTTACGCAAAACATCACAACCGATATCGTTCCATTCTCCGCTAGCAACCATCTCCAAGCAGCCCTCTCCGTTGCCGTTGTTGTCAGGTTGTCCAGTCGGCCAGTTTCTGTAGAGAGTACTGTAGCCTTGGTAGAACGCGTCGTCCGACAGCGACCACCTCCAGCTGTTAATATCGTCATACAGACCGATCCAGGCCTGCCAGGAACAACACATGCTTTAACCCAGAGGTTCTCAGGGTAATTCTATTAGTTTGGATACAGTTTTCTCCTACAATATTTCAGCATTTACAGCTGAAGCCAGAGATTTACAGAGGTGGAGTTCAAAGATTAGCCATAAGCCGTTTTTCTTTCTGCCTTACACAGTGGCGTAGCCAGAAACTGGTATTTCCACTCTCACATGTTTGCTTCAACAAAATTTTTTCGCCTTATATCAGAAGCTGCGTAGAACAAAACACCCTGGTAAAATAAAACATATTAAAGCTGGAGCCTATGGGGAGCACGGTGGTGCAGCTGGTAGCGCAGCTCACCTCACAGCTAGAAGGTCCTGGGTTCGATTCCTGCCGGGGACGCTGTGGGTGCTGAAGGTGTGTTTGATCCTCCATATCATCAGCACCCACACCCTGGGTGGGGTTGGCAAAAGGGCCTTTCTGTGTGGAGTTTGCATGTTCTCCCCGTGTTCCCTTGAGTAGTTAATGTGAGCTACTCCCACAAAAACATGTATCAGTTCTGGGCTATATACTGCCCCCTCCTGGCTGACCGAGGCACCTGGAGAGGATCCAGCTGGAATAGTGTGATCCTTCCACACGCTACGTCCAGCTGGGGGAACCCCACCCCCTCGGGTGACAAAATGGGCCTGTTCACTCCTCAAGTAGGAAGGAGGCTTGAGCTCAGTGCAGGGCCCTCCTACGGTCAGCAGAGGGAAGGCAATGCCCAGGACTGTACTTAGGTAGGAACACTGGGGTGATAATAATGGGGAAAAAATCGTGGGATAAAAAAAAATATTAAAAAAAAAAAATAAATAAATAAAAAAAGCTGGAGCCTAACACAGGTAGCTCCTATCAGCTCTCTGACAGAAACAATAGTTATTTTTAGGAGGTAGTTCAGCTTTTTTGTCTTCACTTACTGTTGAGAAAATGTGCTGATTTCTCTTATTTCACATCAGATCAGCAGCAGTCATATGCTAATGGAGACATAACCACCGTCAGATATTCAACGCCTTAGATAATTATTTGATTCCGTTGAGGGCTAATATTAGGGGATCTCATGCTTCAGAAAACAACAGATTTAGAAGTTGCTAATAATGTTGCTGCATCTTGACATTTTCGCTAACCGGAAGTTAAACAGGGTGGGATCATCTCTGCTCATTGAGATCAGTGGTTGGCTGGCTTTTCCCAAAGGAATTATGGGAAATGTATCAAAGTGTTTCTAAGAAAACTCCCTTAACTGAAAGTTTTGTTTTGTAATTTTTACTCACAATTTTATGTGACAATCATTAATTTTTAATAAACGGAACTGTGATTTAATTGATTACTCTAGATTATTGATCTAGGGGTTGTAATTTTTCAATAAAAGTGTAAATTTAGACTTGCCTACACAAAACAATCTCACAGCTAGCATTAGCTTGTCTGGAGAGTTTCTAAATAATGTTATTTAAAACAGCCAATGACACCAAGTCTTGCAAAGATGGCTATGTCTTCTCCAGTTTAATTTTTGTTTTAGTTCATGACAACTTTACGTGAGACTCCTTACAAACAAACAAATAAAGTCCTAAAAATTTATTGTTTTAATTTCTTTTAGGAAATTAACTTTTTTGGGCAGGTCTTGGTCCAAAGTGGATGGGCCTAAGGCCCCCTAGGTGCATGCATAGCCACACCCCTGGCCTGACATCAACTTTTGCAACAAGAAGGTCCTGGGTTGGATTCCCCACCTTTCTGCCCAGTGACCGTTGGAGAAAACCACCAGCTCCAGTCCTCACCAAAAAGCCCACACTCTGCCATGACGGTGAAGAGTAAACTATCGCTGAAGGAATGCGGACGCTGAAGTAAACTCCTGAACCCCCCATTGTGAACCTCTTCCTGATCTAACAAACAGCTTGTTTCCTATGTTGTTTGTAAAGTTACACTGTAAAAAAAGAACACGGATAATTTATGCTGTTTAGCCTGTCATGAGATAAATAAATGGGCGTTTACTTTTCAAAATAATATGTGCATCCATGCTATTTATTCTATTTATATATGTCACAGTTGCAAGATAAAAATAAAGTTAGCAAACTACTTAGTGTACTGATTAAATATGACTTCACTAAATCTTTAGTTTGAAAACTAAATATTCAATTCTCAACTAAATATGTAGCTTTCACACAAACCTTTAGTTAAGAAACTACGTATTATACTTTCAAACTAGATATCACATTCTGGAAGCCATATTTAGTTTAGAAATTAAATATTTAGCATCTTAACTAATTTTTTAGTATGAAACTAAATATTAACTTACAAATGAAATATTTTAATTAGATGATTAAATAATTAAAAATATATAGCTAATATTCAGCTCGGAACAAAAGTAATTAGCTTGTGTGTAGGTAGTGTTTGCCTTGTTAACCAACTGCTAAATTTGGAAACTATTCAAGAAGCTAAATATTTAGTTATTAAACTAAATATTGTAAATAGCTAATTAAAGAAATTGTGTATAAATGGATATTTTTAAAATACAAGTCCCATTTTCTTCTTTTATCACAGGCTGAATACACCAAATTATTGCAGCTAATTTTTGACTTTTTTTGGACTAATTATTGTCTTACACTGAGTCCTTACATAAGGAAATTTGCATTGGTTCCTAGCAGAGAAAACAAGACAACACCTACTCCAACCCAGAATGTAAAGTGATTAACATTGCAAACTTTATGGAAATAGAGAAGCCTGCAGAAGACGGAGAGGCAGAGATTTGGTTGCTTGAAAAATAAACCTTTTAATTGGGTGTTGGATCTAAGAATACAGAAGTCCCAGACATGCAGTAACGCAGCAGTAGAGATGAAATAAGAACCACTTTATATATTTACTGCAACTTAAGACTCAAAGAATGATAGCAGAGACAGGAAAATGTCTTTACAATGCTGTTGGAGCCCATTTTGTTCCAATCGACCATGCTCTTCAGGGTCGTCATGATCTCAGCGCTGTCCACCGTCACCAGGTCTGTGTACGTTTTCCTGCAGTAGCTCTGAGCATCGTTCCAGCTCTTCGGCTCGTAAATGAAGTGGTACTGGATGTTAGAAAGAGAGGCGACAGCCCACAGAGCTGCAGCAGAGTTATGAGATCGCTTCAGCATTAAAAACACATCCAAAAGAAGCAAAAACTTTCAGTTTCACTGTATTAAAAAGAAAACAGATCTATTATAAGCATATATATATATATATACAGTGCTCTGCATAAATGAGTACACCCCACTACGTTTGTCAGAAAACCTTTAGCTTCCTTTCAGAATCAACATTTTGTATGATATACTATACTACAAAATGTGGGCCATTGATTGCAAACAAGATTTGTTCATTTGCACACACAAAAAAGTGATTTTCCTAACAAATGTATTCAAGCTCATGTTGCAAAAATAAGTACACCCCAATTATAGTCCTGGGAGAAAAGCCACACTTAAGACTACAAACTTCTAATTAACAGGCATTCAACCACAGGTGAATCTAATGATTCATTTAAGAGGCGTCCCGCAGACAGATGACAATAAAAGGGCATTACTTTACAAAGAAAAGCCCTTCCCATTTCATGCTGTAAGTAATGGCTCCGCATGGAAGAGAAATCTGAGAAAGGAAATCATTTCGTTACACAAAAAGGTGAGGGCTACAAGAAGATCAGCAAAGCTTCACATATCAGTCAAAATACTGTAGCAAAATGATCAAAAAACGCAAGAAAGATGGAAGTGCAAACATCCTACAAGGCCGTCCACCGAAGTTAACATCTCGACAGGAGCGTCTTCTGATGAGAAGGGTTGAAGAAAATCGCCATGCAAGTTCTCTACAGTTAGCTAAAGCAGTATAAAGCCAAACTGGAGTGACCGTTTTCTGGGACACCATACGGCGCACACTGCAGAGGAATTGCATGCTGGTTATCATCCATGAAAGAAGCCTCTCCTAAAGCCCATACACAAAAAAGCACGCCTAGAATTTGCTAGGGCCCATGCTGAAAAAGATGAAGACTACTGGGACTCTTAACTCTGGAGTGATGAGACAAAGATCACTGTTTATGGAACTAATGGTTTAAAAACTCTGTATGGTGTCGTAATTCAAAGAAAAATGCATGGTGCCTACAGTGAAACATGGTGGTGGCAGTGTCATCATGTGGGGTTGCATTTCATTGATGGTATCATGAACTCAACAATATACTGCTCTATACTGAAGGAGAAGATGCTGCCATCACTTTTCCAACACGGCAATGATCCAAAAACACACATCTAAAGCTGCTGTTGCATTTCTGCAGCAGAACAGAGTGAAGGTGATTGAATGGCCAAGTTTGTCTCCTGATCTGAACCCAATCCATCACCTGTGGGGAATTCTTAAGTGACAAGTTGAGAATCCCTCTCCATCCAGCATCCAGGCTCTAAAATAGGTTATTCTTGAAGAATGGAAAAAGATAGATGTTGCCTAGAAGGCTTGGTGCTGTCCTTAAAAATCATGGTGCTCATACAAAATACTAGATGTAGTCGTTTTTGTTGCGGGGTGTATTTACTTTTGCTTGAACCAATTTGGGTAAAACTGAAGATTTTGTGATCTACATTAGATTATTAACCTTAATTTCATGTTATGGAGTTAAAGAAGTGTTCAATAAAACTCGGCCTTGTGGAAAGTTTGTAAATTGTTCTTTTGTTCATTGAGCTACTGATTAAATTCATACTTTTTAAAGGGGGTGTACTCATTTATGCAGAGCACCATACATATATCTATATATACAGTGGGGCAAAAAGTATTTAGTCAGCCACCGATTGTGCAAGTTCTCCCACTTAAAATGATGACAGAGGTCAGTAATTTTCATCATAGCTGCACTTCAACTGTGAGAGAGAATTAAAAAAAATCCAGGAATTCACATTGTAGGATTTTTAAAGAATTTATTTGTAAATTATGGTGGAAAATAAGTATTTGGTCAATAACAAAAATTCAACTCAATACTTTGTAATATAACCTTTGTTGGCAATAACAGAGGTCAAACGATTACTATAGGTCTTTACCAGGTTTGCACACACAGTAGCTGGTATTTTGGCCCATTCCTCCATGCAGATCTTCTCGAGAGCAGTGATGTTTTGGGGCTGTCGCCGAGCAACACGGACTTTCAACTCCCTCCACAGATTTTCTATGGGGTTGAGGTCTGGAGACTGGCTAGGCCACTCCAGGACTTTCAAATGCTTCTTACGGAGCCACTCCTTCGTTGCCCGGGCGGTGTGTTTGGGATCATTGTCATGTTGGAAGACCCAGCCACGTTTCATCTTCAAAGCTCTCACTGATGGAAGGAGGTTTTGGCTCAAAATCTCACGATACATGGCCCCATTCATTCTTTCCTTAACACGGATCAGTCGTCCTGTCCCCTTAGCAGAAAAACAGCCCCAAAGCATGACTTTGGTTTCATCTGACCACATGACATTCTCCCAATCCTCTGCTGTATCATCCATGTGCTCTCTGGCAAACTTCAGACGGGCCTGGACATGCACTGGCTTAAGCAGGGGGACACGTCTGGCACTGCAGGATTTGATTCCCTGTCGTTGTAGTGTGTTACTGATGGTAACCTTTGTTACTTTGGTCCCAGCTCTCTGCAGGTCATTCACCAGGTCCCCCCGTGTGGTTCTGGGATTTTTGCTCACCGTTCTCATGATCATTTTGACCCCACGGGATGAGATCTTGCGTGGAGCCCCAGATCGAGGGAGATTATCAGTGGTCTTGTATGTCTTCCATTTTCTGATAATTGCTCCCACAGTTGATTTTTTCACACCAAGCTGCTTGCCTATTGTAGATTCACTCTTCCCAGTCAGGTGCAGGTCTACAATTATTTTCCTGGTGTCCTTCGAAAGCTCTTTGGTCTTGGCCATAGTGGAGTTTGGAGTCTGACTGTTTGAGGCTGTGGACAAGTGTCTTTTATACAGATAACGAGTGGAGGACAGAAGAGCTTCTTAAAGAAGAAGTTACAGGTCTGTGAGAGCCAGAGATCTTCCTTGTTTGAAGTGACCAGATACTTATTTTCCACCATAATTTACAAATAAATTCTTTAAAAATCCTACACTGTGAATTCCTGTATTTTTTATTCAAATTCTGTCTCTCACAGTTGAAGTGTACCTATGATGAAAATTACTGACCTCTATCATTATTTTAAGTGGGAGAACTTGCACAATCGGTGGCTGACCAAATACTTTTTTGCCCCACTGTATATATATATATATATATATACACAAACCCTAACAAAAGTATTCACACCTCTTGAATTTTTCTACATTTAGTCACATTAGTCTCCAGTGTGTCTTATTGTGATTTTATGTGACAGACCGACTAAAACATGGACGTCCACCTAAAAAGTTCAAAAATCAAAGAAGCCTTCTCAGCTCATCTTAAAGAACAACTATTATATTAGTGGTGCAGCAGATAAAAACTGGACGTAATGCAGTGGAATTCCAAGCTTTGCAAAAGTACGGTGGATGGTTGTAGTTTGTTTGTTAACAATAAAAAAGATGAATATAATCACTGATGGTTAGTTTGGCCGGGAATAAACTTGCTTTTAATTACATGTATGTGTGTTTCTCATGGCTGTTTCAAGCGTCCTTTGTGTACGTCCTCTGAAATTAACACGACACATCCACTTGCGTCATTATGCGAGTAACCACTAGGGGGATTATAGAGCGCTATGGGGAGCTTAAGTCTCCTCCCCTTCCTGTCGGCCCGTGGGTCCCCAAAACCAAAAAATAATGAATGGAAGTCAATGGAGCGATAAAAGTTATTTTCTGGTCCGCTTTGTCTTACGTCCTGAATCACACATATGTTGTAATTCGATCTAAATGATAACTAATGATGTACGTTTCGACTGTGTTTTTCCAGTGATTTGGGATTAATTTGATTGTACAAATCAGAAGTCAGAAGTCGCATATATGACGCCATTTGGCTAACAGGAGCTAGCACTAGCTATAGCAGGTAAAACACTCACCTAGAGCTTGTAGAGCTTCTCCTCCATGCTGGCTCTCACTCCACCGACTGCTTTATCCCCGACATAGCTGCTACTTTCCACATGGTCAGATTTATACAGGTTTTCTCCGTGTTTAATGCTCCTTTCTTCGTCCTGGAGGCTACGACCCTCGCTCCTTCTTCTTCTTCTGCAGTTGTAGTCCGCTAAACGTTTTTACACAAAACCTAAAGTTACTTTTGCCTCCGGTCGAGAATAAGCGTTTTCTCTGCATCAAAATTAGTTTTTAAAATTTACGGACATCATATGTTCGATCCACAGCCATTTCAAACTGGATCAGAAAATAACTTATCGCTCCAATGACTCTCATTCATTCTTTTTTTGGGACCCATGTGTGTGTGACTTAAGTTCCCCATTTGACTGGCTGTGGATACACGCGGTAAACGGCGGCAAACTTAATATGAAAACAAGCAAGAGTGGCGGTAAATATGGTCTTTAATATTATTTACAACAATGCTGCCGTCTTTTATCTGTCATAATCTGAAACTTAACCAGCTGATTATCTCCTTTATGGGGAGCCTTTAAGTCCCGCCCTTCTAATTCCAGTCCATGGGTCCCCTACCGGCAAAAAAATTAATGAGAATCATTGGATCAATAAAAGTTGTTTTCTGATCTCATTTCAAATTGCGCTGTGGATCGTATTTATAATGACTGCGAATGTTAAAGACACATTGTTATGTAGATAAAACGTTGATTTTCAAGTGGCGGCAAACGCTACTTTATTTTTTTTTGTGTAAAACACTTGGACTACAACTGAAGAAGAAGGGGAAAAAAATGCCTGTGATTCATCCGACTTCCTCCAGGGTGAAGGAAGGAAAATTAAACGTGGATAAAACCACTATAAATCTGGCCATGTGGAAAGTAACAGCTATGCTGGGGGAGAAACAGTCGGTGGAGTGAGAGCCAGCATGGAGGAGAAGCTCTACAAGGTATTTAAAGGATTTCTCTAGAAAAAGGTGTCAATCTTGTCAATTTTACTTTCTCTTTCTTTTCTGCATCTTAATGATATTGTGTGACAAAAAGACTTTGGTAAACTTGATAGTGACGTGGGTCTAACGGGACTATGTATTATTTGTTAATATTAAAATAATATACACTTTTCTTTCATTGTTTGCATACATGTTGAAAAACTATGACATAATCTCTTACTTTTTCTTTCTTCAATAGGTAAATATCAACAAACAATTCTGAAAATATAAAATAAACATATAAATACACAGTTTAACGACTATTTGTTCCTCCTCCTTGACAGATCACTGTCTACTTCATCACAATTACTTTATACATGCATAGATAACTGAATTTAGCTAACTAACGTAGTTCCTGAACAATAATCCTTCTAGCAATTAATCTAAAAAATGAAATATAAAACAGAAACCACTCGACATTTCATAAAAACATAAACAGAACATCTTTCTCCATATGAAGCTCATTTAAACATCTGGATAGTATAAACTATTATTCAAAGTACCTGGAAAAGGGAGATGTACAGTAAACCTGCCTCCTTAGGTCCCGCCTCTCATGGTGTGTTAGATTTATCGCTCAGCTCATGTTGAGGAGGCGGGAACTCATGAGAGGCCAGAGAATCAAAGGAACAAATGCTATAAAGTGTTTGATGCAAATCTGCAGAAAAAGTGCAGGTGTTGAACCCTCTCACTGAGAAAAGACAGGTGCAACACCCCCACTTCAGTGGCCAGATGAAATTAAAATGCTATTTCTTTTTGTGGCATAAAACCAACCTGTTTTCCCCCTGTGGTAAAACATGTCAGTGTCAGCATCATGCTGTGGGGCAGGGAAAATTGTCAGAGTTGATGGGAGAATGGAGCTAAATCCAGAAAACCTGTTAGAGGATGCAGAAGACCTGAGACTGAGGTAGAGGTTCACCATCCAGGAGGACAACCGTATTATGCCCGATATTATAGGATGGTTTCATGTGTTAGAATCTTCTAGTCCAAGCTGACACCTGAGTCCAACGGAGAATCTGCGCCCTAACCTGAGAAACGATCTTTATAAATGCTCTCCATCCGATCTGAGCTTGAGCTGTTTTCAGCCGCTAGTTGTGTGAAAAAAAAAAAAAATCAAAATAATTTACAGCAGCTCCTGCAGTGAAAAGGTGGTTCTACAAGGCTCTGATTCAAGGATTCACTTTTCAAATTTTCATGCATAGTTTATGTTGGTCTGTCACAAAAGGTTTCTGATGTTTAAACATAGTTGATACTTGTTTGGGGTACTGTAGATTAACACTGTCCTGCAGTAATATTATTTGACTGCATCATTTATATTATAACATTGATTAAATCTAGAAAACACAAACCCTTACCTGATGCACATATGAAGAAGAGCAGAGCTTTCACCATCCTCGTCTCGGCGCGGGTCTCCAGTCCCTGACTGCAGGTTCCCAACTTCTGATTTTGAAACATGCAAAGATTTTTACCTTCTAACTATTTGCATTTTAGGGAGCTGATGTTTATTTTTATGCATGCATTCACTATCCAAGCAATCCAAACAAGCTGCCAAACACAAAAGGTCTCATTTGACTCCTGGTTTCTCCATGACAACGCCACTTCCTTCAGGTGTCAACTCACC